>JAZHEH010001820.1:0-1200000 GCA_036589455.1 Ateles fusciceps
TTTTTTCCTATGGAGTTATTTGAGCTCCTTAATTATTCTGGTGATTAATCCCTTGTCAGATAGTTTTCAAATATCTTCCCCCCATTCTGTGGGTTGTGGCTTCACTTTGTTCACTGTTTCCTTTGCTGTGCAGAAGCTTTTTAACTTGATGTGACCTAATTTGCCCGTTTTTGCTTTGGTTGCCTGTGCTTATAAAACATTATGCAAGAAATATTTGCCCAGTCCGATATCGTGGAAAGTTTTCCCCATGTTTTCTTTTAGTTTCGTATTTGAGGTATTAGATTTAAATCTATTTTTAGTTTTTTAAAAGACAGAGATACTGCATTGCCCAGATAGCCTGGAACTCCTGAACTCAAGCCATTCTCCAATCCTGGCCTCCCAAAGTGCTGGGATTACAAATGAGAGCCACCACACACAGCCAAGATTGACATCTGTAATCCATTTTGATTTGATTTTTGTATTTGATAAGAAACAGAGGCCTGGTTTCCTTCTTCTGCATATGGATATCCCGTTCTCCCAGCACCACTTACCGACGAGATTGTCATTACCCCATTGATGTGCTCGGCACCTTCAGAGAGAATGAGTTCACTGCCCATGTATGGGTTGGTTTCTGGGTTTTCTATTGTGTTTCATTGGCCTATGTGTCTGTTTTTAATCACAGTGCCATGCTGTTCTGGTTACTACAGGTGTAGAGGGTAATTTGAAATTAGATAATGTAATTCCCCCAGGTTCGTTGGTTTTTGCTCAGGTTAGCTTTGCATATTCTGAGTCTTTTGTAGTTGCCTATACATTTTAGGATTCATTTTCTTTTATTTCTATTTCTGTGAAGAATGTCATTGGTTTTTGCAGAATTGTGGAGGTTCCACATTGGTGGTCTGAGATCAGACCTGAAGCAATTCTCTAGATTAATGGACAGAGACTCGCTTCTTCCCTTACTTTCCCACAAATGAAGTCTGTCTCTCTGTGCTAGGCTGCCTGGAGCTGGGAGAGGACTGATACAAGCACCCCTATGGCCATGACCTCCAGGACAGCACTAGGTCTGTCCAGATGGCACTAGGAGTTGCAGTCCTTGTGACCTAGACAGGCTTTCAGCTTTATGAAGGACCCCAGACTATTCTGTCCCACGGCAGCCAGGCTTTCACAACTCAAGTTCCAACCACGGGGATGAATAATTCCCCTATGGTTGCGGCTAGTCTAAATGATTTTTCTGTGGGTGCGCATTGCGTGGGTTCAGCTTTGTTTTGCTTTCTGCTATGATGAGGCAGCACTGAGTTCAGGCAAAGTCCCGCAGTTGCTGTGCTCTCCCTGCCCCAAGCATGTAGCCTCTCTCCTTGCCACAGGTTCACAATGGTGGCATCAAGAATTCAAGACTGTCTTTTCTATGCTGTTCAGTGCCTCCTTCAGTGATATGACATTAAAACCATGTCATGTGATCATTTAAATAATGTTCAGTTCTTATGGAGGTGCTTTTTCATTTAGATAGTTGCTAAAGTTGTTATTCCTGTGGGGGAGCACAATTGGCAGAGACTTCTATTTGTGACTGCATACACCCCGAATCACAGTCTTAGCTGGAGTAATAGGCAAACGTAAAAAACAAAGAAACAAACAAACAAAAAGCAAAAACCTCTTGCCACTGCCTGAGGATCTTCATCTTCATATGCTTCATATGCTTCTATGTCATCAAGAGGTGTTCCTTCAGATTTTCCTAAGTGTTACCCACAAAGCCATTCTCGCTGGCTAGTGGGCACTGTGAGAGCCTGTGCTGGAAATGCCTCCCTGGCTCACCCTACCAACCAGCTCCAAGACCCTTCCCTCTACAGCAGTCATGAGGCCAGACTGAAAGAAAGACCCATGAAGCTCCTGTTTCAGTGTCATGTTGCCATCTGTGAGCAACCCCATGATTCAGCAAGATTTCTTGTATTCTCATAGATAACTTGGGGCCCCCCCAGGTGCTGCTGTGGTTGCATTAATGCCCTGGGAACCTCCTGAGTGTGGTGAGCATTGGGTGATGCCCCAGCAATGTTTATCAGACTGCCTGAGGGGGAGCACTGAAACTTCTAACTCATCAGACCAGTGATGCAACACTCCTAATGGGGAGGGGACAGGGGCACAGGGATCTGTGGCTATTCTGTATCTCAGGGTTTCTATAAAACGGATCTTCAGATAAAAGCGGGAGAACACCAGCAAATGCAAATACACAATGTATGACTCAGGGTGAAGCTATACTTCACAATGCAGAGGCCCCAGACCTGTCAATGGGCAAACAATTATTTCCAAGGCCAGATAGGTGCTCCTCACAAAGAGACTAGAACTTGCAGACAGCTTGTAAAAGCCATAAGGAAATTTACTGTACTATTATGTTTCTCATAGTACACTGGTAAGATATTTGCCAAAAACATTCACCAGAAAAATACTTTTCCATTTATGGGATTATTACAACGGCAATTTACCAAGACCTATCAATGAATAGTGAAAAATATGAACTGTTCTTCTAAAGCTGGGGGAGAAAGTGTATGTGGTATTTATGCCCATTCTTATTATCTGCATAATGTAACCTTTAAAAGTATTTCTCAAAGTGTTTAAGTTTATGGGAGCAAATAAAGTATTCAAAAATGGTTAGAAAGTTCACAAAAACCGTACAAACTCACATATTGTCAACTGTAATGTTCTCAAAGAGCTTGCACAGGTCCTCAATGCACACAACCTCATGGTTCTCAACCTCGAGGACAACAAGAATGGCTCCAAAGATAATCCTCTTCCAGTTGGCTGGACAAATGTTGATATTAGCACACCTCATAAGTCTCTTTATGTATACCTGCAAAACAGAGCACTGACCTTTGATTTAGCTCAGTTTAAGTGCTGTGATAAGAACTCTTATGAAAAACCAGAATACTTCTGGTTTTGACCACAAAGTAAATGTCTTTGATTCTTATGTTCTACAGAGACTTTGTTTCATCAGGTTAAGCAAGGGGCCATATCACAATCATAGCCCAAATATTTCTGCTACCTACTCTGCCCAGCAGGGGTAGATTAACATATCCAAGGAACAATGAACTGAGGGCAGTAGCTCTCAATCACAACATACATGAGAATTGGCTGGGGATACAACCTGGGACTCAGCTTAGACCTACAATGGCATACATTCCTGCCCACCAACCGGATAGTTTTGTTACTGCTCCTCATTCCAAGCCCTCCACGTGCCCTGGATGTGTGCGCACTGTGTGTGCGTGTGTGCACTGAAGTGTGGGGGGGGGGAGAAATGAGAAATCCCTCCTGCTGCCTTTAATAGCAATTGTTCTGTAATGAGAAATGCAAGACAACATTTTAAGCCATAATGAGGATTTGACTCAAATGTGTGTATTTGTTTTCATAAGTTTCTCTTAAAGTTCAGAGATAATTTCAGAAACCTACTTTCATTTAAAAACAGGAACATACTACCCTGTTTACAAGATCAATTTCTTTTTTTTTTTTTTTTTTTTTGGAAATAGAGTCCTGCTCTGTTGCCTAGGCTGGAGTACACTGGCTTGATCTCGGGTCACTGCAACCTCTGCCTCCTGAGTTCAAGCAATTCTCCTGCCTCAGTCTCCCGAGTGGCTGGGACTATAGGGGCCTGCCACCCTGCCTGGCTAATTTTTGTATTTTTGGTAGAGACAGGGTTTAACCACATTGGCCAGGCCGCTCTACAAGACCAATTTCTAAAGATGCTTTATAAATAGAAAATATCTTACCAAAGTTAAGATTACTGAGTCAGCCTCTAGCCCTTTGTCATAAAACAGAGTACGCATAAATCTGAAAATCATTTTGTGTGTAGGATCATACAAAAAGTATTCTTCCAGGACCACTCCGTGCTGAAAGAAGAAAGGATGCAATGTAAGTATCCACTGAAGAGAAAACCTGAAGTGCTCTTAAGACAGCAGTGTTCACATTTGTGCCCATGTATCATTTACAGTAATTTTGATTGGGGAGATATCTTTAGTACAATATGAACAGTGGGATCTTAAAATACCATAATGATTTAATACTCATCAACATTCACTTAAAAATAATACGAGCTAAAGTTCAGAAAATTTTTGTTCTTTTTTACTCTTTGCCCCACATAATTCTATCCAAATGTAAGCTACTCTTAGGCTTTAATGTCTTACTGATCGTATGTCATTCTCTGCAATAAACTTGGAGAAAATACAGTTTCCTGTAACCATGAGGCTCTAAGCCTATGCTGTTAAATACGATAGTCACTAGCCACACGTGGCTATTATGTACTTGAGGAAGTACATTTTTAAATTTTTATAACATGTAAGTTGATTTAAACTTAAATTATTTTTAACTCTCTTCATAAAAGTCATGCTTCTGTGTTAAAAGTATTTACATATACTCATATTGCTTGATGCTACTAATAACTGTCTTTTAAAAGATACATTTTCTGTTATCTGGATAGTAGATTTACTCATACTAGCTCACTAACTAAACAGAGCTGCAGATCAGTTCTTATTCCAACACATTCTTTTTACAACACCTAAGAGGACTAAATGCAACACGAAATGGGGAAGATTTAAAGATGGCTTTGACATCAGCATGAAATAAATACAAGTCTATGATAAAAATACAACCTCAATAAAAGTGCCACTTACATTAAATGGGTATATACGTTCATCAAGTATTTCAAAAGTTCGATCTGCGTCTCTATAAAATAAGAGTGTGCATTACTTCAAAAACTGTTAATATCGTCGTATAATATCTGTTTAGTATAATAATACCTCCTATGTGCTTTGGTGTTTACTTCACCAAAGCAAACAGGTTTTACAAATTCTTCTCCTGGATCCTGCCCTGCAGAAGGTTTCCCGACCTCTTCTTCCTCAGCACATCATGTCCTGTACTGTGAAGTCTTTTTCACAATAACCAGTCAGAACTGCCTATAGGTATTGACCCTCCCTAACAGGCAATGGCAATAAACCAAACATATTTTCACTCTTCTTGACCACATATTGAGACACAAGAATGTTTTACAAAGCATTAGTGGTGGGCAATAAAGTCTTTAGGACTTTAATAAATGTAAATGTGATTCCGATTTCCTAGCTTCCTTGCTTTTTAGTCCTCTGTAGTATACTTTCATGATGAATTTATTTATTTTCTGTTGTCTGAATTAAAAACTCATCTGCCCTTTTATTTTAAAAGAGGCTAGTCTTTGATTAACTTTAAATTTTGTAAAACTAATGCACTGTCCCTGTGTGATAAACCAGTGGTTCTCCAACTGTGCTCTGTGGACCTCTGGGGATCCCAAAGACCCTTTCTGAGAAGGCCTAAGAGGTCAACACTGTTTTGTTTTGTTTTTCTTTCTTTTTGTTTGTTTTTGTTTTCTGAGATGGAGTTTCACTCTTGTTGCCCAGGCTGGAGTGCAATGGTGGGATCTTGGCTCACTGCAACCTCAGCCTCCCAGGTTCAGGTGATTCTCCTGCCTCAGCCTCCCAAGTAGCTGGGATTATAGGCACCTACCACCACGCTCAGCTAATTTTTGTGTTTTTAGTAGAAACGGGGTATCACCATGCTGGCAAGGCTGGTATTGAACTCCTGACCTCAGGTGATTCACCTGCCTGACCTCTCAAAGTGCTGGGATTACAGGCCTGAGCCACCGTGTCTGCTGGACACTGTTCTGATAATCATACTAATTCAACCTGAGAAAGTTGATACAAAATTTTTTTTTTTAAATTAAGAAAGTAATACAAAGACACTGACTACTTTTTCATAGACACTTGCCATAACTGTATAAAAGCAAAAGTGGATAAAACTGCTGGTTTCTCAGCCTAAATCAAGGCAGTGGTACCAATTACAGTAGTAGAAATTCTATTCTTTATTCTCCCTTACAGTTAAAAAGCAGCCTAAAGTACTTAAGAATGTCTTTGTTGAGGCGGTAAAAATTAATGGTGTTACTAAATCTTGACATGTCTCTTTAATATTCTGAATCAGTGGAAAGCTAAGAAGAAGCACTTCTGCTGACTGCAGTATGGTTGTGTTTAATATAAAATCATGATTTAATTGTGAGCTCAACAATCATTCTTTTTTCACAGAACATCATTTTTATTTAAAAGTACTTTGCCTGGCCTTTGGGGGGGCGGGGGGGGGGGGGCCCGGGGGGGGGACCCGGGGGGAAAAAAAAAAGGGGGGCCGGGGGGGGGGGGGGGGGGGGGGGGGGGGGGGGGGGGGGGGGGGGGGGGGGGGGGGGGGGGGGCCCACAAAAAAAAAAAAAAAAAAAAAAATACTGTGCTGGTGCAATGGCTCACACCTGTAAAATCCAAACACTCTGGGAGACCAAGGCAGGCAGATCACTTGAGCTCCTTCAGAAGTTCGAGAGTAGCCTGGGAAGCATGGTGAAACTCTGTCTCTACCAAAAATACACAAAAATTAGCCAGGCGTGGTGCCACACATCTGTAGTCCCAGCTAGACAGGAGTCTGAGGTGAGAGAATTGCTTGAGCTGAGATCATGCCAATGTACTACAGCCAAGTGACAGAGTGAGACTCAGTCTTAAAAAAAAAAGGACAACTATCATTCTCAAAAATAAATGAACTGAGGTTGTCACTTCAAGGAAAATAAGCATTTGTTCCCAATGATAAATTAAGCTTTCCTGAGGACTCTGAAAATCTCGTTCCTTCTACTGTAGGCTTGACAGCTTTTCAACACTTAAAGACTTTTAAAATAATATTGGTGATTAAAAAAGTGATTTTTGACACAATAAAACATAAACCAATATATTTCAAATAACTAATGCACGATATTATAAATGCAAGTATGGGGGAAAAGATCCATTTACCATGCAAGACAGGTTAGTGAGTACTGACAAAATAAATTTATTAATATGTATAATACCACTGCAACTAATTTTAAAAAGTAGCACTTGTCAAGTTTTCACTTATTATTAAATACCCACAACTGTCTCAAAGCTTTAAAAATGCACCTTTTACCAACTACATGTTTGCATGAGATTAGGTCATGTCATTGCTTCCCTTTTTTGACTACAGGCACGCACTATCATGCCCAGCTATTTTTTTGTATTTTTACTAGAGATGGGTTTCACCGTGGTGGTCAGGCTGGTCTCAACCTTCTGACCTCAAATGATCTGCCCGCCTTGGCCTCCCCCAAAGTGCTGGGATTACAGGTGCCTCCCACCACACCTGGCCATCTTATTGCTTCTTTAAAGCAAATTGCAAAGAAAGACCTAGAGAATCCAGTCGTCTTCTATTAAGTACAACATTAGAGGTTTTCAATAATATAAATACATGACGCACTTTTTACTCAACTTTTTGTTGTAGAAAAGCTATTTTCTCATTTAAAAATTTATGTTAACAATATTGTTCTCAAGGAGTATTTTTCTGTTGTCACAACCTGGGTCATGGGTTACTACTGACATCTACTTGGTACAGGCCACCAGTGCTGCTAAACTTTCTGCAATGCACAGGACAGTCCTCATGACAAAGCGTTATCTAGATCAAGATATCAACAGTGGTAAGTAAGGCTGTGAAATCTAAACTAAAAATAGATTTTGAAAAAAAATCTCAATTTTATAGTTCTATGACAGTAAATATCAATATAATCCATATAAACACATACTCTCTGAGATCCCCAATCGTTTAAGAATTAAAAGTCTTAAGGACCAAAGGAAACACAAATAATTTGCTTGGATATTTTAGTAGGCCCAATACAGCTCATGATGTCTAGAGCTGTGACCTAAAGAGCTTGATAGCTTGCAAAGTAATTAGCCAGAATAACAAGACGGTTTTTTAAAAAGCTCACCTTTTCTTGATCAGATAATATATCTCCAAGGCCACACTGTGGAAGGAAAAACATTCATAACAATAGATGTTATCATTTGTTAGGCTGAAGATTTTTAAAAGGGTGGGGTGGAAACTCTCCTAGTGGCCCTGAAATTAAAACCTTCTAGTTCAGAACAGTACCATAAGGGCACTTTCTTGTTTTCCTTTCTTGGGTTTTAGCCAAAAAATATGAGAACAAAAATGCAAGGCAATACAATACACTGTTAGAAAACGTGTTTCTGTTGATGATTATAATATATAAATAATAACATATTTCCCTGTTATATGTTCTTCTACCCACAAAACCTTTCATCACATGCAATTTATTTTATATATTTATTTATTGTGTGACCCAGAGTCTTGCTCTGTTGCCCAGAGCAACCTTGGCTCACCACAACCTCCACCTGCCGAGTTCAAGCAATTCTCATGACTCAGCCTCCCAAGTAGCTGAGACTACAGGTTTGTGCCACTATGCCCGGCTAATTTTTGTATTTTTAGTGGGGATGGGGTTTTGCCATGATAGTCAGGTTGATCTCAAACTCCTGGTCTCAAGTGATCTGCCTGCCTCAGCCTCCCAAAGTGCTGGGATTACAGCTTGAGCCGCCACACCCTGCCTCATGCAATTTATATCTATGTGTACATACGTTTAAATTTCAGCCACACAGTAGCGGTTTCTTTTTTAAGATGTTAGGCCCTGCATTTTAGTTTAGTTCACTATCTCCTACCCACCCATTTTTTAAATTATTTCCCAAAAAATGCATAACATAATGAAAGTGCTTTATAACAAATAAACTATTTGAAATTGCTTTTGCATAATTATTAGAAAATATATTAGTAAACATAGGCTCACATGACATCAATGATGGGTACAGCAATCCTAAAATAAGCAGTGCTAACAAGGTAGTGTAACACGACACAGTGTAATATCAATGGCAGGTATCTTCAGTTAGTTTAACTGAAATATTTATGAACAGATACAACTCTTCAGATATATGTAACAGTATTCCTAAGTTACCCACTGATGCTGTGTATCAGAAAACAAGAGGTTCTCTTACATAAGTTATGTGCTTCCATTTGCCCTCAGCATCTACAATGAGGCTCAAAATAACTGAGGGAAGGCAAATCTCAATTTTAGTAATAGGTTGATACAATATTAGCACTTTTAAAAAAGCCTGTAACATTAGCACTTAAGATGGATACGTCTATAGTGCTTCAAGTAGTTTTCATCTCTGAAATAATTTTAAAATCACAGAAATTTGAGGTTATATGCTGGAAAGGACCAATGACCTTACATGACATTTAATCCAACACTCATTTTACAGGTCAGGGAAACAAATCTTAAAACTGACTTGCCCAAGGTCCCACCAAATAGGAGCAGTTTCTTGCCCTAAACTCAAATTAGGCAGTGGCTCTCAAATTTTGCTGCACATTAAAATCACCTGAGAAGCTTTAATAACTGCCTCATTTTCAATAATTAACATTGGCTATAACTTTGGGCATCAGGGTTGTTGTTAAAAGTTTCCCAGGTGATTTCAATGTGCAGCAAAATTAGAAATGACTGAGTTGGGGGTGAAAACCGGAATCTTCTGGGATGCTTTTCTTCACATAAAGATGCTATGTTTTCCTAAAAGGCTTCTCAGTGCCTGGAGATAGAGGGAAATTGGAGATTGGAGGATACATGTATTTGCAGACATGTATTTTGAAGAAAAACTTTGCAAAAGTGATCCCAGTGAGTTCCACCTATCCCACTGATAACAGTGCACTACTAACTTGTGATGAACATTTTTCAAAATCTTTTCTTGAAGCCAATTTGCCCTATTAATTTGCTCAATAAACCTCTATTTCACCACGAGTGAATACACCAAATGATCATTTCTCAAACTTGCTGATGGCAAATTAAAACTTACTTTACTTTCAAAAGTAGACTCCTAAAAATTAGAAGAATGAGGAAAAAAGCATGAAATCTTGTTTGAACAAGACTATCTTCAAGGCTACTTTGGAATTCTATGCTAACACATAAAAATCGTTTGAATTCAAAAGCAGCCAGGGACTCTAGGCAAAGTAGTTTGTTTGTTTGTTTTTATGCTCAAAGATTTAAGAGACAGCCAGGTGCGGTGGCTCACGCCTGTAATCCCAGCACTTTTGGAGGCAGAGGTGGGCAGATCACCTGAGGTTGAGAGTTCGAGACCAGCCTGACTAACATGGAGAAACCTCAACTCTACAAAAAAAAAAAAAATAAAAATATATATATAAAAACAAAATCAGCTGGGTGTGGTGGTGCATGACTGTAATCTTAGCTACTTGGGAGGCTGAGGCAGAATTGCTTAACCTGGGAGGTGGAGGTTGTGGTGAGTCAAGATGGTGCCATTGCACTCGAGTCTGGGCAATAAGACAAGAGCAAAACTCCATCTCAAAAAAAAAAAAAAAAGAAAGAAAGAAAAGAAAAAAGACTGAAGAGACTTGGCTGACTACAGACATTTAGTGATTACTCAATAGGTCCCAAAGCTCAGCCCCTAAGACAGAATTTGATTCCAATTTTTGCTGAAACACAATTTCATCTCAACCATTGTTATAAGGGAGGGAGGAAAATGACATTATTATGAGTGTAAACCTGCCATTTTTAATTAGAAAGTTACCGACAATTGAATTAGCTAAAAAGGTTAGTGCATTCAAAACCAAATTGTTTATAAGCTAGCCATATATTTCTAGAATGAAAAGTAAACTTAAATATAAGGACATTAATAATCTAAATTAGCACTTTCCAAACTGTACTCTAAAAATCAACACTCATAACCAAGGAGATGACAATAATGTACACTGGACAGCCCCTGTGGTGTTGGTGTTGGTGGTTGTTCCTTTTAAAAAATAAACTTCATCTGAGAGTGCTCTCAAAGTGCATCTTTGTGGCCCATGAGGTGCTCATGCACAATGGGAGAAATTCAAGTGCACATACACTGTGGTGCCAGAGGAGAAAAAGCCGTTCCTTCTTCTCAGACCAATGTCCAAAGTAGTACTCATTGACTTAGGCCTGCAACGCATTGAAAAACTAATTTTTCACAAAAAAAAATTCAATAAAGGGAACCTATCCATCTCACTGCATTCGACATTGTCTTAAGGCATAAAGGCATCAAAGAAATAGCAACACTTTTTCTGAAATTGCTTATTTGCTAGGAGATTTTTCCTTCCACCATGATGTAGAAGATGAAAAGAGAAATTGATACTTAATATTTAGAATCTGGTATCAGTATATAGTTGACTCCAATTTCTTAAACTGATTGAAGAGGACAACCAAATGGCTGAAATAATTTTAATCTGTCCCTTGGCAGTATAGTTGTACTCACGATTTTAGTGTCATTTTAAAATGAGGGCAGCTGGCTGTGCTGTCATCAAGGAAAATTGTTGAGCACGAACTGAATTTCAGAGAGAAAAACTCATTAGATATCTAAAGAGGAAGGGAAGGATAAGGTAAACTTATCAAAGTGTATTTTTTTTTCTTGGTTAAAATGTCAAATGACAAAGCACTAAGGTATTTCTTACACTCCGTGAACTGCCTGAGTGTGGTATTACGTACACTCTATAGAAAAACCATTGGAGGCTCTTAACTCTCAGAGATGATATTGAGATATGGGTTAGAAAATGCTGCTCTTAATATGGTACCTGTCATCAAACCTAACAAGGATTTTATGAATTCTCTTTATAAATAATGACAAAAGTTTAAAATACAATTTCGTTGTTTTTTCTGACCATGATATAAAGCAGCTGAGAATTTCTATTATTTATTTATTACAATAAAATGTAATGTCTTAAATAATACTGGTACAAGAGAAATTTATTGCAATGAATACAAGACTAATGTATTTACAAACGTACTAATCCTACATGTATTATTTCAGGCAATATTGTGAAAAAACAGGTGTTTCAGATTCAGAGGTTCTGTGTGCCAGGGTTGCTAGGCCACCACCAAGTGAGGAAGCCATAGGTTTCTCTAGTCCTGTTTTCTTATGTGGAGGATAAAAAGATTATCACTTAAATATTCTCTCACACCCTGAAAACAGATAACAACTTAAAAAATTTAACTTTCACTTCATGTTTAAGTAAGACTGCCATGACATGACTCAAAGGAAACTCTCAGAGAATACTTGCCATTCATTTCAAAAGTTGATTAATTTCATTCTATAAGTCATCTCACCTGCACCTAGGCATTTCCCTCCTATACCCCTGCTCTCTGCCTAGAAGACTGTTTTTCTCTCTCCTTGTTTCAGCAAGCTCGATTCCGTCTACCCTCTTGGATCTTTTTGCCAGCAGCCACAACAAAAAATGTTTTTGTTTTTGGTTTTGTTTTTGTACACTAATTAGTCAAATTCACCACTGGTTACAAGATACTAATTCTTGCCGAGTATTCCCCCTCATGAGAAAGTATGCCTCTCCATAAGAGTAAGGGAGGGCCCTTACTCTTTCTACCTCCAGCTGCTGAGCACAGAATTTTGAGTAAATCAAAAACTTTGACAAGTGTTTAATAAATTAATTCAGTTATAATTTGGAAAATAAGTCTTACTACATTTAATTACACCAAAAACACTCCTAACAGTTTACTGTTTATAGGTATTATTTAAGGTAGTCAACAAAATAGAAACAAATCATCTAACTGCAGTCAGCATAAATCAAGAGTGTGAAATTTTATGATCTTTAACAAGAAACGGAAGGGGTTATATAAGGTTAATAACAAAAACTAGAAAATAATTATACCTAGTAATTTAGTAAGTCAAAACCAAAGGCTTACCATCAAAGGTCCAGTACCCATCGGATGCTGATGCCCACCCACTGACTTCTTCCACTGTACCTGCTGCCTCTCATTTAAACCCATTAAAAATACTAAAGTTGTTTTCCTCGTAGAGGTCTTTCACTTTCTTGGTTAGGTCTATTCCTAAGTATTTTATTTTATTTTTGCAACTATTATAAAAGGGGCTGAGTTCTTGGTTCAATTCTCAGGATTCGCTGTTAGGGTATAACAGAGTTACTGATTTGTGTACACTAATTCTGTCCCCTGAAACTTTGCTAAATTCATTTATCAGTTTCTAGGAGCTTTCTGGTGGAGTCTTTGGGGTTTTCTAAGTATAAAATCATATCATGAGCAAACAGTGACAGTTTGACTTCCTATTTACTGATCTGGATGTCCTTTATTTCTTTCTCTTGTGTGATTGCTCTGGCTAGGTCTTCCAGTACTATGCTGAATAAAAGTGGTGAGACTGGGGCATCCTTGTCTTGTTCCAGTTCTCAAGGGGAATGCTTTCAACTTTTCCCTCTTCAGTATTATGTTGGCTGTGGGTTTGTCCTAGATGGCTTTTATTACATTGAGGTATGACCTTTGTATGCCAATTTTGCTGAGGGTTTTAATCATAAAAGGATGCTGGATTTTGTCAAATGCTTTTTCTGTGTCTATTGAGATGATCGTGTGATTTTTGTTTTGAATTCTGTTTATGTGGTGTATCACATTGATTGACCTGTGTATGTTAAACCATCCCTGGATCCCTGGTATGAAACCCATTTCATCATGGTGGATTATCTTTTTGATATGCTGTTGGGAACGACAAAACATTGCTGAATGAAATGATGGACACAAACAAAAGGAAAGACATCTTCTGCATCTCTGCTCATGAATGGGTAGTATGAATATTGTAAAAATGACCATATTGCCAAAAGCAATCTACAAATTGAATAAAATTCCCATCAAAATACCATCATCCTTCTTCACAAAACTAGAAAAAAATAATACTAAAACTCATATGGGACCAAACAAGACTCCACATAGCAAGATCAAAATTAAGCAAAAACAACAAATCTGGAGGCATCAATCACATTCCCTAATGTCAAACTATACTATAAAGCCACAGTTACCAAAACGGCATGAAACTGGTATAAAAATAGGCACATACACCAATGGAACAGAAGAAACAACTCAGAAATAAACCCAAATATTTATAGCCAAATGATCTTCAACAAAGCCAACTAAAACAGAAAGTGAAGAAAGCAAACCCTATTCAACAAATGATGCTGGGATAATTGGCAAGCCATATGCAGGAGAATGAAACTGGATCCTCAACTATCACCATACACAAAAATCAACTCAAGATGGATCAAGCACATAAATCCATGCCTGAAACCATAAAAATTCTAGAAGACAACCTTGGGAAAACACTTCTAGACACTGGCTTAGGCAAAGACTTCATGACCAAGAACCCAAAAGCAAATGCAACAAAAACAAACAGGTAAGACTTAACAGAAGAGCTTCTGCACAGGGAAAGGAACAATCAGCAGAGTAAACAGACAACCCACAGAGTGGGAGAAAGTCTTCACACTCTAATATATCTGACAAAGGGCTATTATCCAGAATCTACAAGGAACTCAAACAAATTACAATTTACAAATTTCAATTACAAAAATATGAAACCAGCCCAAATGCCCATCAGTCAATGAGGGGAGAAAAAAATTGTGATATATGTGTATATATTTTATATATATCTTTTATATATCACATATATATATATATGTGCACACACACACACACATGATGTATATAAAGAATAAATAAATGGCAGTTACAATAAAGAATAAATTAATGGCATTCCCAGGAACCTCGATGGAATTGGAGACTATTATTCTAAATGAAGTAACTCAGACATGGAAAACTCAACGTGGTATATTCCCATTCATATGTGGGAGCTAAGCTACGAGGATGCAAAGGCATAAGAACGATACAACGGACTTTGGGGACTTGGGGGAAAGTCTGGGAAAAGGGTGAGGGATAAAAGACTACAAATCAGGTTTAGTGGATACTGATCAGGTGATGGGTGCACCAAAATCTCACAGATCATCACTAAAGAACTTACTCATGTAACCAAATAGCACCTGTTCCCCCCCAAAACCTAGAGAAATAAAAAATAGATAAATAAACTAGAGCATTCTTCTCAGCAAACATAACTAAAATAAAATAAAAACTAAAGTTTATGTTTTTCTCTCTCCTTTTTGGCAGGACAAATTTTAGGCATGTTTTTAAACTATTAATAACTTTTTTCCTTTTTCGGAGAGAGGGTCTCACTTTGTCGCCCAGGCTGGAGGGCAGTGGTGCAATGATGGTTAACTGCAGCCTCAAACTCCTGAGCTCAAGCAAGCCTCTGCCTCAGCCGCCTGAGTAGGTAAAACTTAAAGGCATATGCCACCATGCCTGGCTAATTTGTTAGTTCACCATTTTGTAGAGATGAGGTCTTGCTATGTTGACCAGGCTAAAAATAAACAAATCTTAATTAACTTAAATATTTCTAACACTGTGAGCATTCATGAAAACAGCTCCATCTATGTTGTGAAGTAATGGGATAATACGACAGTGTATAAGGTTTGAATGAAAATATCAAACAAGGCCTTAGAAGACAACTGTAACATGCTTATTATAGATACATCACTAAAAAATTGTCTGGGATAATATCATTAATGATATTGAAATTAAACTTTGATTTGCACTTAAATATAGGTCCTAAATTTGGATTAAATATAGTAGATTGATCACAAATTTATTTCCTCTCCCTCTAGACATCTCATTAGTCACAAAATAAAGGTTACACATAGGACCAGGAGAGAAGGTTGAAAAGAGATAATTTTTAATAAATGCTGAGACATAAAAAGTAGATAAAGGAGTGGTAAATAACACAGAAGCACAACTATGATGCCTAAAGAAAGTGACTGGAGGCCGGGCGAGGAGGTTCACGCCTATAATCCTACCACTTTGGGAGGCCAAGGAGTTCAAGATGAGCCTGGCCAGGATGGTGAAACCCCATCTCCACTAAAAATACAAAAATCAGCTCGGTGTGATGGCAGGTGCCTGCAATCCCAGCTACTCAGGAGGCTGAGGCAGAGAATTGCTTGAACCCAGGAGGCGGAGGTTGCAGTGAGCTGAGATCTCACCATTGCACTCCAGCCCAGGTGACAAACCAAGACTCTGTCTCAAAAAAAAAAAAAAAAAGAGAGAAAGTGACTGCAACAGAAGCGAGCAGTTTGTCTTGCAGAGCTAAAGGCGGGCTGTGAACTTAGAGGCAAATAGCACTTTGAAAAGTAGTGTAAAATGTAAAACAAAGCCACCAGTGATTGAAAATCTGTGGTTAGAGTCCCTGTCCACCTGTTCTCCCATCCGATCAGAAACTTAGATGTGTGCTCCCTGGATATACCAAACCTGAGAATTTCTGGCTCCCAACTACCATAGATTAAATCTGAGATATAAAGAAAACTATACACCAAAAATGGAACTCCAACTTTCTTCCCTAACTCTGCTTTTGGAAAGCAAGTAGCCAGGCAGAAACTTGGGAGAACATTCTCAAGAAAATAAACTGTCTCGAATAAAGATCCCCAGATAATACACTGAGGTCTCCCAAAATGAAAAACTAGTTGCTTCCACAGCCTCACACTAAGTGCCATCAATTAACAGAAGTCCTGCTTCCAAATAGAGCAAGCAAGCCAGGGAACACCACACATTGGAGAAAAGCCTCCAACAAGAGAGATCGAAACAACACTCACACAAAATTCATGGGACCAGTCAAATCAGGAGCAAAACTTTTTAAAAAACGTTAAAACACTCTAAAAACATATATAAAATTCAATAGATATAGTAGAGGATAAACTCATAGCATATCCCAGACGTAGAATAAAAAGACAAACTGAAAAAAATTGAAGGGGAAAAATTGTAAACCAAAGCAGGTCTACTGGTCTAAGCAGCCTAGCGCCTGAGTGACATGACTATCAGAAAAAAAAAGGAACAGAGAAAATAAAAAACATTCTCGAAAAGAGAGAGTCTGCAGACTTAGTAGCCTCAGTAAAATGAAAAGATCCCCCGCCAAGCTGTTATTATGAAATTTCAGAATCTCAGAGACACAAAAGCTCCGAAAAAGCTTCCAAAAATACATAAAACCCGGTTATAAATAAGGTGTCACGCAATGGCAATAGATTCAAGAACAACGCTGTGATGAGAGCACAATTGCAGAATATCTTCAGAACCATAAAGTTTAGATTCAACTTAGAAGTTTACTCTCTATCAAGGAAGAAGAATTTTAAGACTGGTCACATCTCTAAACATCTCTGCCCAGGAAAGTGTGCTTAAGTACAACTAGAGAGGATAACAGGACAGGAGGAAACACAGAATCTAGGACTCAGGTGATCCCACACAAGGCGGCAGTTATGTGAGATCACAAAAGACTTTACAGAGATAGCACAGATAGTCTAAGACATCAAGCGTATCTAGGGAAAGCCACTCTATACTGAACTAGGATGACAAAAGGCCAAAGAAAGCTGCCCACCACCCGCCAAAAACAAAGAGGAACAGATATGTTTTAGCAGATGGAAAGTATCTTTGAAAGGCATGTGATAAATGCTACAACACTTGCTGGGGAGGGATCAGCTGTTAGAAAACAGGCAAATGAATATAGTCAGAAAATGAGCTTCATGCTAAAAAATAATGGATGTGAAATGTAAATTATATGCAAAATATAATTTAACAATAATTATTATTTTTCAATAAAATCACAGACCATCCAGAGGCTACTTACTGCATTTGGCTGGATAAACCAGCATAGGCTAGGAAAAAAAAGATGATCCAGAAGAAGTGCAGAAGTGCTCAGATTTCAGAACTGTTTCAGAGAAAGGATGAAGGCATATGTAATGCAGAGACACAGTGAAAACAACATATAACTCAGCAGTGAATAATATTTGGATAGTCATAATCATGTCAGTATTACTGATTGAATTAAAAAGTGTGCTACAATTGAAAGAAACAAAGGGAGAAAAATAAGGTCGTGGTGTAGCAAGGAAGATATGCTTTCACCTGCTGTGAAGAAAGTCAATAGACCATGCTGACAATTAGCTTAGCTCTTCTATTTTTGTTATTTCATTAAAAATAAGATTAAATATTTAAAGCAGATCTTTATACCACAACCAACTATTGAAATTTAACTTGAGTGTCAGCAATCCCTAAAAGGTGGGCACACTAAGTTGAAGACTTTTTGGGATAAATTTGATAGGAAAGTAGAAGAGATTCAGAAAATCCATGAAACGAGGTCCATGCTTTTTGGGTCCTCTTCATAATTTAAAGCAATCAAGAGAGACATACTTTTACATCAAACTATCAGTTTCTCAACTTTTTGACTGTTTACTTACATGGTTTGTACCGCTGTTTCCTCCTATTTCCTGTGCTAAGAATGAAAGAAAAAAAAAAAACGGTCACTTCTGACACAAATAATATAAAATAAAAGTAGTTGTTAACATCTTACTGACTACTCCTATATACAATCACACAAAATTCCATTTGAAAAAATTAATTTCAACAATTTATAATTTAAACTCTCTGGCATGATCAATCTCATGAAGGAAAATGTAAAAACTTAGATTTACTTTTTGACCTAGTTTACTTTCTGTTTTTATTACATACGAGTGAAATAATACTCATGTACAAAAGGGCACAAAAATTAGGCCAGATGAAAAATTTAGCTAATAAAATAATTTAACTGTTACATCTATGAGCCATGATCCATTAGTATTCTCCTATTCTGCATTTACACATAGCTTAATTACCGGAATCTAAGAGCTATCAGCTCTAAGAACTACTTCCTGGCCAGGCACCTATCTCTAGATGCACCAGAATCCCTGTAAGCATCTCCAACCACAATCAGTGGTCATCTACTAATATGTTGCTACAAACAAAACAAACAAAAACAGGGTCTTTACACAACTGAAAAGTAACCTATCTTAAATTTAATCTTTTGTTTGTTTTTTTTTTGTTTTTTGATAAACAGAGGAGTCTTGCTCTGTCACCCAGGCTGGACTGCAATGGTGTGACCTTGGCTCACTGCAACCTCCGCCTTCAGGGTTCAAATGATTTTCCTGCCTCAGCCTCTGAGTAGCTGGGATTAGAGGTACACCCCACCGTGCCCGGCTAGTTTTTGTATTTTAGTAGAGACGGGGTTTCAGCATTTTGGTGAGGCTGGTGTCGAACTCCTGACCTCATGATCCACCCACCTCCGCCTCCCAAAGTGCTGGGATTACAGGCATGAGCCACCGCACCCAGCCAAATTTTAATCTTAAAATAAGTAGACAAACCTAATTTGGACATGGTGTCTGCAGCAAAAAAAAAAAAAAAAAAGGCCAGAATAATAAAAGCTCCAAGAGGGACTTAGGCCACGCTTTGTTTCCTACACTGCCTCCGCCTTTCATCCTGGAAGGGCCTTGTAGGCAAACATTCCTATCACTCAAGTGTGAGGGACATGGAATAGCTTTTCTTTTTTCTGCTTCCATGCTCTCCAGGTGTGAAAAGTCCATGTCTCTGGAAGGAACTGGGAAATACACCTCTCATATGGTTTGGATATGTCTCCCTCTCCAAATCTCATGTTAAAATGGGACCCTTAATGTTGAGGACAGGGCCTAGTGAGAAGTGTTTGCGTAATGGTGGTGCATTCCTTATGAATGGCTTGGTGCCATTCCCATGGTAAGAAGCAAATTCTCTTTCTGGTATTAAACCAATATGAGTTTTTCTTTTTGTTTGTTTATTTGCAGAAAAGTGATTTATTTATTTAGAGAGAGAGAAACAGGAGAAGAGAGAAAGCTTCCACAAGAGAGAGTGTGTGGAAGATGGGACCCCAGGAGGGGAAAGAGATCTCCCACTATGTCGGATAATATGAGATTTTCTAAATACTTTTTATAATACGTCTGATCAAACAAGAGTTTTCACTCTTTTCCTTGGCAGAAAAAACAATGTTGTCTCACCATCTGTTTGGGATTTCTTTGCTTGAGAAGGGTTGGAGTCCAGTGCCGTATCTATACGGAGAGAAAAGAAAAAATATGTAATCACTTATAACAATTTATCAACTCATTTGTTCCACAAGGAAGCCATTTCACTACCTCTACTTTTATTCTTATCCATTGGGAAAAGGGACAAAGAATTATACATAAAGAGAAATCTAAGACTCCTCCATTACATGACAAATTGTGTGGATAAAAAGATGGTAAAATGTATAAACAAAAAGTTGACATGTTTTCACTAACATGATAACAACTAAAGGAAAGTATATCACATGTTAAAATAACACAAGTGAAGATGTGAACATTTTAAAAATTTAAACCAATATGAGTTTTGCTAAACACTTTCTATTATACACCTCATCAAACAAGAGTTTTCACTCTTTTTCTGGGTGAAAAAAACAATGTTGTCTCACCATCTGCTTGAGATTTATTTGCTTCTGGATGATCCGAAGGGTCGGACTCCAAAGCCCTATCTACACAGAGAGAAAAGAAAAAACATGTGATCATTATAACAATTTATCAACTCATTTATTCTACAAGGAGGCCACTTTAATACCTCTACTTTTATTCTTATCCATTGAAATGAATGTATAGACATAAGACGAAGCCAGACAAGGTGGCACATGCCTGTACTCCCAGCTACTCAGGAGGATGAGATAAGAAAATCCCTCAAACCCAAGTCAGGAATTTAGGCCAGCATGAGTAACATAGTGAGACTCTTTTTTATTTAAAAAAAAAGAAAAAAAGGTAAATGTTCCCTTTGAGTTGTGTAAAATCAACTTTGCATAAAATAAATCAAGATGGCAATAGATTTTAAAAGAGAGGCCTCTTTTATAGACAAAATATAAGATGTATTCTGGAGTTTGAAAAATTTTTTTAAAAGTAAATTCAGCATGTTTGTCACTTCCATGTCATTCTGAAGACACAGAACCTGAGTTCTGTTGAGCAGCTGTCTTCCATAGTCACGTGAGATCTCTGTCTTCATTTCTTCATTAGCAATACATACGGAGAACATACACAAGCCTTCTTTGTATTGGAAGGGCCAAAAGAGACATACATGAACTGTATTGTAATCCTAAAGAGTAACAATAAAGGGCCTTTTTTGTTCTCTCGTCCAACACCACCCATCTATGAACTGATGTGTAAAATCACTCACAGGCTTTCCTTACACCAGCAACCAGAGTATAAGTTTACACAAGTACTTACACATTTTGTGTATAAAGGTATAATCAATTGACATATTGGTTTATTCAAAATTCTTAAACATCTTGAAAAGCGAGTATAGTACTCCAAGTTACAAAGTCACATTCATCATGAGTCTTAATTATTCTACCTCTGAAAAAAACTAAGAGCCCAAGCAAAGTTGGTTTGTTTTGTTTTGTTTTGTTTTTTACTTTAAGTTCTGAGATACACGTGCAGCTTTGTTACATACGTATACATGTGCCCTGGTGGTTTGCTGCACCTCTGAACGCATCATCGAGGTTTTAAACCCCACATGCATTAGGGATCTGTCCTAATGTTCTCCGTCCCCTTACACCCCACCCTACAACGAACCCCCCAGTGTGTGATGTTCCCCTCCCTGTGTCCATGTGTTCTCATTATTCAACTACCACTTATGAGAGAGAACATGTGGGGTTTGGTCTTTGTTCCTGTGTTAGTTTGCTGAGAATCATGGCTTCCAGCTTCTTACGCCTTACTTTCTTATCTTTGAACAAGATGCTATTGCCAGGCGGGGGAAGGACAAAGGGGGAGCCATGGCAGCAAACACTCTTCCACAGACAAGGTCTGGCATTTTAACCTTCAATCTTTATGTTACACGTTAAAAGTCTACATTGACATTTCATGTCTTTTGAAACTTTTGACCACGAACCACCCCTACCTCTCTTTTAGAACAAGGAGGTAAATAAAGTCTGTTAAGTCACCAGAATAAATCTAGAGAGACATTTTGTGTTAAGGTAAGAATTTTGAAGTCATCAGAGCCTCATGGGCAAACTCCTTTGGGGGGAAAAAAAACACCCATTTTTCTGCAGCCCTGGCCATGACATTTCATACCTTTCACAATTATTTTAAGCACCCTCCCATTTTCTTTCCTTTTGTGTTCAAATTACAGTTAGAAAAAAATAAGTACCTATCAAGGTGATTTAAAGTAACCCTTTAAGAATATCCTATCATCTCTCCCACGGCAACCGTCATTCTGATTTCAAAGAAGAAATCCCCAAAGATTTCAGTATGAATTGTCCTGAGATTTAGCTACTTTAACGAAGGAAATAATTAGGCACTTACCTGGTTCCTTGGCTTAGGTACCATCTGGATAGGTACAAAAAAAGAATGAGATGGGTACTGGAAAGTTGGGGTATTTGAGTTTTTATCGGAAAAAGGAAGAGAATATTCCAAAAAAGCCTCAACAAAATCCCACAGAATAATAAACAGAGCTACAGACAAGAAGAGACATAAATAAGTGGTCCCAGGCCAGCCTGAGAGAATGAGATGAGGGGAGCAAGAACTGGGTGTTTGGGAGGGGAGGAGAAAAGAAGTGGACTGGACTCCGTGGGAGAAAGACTAAGCGGTGGGAAAAGGAACGCAAGGCAGAGCCAGCCTTTGTTTCTGACCAGCCCTGGAAAAGCTGGCTACAGGCAAAAAGGAGCCTGAGGTAGGGGATGCCCCCCCAGGGGACCTTGAAGACAGCAGCGGCCAGAGGGGTGGCCAGGGCAGATGGCACCGTCACCTCCTTACCTTCAGGCATCTCCCCCGTCACAGATGTGGTGCACAGGAAGGCCCTCACCAGCTTCAACAGTCAACTCGGCAGGTTCTGCGGCAGCAGCTGTGGGCGCTGCTGCTGTCGTGTCCTGGCTGCTGCCGTCGTGTCCTCGGCTGCTGCCGTCTTGTCCTGGCTTCTCCGTCGTGTCCTCGGCTGCTGCGTCGTGTCCTCAGCTGCTGCCTCACAGACTTCAGATTCAGGAGGACACCCTGCCCCCTCATCCTGCTCCAACTCGGGGCTGACCTTGGGGCACACACAACAGCTCAGTACCCTCCCCATGGGGCGCACACAACAGCTCAGTACCTTCCCCATGGGGCGCCTCTACTCCTGTCTGCCGCCACCTGTGCCTCCGCTCACAGTGTTGGCCTGGCACTCCTGCTGCCCTAGGCCGAGGCTATGCCGCACTTTCAGAGATGGTTTTGCCCGCTGCTCGCCCGCCCACCCCACAGCCCGGCCCCAGCCGGGGCTCGGGCCAAGGCCCGCACCCTGCCGCCTCTCCTCAGTTGACTTGTCTGGGAGGGTCAAAAACAGCTGGCTAATTTAATAGGTTGTGAACCCAACAAACGCTGAGAGATACAACCGCCTGAAGAGAGTACAAAAGGAGCTACTCCTCCTTCTGCAGTCACGTACAGACTGAAGCCCACTGGCCCAGGTGGAAGCCCAGGCAGGTGACTCACAATGCCCCGCCCCACACCTCACAATGCCCCAGCCTGGCTGCCGCCCCTCCCCCGCTACCTGGGCTGCCCCACCCTGTGGCTTATGATGCCACTGCTCTCCTGGCCCCTCCTGCAGTGCCAGTGGGACTAAGGTCTTCATTCATCACCCACCAGCTTCCTGAGCTTTTTAGTCCTAAAAACAGGGTGGTTCCTTACTGGAAGCCATCTTCCTCTAGGAGTTCTATGCAAAGTGGCGGTTAGCAGAGTGGGTCCCATTAGCAACCAAGCTGAACTTTTATTTGTTGACTCAATGTAGATACACCTGAATTGTTCACTGCTTTTGTCATGAAATACTCCTCTCCTGTCTTCCAATGAGTGGTAGTTTTTGTCTGCCACTTGACCACAGCAATCCCTGGGGCCCTAGCTCTACTCTCACTAAAGTCTTATGGCTGTGTGTCTTGAATGACACCTTACGACCCATCCTGCCTCCACCTCCTTCTCCATAAAATAGAAATCTAACTTGTCCCCCCCAAGCTCTAAAATGCTGAAACTTTTGTTATACAAAATCAAGAGCCGTAAAGTGGGTTACCACAGTCCTAACTCAATAAAAATGAATACCGAACATCTGGCAAGTAGTATGTGCCTGATAGTGTTCCAAGTGGGCTATGCTCATTTAGCCCTCAGAAACAATCTCACTGGTTTTAGAGAAGACATTGAGATGGAGAAGGTAAGTTATCTCCCCAAGGTCACATGACTGCCCAGGCTGGGGCCATTATTTGATCTCAGGTAGTATGAATTCCCCAATTCCTCAAGCGTGATTTTCAGAAAGTGCATTATTCCATTTTCACACTGCTATAAAGAAATACCTGAGGTTGGGTAATTTATAAAGGAAAGAAGTTTAATTGACTCACATTCCACAGGGCTGTGGAGGCCTAAGGAAACTTACAATCATAGCAGAAGGGGAAGCAGTTACTTCTTACATGGTGGCAGGCCAAAGAGTGTGAGCATGTGAAGGAGCAACTGTCAAACACATAGAAAACCATCAGATCTCATGAGAACTCACTCACTATCACAAGAACAGCATGGGGGAAACTGCCCCCATGATCCAATTACCTCCCACTGAGTCCCTCTCTCAACATGTGGGGATTACGGTGATTACAATTCAAGATGAGATTTGGGTGGGGACATGACCAACCCATATCAGAAAGTACAGGCAGAAGTCAGCTTGGAGGGGAAGTGACATTATAGACTGGCATACTTTTTTAAAAAAATATTTTTTTGATGTGAATTTTAAAATGCCTCCTGTTCATTCAGCATTGATGAAGTCCCTTCTACATGCCAGACACCGCATGTGTGAAACAGTCCCAATCTCAATGGGAGTTGGCAGATACACAAAGACTTAAGAAGTTCAGTTTTGTGAGACCACATTACTGAACAATGTATGAACCTGAGATACAAACCCATCTCTATTTGGCCCCAAATTTGACGCTGGGGTAGTTTTAATTTTATTCTGAAAATTTGAGTCATTGAACCATACAGAGGTGAGGAGTGTCTGTCACGTGTGTGTAGTGATCTGTATAATAAGGAAGGACTGAAGGAAGCAACAAGACCAATTAAGAGACTATCTAAAGGAAGACTGATGCTAAAGGCAGTGGCAGTGACAAAAGTGGAGGAAAAAATTTTGTGATTATTGGGGAGACAGAATAGGAAGTACTTGGTTATGAGATGTGAAAGCAGGGAAGTAGAGGGAAAAACAGGGCTGCTCGGGCTCTGCCGGGGAAGACCGGGTACAGAGTTGTACCTTTCTCCTGGCAGAGAATGTAGGAAGAGAAATAGGTAAGGAGGAAAAGACAGTTTTTTATGCTCAGTGTCACATTAAAATGGAATTCTCTGGTCAAAGGTGAATACAAATCTCTATAGGCTAAGTCCATTTGTGACATCCAAACATATGTTTTCAAAAATAGCACACACATACTAAATCAAACCATTGAGTAACTGGGGAAATTTCCTAAAATTTACATGCTAAGAACATCACCATTTTTTATTTATTACTTTCATGGAGTAACTCTGAATCTATGGTTATAGCAAATGAAGAATCTTACATAAAATAAAGATAACATTTTAAATTTAAAATTCTATTGTCCTCAGAGAATAGAGAATGCAACTGAAGCCATGGGCATGGAAGTGATTGCCTTGAGAAGTTGTGTATAGTAAGGAGAATCGGAAAGAAAGAAGACCTGGAGAATAGAGGGATTTACACGGCATTAAGTAAAGCTTGCAAAAGTGAGCACTCGGAGTCAAGAGACCTGCTTATGAATCAGGAATGGCTGCTCCTGTGAGTCATTAGAAAGAGATGATGTCTGATTTCATTTCTGTAACAGCAGCACCTAGCACAGTGCCTGGTCAATGGCTACTCAGTAAGTAATATCCCAATGCACAGAGTCAAATTTTGCTAGGAGGGCATGAGGGTTACACATCAGCTATGGCGACTTAGTGACTGGGCTTGTGCATGTGTGAGTGAGCTAGATGTCAGGCAGTGGGTAAAGCAGTGAACTGGAGGTTAGAAAACAATGACACAAACTAAGGGCTTCTCTTCCCAAGTATTTGGCTGAGAAGAGAGATGTAGCAGTAGTTAAAGGGAGATATGTGCTACAGAAAGCCTTTTATTTCAAGATTCAACAAAAGTATGAGTATATTTCTACATTAAAGGGGAAGAGCCAGCAGAGAAAACACATTTTTGAGGTTACAAGAGAAGAATGAATGCAAAAGAGCCCCCAAAAGGCACAGATGCATGCAATCTGGATCAGGAAGAGATTAGCTTTGGAGTCCTACAAAAGCAAGAAGGGAGAAAGGGCCATGTGACTCCAGAGATATTTCTGGTAGAGGAGAGGTTTAGGAAGAGATCTTTTGATGACCTTTATATTAACAGACTTTTCAAAAAAAAACTTGATACACTAATAGCTTCCCTAAAAGTGGGTAACTTGAAATGCCATTTGAGCAAAAATCAGAGTTCAATTATAAATAAGTATATCCAGAAAGTGAAAGATGGGCTTCATTTTTCCCACAAAGAGTTAAGAGAAATAACAACAACTTTAGGGGAAGAGGAAAAAAAATTAAGAAGAAAATTACATGCAATTGTAAAATGTATGACTATTTACAAACTCTAACATAAGGAATTACAAAAAGGACCAGAAGAATCATTATTATAGGAAGAAAAGGGTCATTCCAAATAATGGGAGGGATGATTCCTATTTAATTTACTTCTGTTGAAAATATTTCAGTGAAGTTTGAGGACAAAAATAGGCAATATGCTGAAATGCGAGAAACCACAGTGGAAGGAAAAAGAATTCAAGAATGCTCAGTTTCAATAACCAATGTCAAGTACAATCCTCAGGACCTAGTGGCTACAATCTGCATTAATAGTGTCTGAAGACCTAGAAATGTCATTAGATACCATTTTGGATAATTCTTGTAGACTTGAGAGGATGTCTATTTAAAGTTGCAAAATAGTTCCTGCACTTAACAACAGACACAATCAAAAAAAAGATATCCATGACTTTTAAAATGGAAGAATTTTGAACTTTCTAAACAGGAAATTACTGGGAATCACTGTTATAAAAACAGATTTTAAAGCATTCTGGTTGAATGCAATATTGAAGTAAATTAAGAAAAACTCCTACCACTCATGACGTTGGCAAGTCTGAGAGAGCAAAGAGAAACAAATTAGAGTAGTGTGATTTGAATTACTCGGGAGTTTGATTCTGTGAAATGAGCTCAGATCTTGTTTATTTATGACTCCAGAGTAAACCAATTAATACATCTATTCATTCAATACCCACTTAACACCTGAGCCCTTAGCAAACATGCTGCACACTGTGTCTAAGTGCTGGGATATTGCTTGGACTAACATAAGGTTCATAGTCTTGTGAAATTTATCTTCCAGTAAGGGAGTTAACAGATCGTGTTACCCATCACCCCTGCCTGCATTACCTAGGATGACTATTGATCTCCAGCTATTTGATCTTCACTCCAGACTACTGTAATGAAAATGAGGGAGAAAAGAAGGAGGAAGGTTTTTTAGAAGGTACTCATAGCACAGTGCTTACAAATTATTGGCTTAAAACTTAGTGACATGGCCATAGCTAACTGCAGGGAAGGTTCAAAAGACAGAATCCTATAGCTAGGGTAATAAATACAGAAGAAACAATTGAACATGGAAAGGAAACAGCATGCTATTCCACAAGTTTCAGCTTAAAGCAAGAATAATCGCAACAAAATTTTACAACCCTCTGCAAGCATATATGAAAAAAACAAAAAGTTTGCAATGATCTTTTCTTTTTGGTTGTTGCTGTTTTTTTTTTTTTTTTTGAGATGGAGTTTCACTCTATCGCCCAGGCTGGAGTGCAATGGCACTATCTTGGCTCACTGCAACCTCCGCCTCCTGGGTTCAAGCAATTCTCCTGCCTCAACCTCCCCAGTAGCTGGGATTACAAGCATCTGCCACCACACCTGGCTAGTTCTGGCATTTTTAGTAGAGACAGGGTTCCACCATGTTGGTCAGGCTGGTCTCAAACTCTTGACCTTGGGTGATCCACCCGCCTCAGCCTCACAAAGTTCTGGGATTACAGGCGTGAGCCACCGCGCCCGGCCTGCAATTATCTTTTCTTAAGCTAAGAGGATGGGAAAAATGAAAAAGATTAAATTATAAAATGAAACTTTGGTTTAGAGGTAAGAAACATTTTATGACAGCCAAGAGATCAGGGTTGTACTGTATATTACGTGAATGTTGTAGCATAACTTGACATTTTGTAAAAGTGGCTTTTCATGTGAATTTTTTTCAGGTGACTTACAAGGTCCCATCAGAAGTGAAGAATAATCTTCCATATTCTTGAGAAATCTTAATGGCATCATCTACAGTGTTCCATTGTTCAGTTTAGGTGAACCTGGAAATCATGTTTGGGTATTGTCTCATCCAACTTGTGTTACCCCTTCCCCATCATAAGTCAGGATGATCTTGGATATTTTTGCTCTAGCAATTAGTTCATCAGGAATCCTGGAGTTATTTGCTATTCCAGTCATTGGTCCTCCTTTGCTTCCTGTAAGCATGATGAATTCACCACCATTAACCCCTAAACCATGCGTAATTTGTATATCTGATTTTACTTCATGAGCAAAAGTTCTATGTATATCCTGTAATTCTTGCCGAGTATAAAACTTATTTTCAGTAGAGATTATATTTCTGCACTCATGCACCTATGTAACTTTCACTGTTATTGCTGGTTGGGCTTTCCAGGGGTCATTATAACCTCCTGGGTTCTCTGGAAGAGGTACATATTTTTCAGGATGACACTGTAATATTTTGTTAGCTAAAATTCTTTACCTATCTAAATCGATTGATAGTTCCCAATGTCTTGAGTAACAAGGCTGGTACTTCCTATTTTTCTTAACTCTGTGAGTTAATGTGACCAATGCCTGAGGTTGGGTAACCAGGCCAGTGCCAGACTCTGCCAGAATATTTTTCCTAATACATTTTTCTATTGCTTTCCATGGGTCACTAGGTGTTAACATGGGTTCTGGAACTGCAATTTGAAAAACTGTTTTGTGAATAGTAACATAGTTGCCAGAACATTTAATACATTTCTCTATTGCTTTCTATGGGTCACTGGATGTTAATGTGGGTTCTGGAATTGCAGTTTTAAAAAATGTTTTGTGAATGACCAGCAAATAGTAATTTACTCTAATTTTCAAATATAATTTGCAAGTGAAATGTGTAGGACTCCAGTGAGGCACAATGACCCAGATCCTAAGTATGATGCCCTTGGAAGAGGAAACAGTGACTTGAGCAAGTGCACTCATGTCTGCTTACACCAGTCACTTTTGAACTGCTCAACAGCAGGCAGGGGGAATGACCTCTGGTTGGCAGATGTCCACTCAGTATGACCCTGTATTAACATATAGTTACCGTCTGTCAGGCCGGCCATGTGTTGTTGGACTATTCCTTGGAGATACACTCATCAGTGACTGTTAAAGTACCTGAGCCATTAGGTGCCTGTAGACGATGCCCACTGATATGAGCGTTGGGTACAAGCTGCCTAGCTGTGCTGACACTGACTGAAGCTGTGAGGTTTCACAGTAACATGGCAACCAATTATATATACTCAGATTTACCATTTGTCAAGAGGTATTCATTCACACTATCAGTTAGGCAATTATCATTCTACACACAGGCAGGAATAAAGGAAATAAAAAACCACAGTGATGGCTCAAGGGATCAGTGTACCTCCAGAAGAATCTGGTGGGTCCAGAAGCCCTTTGGATGCTGGTCAGATGCTCCTTTGGGGCAGAGATCATAGCAGCAGCCAACAGGTCTGGAGAAGTCCTTACAGTTCTCATGGACAAAGCTTCTGAAAACATCTTAGACAAGATCTTGTCTCCGCTGGTTTTATGATCCTCTGCAGATGGGTCCATTCTCTTGTTCTCAGCCACCTTTCACTTCCTATCAGTTCATTTCAGGTCTCTCATGATCTCAGGCAGCAATAGTTGTTATCACCTCAGCCCATTCATATCTGTTTATCTCTTTGGGGATGAGGGGACAATCTCACTGTAGACTTAATTCTACTGGAGATGAGTGACTCCATTTTAAGACACGAGGATCACAAATTATTATCACATATCATCAGGGCAGAGAATAGCTACGACCTGGGGCTGAAAGTAGATAACTCCATTTATTCTGGAAACATTCCGTCTTGATTATGGTGCCCGTTACTGTGAGGGACTTCCTTTTCTCCATCTGTTTTTTGCAACGTTTGAGTCTGGACTGCTAACGTTCTACTGATTTCCAGGTGAAGGGACTGACTACACCATCCCACCCTGTCAGAGCACTTGCCGCAATACTTCCACTTTAAGAGTTTTCCAGCTTGTCCAGAACTACAGTCCATTAATCCTCCCATTTGCTCTCTCAGGAGAATGAACAACCCATCTCATGTGCATACCCATACACCTCTTCCCCCAAATACCAAACACAAAAATCCAATCTGTCTCTTTCTACCTAAGCAATTTTAGACAGCCACTTTCTAATAATTACCTGAAGCTCCCTGACTTGCTGCTCATCCTTTCTCTGGCAAAATCTCATCCCTGGATGAGCCCCACTTTGTATTGGCTCAGTGACACCACTCAGCTGAACCAGAAAAATATCAAAAATGGTCACAGGTATCATCAAAAATTCAAATTTCTTACACAACAAATTGGCCCTAAATTTTCCAAAAATCAATAAAAAGTTTGTGTATCCAATGACATCATTTTTTCTATGTTCTTCTAACTTTTTGACCAATCTTTCTATGTTCTTCTTTTATTCAACTTCACTCCTCTGATATCTTGCCAAATCAATTAAGGAGAAAACATATCCCATTAGGTAAGAGCCGATCATCTTCCCATCACCTAAGAAAATAATATGCACTGAATGCACCCACCTCATCTTTCTCTCCCTCATCATGTCAGAAAAATCATCCCTCCTTTTCTCACAAGGAAAATCTGAGAGAAAAAATTTAGATGGCCTGTAATTCTGGTGATTGGGGAGGCCAATGCCCGCAGATTATTTGAGCCCAGGACTTTGAAACAAGCCTAAGCAACTGAGGGAAACCCCACCTCTAAAACAAATACAGATAAATAATTAGCTGCGCATGGTGGTGTGGTGGCACATGCCTGCAGTCCCAGCTACTGAGGGTGGGGGAGCACTGAGGTGGGTCGATCACCTAAGCCTGGAAGGGTAAGGCTGCAGTAAGCCGTGATCATACCACTGCACTCGAGGCAGGGCAACGGATATTTTTAAAAGGGTCTTCTCTGTGAAAAAAATAATCAGATAAACAGGTGGCCATGAGGCTCAGGATGGCTCCAGTGCAGTGCATTCGGTTCCTCCTTAAACAAACCAAAACTTGACTCAGTGTAAATAAAAGGAAACTTAAGCTTAACCAGTCAGGAACCACCAACTAACATCTACCTAGAGACTTTCCACTGTAATGAGCCAAATGAGACCACTGCTCCACTTTACCCAACCGAGCATTTTCTTTTTCTTCTACATTCACAATGCAAGTCTTCCCCCCACCCTCCCGAGCCCTCTTTGTTGGAGCTCTGAGCTGCTTGTAGCCTGGGGCTGCCTGGTTTTAAATTTCTGAACGCTCAAATATACCTCCTAATGTTTCAGAGTGCCTAATCGTATCTTTTAACAGCTCTCATGGTTACATCATTCTTTCTAGATCCTCAAGTTCCATCTCCTTCAGTGGACTGATTCTTCAGTATGTTAACACGTTCTCCTCTACCATCGTAAAGACTCTCCTAATACGGGCAGTTTCTTACAAAACTACACATACTCTTACTATGTGATTCAGCAGTTGCACTCCCTAGTTCTTTATTCAAATGACGAGAAAGCTGATGTCCACACAAAAACCTGAACACAGATGTTTATAGTAGTTTTTAAAATAGCTACCAAAATGTAGGAAGAACTAAGTTGTCCTTCAGTAGCTTAACTGCTAAATATCACTGTGGTATATTTAGAAAATGAAATATTAATCACTTCTAAAAAGAAATGAGCTATTGAGCCATCAGAAGACACTGAGGAATGTTAAATGCACACTACTAACTGAGAGAAGCCAATTTGGAAAGCTATCTGCTCTATGATTCCAAGAACGTAACGTTCAGAAAAATGCAAAACAACGGAGACTGAAAAGATTAGTGGTTTGCGGTGGTTAGGAAAAGAGAGGATAAATAAATAGAGCACAAGATAATTACCATAGTGAAAATATACTGCAGGATATCATAACAGCTATGATGATACATTCATTATACATATACTCGTTATACATTTCTCCAAACCCTCAGAATGTGTGTCACCAAGAGTACCACCCTGGGTGGTGATGACATGTCAGTAGAAGTTCATGACTATAACAAATATTCTACTCTGGTATAGGAGGTTGTTAGTGGAGTGACCCAAGAGTGTACAGGAATTGAGGGCATATGGGAACTCTGGACTCTATACTCCATTTTGCTATACATTTGAAACTACTCTAAAAAAAATGTCTATCACATAGCCCTTTTCAGGTCTCCAACTGGTCTGAGCCAGTTCTATTAAAGCTCAAAAAACACTGGTTAATAAGCTAGATCTGACCCAACTGGCAAGAAAAGGCAGGAAAGACCCAGGCCAAGAGAGTATACTCCACATGCATATACAAGGAACCTAGAGGAAGCTCGGAGGTCCTTTAGTCTGTTCCTGGGTCCGTTGAAACTGCACATGCAGGCACAGATGCCTGGGGCACCACTGTGAATCTGCCATCATCCAAGGCCACATGAACACAAATGTGCAGAATCTCCTCTGCAATCGGTAGCTAAGGATGTTAGGCCATGATATGACTAGGATGGGAGATAAACTCAGAATACATTCTGTAGGCTTTTGTTGCCTCTTCCCAGCCCAAGCATTTCACTCTTTGCTCTTGCCACAGGCAGCAGGGGAGGCTTCCTGTGAACATCATCCCCACAGCCCACAGTTGTGTCACTCTCAGCCTCTTACACCCTCCTATAGCAGTGTCAGTCAGGACATCCAACCCTGAAAACTCAAGGGTCCACACATGGCCAACATTACATCATGGTGAACAGACCCCTTCCTCTGATCTGCAGACAAATGTGCCCTACCTTCTGGCCCTCTACCAGCAGCTGGACGCTCTGGAAATTTCCAGACACACAACAGTCTTCTGAACTGCAGGCTGCTGCCCCATCCTATGGCAGAGTAGACCTTTTCTCCACTAGACTTGGCCTGTTACCACTTGAATGAAATGTCTTCTTAACACAGAAACAGGGCACAGAAACTAGTGTTCTTTGGCCCTGACCCCATCACACGGTTTGTAGGTACACACCAGTCCTGAGTAAATAACACCGAATTGAGGCCTCAGGCCCTAGAGTGGGCACATCGGCTCTGCTTTCAGAAAACATCAAGGTACTGTTGGAAAGTCTGCAGATTTTACACAGAAAAACAAAAACAAAAATAAAACAAGTGAACACACACACACACACACACACACACACACACACACACACACACCCCATAGTGACTAATGGGATCTCCCTCCAGGGGATTTGCAGAGAGGGGAGCAGAAAACATCCCAGGGGCCTTTCACAGCTACTTCCTTGAGCGCCTTTTCAGACCGTGCTCTCTAGACCGGTCTCAGCCCTAGCACCACCACCCTGATATGCAAGAGCTAGATTCCTTACCTGAAATTCAACATCAAGAAACAATCTCTTCTACTTAAAACTGAGAGTAATATCCTCAAGCAACGCCCTCATTGGCAGGGGTGAAGTTGAGGAGTTTCTTAAAAACTGAGGCCTCTGCCTACCACCAAGAGAACCTGGAAGTTTCCATCTATGCCACGAAGTTCAAATTACTGGCCACTGCCCCAGTGTATGGCAGTGTATGGCAGATTAGACCATCTCTCCATCTCATGCCACTAAAGGGACACAACCGGTCTTTATATGCCTCCCAATAAGAAAACACCACCACCACCTGGGAAGAAGTTTTGCTGAAAAACAAAAATCAAATTTAAATCCTATCCAACTGCTACATGTTTCATCCATCAGGTAAATACAGCCATGTGGCTATTTAAATTCATCTTAATTAAGATTAAATAAAATTTAAAATTTAGTTCTCCTATCTCACTAGCCACATTTAAAGTGCCCAGTAGCCACAAGTAGCCACAACCCACACCTCGGATACACATTCCACTCATCACAGAATTTCTATCAGTATTGCTCGTACCCATTCACAGGAAATACAGGAGGGCCTCAGACACTGCAGAGGGATGCAAAGCAATCCACAAAGTCCAGAATATAAGAAACTCTACAGACCAACAACTTGGTTTCTTAAATACAATGTAATCAAAAAAAAGAAATGGGAAGGAAGATTGTTGACTAAAAATTTTCAAAGAGAGACTGAAAAACCATAATGAAAATTAGGTAAAGGTAAACTACGATGCTTATGGAAGCATGGAAGAGGAAACCAGAAAGAAAAGGAAAGAGTCACCATGAGAGGCTGGACCACACCTCCTTTTACAGAGAGGAAGGGGACACTGGCTGGTGTTGCAATCAAGCAGCAAAGCTTGATTTCCCAGCCTGAGTGGTGAGTACAGGGGTATTCACCTTCTGGCAACCCATTAAGTTAAACAATTGTTTGTAAGTGGTTTTCGATATCTGTATTAAATTTCACCATTAAAAAACGGTTAAATGAAATCTCATAAAGACCATTAAGTGTTACCTGGAAAATTACAATAGGCAGGATGAGAGCAATTGGGCCTCTGTGAGAAGTGACACCTAAGTCAAACTGAACTGACAATAAAGAAGGCAGCCTTTGGAAGATCAGAACATTCCAGAAGAGAATATAGAGAAAAGGGGTGACGAAATGGCTCACTCTTGTAATCCCAGCACTCTTGGGAGGGCAAGGCAGGAAGATCGCTCTAGCCTAGAGTTTGAGACTAGCTCAACATGGTGAAACAGTGTCTCTACAAAAAATGCAAAAAGCAGCCAGGCCTGGTGGCTCGTGCCTATAGTCCCAGCTACTCTGACGGCTGAGGTGGGAAGAGAGGAGGAGGTCGAGGAGCCCAGGAGGTAGAGGCTGCATTGGGCCATATACTCGTGCCACTGTACTCCCCTGGAATGCAGAGCAAGACCATGTCTCAAAAAAGAGAGAGAGAGAAAGAGAAAAGGCCTAAGAGGAGGGTAAGTTGTGTAGGGTTTGAAGACTGAATGAATTCCACTGTGACTACAAAGTGGTGAGCTGCAGGAAGAACATTTACAGGTATCACAGATTTCTGGATGCTTACAAATAGCAGAAACTATAAATGTTAACTCAGGGATGGTACGTATATCCTCCAAGATATATTACATGAAAAAAGCAAAACACAAAAACAGTATAAAATAAGCTACGATTTGTGTTTCTAAAAGGTGGCATGTGTGTTTATACGCATCTAGAAGGATACTACTCTGCAGGGATCTGAGAGACCAGCAGTTAGAGTAGGGAAAAGAAGACGCACATTGTGTGTACCCTGCACTACACTTAGAGTACTTTACCAAATGTGTGTATTCCTTTTGAAAATCTTAAAATGATTTGTGTAATACGCATCTCCCTCAATGATGGCTAAGAGACCGGGAAGGGTAACAGGGAGGAGGGAGGGACAAAGAGGGACAAGTTAACAGGTACAAAAATACAGTTAAATAGAATAAATTCTCATTTCCAAGAGCACAATAGGGTGACTATAATGTATTACACAATTCAGAATAACTAAAAGAATGAAATCAAAATGCTCCTTATGTACAACTATTATGTAGCCATAATAATTAAAAATTAAAAAATGTAACGGCATCTCTTAAATGTGTGTCTTCAAAATTAGAAACTTGCTACATTTTAAATAAAAGAGACAAATGACTTCTATGAACTATTTAAATCATTTCAACTACACAAGATTTAGTAAGCTTACACTACATTAACAATAACACTTATCTGTACTAATAGTAGCATTACATGTTCAAAATTTGAATATTATTTAGCTTCCTAACATTACAATGGCACAACTTTAAAATCTGTATTACTTTTTACTTTATATTTTAGGAGTCTTCCTGAGCCAAATTATACAATCTGTAGCTCTTTGTCACAAAATGGCTCTCTAGTAAAAACTAAATAAAAATGAAACACCCAAGGCATTTGTCACCCCACACTTCCTAATCAATATGGCTTATTTACTTTCTAATTTATATTTTATTTTTGCTAATTTAAAAGATAGTTAATAGAGTATCAGAAACAGTGAACATTACCATTTTCATAAACAAAAGTGCGTGTACATTTTCCAGACACTGAGTAGTGTCTAGATTTTCTATTGATACACTCTGACCACTTCTTCAGGGCAATTCATGTACTTACTTTCCCACTAAGGATGAAGATTCTGGAAACATCAGGAACAAGGGTCCCACCTTCACACAAGTTACTTAACTGCTGGGGAGGCTCTATTTCATCTTATGTAAAGTAAACTGCAGATAATACTGAACTCACCTCACGGATTTATGTAAGCTAAATTTGTAGAAAACAGTTAGCACAGTGCCACGAAGGGTCCAAGAAGAAATGATACTTACTATGATATATTTTGTACGTATAAACCTATGCATGTTAATGACTTCTTATTAGCTGTGTTCGTTAAAGGTTTTCTCCATCTTGTGATTTGCTTTTCGATTTTGGAATGTATTTCACTGTGTACATACCATTTTTATTATTAACGTGACAACATTTACTACTAGTATTATTATCATCAGTTCAATCACATCTACTGTATCCCTGATGACCATGATTCCTTTAATAATCATAAAACACTCTTCCCTTTATCACGGGGTAAATAACCCATCACATGCTGTACGTCTCCGTCAGCACCCCAGGCTGCCCCTGCTGACTTACCAGATCTGCTACTTTAGCCAGATCAATCATCATGTTAATGTCACACCCACATTCAATAATGGTGAGTCTGCGCTTTTTACCTGTAAGCGAAAAGATGAAAAGTTTACTTTAAAAAGACTCTTGGAAAACCCTAACCATCAAATCTCATTTTCATTTTTTAAATTGCATCCACTAAAACACCACGTATGTTTATAGGAGTGTACCAGAAGTTCATTTTTATAGGCAAAAACTAGTAACATAAAATAAATTCCATCCTGTTTTTCTTGCTGTGTTCGAAATTGAAATCATATCAAAAGTCTACACAGGTGAATACAAGTGCTCAAACACAGAAAATCCTGACTGGACAGACTCCGTGATAACCATGATCCTGCTGTTCAGCTGCAGGCCAATGTCTTCGCCTCTAACAAAACTTCCCGTATTCCTACTATAGTGAAAAACATCCTCAAACATAATACAATGGAATATTCATAACAATCATTATTTCTAAATTAAGGTAAAAGGAAAACAGTCAAAAAAAAATATGGGTTGGGCACAGTGGCTCATCCCTGTAGTCCCAGCACCTTGGGAGGCCAATGCAGGCGGACCCCTTGAGCCCAGGAGTTTTCAGACCAGCCTGGGACACATGAGGAAACCCCATCTCTACAGGGTGGAAGGGAGAGGAAGGGAAATTTAGCCAGGCGTGGTGGCATACACTACTCAGGAGGCAGGAATGCTTGAGCCTAGGAGGTTGAGGCTGCAGTGAGCTGTAATCACACCACTGCACTCCAACCTGTGCCATAGAGTAGGACTCTGTCTCAGAAAAAGGAAAAGAAAATATGGATGCTCCAAAGATAAAGAAAAGCCCCAATCCAACTATATTATTGCAATAACAAGAGACTTCAGATTGTACATTGCCATTCTACCACTGGAAGCTTGTTTCATTTTCCCTCAAACTTGGAAAGGTCACCATCTCCCAATGCAAATTCTCACAGGAAAAGAGAAAACTCTCACTTCCACCAGAATGTGGCTTCATCGGGGCAAGCATTTGCGCGTGGCACATAGGAGGTGCGTGCTATCTGTTAAATGATGTTTTCATGGTGACCAGGCCTGCTAGGCCCTTCCAAGGAGCGTACTTGGCAAAGCCATAGGGCAGTTAGGATAAGATATTTATCACATCCTTATCTCTGGGAACTTAGCCGTTTTTGAAGCCATAGCCAACTTAGTAAAAGCATAAGAGAGGTAGCATGATATCACAATATTTAACATATTCCATTCAAGAAAACAACAAATACATGCACGTCCCCTCAGATGACAATAGCCATGCCAACCGTGTCTGTGGCAGCATCTCCTACCTGACATGACCATCACAGGGCCTGAGATCTCAGTCAACTTTTGCCGGGTGAAGTTCCGATGAGGCACTGTATCAAAGTGCTCTTTCCAGGCTTTTGGAGGCCCCATCACCATCACCACTATTGGTGGGGGCTCTAGTGAAGTTCGATCAACCACTGGAATATGACGCTTCTTTGTCTTCAAATCCTGAGTCCTATTCATGAAAAAAAAAAAAAGTAAACCTACTTTCAAAATAGAATAAAAGGTATCAACCACGTAAGTAGATTTTTTTAGTATACTTATAGACAGTACTTTAATATATCAATTAAAGAGTACAACAGACATTATTATAAATATATTAACTTGTCAATTATTAGCTTGATAACTTCTGGTCCCCATCTAAATAACTGCTGTTCAATAAGACGTAACAAGATGACTTTAATAGTACAGAGAATTGAAAATCAAACACTCCTTAAATCTGACTGTTGTATAAGTGATTTTAATAGTTTTTTTAAAAAGCCAAAGAGTAACTACCAAGGCAGTGCATCATAATGGGTAAAAGCAGAAGCTCTAGAGTAAATTTGACTCTCCTACTTACTGCTTATATGATTGGAGGTAACTAGTTTTCTTGACCTCAGTTTTCTTATCCATAAAATGAGGGCAAGAATGATTCCTACTCTGGTAAGGCTGCTGGAAGCATTTAGTTGAAAAATGTTTAAAGCACACTGCGAGGCATATCACAAGGACTCACTAAATAAAGCTATGTTAGTATTAAATATTGTAATTTTTGTATTTTATGTTACAACTATGTAAAACATATCTAGGGGGAAAAGCACATTTAGAAACATAGAAACAGTTTAAAGCTTAGGAACAGACGGATTCTATGAATTCTTTTATCTTGAGCAAGAAACACCAACCAGTGTGCAGATGCTGGAGGCAAGGCAGCTTCTACGGCGAAGGTTTCCCACGTTTTAGTGAAAGCCACACAGCATGCATCTCTATGTCCTTTGGAGTTGGACTAGACTCGTGAATCCAAATGCCACCTGTGAGAGGCTCCTCCTATTTAAAAAGAATCAATGGAAGAACCACCAGACTGCAGCTAAACATACCAGTGAAAGGATCAAGCCATCTATCTGCACAGTTGACTGAACTGCAAAGCTTTGGGATTTCTCTTCCGGGCATCTTCTTCCGTCTCCTAGTTGGAGATCCTGCAGATGCCACTTCTTTTTCTTTTCAGCTTTGGGCCCACTGTTTTTTTCTGTGTTTCTTCTGGTCCTTAGCCTCCATAGTGGCTATTTACCAATAACAAGTAACTCTAACCTACAAGGAAGAAGGTTGGGGTAAGGACTGGGAAAAGCATTTTACAATCCAGGCAATACTCAGGGAAAAACAGTAAATTTCATTTATTTCTTTATGAAGAGATAATGTATTTGTTCACTGAACAAGGGGAGAAACTGCTTAACCATCCCCAATTTCATTTCTCTCTGTCATGCTATAAATTAGATGAGTTACCTCTGCTAAGGTTGTATTTTACGGTTAAGTTACTTTTTATTCATCTTAAGGGTCAGTATCAGCAATATCTATTTCTGCAAGGATGGAAATATTCTACATCTGTGCCTTTCAGTCATTTAGCCATTAGCCACATATGGTTACTTACAATATGCTTAGGACAAATTAAAAAATGAATTTTTAATTAATTTCATTCTAACACTAAATAGTCACTTGTGGCTACCCTACTGGACAGCTCAGACCTAGACATCAACTGGACTAATGAAGTGATTTCCTAACTTAAACTCAAATTTCAATAAAAAATGTAAAACGTTTTTACGAACCTCCAATGTGATCGTAGTATTACTTTTAGTACCTGTTGACTCTGTAAAAACTCCTAAAGCACAACTCATCTACATACATTTGAAAAACAGCAGCATCTCTATATGTGAGAAATGACTGCTTCCAGATGATGCCTGGAGACCCCATGGACTTAACAGAGACCCTTCTAGTAATTTCTGAGCTACCTGGCAATCTGTGGCCAATAAATTGGTAATCACTGAATTAGTGAGTTTTATAGGAAATTGGGGTACATAAAATCTGACAGCTTGATTTGTAAAAAGCAGGGCAGGGTGCCATTTCATTCAATTAAGGTACTGAATTAATTCCGTTTAATAAATATTTGTGTCTGTCTTGATGTGCCAGGCACTATCTGACTTGCAGAGGGAAATCCAAACCGGTATCTTCCGTGCCATACAATAAGGGCTACACTGGAAGGCTGCACTGGAGCACGGAGGTGAGTCAGCGCTTCCCACAGGCACACACACCAGTGGAAAAAGAAAGCCTTTTTTTCTTTTTGAGACGATGTCTTGCTCTGTCGCCAGGCTGGAGTGCAGTCACTAACTTTTCCAGCCTTGGCTTCTCCATTTGCAAAATGAAGGAGTTGGACTCCGGGAACTGTTTTCAGTGGCCCTGGATTCTGCACTGCTACTCTCCTTTCAGTTCCAGGGTATCTGCCCACTCTCCTCCACATCCCCCAACAACCGTCCCACAGCCATGTATCCTGTTTGGTCCTGGGAACCTGACTTCTTTAAGCTGCCTCTTAGGCTTTCTTACTGACTGGGTAGAGGTTGGAATTAACCAGTGGGAGACTCTAGCTGGAAGGCAAAAGTATAGGTAGAGAGAGGGTGGTCAGGATATCCCCCCACCCCATCCCCCACTGCCCCTGCCCAAGGCTGTGTCTCTCCAAGACATTAGCTACCGCTGAAAGCCCCTTCTCCACATTTTCAGCTCTTACTGGCCCTGACAACACTATTCCTCTCTGTCCCTTTAGCCCCGTGGGTAACAACATCCTAGTGTTGTCTTCGTGCTCTCAACATCGCTTGTTCATCCTCTTCACCTGCCCACACTTCTGTAAGGATTACTGTCATTAAAGTCTCATCATTTGAACCATTTAGTGCCATTTATTGCCATGATCCTGAACAATGTAGATGCTAAATCCACTTTTCCACTGTGGTTTTCCATGGAGGGCTCCCCAAGTTTCGAGGGGAGCTGAGATAAAAGCAGTCCTGGCTTGGGAGCCTGTTGTGCAGTTGGGGAGGTCCCGGAGCTCTGAGGCCAAGCTGGGGAGAGGTTGTCCCTATGGGCACGGCCAGGCCTCAGGCCTTAAAGAGGAGAGGGAGATGGTGACGGTGGAGAGGAGGCTCTGGAAGTGAGGAGCTGGAGTGATGGTTCCACCCTGCCCTCCCCCTGCCTCCAGAGAGTGAAAGACAATGAGATGCGGGAGGAGGGAAAGGGGAGGAAGGAGAAGCTCCCTGTCCTGCTGGGTCCTTAGCCAAGTTGGAAGTGGGAGAGTGACAAGCCCCTATCTAGGGCAAAGGAGTGTGTCCTCAGAGAGCCCCCGGGGGAGAGAGAGGCTGATGACACAGAGGGCTCATTTGCTCTGAAATGGACCTCCCAATGGAACAGTGATGAGCAGGCAGAGCCAGCGGTGCCAGAAAAGCAGGACAGAGAGGAGTCCCAGAGCAGAATGGAGGGGAGCAGCAGGGGAGATGGGTGGATAGCCAGGGCTGGCCTATGGGGCAATGATCAAAGGTTGCAGGGGTAGGATCAGGAATGGGACCAGAAGGCTCCTGATTTATGGCTTCCAGCTTTGGTGTAAGTCAATGACCTGGACCCTAGAGGAATGGGGAGAATCTGACTCTGAATATCTGGCCCAGAAGACCCGCATGAAGGAGCTGGGGCCTGAAGAGTAACTCTGCACTGAGCACTAGGCCTGGGTCATGGCAGATCAGCACCCTAGAGCCACAGCTGGCTGCCTGAGAGATCTGCTGGCAGGGCAGGCCGAGTTCTGCCTCTGAGGTTCACACAGCTTGGACCTAGTGCTGCCCCTTGCAGGAATGGAGGGGAAGCCTGGCAGTGAACACTGATTTACCTGGAGACATCTGGGGGTGAGCAGCTACCAGGAGGGAGGGGGTTCCTGTCACTGTAGGTGCTCTGGGCCATCTGAAAGACTGGGACTGATAAAGAAGGGATGTGAACATCAGAGATGGACGTGGATGGGGAGAGGGTGGCCTTAGAGAGCTTCCTGGCCTTGGGGCTTTGGGTGGCTGTGAGCTGTGAGTCGGTAGGAAACTTGGGTACCAGGAAACCAGGCAAGGACTTCTGGGCAAGCAGAGGTTGGGATCTAGGCCAAGAGTCTGGGCTCCAACCCAGACCCCAGAGATGCAAAGGCAAATCAGATCCTGGCCGGCTGCTCTCTCTGGTGACTCCCAGTCCTCTGCCCAGACCCAGAGCTGCAGGCCAGACTGGCAGGGGTAAAGGGCAGGAGTAGACTGTGATATGTCCAGTGTCCTGGGCAAACACACACTGTACACAGATAAGCCATGTGCCTGGGAAACAGAGAAATGGGGTGGGACCAGGTCTTCTTGTGAGAACCAATGTGCCTTACTCTCTCCTGGAGAGAGGGTGATGACAAGAGTTTCATTCATTCATTCATTCACTCATTCATAATTGCTTTTTGATTTTAGCAGGTGAGTTTGTTGTTTAACAGGCTGGGAACTTCTCTCTTTTATTGAAACGTGTGACATAGCGGGTTAAACTCCTAGAGGTTCAGCACAGAGGATGAGAATCAAGGAAGTTTCCTTCTTAAAAAGCATAGCTTGCATATGAATAAAGATGATTCCAAATTGTTTTTTCTCCATGACCCTAAAATTTTATTCCGAATGGAGTTACAATATTAGATATTGATCAGATCAGTACTTCATATCAAGGCTCAGGACATCCATCCAAATATTTAAAAATCTTTCACTCTCACAGGTCTTGTGATCCATGTAAAACAAACACATGGAAACAAATCAAACATGAGAGAAGGGTTTATGGTGAAAGAAAACAGTTTCCAACCTCTCCCCTCCCCAGTCTTGGCCTCACTCTCCAGAGGTAACTTCTTGTAAACATTTCCATTTTTAGTACTTCTGGTGGGTGTCTCCACAATACTAAATAGCAGGTACAGGCACCCTTATTTCTTGATTCATCTGTAGAAAATGTATCTATCTCCTATGATGGAACATAAGAAATGGTCTCATTATGCACGTCTCCTTCTTCCCTTCATCCTCCGGAAGTTTTATCATTTTGGCATAATTATTTTTAGTTTTCTGTTATTTACTTTTAAAACTTTAAACCAAATAATTGTACTTTGATTCTGCATTCCAGCCACCTCAGGGAGGGCAATGGTCTGGGACGGCCAGGTTGGGTTTGTTCCCATATCCCTCCCTTTATACTGGAAGGACTCTCCCCTCCCTCCTGGGGGCCTGTGCCCATGACCGGCCAGTCACAGCACATATCCTGGACTCTGGCCACTACAGGATACAAGCATGCTCCCCAATCTTGACCACTAAGAATTCTCCAGGACTTTCATTACTAAAACTGCTCTCTTTTGCTCTGGGATTACCTCTAGGAAGGAAATGCAAAATTGGCCCTTGTAGGGTGCCTCCAGTCTCCTAACATCTGGAAAAATCATGCAGAAGAAAACCAACCCAGAGGTCAGTGGAGGTGGAGAGGAAGTTGTGAGAGAGATCCAGCTGTGGCGGTGAGAAAGACAGCCAGACCTGCTCACCGAAGCCTCAATTGCTTCCGGACTGTCAGTTACACTGACTTGACAATTTCACTGTTAGCATCAGAGAATTGTTTTAGCTTTGCCACTAGCGCAGGGTGTATTGTACACCCCCTCCTCGGGTAAGATGAGAATTAGCATGTAGGCTGCCTGTGCTAGTTTTCTGCTGCTAATGTAACAAGTTTCTGCAAATTTGTGATTTGTTAGAGTACTACAAATCTTACAGTTCTGGAGGCCAGAAGTCCAGCATAGGTCTCATGGGGCTGAAATCAGTGTCACAGGGTGGCTGTATTCCCATGAGGTGGCTGTGTTCCCACCAGGCTCCAGGTGGAGATCATTTCCTTGCCTTTTCCGGCTTCTAGAGACTGACAACGTTCCTTGGCCCGCCACCCTCTTCCTCCACCATCATAGCAGGTGTTGGTTCACTCTGACCTCCTCTTGTGCTTCTCCCTTCCACCAAAAGGCCCTGATGTTTACACCGGGCACACCGGGGTGCTTAGCCTAATATTGCCACAGTCTCTTTTGAATCTTCTTTTTTCTTTTTTAAGAGATGGAGTTTTGCTCTGTTGTCTAGGCCAGAGTAGAGTGGTGTGATCGTAAGTCACTGCAGGCTTGAACTCCTGTCCTCAAGCGATTCTCCTGCCTCAGCCTCCCAAAGTGCTGGGATTACAGGTGGCAGCCACAGTGCTAGGCCTCTCATGAACCTTGTCTTCCAGAAACGTGTTGGACTCTCATCCATTACTAAGCCATCTTTCTCTCTTTTATGCTTTTCCCTTATAGATTTATTCCATTTTAAATTTATAAGCTTAAATTTCAGTGGTCTTAGGAAGAACAGGAGAGTAGGAACAAAGGAAAAAACCTCTTGAGTGGGAAGCTGAAGGGACCCTTTAAAAAGTGCAGTGGGAGAGCCTGGGCTTGGGCTCTGGAAAGACCTGGCGAATGGTGGGTTAGCACTCATTCCCTCACTCGGTGTTGCTGGGAGGATAAGATAGAACATGTGGCAAGCAGTGTCCAACAGCTGCCTCTTGCTATGTGCTGAGTGCTGGGGGGAGTCGGGCTCATCCCACTGGGGCCACGCCAGGCCTCGCTCACTGGAGATTCCGGAATCAGGGCTGACTGAGCCACCCGTGGCACTGAAAAATGTTCTAGGAAAGAAGGTGTGTCCTCCTTGGAGGGGGCAGCTTTGTGGTGGCTGAGCTGATGGTAAGGGGTGGGTGAGGGCCATTTGAAGAGTCACTGCCCCTACACTCTTATCTTTTGGAGGCTCCACCCATACCACATCAAACAATGAAACACACATCCAACATCAGTAAGCGCACTTTGTGTATATCTGTATAAGTGATGTGCAATTCACAGTTCACTAGCGGACCTGACGTTATTCACATATTGTAGACATGTGACTAATTGTCGTCGTGTAATGAAGTGCTCAGATATTATAAGGGATTTAATTCCTAAGGCATTTCTACAGTTTCATTTGAGAATTTTGGAACTGCCTTTTTTTTTTTTTTTTTTTTATGTTTCAAATGTTTTTACAGGCCCTGAAAAAACCCCAAGGCCCTGTATTCTGGGACAGTAATGGACAAAACAGCCCTGGGAGGTGTGCTTGGGAGGATGGTGAGGGCTGAGCTTGCTGAGGGAGGTGCCAGCTAAGGTGCTGGCCTCACCAGTGGCAAGGCATCTGGACCACAACTGTCAGCTGGATGAACACACTAACGGCGGAGTGACCCCACCAGGAGTGGCCAGTGAGCAGCGTCCAACAAGAAAGACATCTGGAGGCCAGCGGGTGGAATCCCGCCTCTGCCACCTTCGTGCTGGGTGGTATCAGCCAAGTTACTTGCCCTCTCTGATTCTCAAATGCGCCAAGGTCCTTTGACCTTTAGAATCTGTGGGACCAGAGTGACCACAAGGCTCTGGTTTGTTGGTGGCTGCCTCTTATTTAACTCCTTTTCTCAAATATGGTCTATGGGCTTTGCTTGAAGTGAGGTGTCCTGCGCACACTCTTCTCCCTGACTTTGAGGCCACGAGGAAGCTTGCCCAGCAGGACTGAGGAAACTAGTGCTGGAATCACCTTTCTTGAATCAGTGAAGGGAAGGGGGAGAGAGGAGACACAGTGCTCAGGTTACAGAATGTGAGGATCATGCCCTTTTCTCCAACTGAAGACATTCCTAGGTGCTTTATGTCCCCTGCTGCAATTTCTAAATCACAAAAGCCTGTGCACCCAGTCTGGCTGACATCCACTCGCAATGGGACTGAGTGAGATTGAGCCACTCCTCAGGTGAATGGAAAATTAAGGCCAACTGAGGCCCACCCAGTGCCCCACTGTGGGGCCTGAAAGGAGCAGGCACCAGTCAGAAAGCTCTTTGGGGACCCAGCAGAAATAGCGGAGTTGGGGATGCAAGCTTCTGCCTGCATTTGTTCCAGGCTGGTCCAGTGGGGATTTGGGAGGAATGGTGTGCAAGGGCCCTGCCCAAGAAGGCTGGATGCTGGCCGGGCAATGCCCAGGCTGCCAGCTCCCTACTCTGGAGAAAGGCCAGGCTGGCACAAGCTGGAGCCAGAGTCCAAGGTCACAGAGAGGTCACACCTGGGCACCCCTCCCAACAAGGGAGCGTCCAAACTGGGAATTACTTCTCTTCTGAAAGTGAGATCCCGGTATGGGGTCATGATGGGGGTGGTACAGAAATATTGCTATTATTGCTGTTGTTCTGTCACTTCTGGCCTTGGAAATGTGGTTGAGCTTCTATGTAACAGGCATTGGCGGTCAAACCTGAAACTCAGGTAAGGCTCATCCCTTTACAAGGCTCACATTCTAGTTAGGGAGACAAGTGCCTCCTCCTGCTAAGAAACAACAAAAGATACAGAATGCAGTAACTGTCCTAAAGAGAAAAACCAGGGATGGAGAGAGAATAATGGTGGTCAGGATGGGTCAGACTTTAGGATGGTGAGTGAGGAGTGGTCTTTGAGAAGGGGTGAAGCAGAGGAAGAGAGGCTCGTGGAAGTGAAGCACTTGCCCAAGGCTGCCTGCTGGTCATGGCAGAGCTAGCAAGCTCATTCCCTCCTCATTATGTCAACCTTTGGGGCCAGGGTCTGGGCAGGGAAGAAACTATGGCATCAGGGGTGTGTGGCCCCAGCAGAGGAAAGCCAAGGCACCCCATGCAATCCAGAACCTGAGGCTTCTAGGTTCAGTCTTCAAATAAATAAATCTCAGAGTTGTGTCCCCTGCCTTTTCTCCACCGTCTTGAGCTTTTCCCAGCTCCACTCTGGTGGGCTTGGGGGACAGGACCTGCCCTCTGCAAAATGATGACAAAGGATAAGTCAGATTTTAAAGGAGACCTTGGAGAATGCCCCCTTCTTATTTTGCAAAGGAGGAACAGGTCCGGAGCGGGTGAGCCATTTTTTCTGCATCACACAGCTGACCTGGAGCAGAGTTTCCTAAAGGCTCCCCTGGTGCTCTTTCCACTGCTATGGCTAGACCCCTCCACAGGAACTTACAGGGACCCAAAGGAATGAGTCACTCATGGCAGAATCACTAATGTGATCGATGTGATAGAAAGTGCATGTGAGAGATGGCATAATGTCAATGCTGGCAGACACCTGGCACGTGGGAAGCTGTCCATGAGTGATCAGCTTCCCACCACCTCCATCGCCCGGTTTGGGACATGATGTCTGAGCTCCACTGCTGAGCCTAGGGTCTAGCATGTCACTGGAGCTCCAGAGTTTGCTAACTGACTACATGAATGCTGAGGTGTGGGGTGTGCTCCTTCCTGCTTTCTCATTCTCAAAGAACACCCTTATACACCTGGTCAGGGGGAGGATATACAGACAATCAACTTTTGCCTGCCCACTTCCATTATATGATCATGCATGCCTGTGCACACACACACATGCACACACAAACACACACCTACCTTCTCAAATGTGTGGAACCAGTAAGGATGCTGCAAGGCCTAAGATAATAATTGCTGGTCTCTTTCTTTTTATGCTTTAGCAGGAGAAACCCATTCCTCCAAGCGCGCAGCTGCAGAGGTCCTTCCAAGGAGCATGCAGTCTTTAATCACATTGTGGAGGACAGGATGATCTGTGCCTCAGGAATCTGCTTAGTTGATAACTCAATTCCATGGCTGGGTCCCATTTGTAAGCAGTCATGGCACATCCCCCGGAAACCTAGAATCTAATTAGGGCTGCTGCATCAGTCCTCATCCTTCATGCTGTCATCCATAGCTCCTTACCACCCATCTTACTTGGATGGAGGCTCTCTGAGGTCTGAAGGGCAAACATCTGATCCTCCCACTGAAGGCCTGGGCAGCTTTCCTTATCCTTACAGCAGCCACAGGTATTGGGATCACAGCTTGAGAGGCTCTTCTTGGTCCCTGGGACTGGGGCAGTCAGGACAATTCCAGGCCTTTGGTTACTTCAGATCTCACCTAGTCTTTGAGGTCCTGGGCATTTTTAGAACTCACCCAGCCAGCCAGCCACACAGGGTGAGGCTACCTGGATTGTTTATTGGCAACAAATGTTGAATCACAGACTGTTAGAAAACCAGAAATGAAGATTTTAAACAACATACAAAGCAGAATCTAAAGAGGTTTAGTCAGTAGTATTGGTACCCGTTCTTTGTATGTATGTATGTCTGATAGAATTTGGCTGTGAATCCATCTAGTCCAGGGATTTTTCTTTTTTTTTTGGTTGGTAGTTTATTTTAAATTATTGATCTAATTTCAGAGCTTGATATGGTCTATTCAGGGTATCAGTCTCGTCCTGATTCGATCTTGGGAGACTGTATGTTCCAGGAATTTATCCGTTTCCTCTAGATTTTCTAATTTGTGTGCATAGAGTTACTCAGAGTATTTTCTGAAGATCTTTTGTATTTCTGTGGGATTAATTATATTATCTTTGTCATTTCTGATTGTACTTATTTGGATATTCTTTTTTCATTGTTAGCTAGTGGTCTCTCAGTCTTGTTTTTTTTTTTTTTTTTTTTGAAAATCAACTTTTGGTTTCATTTATCTTTTGTATAGATTTTTGCATCTCAATTTCATTAAGTTCTTTAATTTTAGTTATTTATTTTCTTCTGCTAGCTTTGGGGCTGGTTTGCTCTTTTTTCTAGTTCTTTTAGGTGTGAAGTTAGATTGTTAATTTGAGATTGTTCTGACTTCTTGGTAAAGTATTTTAGGGTTATAAACTTTCCTCTTAACACAGCTTTGGCTGCAACCCAGATATTTTGTTAAGTTGTATCCCTATTTTCATTACTTTCAAAGATTTTTTGATTTCTGCCTTAATTTTGATTTTCACCTAGGAGTTATTCAGGAAAAAATTGTTTAATATCCATGTACTTGTGTAGTTTTGAGACATCTTGTTGAGATTAGTTTCAATTTTTATTGTGCTGTAGTACAAGAGTGTTTTTGGTATAATTCCATTTTTTTTGAATTTATTGAGACTGGCTTTATGACTGAGCATGTGGTTGATCTGAGAATTTGTTCTGTGTACAGATAGAAAGAATGTATATTCTATGGTTTTGGGTGGAGGTGAATATCTACTAGGCCCCTGTAGATAAAATAAAAGCTTAAATTAGAAAAAGAGGTTTAAACAGAAAATCAAACACAGCATGTTCTCACTCATAGATGGGTGTTAAACAACGAGAACACATGGATACAGGGAGGCGAGCATCACACACTGAGGTCTGTAGTGGGGTGGCTAGGGGAGGGACAGTGGGGGGTAGGGAGTTGGGAAGGGATAACATGGGGGAGAAATACCAGATATAGGTGATGGGGATGGAGGCAGCAAACCACATTGCCATGTATGTACCTATGCAACAATCCTGCATGTTCTTTGCATGTACCCCAGAACCTAAAATGCAATTATATATATATATGAAGAAAAAGAGGTTTAATAGCTTTATTCATTTAAAAATGCAAATGTGCTATTAGATAAGGGCCACATCACTTGGCATCAGACCATAAGACGAGAAGTTTCTGAATTATTCTGGGATTAATACTCATTTCCAAAATTCCAGGACTATTGAGAATTATTTTTTTTCTAGAAATCTCTGATGGACTACATTTGTTCCATAGTTCAACCTCCTCACCTTATGAACTATTAAGATAAGGGACAGAAAATATCTTTTGAATTCATGTTGGCACCAATAGATTGGTGGTGGCAGCTTTAAAAACTGGGTCTAGAAGGATTCTGTATTCTTAACTGGGCTTAGAGAAAGAATGCCATGTTCAACAAAGAAAGTTCTCTATGGCTGCAGGAGGGGGTGAGGTGGCCCATGTGTCACATGACTTGCTATCTTTGCACTGGGCAACCCTAACCTCTGAGAGGGTCCTTGTCAAGTAAGATAAGTAGGTCCAATTCTCAAGCTGTTCTCAGTGTAGCAGGGATGATGAGCCGACAAGTACTGTCAGATCAGTGTATTGTGTTCTGGTCACGGCAGGTGCATATATCGGTATGCCATATTGTTCAAGCACATGGACTTTGCAGTTTGAGATTCCTGAGTACAATTTCTGCTTCTGACAGAGCATTTAGACGACTTAGTCTGCTGACTAAGCTGCCGTATCTTCATCTGCAAATGAAGATAATACCTATCTCACAGGGTAGTTGGGGTCCTTAAATGATATCAGATTTTGAAGCACTAGATGCTCACCTTGTAGTAATGATCACTATTATAATTACTATTGGTGTGGAAACACAGACAGGACTCTAAACTCTCCTGGGTACAGAGAAGACTCTACAGAGAGGCCCTATTTTAAATTGCAAGTGATACCAGGCAGTCTTCAGTAGACAAAGGCAGAGGCCGTTCAGTGCAGAGGAGGACATTGTGTCCCCCCGGTTAGAAAACCTGAACTATGGAGTAGAAAAAAATATTAGAGTTAATATTCAAAGCAACTTTCCTGAAATAAGGAAGACTTGAATTTTCTGACTGAAGGGTAAATTGATTTACAGAAGTCAATGCTGAGATGACAGATCCTAACAAAATGATTGTTTGACTTCAAGGAAAAGAATCCTAAGAGTATCCAGTAGAAAACCATCTCTCCAAATAACAATCAAGACAACAACAACAAAAATAAAAACAACTACCCCAGAGAATCACATGAACATGCAAACCAAAAGAAACAATTGCAGAATGGCAGAATAAGGACTTCTGAAAATCCTTCCTTAACAACATTGACAGCACTAGCAAAAATGTCAAAATCAATCTTTTCAGAGTTCTGGAAATTAACCAAAGGCTTTCAGCAATCCAGGTTAGATTTTTTCAAGCAACATAGCTGAATCTCAGTAAGAATAGCAAGTTTTGTGGTGTTTTAATTTGCCTTATTCATATTCTTCTTTTCCAAGCTCTATAATAGACTTGAAAATAAATGTTCTCAGCTGTGCAGCGTGCCTCACACCTGTAATCCTAGCACTTTGGGATGCAGAGATGGGAGGATTGCTTAAGTCCATGAGTTTGAAACCAGTCTGAGCAACATAGTGAGACCTCTGTATCTACACACACACACACACACACACACACACACACACACACACACACTTAACAGTCTCCCAGCCATGGTAGCTGTGAAACCTAGCAGCCTGGTAGCCACTGGGGAAAACAGAATAGGTTTGGAGCTCTCCAAAATATCCCATCCTCAGAAATTTGTCGCTATTTGATCTGTCTGACAGCTCCCTGGAAAAGGCACTTTCTTTGCTTAACATGGTTTGCACCTTAGTCTGTGTGAACAGCCCTATCCTGAGAATCTGTCAAAAACTATCAGCAAAAATTGTTTAATGTCGCAACGGCCTTAGATGGCACTACCAGTTGGGGATAATGACAGGCTGACCAAAAACATTTAAGAGGAAAAACTGGGGAATGAAGTATTCACATGACAAAAAGTATACATTAGAACTTAGTTCAGGAAATTCACTAAACAGAGAGAAACAGCAGCATCAGCAACAACAACAAACAGAAGCAACAACCAATTGTGAAGAGGGGTCAGGTCTGATTTCTAGAAATGTCACATTATTTTATTTAAAACATTCAGTTTTTAAGAAAAAATTATGAGAAATGCAAAGAAACAAAATGTGTGACTTATTCACAGGGAAAAAAGCAGTCATTAGAGACTTTTCTTGGGTGGCCTAGACATTGGACTTGCTATGAATGGCTTTAGAACAACTTTTAAACACATGTTTAAACAACTAAAGAAAAATGTGTTTAAAGAATTTTAAAAAGCATGAAAATGATGTCTTACCAAATATAGCATATCAATAAAAAGATAAAAAATTATCTAAAAAAGGGAACAAAATAAAATTCTGGGTTGAAAGTACAACTGAAATAAAAAATTATTAGCCAGAGGGGGCTTAACAGTAGATTTGAGCAGGCAGAGAAAATATTCAGCAAGTTGAATTGGGTCAATTGAGGTTATACCATCCAGGGAACAGAAAATCAAAAGAATGAGGAAAGATGAACAGTGCCTCAGAGAGCATACTAATATGTATATAATGAGAATCCCAGAAGAAGAGAAGATAAAGGGACAGAAATAATCTTTGAAGAAATAATTACCATAAACTTCCCAGATTTGATGAAGAATATTAATTACATGCTCGGGAAGTTCAGTGAACTTCAAGTAGTATAGAAACAAAGAAATCCATACCTAGATACATCAGAATCAAACTGTCAAAAGCCAGTGACTAAAAGAGGATCTTGAAAGCTACAAAAGAAAAATAACTCAGCATATACACTCCAGCTTCAAATTCTTCAATAAGATTAACAGTTGACTCCTTATCAAAACCATTCAGGCAAAAATGTAATGGGGTAACATATTCAAAGTATTGTAAGAAAATGACTATCAACCAAGAATACTATATCTAGCAAAGCTATCTTTGAAAACAGAAAGAAGAAATGCCCAGATTTATGAAAAATGAGAGAATTCATTATGAGTAGATCTTCCCTACAAGAAATACTAAAAGGAGTCCCTCAGGCTGAAATGAAAGGACTTTAGATGGTAATTTAATCCACACAAAGAAATAAAGAGCACTGCAAGGTAATTATATAAGTAAATTAAAAAGACAGTATAATGTATTTTCATTTGTAATTCTTTTCTTATCCTATCTGATTTAAAAATACCTACATAAATGAGTAATTATAAAACTGGGCTGTTGGGCTTATAATGTGTAAAGATGTAATTTAGATGTTAATATTAACACAAAGGAAGGAGGCAGGAAATGGACCTATGTTGAAGAAATCTTTTTGTCTATTGTTGAAATTAAGTTGGATTGATATGGATTAGATTGTTTTATGATAAAATTTTGTAATTCCCAGGCCAAGAATAAGAAAATAACTAAAAATATATGGTAAAAGAAACAAAATAATTAAAAGGATATGCTAGAAAATATCAACTGAATTCAAAAGACGGCAGTAACAAAGGAACAGAAGAACAAAGAAAAACATGTAGGACATACAGAAATAGCAAAATGGAAGGTGTAGAGCCTACTTTATCAGTAAACCACATTAACTGTAAATAGAGTAAACATGCCACTTAAAATGCAAAGCTTGTCAGAACTGACTTTAAAAAATGAATCAACTATGTGTTATCTATAAGAGAAATATGTTAGAGTCAAAGACACAAATACATTGAAAGTAATAGGATGGAAAAAGATAAACCATGAGAGTAGTAATGAAAGGGGAGATGGAGTGGCTGGCTATACTAACAGTAGACCAAATAGACTCTAAGACAAAAATTATTACAAGAGACAAAGAAAAATATTTTATAATTGTAAAAGTTTCAATCTATTAGGAAGACATGGCAATTAAGTGTATATCTGCACTTAATAGCAGAGATCCAAATACATGAAGCAAAAACTGAAGTGAGAAATAGAAAATTCAACAATTATAGTTGGAGACATCATTACTCCACTTTCAACAACAGATAGAACAACTAAGCAGAAGATCAACAAGGATACAGAGGATCTGAAAAAAATAGGAAACCAACTACAGCTAGTAGTTACCCCCACCAGCAACACAATACACATTCTTCATATGTGTATATGGAACATTCTCGAGAATAAATCTTATGAAAAAGAAGAATAGTGGTCCCCAAAGATATCCATGCCAGAATCCCTGGAACCACGTTATATTACATGACAAAAGGGGCTTTGCAGATGTGATTAAGTGTATAAACCTTGAGATGCGGAGATTATCCTGGATTGTCTGCATGGGCCCAATGAAAATACATGCGTTCTTAAAAGTGGAGATACTTTCCTGGCCATGGTAGGGAGATGGATGAAGGAGGAGACAAATGAGGTGTAAGAAAGTTTTAAGTGACTACTAAACTGATGGACTTGGCCCACTGTGGCTGGCTTTGAAGATGGAGGAAGGGGACTATTTATAAGGGAATGTGGGTAGCTTCTAGAAGCTGGGAACCGTTCAGCTGACAGCCAGCAAGGAAGTGGGGGTCTCAGTCCTACAACTTGCAGGAACTCAATTCTGCCAGCAACCCAAATGAACAACGGAACTCTCCTATACGGTTCTCTTGGGTATGTATCTAGGAGTGGAATTCCTTGGTTATATGATAATACTACACTCAACTTTTTGAGGAACCACCAAACTGTTTTCCAAAGTGACAGCACCATCTTATGTTCACACCAGCAATGAATGGGATTTTCAATTTCTCTGCATCTTCATCAACACTTCTTATTGCCTGTCTTTTTCTATGAAAGTCATCCTAATGGGTGTGTAGTTGTATCTTACTGTGGTTCTATTTGCACTTTCCTAATGAGTAATAATGTCAAGCATCTTTTCATGTGCTTTTTGATCATGAGTATATCTTCTTTGGAGAAATATTTATTGAAACTGTTTGCTCATGTTTTAATTAGATTATTGTCTTTTATTTCTGAGTTTTAAGAGTTTTTCATATATTCTGGATCACAAGTCCCTTATCAGATTGTATATATATAATGTACAATTCCACATGCCCTTTGATCTACACACAATATTTTAGGAGTCTATCCTATGATGACACAAAGTAATATAAGAATATTTATTGCAACAGTTTCCAATAACAAACTACCAAAACCAACCTAACAACCAAAAACAGACTAAATATGTAGAGATTGGTTAAATAAATTATGGTACATTCACAATGAAATCTTACACTGCTATTAAAAAGTATTATTTTTTCTCAAAGATATATTAAATACATATAAAATAGAAAGAAGACTAGCATAAGACAAAAGCTAGAGAAGCAGGGAAAGTACATATATTTTTGTATATTCCTAGAGATTTTCTAGAAGCATATACAAGAAAATAACTGTGAGAGAGTTTGGAGAGGACTTTGGCTGGGGATTCTGGAGTGGTGCAGAGATTTATTTTCACTATTTACTCTTTTGTACTACTTGATTTTTATCAAGTGCATACATTACTTTTTTGTCTTTTAGTTTTTTATTTTATGCATGTCTAGATTTTTACATTTTCAAATAATTGTAGATTGACAGGAATTTGTGAAGGGATCCCAATATCCTTCACCTGGTATCCCCATTGTTTATGTTTTACATCCTATAGAACAATATCAAAACAAGGAAACTGACATTAGCACAATGTGTGTTCTTCTATTACATTGTATCACACGTGTAGATTCCTGTAACCACCAAGACACAGAACTATCCCATTACCCCTGCCCTACCTCTTTGTAGTCACACTTGCCCACTGCCCACACTAATGCCTGCCAACCACCAATCTGATTTCCATGTTTATAATTTTGCCCCTGGAAGAATGTTATGTAAGTGAATTGTAGAGTGTGTTATTTTTTGAGATTGTTTTCCTTCACTTAGCCTAATGCTCTTGGGATCCATCCATTTAGTTATTTGCATCAATAATTTGTTTCTTTCCTTTCTTTCTCTCTTTTCTTTCTTTCTTTCTCTTTCTTTTTCTTTCTTTCTTTCTTTCTTCTTCTTTCTTTCTTTTTTTTCTTTTTTCTCTCTCTCTCTTTCTTTCTTCTTCTTCTTTTTTTTTTTTTTTTTTGAGATGGAGTCTCACTCTGTGGCTGGGCTGGAGTGCAGTGGTGCAATCTCGATCACTGTAACTTCCACCTCCCAGGTTCAAGTGATTCTCCAGCCTCAGCCTCCTGAGTAGCTGGGATTATAGTCACTAGCCACTACGTCCAGCTACTTTTTTGTATTTTTAGTACAGATGGGGTTTCACCATATGGGCCAGGCTGGTCTCGAACTCCTGAGACTCCCAAAGTGCTCGGAATTACAGGTGTGAGCCGCCGTGACTGGCAAATAATTTGTTTGTTTTTATTGCTGAATATTGGCATAGATGTGTGGATTAATTTAAGCATTCACTTAAGGACATTTTGGTTCTTTTCTAGTTTCTGGCTATGATAGGAAGACAGAGGAGAAAATCATCTGGACCTAGGAGTTGAGGATGAGTTCATAGGCATGGCACCCAAGTATGATTCATTAAAGAAAGAATTGATAAATTGGACTTCATCAAAATTAAAAACTTTGCCTGTGCGAAATATTCTGTTAAGAAGATGAAAGGGCAAGCTACAGAGGGGGAGAAAAGATTTGCAAACAACGTATCTGGCAAAGGACTCACATTTACAATGCATAAAGTGCTCTCAAAAGTCAACAGTAAAAAAAAAAATCTAATTAGAAATTGGGCAATAGACACGAAGAGACATTTCATGGCCGCGGCAAATAAGCATGTGGAAATATATTTAACATCATTAGCCTTTGGGGGAAATGCAAATTGAGATCGTGAGAAATCACTACACACTTATTTGAGTGGCTGAAATAAAAAAGTAATGATAAAACCAAATGCTAGAAAGGATGCAAAGAAACCAAATTTCTCATCCCTCGCTTTTGGGAGTATAACATGATACACCCGCCACTCCGACAAATAGATTGGTGGTTTTTCAAGAAGCATGCACTTACCATATTACTCAACAATCACATTCCTGGGCATTTATCAGAGAAATTATAGTTCAAGTCCGCACAAAAACCTACACACCAATGTTCATAACTGCTCTATTCATAATGTTTTTATTGGCAGGTAATTTACATACAATGAAATGCAAAAATCTTGAATTTTACAATTCAATGTGTTTTGTCAAATGCCTGCCAAACTTCTGCCCCTCCACTGTAAGATTTAGAACATTCTAGCACCCCCAAAAAGTTATTTCATGCCCCCACCAGCTAATCCCTGCCATGCTACTCCACCCATAAACCCCAACACAATCATTTTTATTTTTAAAAAGGCAAAAACTGCAAATACTTTTGCATCAACCTAATACGAGTCTGATTTTTAAACCACAGATTCATTTTCTTAAAAATGGAATCATACAATGTATATTCTTTCATGCCTGGCTTCTTTCATTCAGGAACATGATTCTCAGCTTCTGCTGTATAGTAGGGGGTATCAATAGTTCATTTCCTTTTTATTGTCTGCTAACATTCTATTGTATGAATTCAACCTAGTCTGTTTATTCATTCTCCTGTGAATGAATATTTGGGTTATTTCTAATTTTTGTCTTTTACGAATAAAGCTTCTATTATCACTGTTTTGTAAGTCTGTTTGTTAGATATGTGTTTTCACCTCTCTATTCTTGGATTAAAAACCTAAGGATGGAATTGCTGGATTATACAATAGGGTATAGGTGGGCTTGCTGGACGTGTTTGGATGTGCATGCATTTTTTATGTGTGTACTGGCATTTGTCTATGTTCCTTTGTGAATAGTTTGCCCAAGCCTTTTGCTCATTTTAAAAAACTGAACTTTTAAAAATTGTGTTATAAGAATTCTTAAATATGTCTGATTCAGCAAGATAGTTGAATAGGAACAGCTCTGGAGTGCAGTTCCCAGCGAGAATGCAGAGGGTGAGTGATCACTGCATTTCCAAATGAATTTTTACTGCCCACAGACCAGGAGATTCCCAGGCAGAAAAGTGCCACGAGTCTCCAGTATGGCTGTTTCAGCCAGCACCATGTATCTCTGCACAAAAACTCACACAAATCTGAGCAGCCATTTCAACTGGCACCTGGAACACCTGGGGAGACAGAGTCGCCCATTCAAACTGAAGAAAAAAAAAGGGGGCTGAAACAGGGAGACAGGTGATCTGGCTCAGCGGGTCCCACCCCCCACAAAGACCAGCAATCTGAAACACTCTGGATTGAGAGCTTCACAGCAAGCTGGACCTGGGATGGTCCAGCTCTGTGGGGCGAAGGGTGTCCACCATTACCAAGGCAGTCCGCCATTACGGAGGCAGTCCACCATTACCGAGGTAGTTTGCCATTACATAGACAGTCTGCCATTACTGAGGCGGACTGCCATTACCAAGGCAGTTCTAACTATACCTCTATAAACAAAACTGTAAGGAAGTTCACACAGCAGCTGGGAAGAGCCCACAGCAGGTCAGCAATGCCTCTGCTGGCAGACTGTGAGTAGGATACCTCCTCACTGGGCAGGGTATCTCTGAAAAAAGGCAACAACATGTCAGGAACTTATAAATAAAGCCCCACCAACCTTCCCAGGACAGAGCACCTTGGAAAAAAGGCGGTTATGAGTTCCACTGCAGCAGACTTAAACGTACCTGCCCAGCAGCTCTGAACGGAACAACAGAGCTCACAGCTCAGCACTTGAGCTCCCAGAAGGGACAGACTGTCTCCTCAAACAGCTCCCCAACCCCTGTATATCCAAAGGGATACCTCATAAAGGAGAGCTCAGGCTGACATCTGGAGGGTATCCTTCTGGGACAAAGATAACAGAAGAAGAAACTGGCAGCAACCCTTACTGTTCTGCAGCCACTGCGGGTGATTCCCAGGCAAGCAGGGTTTGGAGTGGACCTACAGCAGTCCTACAGCAGAGGGGCCTGACTGTTAGAAGGAAACTCAAAACAGAAGGAAATAACTTCAACCTCAACAAAAAGAATGTCCACTCAGAGACCCCATCCAAAAGTCACCAACTACAAAGACCACAGGCAGATAAATCCACAAAGAAGGGAAGAAACTAGCACAAAAAGGATGAAAACACCCAAAACCAGAATGCCTCTCCTCCTCCAAGGGATGACAACTCCTTACCGGCAAAGGAACAAGGCTGGAAAAATGAGTCTGATGAATTTACAGAAACAGGCTTCAGAAGGTGGGTAATGAGAAACTTCTCTGAGCTAAAAGAACATGTTCTAACCCAATGCGAAGAATAAGAACCTTAAAAAAGGTATGACGAAATGCAATGAGAATAAACAGCTTAAGAGAAGAATATAAATGACTTGATGGAGCTGAAAAACACAACATGAGAACTCCACAAAGCATACACAAGTTTCAAAAGCCGAATTGACCAAGCAGAAGAAAGGATATCAGAGATTGAGATCAACTCAATGAAATAAAACAAGAAGGCAAGATTAGAGAAAAAAGAGTGAAAAGAAAGGAACAAAGCCTCCAAGAAATATGGGACTATGTGAAAAGACCTAATCTATGTTTGATAGGTGTACCTGAATGTGATGGAGAGAATGAATCCAAGCTGGAAAACACTCTTCAGGATATTATCCAGGAGAGCTTCCCCAACCTAGCAAGGCAGGCCAACATTTCAAGTCCAGGAAATACAGAGAACACCACAAAGATATTCCTCAAGAGAGCAACCTGAAGACACATAATCATCAGATTCACCAGCATTGAAATGAAGGAAAAAATGCCAAGGGCAGCCAGAGAAAAAGGTCAGGTTACCCACAAAAGGAAGCCTATCAGACTCACAGTGGATCTCTCAGCAGCAACCCTACAAGGCAGAAGAGAGTGGGGGCCAATATTCAACATCCTTAAAGAAAAGAACTTTCAACCTAAAATTTCATATCCAGCCAAACTAAGCTTCATAAGCGAAGGAGAAATGAAATCCTTTAAGAACAAGAAATTGCTCAGATATTTCATCACCACCAGGCCTGCCTTACAAGAGCTCCTGAAGGAAGCACTAAACACAGAAAGAAACAACCAATACCAGCCACTACAAAAATGTACCAAATGGTAAAGAGCATCAACACAATGAAGAAACTGCGTCAACTAATGTGCAAAACAACCAGCTAGCATCAAAATGGCAGGATCAAATTCGCACATAACAATATTAATCTTAAATGTAAATGGGCTAAATGCCCCAATCAAAAGACACAGACTGGCAAATTGGATAAAAAGTCAAAACCCATTGGTGTGCTGTATCTAGGAAACCCATCTCACATACAAGAATGCACATAGGCTCAAAATAAAGGGATGGAGGAGATTTACCAAGCAAATGGAGAGCAAAAAAAGCAGGAGTTGCAATCCTAGTCTCTGTTAAAATAGACTTTAAACCAACAAAGATCAAAGAGACAAAGAAGGACATTGCATAATTGCAAAGGGATCAATGCAACAAGAAGAGCTAACGATCCTAAATATATACGCACCCAATACAGGAGAGCCCAGATACATAAAACAACTTCTTAATGATCTACGAAGAGACTTAGACTCTCAGACAGTATAGTGGGAGACTTTAACACTCCACTGTCAATATTAGACAGATCAACGTGACAGAAAGTTAACAAGGATATGCAGGACTTGAACCCAGATCTGGACCAAGCAAACCTAATAGACATCTACAGAACTCTCCATCCCAAATCCACAGAATATACATTCTTCTCAGCACCACATCATACCTACTCTAAAACTGACCACATAATTGGAAGTAAATCACTCCTCAACAATTGCAAAAGAACAGAAATCATAACAGTCTCTCATTCCATAGTGCAATCAAATTAGAACTCAGGATTAAGAAACTAACTCAGAACTGTACAACTTCACAGAAACTTAACAACTTGCTCTTGAATGTTGACTGGATAAACAATGAAATCAAGGCAGAAATAAAGATGTTCTTTAAAACCAATGAGAATGAAGACACAATGTAGCAGAACCTCTGGGACACATTTAAAGCAGTGTCTAGAGGAAAATTTATAGCAATAAATGCCTACATGAGAAGCAAGGAAAGATCTAAAATCGACACCCTATTGTCAAAATTGAAAGAGCTAGAGGAGCAAGATAAAAAAAATTCAAAACCTAGAAATAACTAAGATCAGAGCAGAACTGAAGGAGATAGAGACACACAAAACCCTTCAAAAAATCAATAAATCCAGGAGCTGGTTTTTGAAAAGATCAACAAAATATACAGAACACTAGCCAGATTAATAAAAAAGAAAAGGAAGAGGAATCAAATAGATGCAATAAAAAACTATAAAGGAGATATCACCACCGATTTCACAGAAATACAAACTACTATCAGAGATTACTACAAACAACTCTATGCACATAAACCAGTAAACCTGGAAGAAATGGATAAATTCCTGGACACTTGCATCCTCCCAAGCCTAGACCAGGAAGTCGAAACCCTGAATAGACCAATAACAAGGGCTGAATTTGAGGCAGCAATTAATAGCTTACCAACCAAAAAAGCCCAGGTCCAGATGGGTTCACAGCCGAATTCTACCAGACATACAAAGAGGAGCTGGTACCACTCCTTCTGAAACTATTCCAAACAATCCAAAAGAGGAAATCCTTTCCAAATCATTTTATGAGACCAACATCATCCTGATACCAAAACCCGGCAGAGACTCAACAAGAAAAGAAAACTTCAGTCCAATATCCATGATGAACACAGATGCAAAAATCTTCAATAAAATACTGGCAAACCGATTGCAACAGCACATCAAAAAGCTTATCCATCATGATCAAGTAGGCTTCATCCCAGGGATGCAAGGCTGGTTCAACACACACAGGTCTATAAATGTAATTCAGCACATAAACAGAACCAAAGACAAAAACCACATGATTATCTCAATAGATGATTCAACAGCCTTTATGCTAAAAACTCTCAATAAACTAGGTATCAACAGAATGTATCTCAAAATAATAAAAGCTATTTACAACAAATCCACAGCCAATATCATACTGAATGGGAAAAAATTGGAAGCATTCCTTTGAAGTCTGGCACTAGACAAGGATGCCCTCTCTCACCACTCCTATTTAATATAGTATTGGAAGTTCTAGCCAGAGAAATCAGGCAAGAAAAAGAAACAAAGCATATTCAATTAGGAAAGGAGGAAGTCAAATTGTCTCTATTTGCAGATTACATGATTGTAGATCTAGAAGACCCCATCATCTCAGCCCAAAATCTCCTGAAACTGATAAGCAACTTCTGCAAAGTCTCAGGATACAAAATCAATGTGCAGAAATCACAAGCATTCATATACACCAACAACAGACTTAAAGACAGCCAAATCAAGAACGGACTGCCATTCACAATTGCTACAAAGAGAATAAAATACCTAGGAATACAACTAACAAAGAATGTAAAGGACCTCTTCAAGGAGAACTATAAACCACTGCTCAAGGAAATAAGAGAGGACACAAACAGATGGAAAATATTCCATGCTCATGATTAGGAAGAATCAATATTGTGAAAATGGCTATACTACTCAAAGTAATTTATAGATTCAACACTATCCCCATCAAACTACCTATAACCCTCTTCACAGAACTGGAAAAAACCACCTTAAACTTCATATGGAACTAAAAGAGAGCCTGCATAGCCAAGTCAATTCTAAGCAAAAAGAACAAAGCTGGAGGCATCACACAACCTCACTTCAAACTATGCTACAAGGCTACAATAATCAAAACAGCATGGTACTGGTACCAAAACAGAGATATAGAGCAATGGAACAGAACAGAGGCCTTGGAGGCAACACAACACATCTACAACCATCTGATCTTTGACAAACCTGACAAAAATAAGCAATGGGTAAAGGATTCCCTGTTTAATAAATGGTGTTGGGAAAACTGGCTAGCCATGTGCAGAAAGCAGAAACTGGACCCCTTCCTGATACCTTACACTAAAATTAACTCCAGATGGATTAAAGACTTAAACATAAGTCCTGACATCATAAAAACCCTAGAAGAAAACCTAGGCGAAACCATTCAGGACATAGGCATAGACAAGGACTTTATGACTAAAACACCAAAAGCAATGGCAACAAAAGCCAAAATAGACAAATGGGATCTAATTAAACTCCAGAGCTTCTGCACAGCAAAAGAAACAATCATTAGAGTGAAATGGCAACCAACAGAATGGGAAAAAATTTTTGCAATCTACCCATCTGACAAAGGACTCATATCCAGAATCTATAAAGAACTAAAGCAGATTTACAAGAATAAAAAACAAACAAACCCATTCAAAAGTGGGCGAAGGATACGAACAGACACTTTTCCAAAGAAGACATATATGAGGCCAACAAACATACGAAAAAATGCTCATCATCACTGGTCATTAGAGAAATGCAAATCAAAACCACATTGAGATACCATCTCACGCCAGTTAGAATGGCGATCATTAAAAAATCTGGGGACAACAGATGCTGGAGAGGATGTGGAGAAATAGGAACACTTTTACACTGTTGGTGGGAGTGTAAATTAGTTCAACCATTGTGGAAGACAGTGTGGTGAGTCCTCAAGGATCTAGAAATAGACATTCCATTTGACCCAGCAATCCCATTACTGGGTATATATGCAAAGGATTATAAATTATTCTGTTATAAAGACACATGCACACGTATGTTCATTGCACACTGTTTAAAATAACAAAGACCTGGAACCAACCCAAATGCCCATCGATGATAGACTGGACAGGGAAAATGTGGCACATATACACCATGGAATACTATTCAGCCATAAAAAACGATGAGTTCGTGTCCTTTGTAGGGACATGGATGAATCTGGAAACCATCATTCTCAGCAAACTGACACAAGAACAGAAAATCAAACACTGCATGTTCTCACTCACAGGTGGGTGTTGATCAATGAGAACACATGGACATAGGGAGGGGAGTATCACACACTGAGGTCTGTTTGGGGAGAACTAGGGAGGGACAGCAGGGGAGCAGGGGAGTTGGGGGAAGGATAACATGGGGAGAAATGCCACATATAGGTGATGGGGGATGCAGGCAGCAAACTACATTGCCATATATGTATCTACGCAACAATCATGCATGTTCTTCACATGTACCCCAGAACCTAAAGTGCAATAATATATATATATATATATATATAAAGAATTCTTAAATACTCCAGAATCAGTAATTAAGTCACTTCTTTACGTTTTTATGCATATTTTCTCCTAGTCTTTGACTTGTCTATTGATTTGTTTCTTACTGATGAATTTTTTTTCTCACGGATGAAGTCCAAGGTGTGTCTTTGTCCTCCAGCCAGGTAGCCCGAGCAAGTCGCTTCTCAGGGACCCACGTGGGCCAGGGCGGTGCAGCAGTGACCCACAGAGGCCAGTGCAGTGAAGTGGCTGTGAAACCTGATTGGAGAAACAGACGGTTCAACTGTGAGAAAACACGGCACTCCAAACAAAACGCTTCACCCCCGGATCTACTGCAGCTGCGGAGAGCCGGTTTCTCTGGCAGGCCCGCGCGCCCCGCCCCGCGCCCCCGCGCGCCCAACCCCCGTGCCCCCCGCTCGCGCCCACCCGCCGTCCTTCCCCGCGCGCTCCCGCTTCTCTGTACTGAGAGCGTCTTTCTGCCGGCGGAGGCGACCTCGAGACGGCGCTGCGGGAGCGGGTTTCCAGGCCCGCTTGGCGCCACTAAGAGGCACCCGGGCGGGGCTGAGCTCTGACTGCCGGTTGGAGGCGACAGGGGCTCTGGGGCAGGAGCTCTTTTAGGAGTTTGGGTAGTCACGAGGACAGGCAGGGAGAGGCGACCTCGTCCAAGATCTGTCTGCAAGGGACCCTTCCCAGCCGATGTGAACACAGCCCGGGGAGCAACGGCAGCCCGGGAAGAGGAGGAGGGGCTGAAACCAGAGGCAGCCTGGGGACCCACGGGTCCCTAGGCGACAAACCCCCGGTTAGCTGGGCACAGGGAGGCATGCGGGGCGGCAGCGACTGCGTGGGGATGGGGCGGTGCCCCCCGCGTGGGTTAGTGGCCCACGTTCCACCAGGCCAAGCGCAGGGCTGAGGTGCCCGACTCCTGTTTCAGTGACGACCAAGGCATGGTTTGCTGGGGTAGGGGGTTTTGGACTGGCCAGGGAACGTGTCTGTGAGGAGCTATAGACGGGAGAGTGGGGGTAATTTGGTCACCCCAGCAGCAAGGCATTCCGGAGTGGGAGATTTTCTGAGTCCTGGGGAGGAAGCCATGGTTACAGGGCTGTGGCTCTGAGCTGGAGCTGACTCGCCCAGCAGCGCGGGCCGAGCACTTCAGTCAAGGCTGAGCGCTGGCACCAGGGACTCCGGTCCGAAGACCTGATGTAGATCCTGCTCCAGAGCAGCTCCCAGAGGCACACATGAATCCCCAGGCTGAGCCCAGAACGCCCATGGGCCAGGAACACAGGCGGCCACCGTTCTAGGGCATCGCACGGGGCCCACCTTGGCCAAATACCACGAGGGGAACTTGGACGCCTGCATAGGCCACGGAAGTGCCTGCAACCTCACACTCAGCCCTAGGGCTCACCGAGATATTTCAGATATTTGTGGTCTCAGAATAGAATGTTGGGGGAATCAGTATCTGCTCTTCACTACGGGGGCAGAGATGCAGTGACCTAGGGTACATCACAAATATTTAAAAAGACGTCCTTGGTCAAGGACAGAGGTAGCCAAGGCCAGCCTTCTCCGGGGAAATTAACGTACGACCCCAAAGCTCAGGGCTGGGAGATGGAAGGGAATTGGTCTGTGTCTCCCCCAGAGTGTTGCAACACTTCAGCGCTGGCCTCCCTGCCCCAGACTCCACCTTCCATACTCAAGCCAGAGGCTGACGAGCTGGGCTGAGATCCTCCCCTGCCTGCCCCTGTAAAGCCGCACCACTGTCCCTGGAAATCCTTTGAGCTTAGTCCCACAGCGTGAGTCTGCTCTGACTCAGCCCCTGACAAGCTCTTTCTCTTCTGTCCCTCTCTCCCCTGTTGGTGTGGACACACCATTCCTTTGGCATGTCTGGTAGGGACCAGATCCCCTGCTGTTGTTAGCATTCGTCCCTCTGCCTGGAATCTTCTTCCCTATCTGTCTACCTGATAAGCACTGAGTCATCCTGTAAAACTGCACAGCTATCCCCTTCCCTAAGGACCCTCCCCTGGCCAGCCCCACCCTGTTGCAGGCAGAATGCTTGGCGGTGGTAACACACAATGTGGGTTGCTGACTACAAATCATTCCCCCTTTATTCCTTGCCAAGAGAATGCTGATTTTGCCCAAGTTGTCAACCCTCAGGAAGGTGATCCTAAGCAGACAAGTCCAACACGCTAGCTCTACCTGCGAGAGCCTGAGACCAACACAGGTGGGCTAGCATGTGCCCGGTTCTGGCCTTGCCCTTATAGACTGCGAGTCCGGGTTGGGAAGCTCTTACAGAGTGGCCCCAGGGGCATCCTGCTGGCCATGCCATCAGAACCCCAAACAGCACCTGGAGTGAAGGAGCTGCCGAAAGAGTGGAGAGAGTCCTCTTTGTCCTGTTAGATCCTTCTCGGAACTATATTAGGGTTGGCTGGGTAGGCTTTCTTCCACAGGGAGCCTAAGGGGACCCAGAGAGTCTTCTCAGAATCACAGGCCATCAAGGATGGGCTCAGCCTCCCTGGCTAGTAGGCTCTCCTGTCCCCAAAGTCAGTACTCCTGCTTGTTGTTATTTATTCAGAAATATTCGTCTAAGGCCTTACCACCCTGAATGTGCCCACTCTTGTCTGATCTCGGAAGCTAAGCAGGGTCGGGCCTGGTTAGTACCTGCGACTACCGGGTGCTGTAGGCTTTAAATAAAAAAAAGAAAAAAAAAGTAAAAATTATTTGTTGAATGCCTGCTATCTACTAGGCCCTGAAATGTTTAAAAACAAATAAAGTTCTTGCCTTCAAGGGGCTCACAGCTTTTCTGCGGGAGACACATAAACAGATAACGTGTCATAATAGAGAGTGTTCTTAGGTGCTAACAAGAGCAGCTACTCTGTAGTTTCAGCAGAAAACAAATGTGTGAAAGGCTATTGGACGGCTCACAGAATCCTGTGTAGCACAAACACTATGTCTCAAATCATGCTGCAGGGCAAACTTGGGGCTCAGTGTGCTGGACCATGTTCTGCCTTCTCTCCCAGCCAGCGTCGCAATGGAAGAAAAGGAATTCAGCGCCTAGGAAATGAAAAACATTGATCCAAGGATAAAGAGGGAGTGTATGTAGATATCAACTCTTGGAGAGAATTAAAAAGCAACGATGTTAGAGCTATTGCAAGGCTACAAGCAGGGAATACCTATGGCAAAGGAAAACCATAGCTAGACAAAAGTTAAAGCCGTAAAACCAGATTTTATTCAGGACTATTGCAATAAGCGAAGAGACCTCAATATACAGTCAAGTTCATTCTAAAAACAGCATGAGCTGTCAAGACTGGCAGCCGTGGAGCAGGTGGGGAGTTGGAAGATGGAAAATTACCAAGAGGAAACGCCAGGGGTGAGGGGGATTCTGGCTAAACTGACCTAACAGGAGTCTTGCTGAAGACAGGCCAGGGTGACCAGACATCACCTGGGAAGGTGGAGGATGAGGACCCTGATCAGATATTGGGAGTGGTCAGGTATGAACAAGGGGGGTTCTTGCTGAATTGACTTACTGGGGTTCTTGCTCAAACTGGATTTTACAAGAAAGTGCACAGATAGTCCTGGAAGGTTCAGGAGCCTCACTCAAGTTTGCTCAAGTAAAGAATCTTTGTCACTACTCCCTTACTTTTCCCCTATGCTGAAATTAAACTAGGCAGACTCCAAATTATCTTTAAAAACATAGGTGTGTTTTTAAAAAAATCCTAAAGAGCAATTACAAAAGCACCTGTGGAATGTGTCTGCTTTACCAGAAGTGCCCAAAAGGTTACTCCAGCAAACATGATTGGCAGGTGCTGTGGATGCTGCTGGTGTCCTGGCCGGGTCCCCTTTGCTTATTTCCCCAGGTGCCATGGGGGTCACCTGGTGGAAGCCAGCACACGGGGCTGAGACCCCCTACACCCATGCTGCACCAGCTCTGACCCCAGGCAGGAAGAGCATCCCATCTAATCGGAGGAGACCTCCTGCTTCCAGGCCTGTTCCAGATTTCTCTGCTGGCAGGGAGGTATGGGAGGAGGTGATGCCCATTCTGCCCCACTGGGGGAGATGAGTCAACTTCGTGATCAGCTTAAGCAGATTCCCTTGCTGGGCATATACTTGAACATGACTGAATTTCCTGGGGAGTGTCCTTGGCTGCAGCTCTTCCCAAGACTCCTGTTTGATCCTGTGCCCATCAAACCTGCAGTCAGAGGGGCTTGCAGGGCCGAGACATCCTCTAAGTCCTTTCTAAAGCGCTTCGGCAGAAAGCAGCTAGGCAGTGGCTAGCACTGAAAGGAAGTCTGCACACAGAGCAGGACTTCAACTGAGAGAGGAAAAAGAATCCTCACCCGGAGCTGGGATCCAGGAGATGCACACTGATACAGCTGCGAAAGGTTGTTGTTAAACTCCCCACCTTGCTGTGTTACGGTCTGATTGTGTGTTGTTGAAGCCCTTACCCCCCGGTTGGTGGTGTTTAGAGATGGAGCCTTTGGGAGGTAATTAGGGTTAGATGAGGTTATGAGGGTGGGGCCCTCATGATGGTATAGTGACCTTATAAAAAGAGCAGGAGAGAGGGAGAAAAACTCTTACCGCCATGACCACGTGTAAGCACAGAGGAACGGTCATGGGAGGGCATGTCAAAAAGGCAGGCATCTGCAAGCCAGGAAGAGGCCCTCCCCAGGAACTGAATTGGCAGCACCTTGACCTTAGACTTCCCAGCCTCCAGATCTATGCAAAATAAATGTCTGTTATTTAAGCCACCTATTTATGGTATTTTGTATGTCAGTCTAAAAAGACTAAGACATGTTGGTGAATAGCTGCTGCATCCCCAACACCCAGGAGCCTCCCCTGGGGCCCCAGAGACACCCTGCCATCCAGCGCTGAGGGTTGGGGCCTGGCCCTGCAGGGGCCACTCAAGCTCTGCTCCCTCCCTGCAGACAGCGGCCATTCAGGTGAGTAGGGTTGTGCCACACCAGTTGTTAAATATTTTGAGCACCACTTGTAGATTTAAAAACAGTCCCTGAATTCTTTGCCACTCTTCTCATTGACAGATGGGGTCTGTGTCCTCTTTCCTTGAAGCTGGGGTGGCTTGTGATGTCTTCAACTGATAGGGTACTGGGGGAAGTGATGCTAGGTGACTCCTGACACTAACTCACAGAAGGCAATGGTGGTGTCCTTCTTGTCCACTGGGAGACTGTGGAGCCCCACCACTTGCTACCCTGAGGCTGCCATGCTGGAGAAGCTACGTGTAGGAGCTCAGGGGACAGTCCCGGTTGAGCTTGGCCTTTCAGCCATCTCACCAGGTGCCCAACATGTGAGTGAAGAGGCATCCAGATGATTCCAACCCTCTGCCCCAGAGTCACCCTAACCTTCAGGTCTCCCCCAGCTGAGTCCCCGTACTTGTTGGAGCAGAGATAAGCATCTTGCTGCACCCACCAGAATTCCTGACCTACAGAATCTATAAACATTACACATGAGGGTTTTATGCCACTGGCTCTTGGGTGGTTTGAAAGGTGGCAGTTGTAACTGGGAGCCCAGCCTGTATAGAAAGGTGAGGAAACCGAGGCTCACAGAGAGAGTAAGCAACTCGGTCACTGATGTAGTTTGCACGTCCCCTCCAAATCTCATGTTGAAATATGATCCCCAGTGTTGGAGGTGGGGCCTGGTGGGAGGTGTTTAGGTAAGGGGCGGACCCCTCATGGCTTGGTGCTGTCCTCACCATTGTGAGCTCTGACGGGGATCTGGGTGTTTAAAGTGTGTGGCACCTCCCTCCACCTCTCTTGCTCCCACTCTCGATATGTGATGTTGGCTCCCCCTTCACCTTCCGCCATGACTGCAAGCTCCCTCCAGAGGTCTCCCCAGAAGCTGAGCAGATGCCAGCACCATGCTTCCTATATAGTCTGCAGGACTGTGAGCCAATTAAACCCCTTTTTAATAAATTACCCAGACTCAGGTATTGCTTTATGGCAGCACAAGAATATCCTAACGCAGGCAAAGTCATGGAGCCGGCACAGGGCAGAGCCAGAATCTGCCTCCCATCCGAGTGAACTCAGAGCCCACACTGTTCCCATCTCCCTGATCGGCCTGGTTACTGGGCACACGCTTGCCTCTCGGGGCCACAATTTGAGGGGGAAGTTTGCAAACTGGAGCATGTTCGGGGGTGATGGTCCCAAACCAGGTTCCAGGAGGGACCACTGAAGGGACTAGGGACACTGGGCTTTGATAGAAGCCGTTGCAGAATTTGTGGGCCTTCTTCAGATATCCAAAATGTTGTTACTGGGAATGAACAAGTGTCATGGTCCCAGATGGCAGAGGTGTGGGCTCTGATGCGGCTGATTTTGGTTCAGGTAAAGCAAGAATTTTGCTTTGTCGCATTCATTGGAAAAGACTGGGCCATGAAAGGACACAGTGAGTCCCCAACTTTGGAGGCAGCCAAGTGCACCCTGAGGATCCCCAGTATACCCTGAGTACCCAAGTGCACCCCCAAGCACACCAAGGACCACCCCTGGGTAGATGCCAAAGAAGGAGTAGTCAGGCTGCAGGTTGAAACAGCACCAGCTGACCTTAAATCCCTCTCTAACCCTGAGATACCAGGATGTAGCCTACACATCAGGAGGTGAACAGAATCTACCCTCATTTGCAAGGGTTGTCCCCAGGGCGGCGGTGGGTGCAGCCCACCCAGTGTTCCCACTGGGAGATGCCCATGGGTGCTCAGGCTCATGGCTTCCCAAAGCTCTGTTTCTGACAAATTAAATTGGTCCTACTCTGGTCCCTGCTAAACATCCAAAGACACTTTGATTTGAATACAAATCTTTATTATTCTGAAAGCCACATCAAAGGCACCTCAGAATATCCAGGTACCCAGTCTCAGCCGTTCGGTGGGGACAGAGTGGTGCTGAGGGCATGGCCACGCCCTCCTGTGCTGCATGTGGAGGGGTGCAAGGCCAGGGCAGCTGACCTGGCCAGTGACCAGGGGTGCCCACGCCTCTTAGGAAACAGTGTCCTTGGGTCAGAAACATTAATTTGTAGCTTATTTTGTTATTAAGATGGTGAGAGAATTTTCATCCATCTAGAGCCTAACTTTTTTAGATGAATGTTATGGCAACCCACTCGGGATGGATATGTTTGTTTCTCAGCTGCTGAGGGATGTGTGTTCTGAAACAAAAGGGCTTCCAGCCAGCTCTCCAGCTGCCTGATAGAGAAGCGTATCAGCAAGATGCTTATTAAAAACCCATATTCCCTGGCCCCTCGTGTGGAGACCCTGTTTCAGTAGATGGGAGTGGGACTGGGGTCTGCATAACCTGTGCCCCAGGAGACTCTGTGACCAGCTTGGGAAGCTCCTGTCCAGGGAGGAGGGGATGACCCATGAGCCCGCAGGCCCCTCATGCCGAGGCACCTGTTGGGCTGCAGAAATGCTAAGCCTGGCATTGTGCTCACACTGGGAAATGACCTGGAGGAAGCTGGGAAGAGGAGTCCAGGCTGGTTCCACCTTCTGGCTCAGAAACCCAGCTGGAAAGCACTGGAAATAGGGAAATAGAAGACTGAAAGGCTGGGCACCCCCACACCCAATCCCCGTCCATGGCAGAGGTTGAGTGAGGAGGCCTGGAGGCTCTGGCTTCGTGGCCTTTGCTCTTGTTCTTCTGTGCCTCAGGGGTCGCTGCCCACCAGGTTCAACAGGGCATTCTTGTAGTCGCCGCTGGTGTCTTCCTGTGAGCAGGAGATGCAGGAGTGTGAGAAGGGGCTTGTTTGTGCCTGCTCTGCAACAGCAGCTGTGGTACTATGACTAAGAGCTGTGCCCCTGGCTTAGACCTGGCCCAGCCCTCCATGGTTCCTAAACCCTGTGGTTTTAATTTCAGGCTATCCCTTTGCATCTCCTTTTGATTCTCTTACTAACTATAAGCAGGATTAATGTGGAAAATGAATCAGAGACCGTTCCACTCCTAAACAAGGAAGGGGTGGGTGGCTCCTTCACCCCGTCAGCGGTCATAGGGTTCTTCTACTGGGGAGCCAGGTGTGTCCAGCCATTCATTTGTACAACACGACACATTATTATTCAGCACCTGCTGTGGCAGCTTGGGAACCAGGGCTAGAGTGGGGGCACCAGCACACACCTGGGGGCAGGGCCGGGGGTGGAGGGAGCCTGGACCATCACGCCCTGACTGTGTGGCCGAGGCAAGCCCCTTCCCCTCTGTGGGACTCATCTATGAAATGGGATTGATGCTGCACTGCTGTGCATCTTGCTGAGACGTGGTGAGGGCACAGGAGGAGAAAGGTGAGCTGGTCTGCCCTGCGGCTGGCTCACGGCGGGTCCACAGTTTGTCTCCTGATGAGGCTAACCTTGTGGTCCAATGGCTAGGGAGCCCTGTTTCCTAGCTACTGGTGGGTCCTAATGGGACTGGCTAGTCCAGGGTCTGCACACAGAGCCGTGAAATGGGCCAGGTCAGATCACCCGGATTCTTCTTCATGCGGTTGAGGATAGCAGGGCCAAGAGAGGGGGAGTGGATTCATCTGCAGTGGCATGGTGAGTAAGGGGTTGGCTGGGGCTAGTCCCACTTTCCACACTCTGGAGCAGTTTAGATCTCATGGTTATTGTCTGTTTTTTCACTGTTTAGTAAAATTTGCCCGTTTTGAGCCGAAATCTTGTTACAGGTTTTAAACTACGATTACATTTTTTTAAACTTTTTCTTTCTAGACATGGTCTCACTCTGTCACCCAGCCTGGAGTGCAGTGGTGCAGTCGTAGCTCACTGCAGCCTTGGACTCCTGGGCTCAAGAGATCCTCCTGCCTTGGCCTCTCAAAGTACTGGGATTACAGGTGTAGGCCACCACGCCTGGTGATTTTACTATTTTGAAGATAATTTTTGTAATAGTTTTTAGAAAGAAAAGCATTGATTTTGTTTCCTTTTTCAAATACATGAATTATACTTGGAGTGTTTATACATTTGCCTCTTAATTTCAATGCAGGAGTTTCTAACTCATATTAGTGTTGAAAACCATTTTTGCTCTAATGACATCTGTGGTCTACACTAAAAAGAAAATGTCTGGTGAACATATTCATGATTCTAACTCAATTTTCTTAAGTAACATTAGATAAAATTCAAAGAGGGTGGCTTCATGTATCTCTAGAAATCTCTCTATTGCTGTAAGTTACCATGTGTGGCTGGAATGGCTGATGACAATCAGCTCGGACCGTCTGCAGGTGACAGCGGCAGTCCAGGCTGGTATGTGCCTTGCCCTCCTGTCTCCCAACAAGATTGGCTGGGGAGCTTACAGTGAAACCAGAGAATAATTCCAACTCTTCCTCTCCCCTGCCCACCTGCTGCCCCACCTGGAAACTTTTGGAAACAGAAATGTCTTTTCAACATATTGTCAGCTATGTGTTTCTTGAAAAGTGCACTTAACAAGGACATTTGCAGAAGAGCTAAAGACTTGACTTAGTAACCAAAGAAGGCTTGGGGATATATTTGTCCTAATGTGACTTCTGCTAATGAAATCATTAAGACCTCAATTTGCAGACACCCCCAGTTGAGCTGTTTCTCCCAATTATCTCAGTGTGATAATCACTCTATGTTTTGAAGGCTCCAGAACTTTTGCTAATTGGAATCTGGTTAGGCAGTCTATTGGCGCTCATCTGACTTATCTCTTTAGAAGTTGGCTGCCAGGACTACTTAAATCTGGATTTGAGGGGCTGCATCCCGATTCCTACCAGACTAGTTCCTCTCATTGACTCTTCAGAGGTGGCTCCTTCTGCAAGGATTTGGTGTCATTTCCAAGGAGCAATCGTAACTCAAATTCAAAACCAACTTTCTAAATGGGACACAGGGGAACCTCCATGCCCTGGTCTCTGCATCTGCCCTCCACCCCCTACTCCCTTCGGGCTCCAGCCACACTGACCTGTGCTGTTCTCTGCGCACACCACATGGTCACAAATGCAAGCACATGGTGCCCACTGGGAAGGGAGGGGCCCACGTGGCATTGGCCACAGCCTCCAGGTCTCCTGGAATGTCTAGGTTTCAGGCTGGCCTCAGCATTGGGAATGCCTGGCTTACCGTGATCATGCTGCTGAGGGTCTTGCCATACATCTTCTTGAAGTGACACTTGATAAGATTTAAGTCAATCTCGCTCCTTGAAACGATGTTCCTTATCAGGGTCCCGTCACGTGTCCCTGCTCCCTGGGCAAGATAGCGGCCATCAACAATCTTGCCTCGCCTTTCCTGTGCATCTCTGAGTGATGGACAAATCTGTGGTTGGGTTCTGGGGCTTTCAGAGGGAGGGCGATGCGGGAAGGAGCCTGTGCTTCATCTGGGGAAGCATTAGGAGGGATGCTTTGGTGGCTTAGGGTGTCCACTTCCTCAATGCCTTCTCACCCACTGCCCATAGCTCTTCCTTTATGATGCCAAGTGCTCCAAACTGCCATATGTTTGGTTTGCCACATCAGATCCTAGACACAAAATACTCGCTGCCCCAGGAACAAGGCTTCCTGCTAGAGCAGCAGCAGCAGTCAGCTCAGCCAGGAATTTCACAGGCAGGGCTTTCCTGCTCACCTTCGTCCCTGACCAGTCTTATGTCAGCTGGGGCCACATGGCCAAGGGAATCGCATGCCCTCTCTCATTTCCTGGGCAGAGGTGGCCAGAGGGCTTGGGTTTTGGGTGTGGAACTAACTTCAGGAGATATCAGCAACCATCAATTAGAGAAAATGGGCAGTGATTTTAGTTTCAGGGAATTATTCACCTCCGGAGATGGAGTTCCCTGTCCCAGACTGAGTTTCACCTCTGAGAACTAAAATCTTTCTGATCCACAAGAGGTTGTGGGGTAAGAGAACTCCCCAGTGTGGAAGACGGTGGTGGCTTTCAGCTCCTTGGCTTTGCACTTGGTGCTATGTAGGGCGAATGTCAGGAGGCAGAAGACAGAACAGTTACCTTCATGGCATAGTAGAGTCTCTCTGCGAAGTAGCTGTGGAGGTTTCGGGTGCATTTCACTGGCAAACAGGAAAGCTGTGTTAATATCTGGAGGTGGCATTGCCTACAACTTGATTTATTTATGTCTTGCCGTGGGCCTTAAGAGTGAGTGTTGTGCAAGGCTTGACATATTTCTCTGTGCCTTGTCTTCTTTCCCAAAGGGAGAGGCTTTGTGTCAAGTGGCGTGGGACAGGGAGAGGAAGCCCAGGGCACTGGGCACAGCTCCCAAAGGCCCAGAGCAGGCAGGCAGAATGGTGAGATGTGAAATGCACTGGACTGTGGGTCTTGCCTGGAGACACCAGCTCAAGCCCCTCCGAGGGCTGCTCAGACCCAGGGCAGGTCCTGGGCTGTCAACCCAGAGACAGCTTCACCAAAAATCCAGCCGCTCAGCTCTACAGAAGCACCACGGTTTGGTGGCTGCTGGCCTTAGAGTGCCCTCCGTCACTAGCAGGAACCCTGCATTTTGAATTCCCATGTGGTAAGTGGAGCTTGGCCCTGGAAGACTAGGGCACTTGGGGGTATCTGGTCAGAGAGTGGGTCCCACAATTGCCCTCATGGGTGCTGCTCAGAGACTTGGTGTTTGGGCGGGGAAGGTTGGTGTTTTCACCCAGGGCTACAGAAGGAGTGTGGGCTTTGAGTGAGGTAGGCGTGTGTTCACCCCCTGCTTTGATGGTGCTGTATGACTTCATTACTTGACCTCCCTGACTTATCTGGGAAGTGAGACTGAGGTAAGGCTTCAACAGAAAATGAATAGGAAGGCCCAGTCCGATGTGGCACTGCACGGCTTCACTATTCCCTGCTGGCAGACTTCATTCATGGGGGTTCAGGCCAGATCCAAAGGCGGACTTTGGAAGCTGAGATTGGAGCAGGGGTGTGATTAGATGCCCCAACATAGACCAGATTGTATCACAGCAGCCAAGGATAGCTGGGGTGTCTCAGATGGCCCTGTCCACCCAGGGAGCCTGCTGGCTGCTGGGCTCTGCACAGAGGCAGCCTGTCATGGAGGTGAGAGCTGCAGGCCAGGAGTCCTGACCTGGGCTCCGTGTGTAAGTGGGAGAAGAGATATCCCTCTGCTCTGGGCCTCGGCTTTCTACTCTGTAGTGACTCTTCCCATTGTGATCTCAGCCCTGCACCACATGAGAGCTCTGGAATGGGTCCTCCTGAGTGGCCCTGACTTCCTGCTGTGGGGAAGGTCCCCAGTGTTTCTCAGCATCAGACCATCCATCACTCAGTTTGGACTCAAGCCACACATCATTGTTTCTTCAACTGGCAATGAAGGCAGGGGCCAGACTCCTGGCTCACGTCTGGAAAGGTGACTCTGCTGGTCAGGGCTTCACAACCAGAGCCAGAGTGCTCCCTGCATGGCTGCCGTGGGTATGCACAGGGCCGGGCGGGCATAATCACTGGCATACGCATTTGTGTGCGCACACACGCTCACGCACTGTCTCTCTCATACACACACCCACACACTCATGCATCCACTCACACACATTCACAAACATACACTGTCTTTCAAACACACACATCCCCAGCCACACACTCACATCCCATCCGTGCAGTCATGCACACACACCCTTGGGTACACACACTGTCATACTCTCATGCACACTTTCATGCTCACACACTCATGCATGCACACTCATGCACACACACTCCCATGCACAGTTTCATGCACACACACCCTCATGCACACACACTCTCAGGCACATAGTTTCATGCATGCACACCCTCATGCACACACACTCATGCACACAGACTCATGCATGCACACACTCATGCAGTCTCATGCACACACACCCTTATGTACACACACATGCTCCTGCAGTCTCATGCATGCACACTTATGCACACACACATGCACACACAGTCTCATGCACACACACACCATACACACACCCTCATGCATACACATGCACACACACTCTCATGCACAGTCTCATGCACACATATGCACACACACTCATGCACACAGTCTCATGCATACACTCGTGCACACACAGCCTCATGCACACACATGCACACACCCTCATGCACACACACCCTCATGTGCGCACACACCCTTATGCCCAGTCTCATGTACACACACACATGCAGACACACCCTCATGCTCACACCCTCTTATGCACACACACACCCACATCGTCATGCACACTCTCATGCACACACTCCCTCACGCACACATTCATGCACATACACCCTCATGCACACACTCTTACACACACACATGCACACACTCACACACACATGCACACACACTTATGAACACACACATGCACACACACTCATGCAGACACACTCTCATGCACACATAGTCACACAGCACTGGGCACCACGTGGGCAGCACAAAGAGCAATCCTTGGCAGCACACACTGGGACTCTAGGAGTGGAGTAGTCCTGAGGTCCTGGGCTGAAGGGAACAGGCAGAGTGTGAGTTGGGGGGGACATCTCCTGAAGGTGACACAGGGATTCTGCCTCTTGCGGTCACATCTCTAGGCCCTTTGTTTTTTGGTGCTGCCCCATGGTGAGCCCTGTGGCCTGAAAAATGTGCCTGTCTGAGCTCTTACCCACAGTGAGCATGGCCTCCCTCCAGCGAGCCGTGAGTCTCACTCTTGATGCTGTCCTCAATGCTCTTGTTGGCAATTTTCTCATACTCTTCAAACACTGTGGAGAGGGCTCTGCTCAGGGGATGGTCAGACCTCCTCGTGCTGCCCCCTCAGTGTCTCGGATCAGAGACTGCACCACCCTGACCTCCCACTTGGTAGTCAGGGAAAGAGTCCTGGGCTCCCTGGCTCTCTCCCTAACTCCAGACTTGGCAAGGCAGAAGCGCGAGGGAAAGGCTCATGGCCAGGGTACCCGCTGTGGCCCCAGCCCTGCCCCTTCCCTCCCTGGTACCTCTCAGCAGGTGAGTGGCACTGCGCGTGCACAGGATGGTGATGAATTTCATCTCATCAGTCCCATGAATCTTCTCACCTGCTGCATGCAGATCCTAGCATAGGGACACCCACGAAAAGCCAGTGAGAGAAACCAGGGAGGTGAGGGATGGAACCCCAGAGTCCCAGAGCTGAGGCCATGGCCAGCCCCTGTCCACTCTGGCAGGCCAGCATGCTCCTCTGCTTGGTCATCTCTAATAGGGAGCTCCCCTTTCTCTAGCAGCTCTGGCTTAGAATATTTTCTTCATCTTGGGCTACAAGCTGCTGTAGGAACTCCCGGTCCCCAGGCTTCCCTCTGCCAGCAGACAGACCTGCAGAGATCTGGACACATGTGTCCAGCACTGGGGCCCAGTGCCCCCAGGTTCATGGGCTGTCCCTACCAGGACAGAGCTTTAGTGCTCCCCCACTCTCAAGTCATGCTCCTTCCTTCTGAGTCTTCCAACACCCTCACTCTTCTCCCCAGACACTAAAGGACGAGGGCCTATAGGGAGCTGAGCTGGGTGGGTCCCAGCCTAGTGTCAGAGAAAGGCCCCGATGGGCAGAGGGGGCGGAGTCCAGATGGCAGGACATGGGGGCCACATGGCCAGCTGGGCGCAGCCTCACCTGTGCATCTTGGAGGGCCAGTCCCGGGTCCACAAAGCCGCTCACATCATCCCTGCTGCCCTAGGAACAAAGGAGGTGGCTCTGTAAGGCAGGCCGGCTGACCAGAGCAGCAAGGGCCGAGGGGGGATTCTGGGCTTGGATGATAGGCATGGTGCTGCTGCTTTTTGGCTGTGGAAACTTCAGCAAGCTGATTATTCTGTTCCACCATCAGTTTCCTCATCTGTGCAATGAGGGTGGTAAGGACTGTCTCATAAGGCTTGGGGGATTCAGGGAGCTAAGGTAAGCAAAGCACCTGGTATGAGGCCTGCACGAAGGGCCTGCTCTCCTCCCTCTTCCAGAAGGCTTTCACATGGCTGAGTCAGGACAGATGCAGGGGTCCTGGAGTCGGGACACTCTAACCATGCTGAGACACATGCGATGAACCCTGGCCACCAGGACTGTCCCATGCCCCTTCCCTGGAGTTGGGACACTCTAACCATGCTGAGACACACCCAGTGAACCCTGGCCACCAGGGCTGTCCCATTCCCCTGCCCTGGAGTTGGGACGCCCTAACCATGCCGAGACACACCCAGTAAGCCCTGGCCACCAGGACTGTCCCATGCCCCTGCCCTGACTCTGGTGGCTCTGTTCAAGGGCCACTCCCTGGGGTGGAGCTGTTGGGACCCACAAACCAAGGAGCTCCCAAGAGCCTGGGCTGTGATACCTGCAGGAGGCACACGAGAATCTTCTCCAGGTAGCCACTTGTGTCTCCTTGGATGTCCTTCTCCAGGCTGGACCCGTAGTCTGTGGGGAAACAGGACAATGAGGTGCAAGCAGAGGCCAAGGGCCTACCTACAGCCTGCTTTCCTTCTTCCAGCCCTGTTCCCCACACTTCTCCTGATTAAAGACTTCTAAGAAAGAAAGACCTTGGTGCAGGGCATGGATGCAATGCCCGGGTATTCAAGTGGCAGATGGCTGTCACCTTGGTGATGGTTCGCAAGTAGAAGTGACATGGATGCTCAATCCAGCTCATGGCACAAAGATGGACCAGGCCAGAGAGCCAGGCCAGGGACTGCCAATCAAGCTCCATTTCATCTCAAGGCTTGGCAAAGCCAAAGCCTCCAGGAAAACTCCCCACTGGGTACACAACGTGGAGGACTGGCCGTAGCCTGGGGTCCACACCCCTCCAACCACGGTCCTCAAGGGCAGAGAGTTTAGCTGACCGCGTGCCTCTCTCCCCCTGTAGAAGTTGGCGAGCTTATAGATTGAGTTTGAGTTGTGTTCAATGCCACCGTCAGGCCCAGGTATTGGCACACAGTAGGTGCTCAGCACCTATGGGTAAAAAAGTCCCCAAAGGGTCCTTTCCCAGTGCGGCCCAAGTTATTTCTTGAACCTTGTTCCCTGCTAGGCTGCCAAAGCTTGTGGCCACTCCCAAGCAAGTCTTGAACTCGGACCCCTGTGCCCTGCCCTCTGTGCCACCCCTTACCTTCCTCGTACGCCTTCATTATCTCCTGCAGCTGCTTCTTGGTCCGAGAGGCCAGGATCTCAATGATGACGCCCTCCTTAGTTCCTAAGCCCTGTGGACAGAAACCTCTGCCTGCTGGAGTGCGCTGGCCACACCTTTTTCTCAAGATGCCTGAGCCTCAGGCAGGACCTCACTGCTCTGTCCCACTTGGAGAGGGAGGATGTGGTGAGAAAATCACATGCTTGTCTTCAGTGATGGACACTGAGGGCAAGTGCTGTGACGGGGGAAGCCCTGTCTCAGCTCTCCCTCCTTAGCTGGGTGGTCTCAGACAGGCTGCGCCATGACGCGGAGCCTAAACATCCCGATCCATAAATGGGAAAAATAAGCCTCCCCCCTGTCCCGAAGGTGGATTAGGAGCATGCATGTAAAATGCCTGACAAGTGTCCTTTCAAATGAAATGACTGTTGTTACTGAATCCCCCATTTCCTATTAATCTGCAAAAACAAAGAGTAGTGAGAGGTAAAGGGAAAGCTGGGGGGATGCAGGCTGGGCTGGGACTGCAGAGGCAGGTTTCCAATACTGCTATACACCTGAGCTGGTGCGGATTTGAGAAATACTGATTTTGGCTTCATCACAGCCACTCAATATGTCAGTCAGGAGCCAGTGACTCCAGGTGTTGGGTGCAGTCTGAGCAGCAGGCTCCCTGTTCACTGGGCCTAGCTATGGTCCACGTGGCCATTCCAAACAGTGGCTCAAGGGGAGCTCTGGGCTGCTGGTGCCGGTCCCCACATTGCCCTTATCCAGTCATGTGAGCACCCCTGCCCCTCCACTGCCCTGCCTGCCTGGTTACCTTCATGGCATCGTGCAGCTCCTTGGCTTCGTATCTGTATGGCGGGTACATAAGGGCCACAACGAGCCTCTCGAACTTGCCACTCAGCTCCAACTTCAAGGTCTCGGTGAGGTCCTAATGCAGGAACAGGGAAGGGTGATATTTGTCATAAGCCAGGCCCACCTGAGTGCAGGCATCAGGTGGTGGCTGGGACCGGGGGATTGGGCTGGATTCCGCATGTGCCTGTGCAGGCTGGGTTTCTTAGGCCGCTCCTTAGCTTCTCTGAGCATCAGTATCTTTGCTAGTTATACAGAGATGAATGTGCTCCTGCTCCATCCCAGTGCCCAGGGGATTGATAGAGAGACGTGTGTGACTCAACTCAGCATTCATTGTGGTGCTGGGCACATCATAAGCTCTCAGTAAAATGAAATTGCCATTCCTAGCTAGACCGCAAGCTCTGAGTGTGGCATCCCCCAATAAAGTACCTGTCACTTGGGACTCAATGAACGAATGCATGCCTGAATTAAAAAATCTGTCTCACATGTGTCTCCTTCTCAGGGTACACGCTGCTACAAGGAGCCACCAGGCCACACCAGCTGATCTACAGAACAGCAGAGAGATCAAGGGCTTTGTCAGACCTGGATTTTAATCCCCGCCTTGTTGATTAAGGGCTCTGGGACCTTGGTCAACTTACAACCTCTCTGAGTGTCAAATTCCCCCAAATGTCTGAATGCAGAGAATAGTATATAGTTGTGAGGACTAAGAGAAGGAAATTGTAAAAATGCACACTGGGTTCTCCAGGAGAATATTTGAGCTGATCTTCCTTTATTAACTCTCCAAACTAATGATTTGAGTCGCTAGAGGCTTCAGGCAACCATGGCTATGCACGTATTTTATCTTGTGTTCACTGTGTACCCCCATATGTTGGGCTTTGTCCCAGGGGTGGAGGGCAGGGGGGAGGAGAAACAAAGGGTCTGGCATGCTTGCTCCAGGCTCTTAGCATTCCCAGGTGGCAGAAGGGATGAGGGGTGGGTGCAGGCAGCTCCACTGAGGAGAGTGTGGCCGCGCCCCAGAGCAGAGCGAAGCCAGGCTAGCATGCCTGGGGTGTGGGAAAGAGAAGGGTGGTCTGGGTTCTGGGGGCAGGGCGAGCTAACCTGGGGGCAGGGAGACAGAGCTCCAGTGGGGCCTGTCAGGTGCATGAGAAGGAGCGCAGTGAGGAAGGAGGTGGGACAGGAGGCAGGGAAGGCTAGCCCCAGACCCAGGCTCTGACACCTAAAAGTAGGTCTGCCAGATAAAACACCATCGGCCAGTTACATTTGAATTTCAGATAAAGAACAATTGTTTTAGTGCAAGCAGGTCCCATGTGCCCATGCTGCCAGGGGGCTGACTCTAGGGGAAGGTCGTCCAGAATGGAGCTGCCCCCTTAAGCTGTACCCCCAACCCCAAGGCTCACCTCTCCCCCACCCCCCACCAGCCTTCCCCTTGCCTTGCCGAACTGAGCCTTGAAGGACTTGGCGATCTGCTGCCGCTGCGCATTGCTCCTCCTGGTGAGCACATCGATGATGGCCTGCTCATTGGTCCCTGCAGGGATACAGTGCAAGTGACCCTGCTATACCCAGGGGCACAGGTGAGGGCTGGGGAGGGGGAAGGTGAAGGCCGCTGCTTGGTGGCTGAGCGGTGAGGACATGACACCTGGATAGCTCCAAACCCCTGGACCATTTTTGTGGTGTAAACAAGGAACTTAGGAAATCTGGCTCCCCCTTTTCCACACCCACACCCCCCACAATGTTGGGGTATGCCTAGGCCCAGCCTCACAAGATAGAATTGAAGCCTGGGTGGCTCTGGACATCAGCCTGAGCCTTAGAAGCCTGGCCGAGTGAGACTTCCTTCGTGTTGGTTGCAGTAGGGGAAGGTCAGGACTGAGTCCAGCCTCTGGATCTGAGGCCTGGCCCAGCAATGGCATAGCATCGGGCAGCAGGCCTCATCTCCCTGGGCCTCTGTTTTCTCATGTGGGAAGTAGAGATAACAGTAAAGGTTTCACAGAAAGCAGAGGACATGAGAAAGTTTTCTGGGCTCGTCAGAGCAGGAGTTCTCATTGATGCCCCCATCCTCGGGCAGAGCTGGCTAAGGGGTCAGTCCCACCTGGGGTGGGGTCAGGATGTATGCTGTGCTCTCAGGTCGGGAGGGCTTTCTGGGTGAGTTTTTAAAATCTGGCCTCAGTCCAGCCCTCGCCCACTCATGGTAGTGCTGAGGGTGGCACTGGGCAAGTGCTGGAGATGGGAAGGGAGCCGGCTCCATGGCCATCGACATGAGGCAAGGGGGCCCTGAGTCAGCCCCACAAACTCCCTATACCCCACAGCCCCACCAGCCCTGTGCCTGGCATCATACAGCACTATCCCCTTCATACTTCATGTGACACGTGAGACCCGGATTTCTGGGGCCACTTCACAAGTGAGAGAGCTCAGACTGATGGGAAGTCACACACAGGAACACACAACTGACCTCCCTGCTCCCATTACACAGGGCAGACCAGCGTCCTCCTATCTAGTTTTGCAGGGTGGGTGCTAACCGCACTGCAGAAATGTGGGCCTGTGTGATTCTCTGGGTAGTGGAGTCAGTCTGAGAATATCATGGGACATGCCAGCTCCCCAGATGTCCCCTGGCACCCACTTTCTAGGGCTGTGAGTTTGGGGTCTTGAGCAGAGGTGGCAAGGCTGCTGACGCCCACTCACCGATACCCTTCATGGCTTTGTAGAGGGTCTCTGCATCAGGGTCTGGGTTGAAGTGGGGGTTGCTCTTCACTGTGACACCCTCCTGTTCAATCTGCAAGAGAACCAGGCCTGTTCAAAGCAGGCAGGGACAGGGAGGGCAGTGCAGGCTCCTGGTCCTTACCTTGTAGTCTGCCCCGACAGGGTGAGCCCCTTCCCTGGGTATGGAGATCTCAGCCCTTGCAGGCCAGTGCTCAGCCCTTCAGCCCTTTGGCCAACAAGCTACTCTGGCAGAGTAGCCAGAGCCAGAGCTTGTGAGGAGAAGCCATGAAACCTTTCCCGTTCCTGCCTGTGCCATCTGAGGGCAGACAGCAGCTCCAGCCATACCTACCTCCCTCCAGCACCATCCACAGGCAGCAGGAAGGGACAAACTCACCCAAAGTTAGGAAGAAAAAGGACACTTAAGCAAAGGTTTCCTGGAAGCTGCACGGCCACCTTTCCATCCATCCACCCAATGTCTGGGATATTTTTGGTTGTCACAAGGGGCAGCTATACTATCCTGGAGCTGAATGCACCACCTTCAGAGAGTGCAGATGAGGCTGGGAGGCCAGGCATGGTTCTGCCTTTCTGAGGAATGGTTTGAGCTCAGTCTGCCCTCTTCCTGGGGAGTTGGGACTTACAGGAACTTAGAGGGTGGGGGCCCAGCAACCTGACAGCTCAGGGTGTTTGCAAGTCCAGAGGCCCATGGGGCTCAGAGCGTCAGGTTCAGAAAAGCCCGCAAGATGCTGTGCAGATTGTGAAATAAACCAGATAACCAAGTACCTGAGCCCTTGACTTCCAAGCCTCCAGTTCAGAGCTTGCCTGGCGGCTCTTTAAACTTGTGCCCTGCAGAATTTCTTAGATGCTTAAGATGGACGGCACCTCATAAGTATGTTTTGGGTGGAGGGATGGTGGAGCGTGGAGGAATGTTGGAGATAGATATTGAATTAGAGGGAGACTCAGAAATCCTCCAGGATGAAAAATTTAGTCCCATATAGTCTGGCCTTCCACTTACCTGTTCACTTATTCCTTCCATCTCCCCCATCGTTCACCCATCTACCTTCCCACCTACCCACTTATCCATTTCACTACCACAGCCATCCATCCATCCACCCATCCATCCATCCACCCATCCACCCACCCATCCAGCTATGCAACCACCCTTCCACCCATTCATCTATCCATCCATCCACCCACCCATCCATCTATCCATCCATCCATCTATCCATCCATCCATCCATCCATCCACCCATCCACCCACCCATCCAGCTATGCAACCACCCTTCCACCCATTCATCTATCCATCCATCCACCCACCCATCCATCTATCCATCCATCCATCCATCCATCTATCCATCCATCCATCCACCCATCCACCCACCCATCCAGCTATGCAACCACCCTTCCACCCATTCATCTGTCCATCCATCCACCCACCCATCCAGCTGTGCATCCATCCATCCATCCATCCATCCACCCACCCATCCACCCACCCATCCAGCTATCCATCCATCCATCCATCCATCCATCCACCCACCCACTTATCCAGCTATACACCCACCCTTCCACCCATTCATCTATCCAACCATCCATCCATCTACCCATCCAGCTGCACGCCCACTCATCCATCCATCCATCCACCCACCCACCCACCCATCCAAGCCCCGGATTAGGTTCTTAAAATAGAGAGATTCCCATGGATGGTATATCTGTAAGGAGCTTTTGAGTAAGAGGTAAGGATCCTTTGAGTAAGAGGTAAGACGTCTTTCGGAACGCTTTGCTTGAATTTCAAATGTTTGGTGACAGAGCTTCCTGAGTCATTTCTTAGCACTATGTTTCACAGAAGAAATAGTTAGAAATAATTCCTATGGAAATTCCATCCAGAGAGAGCCAGTGTGGCCCCAGATATTGCCCAGCTGTGTACACATGCACGAGATCCCTTGCTTGTGATAACACTCTGCTATTACTCCTCCTAGCACTTTGAACCCCTTGTGTGTGCCGGGTCTGGACCAGGTGCTTTAGATGCAATGCTTGTGTCATAGCTTCCTCAACAGTTGTGCTAGGTGAGTACTGATGCCTCACTTTACGGAAAGGGAGCTGGACTCCCTTACTCCCTTACATAGCTAGTAAGTGGTGCTGCTGGGACTGCACCCCCAACCAGACTCAGAAGCTGAGCTCGGTCTGCCTCCCCTGCCCTATTGATGACTCAACCTTTCCCAGGCAATGAGTGTCCCTGGAATGTTCCACTGAAGGAAACTTCACCCACAGGAATGCAGGTTGTCTGGGAATGTGGGAGGCATCTCAGCCCTCAGGGCCTGCCAGCTTCCCTCTGCCCTGGCACTTGGGGGACTGTGGTGCACGAGCAAGTGGCCAGGCTGTGTGACTGCATCCCAGAGGAGCATGCCACCCAGCAGGGGTGCGGTAGGGCTCAAGGGCAGCATTTGTAAGTAGCTCCCCAGCTGGTTCTGATTTTGCTGCATTGAGAAGCCTCCATCTCACTTCTCACTCTAAGGTTTTAGAAAATAAGGGGCAATGTTCTGGGAATCGGACCCCTGGCTATCAGTGTGGAGTCCTGGAGCTCCAGACCTCCTGCTGAGGAAAAGGGGCCAGCCTCAGGCTCCTGCAGTGTCTTACCCAGGACAGTGCTAGTCCAGACAGGCACATTTTCACTGAAAAGGTGACTCAGACCATCCTGTAACTACATCTATTAATATAACTTGTTCTGTGACAGGCACAGGGGGAGCTGCCACGCCTTGGCCTTCCTCCTGGTAAGTGGCTGCTCAGAGGCCTGGGGAAATGGATTCGTCTCTACAAGAGAGACACAGAGGAAAAGGCAACACCAAAATGAGAGGCACAGAGGGGCCCTGCCTGCAGACAGAGCTCTCTCCAGTGGCTCCCTCATCCCCTCCCATCCTGTACCTGGTCCAGTTTTGTGCTCAGAGGTCACTGGGTCCTTGCTGGCGGCTCAGCCATCACAGGTGGGGTCTGCCTGTGAACTGCTGTCCCAAGCCAGCTCTCGCATGGGGTATGGACGTCCAGGGTGCAGTTTTGGCCCTGGAGTCAGGCTGTTCAGGTTTTCACCCAGACACCAGCACTAACTAGTGAGTTCAGGCACCTGCCTAGCCTACTTTTTCTCATCTGTGGATAAGGATACTGGTATGTACTTCATAGACTTCTTGTGAGGCTCAAGGAAGATATTGAATGTGAGGTGCTCAGAGGAGTGTCTGGCGCACAGTAGGGGCTCAGTGAGTGCCACAGTGATCCTGCCAGTTTGGCAGGGCCCTTTGTCCTGCTGAACTGGGTGCAAGGCCAGTGTCAGACCACCTTGGCCAGCATCTGACTTTGGAAACCGCCCAGCACTGGGCCACATCCACCTCCTCAAAGGCAGGTTCCCAGCAGCCTGGTTGAAGCTGGAGGCTACCATGGCCCCTTGTCCTGGCAGATGACTGCTTCTCTGGGGGCCAGGACAGCTGTCCCACCTCACCCTGGCTTCGTCTGTGTGCCGCCTGTCCAGAGACTAGCATGTCTGACCCTGAGAGCCCCTGCTTGGGTTGTGACATTTATGACAAAGAGATTCCCTGAAGCTGGATAAGCCTGGGTCCCCCATGAAAGCTCACAGAGAGCCTGGGGCTGTGCAAAGAGACCCTAGTGCTCTCTGACCAGAGCCTGCTGGCCAAGGGACCTTAGCAAGTCACTCAGTGTCTCTGAGCCTCCATTTCTTCATGTGCAAGACAGAAAGTGCAGCCCAGACATCCTGAGGCTGCCTGGGAGGAAAGGAAGAAGGTATATAGAGCTGGCAGCTGGGAGATGTCATCTCTGTCCCCTTCTGGATATTCAACTCCTTAGCACAGCGATGGCCTCAGGCTCAAGCATAGATGGAAAGCTCCTGAGAACCCATCAGTTCTGCTGGGGATGGGCTGCATTGAGCCCTGGGTTCCTCAAGACTCCAGCAGGCCAGGGTCCTCCTGCTTTCTCTCTTCCCTCTCCAGTCTTAACAGATGAATGTCGTTGATCTCCGATGTGAAGGCATTGATGGGTCCCCAACAGCAGGTTTAGGTTACTATCCCACTCAAAGCCCTTCCATGCCTTCCCACTGCTCATAAGGCAAAGCCTGAACTCCTCAGCCTGCCATACAAGGCCTTTCAGGACCTGGCCCTGCCTGCTTCCCTAGGTCTATCTCCTCCCAAACCTTGAGCTGTGCTGAGCAGCTTCCCCCAGAGCCAAGCTCCCGGCCCTCTGAGCCTCTGCATGCAGTTCCCTCTGCAGGAGCAGTATGTCTGATTCCCCCCCCCAAATGCACATGCATGTGTACCCCATACACATTTACACACATGGCTCAACCATGACACCCTCCCCTTCAGTGGCCCCACCCCTGCAGGGGTCCCTCCCCTGGACTCCTCTCAAACCTCAGCTTCCCCCTGCATTTCCAGATTTCTTCATCTGCCTGTCTCCCGGCCCAGGTCCAGTCCTGCCATGGGAGCTCTAGGCCTCAGACTGTTTCTTCTCGGCTCCTCCCTGCCCTCCATGCTTGGCTCAGCAGGCAGCCAAAGGCACCCTCACATGTCTCAGGCCTCCCTGGTGCCCAGCACCCAACACTGTGCAGGAGCCCAGCTCTCCCGCCAGCTCCTGCTTACCCAGGCTTTCCACCAGGCCATCTTGTTCACCTCGGGGGCAACTCTCTTGGGGAGATGAAGAGACACAGGTCAGCCTCTGCTGGGACTCCACAGGTCTGGCTCCTGTGGCTGAGGATCAAGCAGGCTGCTTACTTGGGTGTGGGGGTGCAAGCCCGTCCCAGGCCGCACCCAGCACCACACCTGCCTGCTGCCCCCTCGCCCTGGGGCTCTGCCTGGCTTTGGGTGTCTCCTGTGACTCCCAGGCCCCACCCAGACACTGCCCAGGCCTGCACTGGGGAATTACGCAACTCACTGCCAGATATTCGGGCTGTGGCTATTATGCATATGGGAAATTCTCAGTTCCAGCCTGCGAAAGCCCCACTCAGTAAACACAGCTGTAGTATTGCACTGTTTTTACTAGACCGTGATCACATCACAAAGAATGTGTCCCTTCACAAGCTTGTACACAATGGACACAATGGGGAGCTCAGCAAAGGACGCAGAGCGACAGCCGCCTCCCTTCACTGGAATGGCTGTGTCTAGAAATCTCTTAATCACTCCTGAGAAGTAGGGATGGGTTCAGTTTACGAGAATAAGAAACAGAGGCTCCAGGGTTGAGACAGTTTGCCCAAACCACACCTCCTGTGGGAAGCACAGTTGCCATCCCCCAGGTCTCTTGGGCTTGCGGGTTCCTGCTCTCCCATGGGCCTGCAGGAGACGCTGGCTGCCAAGAGGAGGAGGAATCCTCCTGAGCAGAGGTTAACTATTGCCACTCCAGGATTTGCCCACCCTGGGGTCCCTGCCAGGAATGTTTCCCCAGCACCTCCCTCCCCATGCCACCCCCCAACAAGCTGTCTCCTTCCCCACCATTCAGCAAACACATCCTACCTCCAGGACCAGCCCCTTCACCCCAGGCAGGTCTCCCATGGGAATAACGCCCTGGGTGGGGAGTGATTTGTTTTCCATCCAGTGCAAGCTTGGAGGTAGCAAACAAGAATATCCTGTGATGCGAAGTGCTCAGCATCCTGACCCCGGTCCAGTGCCCTTTAAGGGGCAGATCCCATAAGTGCCGAGGCAGGAGCAAGGCCTCAGCCTATTTCCATATAAATCATGAAGAACAAAGTAACTAGAAATATAACCGTGGTAGTTATTAGTTATTATTCATATGTGATCTTACTTATTCATAGGTGATCTTAATTCTTTTACTAATGCCTCTCAGGTTGGAAGTGTGAACCTGGGGTGACATTGTGAAATGAATGACACTAAGGCAAGATGCTTTAGGCCCTCAATCACGCCAGCATAAGGGCTGCTGGAGGGCGCCTTGGCTGTGTGGCAGTGCCAGCGCTGGAAAAGTGCCCACTGTTTAACCAGCTAGGGGGAGGAGATGTCCAAAATGGCCGAGATGTCTCCTTCCTGGGGGAGTTAGGAGAAAACTCCGCCTCTCCAAGCTCTTGTGGTAAGGCCTGACGGCTGTCAGGTAGGCCCACAGATATCCCGGGGCTTAACTGTCTCTATGTGATGCTGTGCTTCGGTGGTCACGGTCCATGTCCACTCTCATGTTCTGCTTCTGTACCTGGTTCCTTTTGTCTTAGAAAAGATAATCAGTAATAGTAATAGCACTATAAATCTTAATGTTTTAGTTCTTTCTTGATAAGTATGGAAAAAGTGCTGATTTATGCTCCTTACCTTAATTTGGATGCCAGAAATTCCTGAACCCCTACCTGAATGACATGTGATGTACTTGACCCTATCACTACCACACCCTATCTACCCTGTCCCCAGTCTCCAACCACCAAGGCCACGCCCTACCTACCCTGCCCCCAGATTTGCAACTCAGTAAAAGTGAGAGCGTCCCGGCATTTGGGGCCACTGCTGGTCTCCGCGATTGGCGTAGCAGTGGACCCCTGGGCCCAAACTCTCTTTTCTTGATCTCTGTGTCTTGTGTCTTTTATTTCTACAATTTATTGTCTCCGCACCAGCCAGGAGCGGCTCACAGAACCCTGTAGGGCTGGAGCCTACAGTGCCCTTTGCTCTAAGCACACAGCTTTCCCAGGCTGTTCCTGGAGGTGTGGGCTGGGCTTGGTAGGGATGAGCTGGGCCAGCTGCGTCAGGGGAGGCAGCCATGCCCGGGGCACAGAGCCACTGCCCGAAGCTGCCTCCAGAGCTGGGAGCTGTCCTGCACATGGCTCTGTGAGATGCCCTCCAGAGAGGAAGACGGAAGCCATCTCCACGTCCTGAGACTGATGAAGGGCCCATTCCAGGTCTTTGGGTACCTGGGCTCACTACCCTCCTGGGAACCCTGTCCTGTGGGCCAGGACGAAGGTGCCCTTGCTGGTGGTATTCTCAGGAGCTCAGCTTCTTCCCACACATGTGCACATAGAGGGGTGCCCACTGTCTAGGGACAGTGAGTCTGGGGGTGGGGGTGAGTCCCTTCCAGGAGGGTTTGGCCAAAGTCCAGTTGTGAAGTTGACCTGAGATGGGTTCCCTTGAAGGAGCGATAGTGTGGAGAGCCCCAGGCAGGATCCAGAGAGAAATGCCAGCCCTGAAACTGAGACACGATCCAGGGAGTGCTGCTGAGAGTGGCAGACACATCTGCTGAGGCCCACAGGGCACAGTGAAGCTGTGGGAGAGGGTGGCCTCTCTGTGGCCACTCCCGGCCTGTGCTCACACCCCCTCCCTCAGGCCCGCCTCACCAGCTCTTGCAGCCCAGGATCCACATTATTTCCAAATCTCCTTCCTCTCCTGGCTTCTGGGATCCGCAGTGCCCCTCACCATTCCTTCTTTTCTCTCCTCTGCCTCCCGGAACTGTTCCCCAGGACTCTGTCCTGGGCCAGCCCTTCCCCCGTCTCCCCACATCAGTGGTTCTGAACCCCAGATGCCTTTGAGATCACCTGGGTGCCCTTTAAATCCCTCCAGCCCAGAGCTCTGAGCCCTGAGGCTCCTGCCTGCTCCTGTGGGACCCCTTGGCTCAGTTGACCATCTTATCATCATCCATCACGTCCCTGTCACCAAGGACCTCTGGGATGTGTTGTCCTCACGCCCACCCTGGCACCCTTCACCCACCAACTTGAGCCCAAGTCCTGCCTTGACCTTGTTTCCCCTTCTGAGTGATGTTTCCTCACTACAGGTACCCGCTGGGGCAGCTGGCAGGCCTGGCTGTGAGCCTCTGTCCCATCCAAAGGGATCCTCCCCCCAGATTATCCAGTCAAGCTTGACCCCATGATGTCATCGAGTCTGGCCAGAAGAGGGGGTTGAAACCATGTGTCCCCCAAGCCCCACGGAGCTGCGCCAGCTTTGGAGTGAGAGAGAGCCTGGGAGATCGAGCACGGAGTGCTGGATCCCCATGGAAGAAATCATTGTAACCCTCCCCTTCCTCCCACTCTTGAGGGCCTGGGGGGGACACAAGGCACACGGAGGATGGCAGAAAAGGCCTTGTGTCACCCCAGGGCCCTCGGGAGTCTGAGATTCTAGGTCCAGTGGTCCAGATGCAGAGACGAGGATACCTGCAGTGATCTCCTCAGGAAGTGTTCCTAGGAGGCTGGGGAAGGTCGAGGGAAGGAGGACAGGGAGCCAGTGGGGCCCAGGGAGGACCAGGGTGCTTGGCACCTAGCCGGGGTTCATTTCTGTGGGTTCCCAAGATCCCTAGCCACATGTCACACTCCTGCCTCAGAAAGTGACAGACAGTCCTGTTCTGGACCCTGTGCTGAGTGTCAGATGCTGGCCATGGAGATCCTGGCTTTGTGAGGAGCACAGACTTTCAACACAGTCCCATGAACACAGAAAGAAGAGTATAGGATGCGGTTTGGAGCACAAAGGCTGTGGAGTAGTCTAGTCTGGGAGCTGGGTGTTGGAGAAGGCTGCTCTGAAAGAGGGACCTTCCACGGGGCCCAGAGATCACAAGAATCCTAGGAGTTAGCCAGGTGGAGGTGGGGGGGCATGGGGATGGGCATGGTGGAAAGTGAAAGTGAGTGAGGGAGAACCTGAGGGCACTTCCACACTGACAGGGCGAGTGCACGGGACAGGGTGAACATGCACTGGAATGGAGCATGGGTGCAAGGGGCACGGCGTTCGTGCACAGGTGGGAGCCTGTGTTCACGAGGGTGGAGCACACAGTGCAGGGGTGGCGGTGTGTGTACTTGGCGGAGTGTGTGGAGGAGGATGAAGCGTATTTATGCGGGGCCGGGGCATATATGCATGGGGCATGCGTACTTGGTGGAGTGTGTGCAGGAGGATGAAGCGTATTTATGCAGGGTCAGGGCATATATGCATGGGGCGTGTGTACTTGGGGACTGAGCATGGTGTCCAGTCTGCTCCTCCTAAGTAGTAGGCACCAGCTGATTCCTCACTGAATAAATGTCAGCCAGAAGGAGATGCACCCACAGGCTCAGAGCAGGACAGGCACGGCCCATTGGTGAGCATGTCCCCCACATGAGCGTGTCCCACAGGGGACAAGGAGGATAGCGGGAGAGGAGTGTGGGTGGCACACTGGGTACCCGGCCAGGCTTCGTTCTGGTGAGTGAGCCCAAAGAGGTCAGCCTGAGCACACTGAGGAGGGGTCAACAGGCATGAGAAAGGCATGATTCAATGCACATCCGAGAAGCCCACAGCTGTGCACAGCTGGACTGGACGTGGGAGACCAGGGGAAGAATGAGGAGGGGATGGGATTGTACTGGTCTGCAGGGAGCAGGAGGGATGAAGGGAGGCCAGCCTAGCACAGGAGAGGTGGGGAAAGGCGGAGGGGATGACTGGGTGGAGTAGGAGGGGTAAGGAGGGATCGGAGGCTTTTGGCTTCTGCTTGGCAGTGGTATGGATGGAGGAGTGCGCTCCTCAGAAAGGGCCAGTGGGCCAGTGCTGGAACGCTGAGTCTCCCTCTGTGCTAGCTGCTGGCCGCATTCTGCCAGGGTCACATCCTCCCTCCTCAGGGTCTGAGCTTTGCTCCTAAAGGGACCTTCCTCTGTGACCTTCCACTGAGGAATGCCCTGGAGATGCAGGAGCCCAGGCAGTGCCTGGAGACTCCATCCCTCCCTGCCCAGCTCAGTGACTAGAGAGCTCACTGCCCCTGCCCATGTGGTGCTCACTGCCCCCGCCTCAGCTGAGCAGATGCCGGTACCTCACTGTGTGGCAACCTGGACCCCACTGGCTCCCTGTCCTCCTTCCCTTGATCCTCCCCAGCCTCCTAGGAGCACTTCCCGAGGGGGATCACTGCAGGCATCCTCATGTCTGCATCTGGACCACGGGACCTCAGACATCTCAGGGAGCTGTTGAGTAGGCAATTGGGAAAAACTTCTGGAACTCAAGAGGAGGATGGTGGTGGAGCCATGGCCTAGGGCACCATCTCAGGGGTAACAATGAAGCCACAGATATGCCTGAGAGCTGCTGGGAGAGAACCCAAGGCCGTTCCAGGCAGAGAGCAGACACTCAGGGAACCAGGGGGAGCAGGAGAAAGGCAGGGCCGGGGTTTGCAGGAGACAGCAGAACACAGGCTGTATCTGACCAGTGGCTGATGAGATTCACAGACAGGGGTCACTGGGGGCCACTGCAGGGTTTGGAGGCTTCTGGGGGGTGAGCGGGTTGCCTTGGAGGGTAGGACAGAGGCAAACAGCTCCTGTGGGCAACAGGGGTCGGGGAGGCAGGGGTGATGGCTGTACTGGAAGAGGTGAGGGCCGGGGGGACAAGGAGGGAGCACTCTGGGAGTCCTGGAGAGGAGAATGTGAAGACACAGGAGAAAGAGGGAAAAGGAGAGGGAGAGGCGTGGGAGCCAGGGCCCGACTGGAGACTGGACTTCAGTTAGGAAGGGAAACAAAGGCGAACGCCCTCTCTGTCAGGGTACTCAGAGGAAAGGTTAGGGAACCAGGGCATGTGAGAGAAGAGCGGGTGTCCTCTCACTGTCCAGGGTAGGGTGTTTGTTTAGCTGCAGGTGAGATTCTGGGTCAGGTGTTGGGGAGGTGGTGAGGGCAGGGGCTGGGGAGGTTAGAATTAGTCATTGTGGTGTAAAAGGGAAATTAACCTACTGGAGCTGCTTTGAGCAACCCAGTACTCCAGAGCAGGTAAAGTGAAGGCTTCCCCACTCTCTGACATGGACTTGTTCTGACTTCCCTTGTATAGGCCCAAGAATTCGTCCTGTCATATTCACAGGGGAAGGCCTCCACCCTGATCAGCCTGTCTGTCAGAAATGTTCCCCAGCCCTCCTGGAGCCTCAGACCCTTCACTCTGTGGCTGGGCAAGTCAGCCAGATTAAACCTTATATGTGTGTGTGTTTGCCTGTGTGTGTAGGTTCATGTGCGTGTGTTTCTGGGTGGGTGTTTGCCTGTGTGTCAGTGTGCATGTGTGTGTGTGTATTATGTATGTGTGTTTGCCGACTCGTGGCTTTGTGTTTGCATGTGTGTCTACGGTGTGTGTGTGTGTGTGTGTGTGTGTGTGTGTGAGCATTCATGTGTCAGCTCTGTTGTCTTTCTTTCAACTTGTGGCAGTTGAGGATGCTGAAATGAGCTGAGGATGCTGGAGTGAGCTGAGGATGGTGGAGTGAGCTGAGGATGCTGGGGTGAGCTGAGGATGCTGAAATGAGCTGAGGATGCTGGAGTGAGCTGAGGATGGTGGAGTGAACTGAGGATGGTGGAGTGAACTGAGGATGGTGGAGTGAGCTGAGGATGCTGGGGTGAGCTGAGGATGCTGGAGTGAGCTGAGGATGCTGGAGTGAGCTGAGGATGCTGGAGTGAGCTGAGGATGCTGGGGTGAGCTGAGGATGCTGAAATGAGCTGAGGATGCTGAAATGAGCTGAGGATGCTGGAGTGAGCTGAGGATGGTGGAGTGAGCTGAGGATGGTGGAGTAAGCTGAGGATGGTGGAGTGAGCTGAGGATGGTGGAGTCAGCTGAGGTTGGTGGAGTGAGCTGAGGATGGTGGAGTGAGCTGAGGATAGTGGAGTCAGCTGAGGATGGTGGAGTGAGCTGAGGATGGTGGAGTCAGCTGAGGATGGTGGAGTCAGCTGAGGATGGTGGAGTAAGCTGAGGATGCTGGAGTGAGTTGAGGATGCTGGAGTGAGCTACAGATGTAGTAGTTTTTCTGCCCTGCTAGACACTCCTTATCTGCAACTCACAAACAGCGTTCTGTTTCTGGTTTTCATCTCGGTTCGTGGTGCTGCAGAGCAGAGGCTGCTCAGGTCTGTCTTTGGAGTTACTCCACTTTTTTGCCTTAAACTTTCTGGTTGTGTTTCATTTCTCATTAACACATTTTAGAACTTTGGTCCTTAAAGCTCTGCATTTGTTATAACGAGCTGTTCTTGTCATACAGTTTTAGTCCTTTATCTTTTTTGAACATTTCACACACCCTTATTTCAATGTTCCTTTTAGCTCACGCTATTCTCTTTACTTTCTGGGCCTTGAATCTCCTCGTTTCTTGTATCTGCTGCCTCTCTTGGGGGAGATACCTGGGAGTTTTCCTCTGAGCTCCTCTTCTGTAGGAAATGGTTTTCCATGAGAATCCCGGTTCCCTGGATGAGGAAGGTATCTCCCGTGGAGTTTCCTGTTTGGTGTTGCGGGAGCCTGGCAGGTTCTCTCAGTTGCAAATGGGTATCATGTCGGCTTCTGAGCTCAGAGTTTCTGCACCAGCTCACGGCAGACTTGGGCCCTGGTTCCCCCGCAGGTGTCCAGGGCAGGCGGCCCTCTTCTGTGCTGGGTGCTGCTCCGTGGTATTTGTTTCATGACTCTGTGAACATTGTTTTAAATTTGGTTTGTAACGTTGGATTAGTAAACAAATGTAACACATGCGTCTCATGGAACAATGGATTGCCATACCACCTCCTTCTCATCTTCAGCCCAGTCCTCAGGGAGACCCCGAGGTCCCTGATGCCTGAGGCCACCAAGGCAGGAATCCCCTAGAGGGATAGGAAATGGGAGCTGCTGCTCAGCTCCTGTGCCTGCTGTCTGCTGCACACCAGGGCAGAGCTTCTGCAGACTTTGTTCCTTCCCATTTCTGAGACAGCCTGAGCTCGGGTCGCCCTCCCCTTTATGGAGTCCCAGCTGTCAAACCATCACCTCCAGGGCCATCTGCTCTCTGAACAAGAGTTTTCCTCCTGGGATACCCCCATCCATCCACAGAAGCAGGGATATAGTAAAGGAAGGACCAGGATTTCTGGCTGCAATAATTGTATCTGTGAGATTGAGACCTTCGAGTTACCTTTGGACTCATGAGCTGAATTGCTGGGCACTCCGGTCTGGATGTCCCTGAGCCTCAGAACCTCCACAGGGATCATGCAGGGGGGTCACTGCCCCAGAACACTGAGGCACCCACATGGTCTACCGTGGCTCCTCACTCATCAGAGGAAATGATGAGATTCCAAGATCGCTCCAATACTGCAGGCTGGCCTGAGCCGTGGGGTTCTGACCCAACATGGCATCAAATGTCTGGAGCTCGTCCTACAGGAGCGGCCACTGAGGAGCCCCAGGTGTGCTGCGGGGATGTATGGAATCTCATTCTCTCCGGACAGCTCTGGTCTCTGCAGAGACCAGCGTTCCTATGGCTCCCAACCTACCCATAACGACGCAGTCCAGCCAGAACTGGGGTCTTTTGTCTTCAAATGTATTGGAATCTTTCCCCAGAGCCCCATTTTCTTTTAGAAATTACGACTTAGAGAGGGCAGTGCCACGGATAAAGCTTGGCATGCACTGAATTGTGTCTGCCCCAAATTTATATATTAAAGTCCTAACCCCCATTTCCTCAGAATGCAGCTGTACTGTAGGTGGATTTGTAAAGGTTAAATTAAACAAGGTTGTTAGGGTGGGCCCTAATCCAGTACAACTGTTGTCCTTATAGGAACAACTTTGGAAACAGACATGCACAGAGGGAAAAGCATGGGAGGACACAGGAGGAAGGCGGCCAGCAGCAAAACCCAATCCCATAAGACTCAGAGGAAAACGACCCTCCCCACACCTTGACCTTGGACTTGCAGCCTGAAGAATTCTAAGGAAAAAAAAATGTCTGTTTTTGGGTCACCCAGTGTGTGGAACTTTGTTCTGGCTGCCTAGTGGAGAAATACAATGGCTTTGCTGTTAGCAGCCCACACCCATGTTTCCTGCACAGAAGGCATGGGACTCCCCCGTCCCCCTCTGCCCAAGCCCAGCCCTGGTCTCTGAGCTGGCACGAGCTCACTGGGTAGGCTGCAGGCAGCAGGCAGGAGTGGGGCCCTGATGGAAGGGTGGTGCTGGGCAGTGAGGGTGGGCAGAGGGACGCTCCCTTACTCATGTGGCTCAGCTTCGTGGAGGCATCAGGAGCAGGAGTGAAGGAAGCAGAGTGACAGGGGCCACTCACAGGGAGACAGATGGGCAGGCTCCTCCACATGAAGACGACTTTGGGGGCTCCTGCTCCACCCACACCCACACACCCAAACTGCCCCACACCCCGTGCTGGGCCCAGCAGCAGCCCTGTTTGTATGGTATGACCTTGGTGGTCAGATCAGGCATGGACACCTTGACCAAGGCTAGAAGATCAGAATCTCTCCCCAGCAACATGGCCGTGGGGTCATCTGAACAGAGGACGAGCCACTACAGACTGCAGGGCTACTAACAGCCAAGTGCACAGAGAGGCAGAGGTGGGGTGGAGGGGGCAGGTGCGGAGGGGAGGGGAGGGGCAGGGCTGAGGCTGCATGGCCCAGGGGAGCAGGGGAGCCTGAAGGAGACGCTAAGCAGAGTTCCCATGGGCTTCCCAATGTCTGGTCCTACTGAGGCCTGGCTGCCCTGTGATCATGAGCCGGTGACCTGCAGTCACTACAGTCCTGTCCTTCTGGTCTCCTCTTGGGTCCTGCCTCTGCACAGCCTGCAGGCAGGCTCAGGCTGGGATCTGCCATATGGACCCTGAGTCAGGCTTTCTTATACTTTCCATGGAAACTCTCCAGCTGGTAGAAGAAGTGAACAGCCTCAAGCTGGGGCCACATTCTGAAGTGGTCTGAAATTTTTGCAAGGTTGGTGGTTCATCTAAAAATTCATAATTTAGAAATGGAACTCTTGATATTTAGGGAGAATTTTCAAATACTTTAAAAGGGCTCCTTCTCCAGGGTTGGGTCAAAGTCCTGTGTACTGAATCCCCCAGGTCAGCAGTCCACTCAGCTTCCCCCGATCACCCAGTGTCCAGCCTGTGTGGGCCCTTCAGTCCCGGTGGCCATGGTGAGGCTGGGTCCCTGAGCCTGGTCACCATCTAGGGACCTGCTGGGGCTCCAGTGGTGTGCCGGCTCCATCTCTGACCCCTGACCTCTGCCTTCTTTCCCTCCCTACCCACTCCCTCATTCACAGACACTGAGCATCGCCTCTCCGGAGTTCCCTCTTCACACAAGATGGAAGAGAGTTTAACTTCAGGCCACTGTTTCCTACTGTGTCTTAGTTTATTTTGCCTGCTGTAAAGAAACTACCACAAATGGTATAATTTTTAAACAACAGGAATTTATTTTGAAGGGTTTGGAGGCTGTGAAGCGCATATCAAGGCAGATTAGGTTCCGGTGAGTCGGCTCTCTGGTTCATGTTAGCGTCTCTTGGCCAACAATGTCTTCCATGGTGGAGGGGGCGAGGCAGCCCTCGGGGGCCTCTTCTATAAAGGCACAATTCCATCCATGAGGCTCTGCCCTGGTGACCTAATCGCCTCCCCAAACTCCCACTTCCTCATACCATCCCTTGGGGGTTAGGATTTCAACATATGAATCTAGGGGGACACTAACTTTCAGGTAACAGCATTTGGACTTATGCCATTGCCCCGCCCCTGCCCCTCTAATTCTTGGGCCTTCGGACTCAGACTGAGTCACACCACTGACATTCTTGGTTCTCTGGCTTGCTGATAGCAAACTGTGGTACTTCTCAGTCTCCATAACCACATGAGCCAATTCCTATAATAAAACTCCTCTCACATATACCTGTACATATCCTGTTGGTTCTATTTCTCTGGGTAACCTTGGCTAATACACACTGCAAGCACCTGTGCAATACCAAGGACCTGGCCATCTGTTTGAAATGTAAAATAGAAAACACAAACACACACACACACACACACACACACACAGAGAGAGAGAGAGAGAGAGAGAATGAGGCCCTGCCTGGAGCCACCTGCCCAGTGCTTGTCCCCAGACCAACACCCAGTCCCCCTTCACCTGTCTCCATCACAAGAGCTGCCAGCCTGTCTGACAAACTGCCCTACAAAGTTACTGCCATTGGTTTGGCCTCCTGGGAACAGGACTCCCTGAACATTGCAGAGAATGAGATGCCAGGCCTGATGCCCATGGGGGAGCTGCACTTGGCCTCCATGCCACTAAAGGTCACACTCATAGCTGGCTGCCTGCACAGGATCATGGAGGCAGCCATCCACATTGACACCCTCATTGGCCTGGGGGCCCCAGTGGCAACATCTTACCCACCCAGGACCATGCGTTGGCTGCCATTGCCAAGGCTGGCATTCCAGTATAGGCCTGGAAGGGCGGAGAACAAGGAGTACCCGTGGTGCATCGAGCAGTCGCTAATTCAAGGACAGGCCCCTGAACATGATTCTGGAGGATGTGGGTGACCTCACCAACCTCTTCCACACCAAGTACCCACAGCTCTTGCTGCACATCTGGGGCACCTCTGAGGAGACCATGGCTGGGGTCCACAACCCACACAGGTTGATGGTCAGCTGGATCCTGAAGGTGCCTGCCATCAATGTCAACGACTCTGTCATCAAGAGCAAGTTCAACAAGCTCTATGGCTGCTGGGAGGCCCCCAGAAATGGCGTCGAGTGGGCCACAGAGGTGACGATTCCTGGCAAGGTAGCGGTGGTAGCAGGCTGTGGCAATGTGGGCAAGGGCTGTGCCCAGGCCCTGCAGGGTTTCGAGGCCCACGTCATCACCAAGATCAACCCCATCAGCGCACTGTAGGCTGTCATGGAGGGCTATGAGGCGACCACCGTGGACGAAGCCTGTCAGGAGGGCAACATCTTTGTCACCACCACGGGCTGTGTCAACATCGTCCTTGGCTGACACTTAGAGCACATGAAGGATGAGGCCATCGTGTATAACACTGGACACTTTGATGTGGAGATTGATGTCAAGAGGCTCAGCGAGAACGCTGTGGAGAAGGTGACCATCAAGCCCCAGGTGGCCGGGTACTGGCTGAAGAATAGGCACCGCACCATCCTGCTGTCTGAGGGTCGGCTGGTCAGCCTGGGTTGTGCCATGGGCCACCCTGGTGATGAGTGACTCCTTCATCTACCAGGTGATGGTGCAGGTTGAGCTGTGGACCCACCTAGACAAGTACCCCACTGGGGTTCACGTCCTGCCCAAGAAGCTGGATGAGGCAGTGGCTGAAGCCCTCCTGGGCAAGCTGAATGTGAAATTAACCAAGCTGACTGAGAAGCAGGCCCAGTACCTGGGGCATGACTCCTGATGGCCCCTTGAAGCCTGATCACTGCCACTACTGTGAGCCAGTCCTGTGTTTCACCTTCCAGCTGCTGTCCTTGTCCAGGCCCTGCCTCTCCTTCTAAAGAGCAAATGGCACCAACTTTGCAATTGTTTTATCAGTGTCCCTCATCGACTCCCCAGGGTTGGTCACTCAGCTTTTGGCTTCGCTGCACCCCCTCATGCTATTCCAAGTGTGTCCGGGGGGACTGAGAGTCCCCTGCTCAAGCCCTGGTCATGGTGGAGGTACGCGGGAGACAGCTGCAGGGAACCGGGAGCTGAGTGGTCTTGGAACTGCTCCCTAAGTCAGTCCTTCCTTAGCCTGGTAGTCGGCAGTGGAGTCACAAAGCCCATGTACTTTACCATCTAGGCCTTCACCTGGCCTGTGGACTTACACTGTGTGTTTGGTTTACAGTTTCAGCAGTTCCTCAGCCCCTGACAGATGAGAAGGAGCTATATTGAAGGGTAAGGAGGAACTCTTGTTTGAATTTTCCTGAGAGCTTGGCTCAGTGCTGGGCCTTCTCTTGATCCTCATAACAATGAGGCTGGTACTTTCAGTCCCTGTTTTATAGGGGTTAGAACAGACTATTAAGGGGCAATTGAGAAAGAACAGAGAAGTGACAGCAAGAGATTGAGATGGGCCAGGAAATCATCAAATAGTCATAGATTGGTCACCACTTTGTAACAAGAGGGTTCCTATCACAACCCTGGGTCAAAAAGACAATAATTTGGCTTATAATGTTTATAATGTTAAAAGAAAGCAGGAAGGTAGGTAAATAAAAATCACGATGCCATAATAAAAATAGAAACGAGAGAGAGAAAACACAAAACAGAAAGAATATTTCAATAGACTACCTGACCATGTATGCAAATTACCCAGCACAGCACAGGCAGAAGCACTAGGCAGCGCTTGAGACATGGAGTTCCCTCTGCCCCTTTGTCTTCCTGTCCATGCTGGGCCTACTCAGGGAATCCTGGTGTTCATAGAAGGGGTCATGGGAACTGCGTGAAGACCACAGCTTTGTGTAGGCACATGAGCTTCAACACAGGCGTGTGGATGTGTGCTTGTACATGTGTGCATGCAGAGGGGTCCTGCAGCCATCCACGGTGGGAGTCTGGGGGGAGGCTCCTGGCTTCAAAGAGCCCAAACCATTAGCTCAGGCTTGGAGACTTGAGCTGAGGGATTGGAGGGAGGGACTGAGCAGCAAGCTCAGTAGTAGCCTGGGCCAGCCAGGAGGACAATCCACCCAACCATCAGTGGTGAGGGAGGCTTGCCCCAGTGCAGAGCTGGGTCCACTGGCCTGCCAGGTGGAGGGGTTCCTTCAGGCTCTTGTGATGACCCCGCAGGAGGCTGGGGACATGCTCCAGGCTGTGAGCCTCTGTGGGGAGGGCAGGTGGACACTTCCCCCATATCTCTACTTCTGCCTGAAGGTTCTGCACTTGCGGACAGGAACCGAGTGCCCGGTACACCTCTGCAGACAGCTGCTCTGCATTGACTACCGGTTCCTCCACTTAAAGGTTGTGGGATCTTCAGCAAGCTGCTATAAATCCTCAGACCTGTGGTTTCCTAATCTATCAAATGTGAAGAAAGCAAGCCGGGCTCACAAAGTGTGACTGACTGTAAAACAATTCACCGGTGGTGATCAGCACACATACCCAAGGAGGATAAAATAAAGCTGACAAACCTCAGAACCTCGCCAGTGTTTTGAGGCGACATCCCACCTCTGCGGACCAAGGGTCCAGCACAGAGTAGAGGCTTAGTGTGTATCAAGGCCCCACTTGAGCTCTGGGAGTTCTGGCTGTGCCACTTTAATGATAAATGACCAGAGTGCTGCACTAAGGCAGCTTCATCACTCAGCCGCCATCTGGCAGGGCCTGGTGGTTCAGCTCCCGACCGCAGAAGGGGGCAGCCTGGGGAAGTGCACAGGGCCCTGGGCTACACTCAGAAGACAGAAGGCTAAAGTTCAGCCGAGCCCCCTGACACTTCCACCCACTTCATGCCTCCTCTCACGGAGGCTTGAGCCCCTGCTTGTGGGTGGAGTGGGGATCTGAGGGCTCACCTTGTCACTAGGCCCCTGCCCCAGTCACCTCTGTGTCTCCCTGCTGGGGCACTTGGGTTGACAGTTGAAGTTTCAGGACCCCAGGAAAAATGCCTTAATAACATTTTCCTGCAAACGGATAGCCATTTATTTTCCCATTGATTTGAGATATTCACTGTAGTATCCTGTGTGGGTCTGGTTCCAGCACCGTGGTGCTCCCCCAGAGGACTCTTTAATAAAATATACCTCCCACATGTACATTTTCCTCTCCAGTCTGTTTCTAAGCCTCTGTAAGAGGTTCAACTAATACAGGTGGGAGGCAGATCCAAGATGGCCGTATAGGAACAGCTCTGGAGGTGCAGTTCCCAGCAAGAACAATGCAGAGGTTGAGTGATCACCGCATTTCCAAATGAGTTATTACTGCCCACAGACCAGGAGATTCCTGGGCTGAAAAGCACCACGAGTTTCCAGCATAGCTGTTTCAGCCGGCACAGTGGGTCTCTGCACAAAAACTAACACAAATCTGGGGTGGCCAGTTCAACTGGTGCCTTTAACTGTAAAAAAGGTGATTGAAAGAGGGAGCCAGGTGATCTGGCTCTGTGGGTCCCACCTCCACAAAGACCAGCAATCTGAAATGCTCTGGATTGAGAGTTTCGCAGCAAGCACAGCTGGACGTGGGACGGTCCAGCTCTGTGGGGGGGAAGGGCATCTGCCATTGCCAAGGCAGTCCACTACTACCGAGGCAGTATGCCATTAAAGAGGCAATCTGCCATTACTGAGGCAATCCACCATTACTGAGGCAGTCCGCCATTACTGAGGTAGTCCACCATTACTGAGGCAGTCTGCCATTACTGAGGCAGACCACCATTACCAAGGCAGTTCTAACTATACCTCTATAAACAAAACCACAAGGAAGTTCACACAGCAGCTGGGCAGAGCCCACAGCAGCTCAGCAACGCTTCTGCTGGCAGACTGTGACTAGCCTACCTCCTTGCTGGGCAGGACAACTCTGAAAAAAGGCAGCAGCATGTCAGGAACTTATAAATAAAGCCCCACCTTCCCAGGACAGAGCACCTGGGAAAAAAGGCAGTTATCAGTTCCACTGCAGCAGACTTAAACATACCTGCTAGGCAGCTCTGAACAGAACAACGGAGCTCACAGCTCAGCACTTGAGCTCCTATAAGGGACAGATGGACTCCTCAAGCAGCTCCCCCAAGCCCTGTATATCCAAAGAGACATCTCATCAAGGAGAGCTCAGGCTGACATCTGGTAGGTATACTTCTGGGATGAAGATAACAGAAGAAGAAACCAGCAGCAACCCTTACTGTTCTGCAGCTGCTGCAGGTGATCCCCCAGGCAAGCAGGGTCTGGAGTGGACCTCCAGCAATCCTACAGCAGAGAGGCCTGTCTGTTAGAAGGAAAACTAAAAAACAGAAAGAAATAACTTCATCATCAACAAAAAGGATGTCCACTCAGAGACCCCATCTGAAAGTCACCAACTACAAAGACCACAGGTAGATAAATCCACAAAGTTGGGAAGAGACCAGTGCAAAAAGGATGAAAACACAATGCCTCTCCTCCAAGGGATCACAACTCCTCACCAGCAAGGGAACAAAGCTGGAGGGAGAATGAGTCTGATGAACTGACACAAACAGGCTTCAGAAAGTGGATAATAACAAACTTCTCTGAGCTAAAAGAACATATTCTAACCCAATGCAAAGAAACTAAGAACCTTGAAAAAAAGGTTTGATGAAATACTAATGAAAATAAACAGCTTAGAGAAGAATATAAATGACTTGATGGAGCTGAAAAACACAACAAGAGAACTTCACGAAGCATATACAAGTTTCAATAGCAGAATAGACCAAGCAGAAGAAAGAATATCAGCAATTAAGGATCAACTCAATGAAATAAAATGAGAAGGCAAGATTAGACAAAAAAGAGTGAAAAGAAATGAACAAAGCCTCCAAGAATTAGGGATTATGTGAAAATACCTAATCTACGTTTGATAGGTGTACCTGAATGTGACAGAGAGAATGAATCCAAGCTGGAAAACACTCTTCAGTATATTATCCAGGAGAACTTCCCCGACCTAGCAAGGCAGGCCAATATTCAAGTCCAGGAAATACAGAGAACACCACAAAAATATTCCTCAAGAAGAGCAACCTGAAGGCACATAATCGTCAGATTCACCAGGGATGAAATGAAGGAAAAAATGCTAAGCACAGCCAGAGAGAAGATTAGGTTAGCCACAAAGGGAAGCCCATCAGACTCCCAGTGGATGTCTCGGCAGAAACTCTACAAATCAGACAGAAGAGAGTGGGGGCCAATATTCAACATCCTCAAAGGAAAGAACTTTCAATCTAGAATTTCATATCCAGCCAAACTAAGCTTCATAAACAAAGGAGAAATGAAATCCTTTTTTGAACAAGCAATTGCTGAGAGATTTTGTCACCACCAGGCCTGCCTTACAAGAGCTCCTGAAAGAAGCACTAAACACAGAAAGGAGCAACCAGTACCAGCCACTCCAAAAGTGTAACAAATGGTAAAAGGCATTGATACAATGAAGAAACTGCGTGAACTAATGGACAAAACAACCAGCTAGCATCAAAATGGCAGGATCAAATTCACACATAACAATATTAACCTTAAATGTAAAAGGGCTAAATGCCCCAATCAAAAGACACAGACTGGCAAATTGGATAAAAAGTCAAAACCCATTGGTGTGCTGTATCCAGGAAACTCATCTCACATGCAAGAACACACATAGGCTCAAATAAAGGGATGGAGGAAGATTTACCAAGCAAATGCAGAAAAAAAAAAAAGCAGGAATTGCAATCCTAGTCTCTGATAAAATAGACTTTAAACCAACAAAGATCAAAAGAGGCAATGAAGGGTATTACATCATTGTAAAAGGATCAATGCAACAAGAAGAGCTAACGATCCTAAATATATACACACCCAATACAGGAGTGCCCAGATACATAAAGCAACTTCTTAATGACCTGTAAAGAGACTTAGACTCCCACACAGTAATAGTGGGAGACTTTAACACTTCACTGTCAATATTAGACAGATCAATGAGACAGAATATTAGCAAGGATATCCAGGACTTGAACTCAGATTTGGACCAAGCAAACCTAATAGACATCTACAGAACTTTCCACCCCAAATCCACAGAACATACATTCTTCTCAGCACCACATCACACCTACTCTAAAATTGACCACATAATTGGAAGTAAATCACTCCTCAGCAAATGCAAAAGAACAGAAATCATAACAAACCATCTCTCAGACCACCGTGTAATCAAATTAGAACTCAGGATTAAGAAACTAACTCAGAACTGCATAACTCATGGAAACTGAACAAACTGGCTCTTGAATGTTGACTGGATAAACAATGAAATGAAGGCAGAAATAAAGATGTTTTCGAAACCAATGAGAATGAACACACAACGTAGCAGAACTTCTGGGACACATTTAAAGCAGTGTCTAGAGGAAAATTTATAGCAATAAATGCCCACATGAGAAGCAAGGAAAGATCTAAAATCGACACCCTATCATCAAAATTGAAAGAGCTAGAGGAGCAAGATAAAAAAACTCAAAAGCTAGCAGAAGACAAGAAATAACTAAGATCAGAGCAGAACTGAAGGCGATAGAGACACAAAAAAACCCTTCAAAAAATCAATAAATCCAGGAGCTCGTTTTTGAAAAGATCAACAAAATAGACCACTAGCCAGATTAATAAAAAGAAAAGAGAAAAGAATCAAATAGATGCAATAAAAAAAAAACTCTAAAGAGGATATCACCACAGATTCCACAGAAATACAAACTGTCATCAGAGATTACTACAAACAACTCTATGCACATAAATCAGTAAACCTGGAAGAAATGGATAAATTCCTGGACATTTTCACCCTCCAAGCCTAAACCAGGAAGAAGTCGAAACTCTGAATAGACCAATAACAAGGGCTGAATTTGAGGCAGCAATTAATAGCTTACCAGCCAAAAAAAAAGCCCAGGTCCAGATGGGTTCACAGCCGAATTCTCCCAGACATACAAAGAGGAGCTGGTACCACTCCTTCTGAAACTATTCCAAATAATTCAAAAGAGGGAATCCTTCCCCAAATCATTTTATGAGACCAACATCATCCTTACACCAAAACCCGGCAAGGCTCAACAAAAAAAGAAAACTTCAGGCCAATATCCATGATGAACATAGATGCAAAAATCTTCAATAAAATACTGGCAAACTAATTGCAACAGTACATCAAAAAGCTTATCCATCACGATCAAGTAGGCTTCATCCCGGGGATGCAAGTCTGGTTCAACATACGCAAGTCTATAAATGTAATCCACCGCATAAACAGAACCAAAGACAAAAACCACATGATTATCTCAATAGATGCAGAGAAGGCCTTTGACAAAATTCAACAGCCTTTATGCTAAAAACTCTCAATAAACTAGGTATTGCTGGAACGTATCTCAAAATAATAAAAGCTATTTATGACAAACCTACAGCCAATATTATACTGAATGGGCAAAAACTGGAAGCATTCCTTTTGAAATCTGGCACTAGACAAGGATGCCTTATAGTATGGAAGTTCTAGCCAGAACAATCAGGCAAGAAAAAGAAATGAAGAGTATTCAGTTAGGAAAGGAGGAAGTCAAATTGTCTCTATTTGCAGATGACATGATTGTATATTTAGAAGACCCCATCATCTCAGCCCAAAATCTCCTGAAACTGATAAGCAACTTCAGCCAAGTCTCAGGATACAAAATCAATGTGCAGAAATAACAAGCATTCCTATACACCAATAACAGACTTAAAGAGAGCCAAATCAAGAAAGAACTGCCATTCACAATTGCTACAAAGAGAATAAAATAACTAGGAATACAACTAACAAAGGATGTAAAGGACCTCTTCAAGGAGAACTACAAACCACTGCTCAAGGAAATAAGAGAGGACGTAAACACATGGAAAAACATTCCATGCTCATAGTAAGGAAGAATCAATATTGTGAAAATGACCATACTGCCCAAAGTAATTTACAGATTCAATGTTATCCCCATCAAGCTATCTATGACCCTCTTCACAGAACTGGAAAAAACCACTTTAAACTTCATATGGAATCAAAAGAGAGCCCACATAGGAAAGACAATTCTAAGCAAAAAGAACAAAGCTGGAGGCATCATGCTACCTGACTTCAAACTATACTACAAGGCTGCAATAATCAAAACAGCATGGTACTGGTACCAAAACAGAGATATAGAACAATGGAACAGAACGGAGGCCTTGGAAGCAACGCCACACATCTATAACCTTCCGATCTTTGACAAACCTGACAAAAACAAGCAATGGGGAAAGGATTCTCTGTTTAATAAATGGTTTTGGGAAAACTAGGTAGTCATGTGCAGAAAGCAGAAACTGGACCCCTTCCTGATACCTTACACTAAAATTAATTTCAGATGGATTAAAGACTTAAACAAAAGAACTGACACCATAAAAACCCTAGAAGAAAACCTAGGCGAAACCATTCAGGGCATAGGCAAGGACTTCATGATCAAAACACCAAAAGCATTGGCAACAAAAGCCAAAACAGACAAATGGGATCTAATTAAACTTAAGAGTTTCTGTACAGCAAAAGAAACAATCATTAGAGTGAACTGGCAACCAACAGAATGGGAAAAATTTTTTGCAATCTACCCATCTGACAAAGGGCTAATGTCCAGAATCTACAAAGAATTAAAAACAGATTTACACGAAAAAAACAAAACCATTCAAAAGTGGGCAAAGGACATGAACAGACACTTTTCAAAAGAAGACATATATGAGGCCAACAAACATATGAAAAAATGCTCATCATCACTGGTCATTAGAGAAATGCAAATCAAAACCACATTGAGGTCCTATGTTACGCCAGTTAGAATGGCGATCATTAAAAAATCTGGGGACAACAGATGCTGGAGAGGATGTGGAGAAATAGGAACACTTTTACACTGTTGGTGGGGAGTGTAAATCAGTTCGACCATTGTGGAAGACAGTGTGGCGATTCCTCAAGTACCTTGCAATAGAAATTTCATTTGACCCAGCAATCCCATTAGTGGGTATATATCTAAAGGATTATAAATCATTCTGTTATAAAGACACATGCACACGTATGTTCCTTGCAGCACTGTTTACAATAGCAAAGGCCTGGAACCAACCCAAATACCCATCGATGATAGACTGGACTAGGAATCTGTGGCACATATACACCGTGGAATACTATGTATCCATAAAAAACGATGGGTCTGTGTCTTTTGTAGGGACAAGGATGAATCTGGAAACCATCATCCTCAGCAAACTGACACAAGAACAAAAAATCAAACACCGCATGTTCTCACTCATAGGTGGATGTTGAACAATGAGAACACATGGACACAGGGAGGGGAGCATCACACAATGGGGTCTGTTGGGGGGGGGGAATAGGGGAGGGTCAGCAGGGGGTAGGGAGGTTGGGGAGGGATAACATGGGGAGAAATGCCAGATATAGGTGACAGGGGGGATGGAGGCAGCAAACCACATTGCCATGTATGTACCTATGCAACAATCCTGCATGTTCTGCACATGTACCCCAGAACCTAAAGTGCAATAAAATGTATATATATATGTGTGTGTGTGTATATATGTATGTGTGTGTGTGTGTCTATATATATATATATATATATAGACACACACACTAATACAGGTGTTCATACCAGGTGTGCACATCTGCCTCCAAAGTCCCACCAGGGTCTTCCATCAAGAGAGCCTTTCCTAGTAGGCTGGGAAAACCAGTAGGCGATCTAAAGCTCCAGGGTCCTTGCCCTCAGTGATTGGCACCCTAGCAGAGATGGGGCACTGTCCACAGATCTACCCCAACTCCTTCCTGGACGCACAGCTACTAAACTGTAACCTCCCTGTGGCTCAGGGCGCTGTGTCTGAGCTCACGGCAGTGGCAGGTGCACATGCCTGTCACCCAGCCTAGCCCTGCTCCTTCTGTCTGGCTGACTAGAAGAATCTCCAAAGAATGCTCTTGGCTGGCAGAGCTTTCCTCTGCATGTTGAGGTCCCTGAATGACCAATGGAGGCCTGCAGTGCCCCTGGGGACCTGGACCTTCCTGTACCATCCCAGGGGTGAGAAGTGCCCTGGTTTCTTGTGAGCTTGGTTGTTCCACGTGGGGCTACTCATAACCTCATCTGCTCTGGCTTATTCCAGCTTTACAGGGGTGCTTCACATGGCATCCAGTGGACTCTCAGAAATGTGTGTTCTTATAGTTCTGGTCTACAGTAAGGAATAAGCATTGCCCACTGTGTTCCCTTTCGTACACTTTTGTTTTGGGGCAGCTCTGAGGTAAGACTTGTTTTCTAAAAGTATGCTGTCCCCTCAAGGAGGAGACAGTGGAACAATGGCAGCCTGAGACTAGAAGCAGCTAGTGGGTGCCCCCCAGGCATCAAAATAGTGAGTAAATACTAACACTTCAAACAGATCCTCTAGGAGAGCATGCTGAAATTCACCAGAGATGTGACGGGACTCACAGACAGCAGAGGAGAGGGAAGTCTGCTGAGCTGGGACCCCCATGGAGCCAAAAGGGGCTCCATAACACAGGGAAGAGGTGAGTGGGTGAGAGAACCTCGAAATTTCACACCTCCACTATAGACCTTTGGAATCATCCTCCCAGGAGAGCCCCTTCATCGCCCCCGGGCCCCCAGATGAACACAGGGAGCCTTCTGGAGACTGTGCAGAGGCAATGCTCAAGCCTACATGGATCCCACAGGCTTCAGATCCCTGAGCAGCCTGCTGCCAGCTGCTGCTGCCTCACCATGGAGGGGGAACTGGACACTTTTATGTGCCCCAAAGACAGATAACTGCAGCTGTGGTAAAGAGGAGTGGGCGGACTACACACTGCCTGGCTCCCCTCTGCTGCTGCTCTCCGCCAAACGGGAGTTGCCTGCTTTGCTGACAGGCTGCCAGTGCCACTGTCCACCCCTGCCTCAGCATGACAGCCACAGCTCAGTGTGGCTCTGAGAGCCCAACCCCCAGAGGCTACCCATTAACCCTTTCCACCACAGCCCGGCCTCTGCTGCCCCAGGCCAGGGAGGGAGCAGGGAGGGCACCTTCCTGAGTTCCTAACAGCAAAATCCAGCTTTGGGAGAGAAGTGCCAGCGGGCCATGAGCCCAACAACTGCCATTGCTCATTGCCCCAGCTGAAGGGTCCTGCCCTCCTGACTGAAAGGTGCAGAGCACTGCCACCCTACTATGCCTGAACATTGCAGCTGTGGCCTAGAGTCCTTTGGGAAGCCCAACCCACACAGGCCTGTGATCTGTTCTCAGGCTCCTGGGGACTAGCCTGCCCCCTCCCTATCACAGCCAGCACCTGAACTCTGGGCTGGCTGGATCACACCCCTGTTCTGGGGCTGGTGTCTCTCAGTTCAGTTGCACACTGTGGTCCGGCTCCAGGCACAGTGGCCGAGGCACATGGAAACTGCCTGTCCCGAGTGGGACCTCTGCACTTAGCCCAATGCAGGCAGTTGCATGGCTAGCCGGCTCTCCAATGTGGTAATGCCGCTGCCTCGTGGAGTCCAGCCCTGTCAGGACTCCTACATGCCATCTAGTGGGTCACTGAGAGGTGTGGGAGTTGGGGAATTACCTAGCCCAGTCCAACAGCGCTGGCACCTGACCACTCTCTGGGTCTGAGGTTGGGCCCATCCAACCAGCCAGCACCACCATGATGACTCCCACCCACATGGCCGAGAGGGAGCCGCTCCCCCTGTCTCCACGAGGCAGCGGCATTACCACATTGGAGAGCAGGCCAGCCATGCAACTGCCTGCATTGGGCTAAGTGCAGAGGTCCCACCCTGAAGCCACTCCTGAGGAGAGGCACACAGGACAGGCAGTTTCCATGTGCCTCAGCCACTGTGGCTGGACCCGGACCACAGTGTGCAACTGAACTGAGAGACACCAGCCCCAGAACAGGGGTGTGATAAGGAAACTGATTGCATTCCTGCCTGTCTAGGACATGGAGCCAGTGCGGCACCCCCATCCTGCCACAGAGACCTCTATGTATTTCATCAGGAGCTCCCCCAGCCACTCTCATAAGGGCTGATGCCTGTGCTTATCACTGGGGGTATTTGCGGGAAAGCCAGGGGGTCCAGCTCTGCCCAGCTGCATCCTCCTTTCCATGCCTCCCAACCTACTCTGAGCAGGAAGCTCAGGGCACCTGGCATTCCGCTGTCCAGTCCACCACCTGGAACAATAGAGAGCACCTGAGTGAGCAAAGATCAAGTACACACCCACCTGTTTATGCCACAGCCAGCTCTTATTTGTGGGTGCCACCTACTGGCCTGCAGGTTGAACTGCACAGCCCGCTATAAACAAGTGCACGGGGCTGCAGGAGAAAAGCCAAAACCCCTACCAATATACTCTGCAGTGACATCCTCAAGGGGAGGGGGGATAACAGAGAAAATATCCCACATAAATGAAAATAAACGCAAAAATAAGAAGTGTCATCTCTTCCAGATAAGAAGAAACCGGTGTACAAATTCTGACAGCATGAAAGATCTGAATTGTGACAGCATCAAATAATCACACTAGCTCTCTAGCAATAAGCAAGCCCCAACCAACATGAAAACTCAAATATTACAGAGAAAGAATTAAAAGTATGGATTGCAGGGAAGGTTAATGAGAGCCAAGAGAAAGTTGAAAACTAACACAAAGTAACCATGAAAACAAACCAGGAAATGAAGAGGTAAATATCTTAAAAACAACAACAACAAACGAACATCAGGAAATAAAAAATACACTTAAGGAATTTCAAAATTCCTTATTGTTAAAAGCTTTAAGAATCCAAGTAGAAGAAGAAATTTTCAGATCCTGAAGACTGGTCTTGCAACCACAGTGAGACAAAAATAAAGAAAAAATAATTTAAAAAAAAGAACAAGGAAATATAGGATTATGTAAAATCACCAAACTTATAATTTATATACATTTTAGGAAGAAAGAAAAAGTAAGCAAACTGGAAAACATATATAGGGGAATAATTCAGGAAAATTTCCCTAATCTTTCCAGAGAGGTAGACTTCAAGATATGAGAAACTCACAATACATTTACAAGATAGTATAGAAGATGAACATCACAAAGACATATAGTCATCAGATTATCCAAGGTCAGTAATGAGAAAAAAATCTTAAAGGCAGCTAGAGAAAATGATCACATTACCTATAAAGGAAAACACATTAGACTAATAGCAGTCCTCTCAGCAGAAACCCTGCAAGCTGGAAGAGATTGGGGGCCTATTTTTAACCTCCTCAAGGGAAAAAATGTCAGCCAAGAATTTCATATCTCACCAAATTAAGCTTCATAAATGTAGAAGAAATAAACTCTTTTCCAGACAAACAAGTGCTAAGAGAATTTGTCACCACTAGATTGGTCCTACAAGAAATGCTCAAAGGAATTCAGAACATGGAAATAAAAGGACATTACTCACCATCATGGAATGATACATAAGTACAAAGCTGAAAGATCCCATAAAGCAATTACAAAATTGAAATTCCAAAACAACGAGCTGACATTATAACATGAACAAAACCTCGCATATCAATATTAACCTTGAATGCAAATGGTCTAAATCAGGGGTCCCCAGTCCCCAGGCCATAGACTGATACCAATCTGTGGCCTGTTAGGAACCCCACCGCACAGCAGGAGTTGAGCAGTGGGCGAGTGTGCATTGCTGCCTGAGCTCTGCCTCCTGTCAGATCAGTGGCAGCATCAGATTCTCACAGGAGAGTGAACCCTATTGTGAACTGCACATGCAAGGGATCTAGGTTACATGCTCCTTATAAGAATCTAATGCCAGATGATCTGAGGTGGATCAGTTTCATCCTGAAACCATTCCCTGCCATGAGTGAAAAAATTGTCTTCCATGAAACTAGGCCCCGATGCCAAAAAGGTTGGGAACTGCTGGCCTAAATGATCTGCTTAAAAATCAGAAAGGCAAATTGGATATAAAACCAAGACCCAACCATCGGCTGCATACAGGAGACCAATCCACTGGCTAAAAACAATTTCAAACTCAAAGTAAAATGGTGAAAAAGAAATAACATGCAAATGGAAAACAAAAGTAAGCAGGAGTAGTCATTCTCATATTATATAACACAGAATTTAAACCAACAACATCGAAAAGAAAAAAATACCGTTATATAATGATAAAGCATTCAATACAACAAGATTTTACTAATTATACATGCACCCAACAATGGAGCATTCAGATTCATAAAACAAATACTACTAGACCTAGGAAAACAGATTGATAATAATATAATGATAGTGGGGGACTTCAATATCCCACCGACATCACTAGACAGACCATCGAGGCAGAAAATAACAAAGAACTTAAACTGGATTACAGACCAAATGGACCTAAAAACATTTACAGAACATTCTACCAACAACTACAGAATATACATTCTTTTCACCTGTACATGAAACATTATCCAAAATTGGCCATATGCTTGGCCATAAGGCAAGGCTCAATAAAATATAATAAAAACTGAAATAATATCAAGTGTCTCCTCAAACCACTGTGAAATGAAATTAGAAATCAATTCCAAGAGGAACACTCAAAACTGCATAAGTACGTGGACACTAAACCACTTCCTCCTGAATAACTCTGAAGTAAACAAGAAAGTTATGGCAAAAATAAAAGAAATTCTTTGAAATGAATGAAAATAGAGACATAAAATACCAAACCTCTGGGAAACAGCAAAAGCAGTACTAACAGGAAAGCTTTAGCACTAAATGCCTGCATCAAAAAGACAGAAAGATTTCAAATTAACAACCTAACATCACACTTGAAGGAACTAGAAAAAACAGAACAAACAAACTCAAAGCTAGGAGAAGAAAGGAAATAACAAAGAGCATAACAAAATGGGATTGAGATCATAAAAAGATACAAAGGATCGATAAAACAAAAAGCTGGTGCATGAAGGGATAAACAAAACCGACAGACTGCTAGCTAGATTAACCAAGACAAAACGGGAGAAGACTCAAATAAGGACAATCAGAAATGAGAAAGGCGACATTATAAATGATGTACAGAAATACAAAAGATCATCAGAGACTACTATAAACACCTCCATGCATGCAAACTAGAAAACCCAGAGGAAATTGATAAATTCCTGGAAACAAAAAATCTCCCAAGAATGAACCAGGAAGAAATAGGAATCCTGAGCAAACCAATAATGAGTAAGAAAATTGAATTAGTAATAAGACACTTTCCAAAAACACACACACAAAATTTCCCAGGAACAGATCAATTCGCAGGTTTTTACATCTACCAGATGTACAAAGGAGAGCTAGTATCAATCTTACTGAAACTATTCCAAAATATTGATGAGGATGTAGTATCAACCTGATACCAAAATCAGGCAAGGGCACATACACACACACACAAAACAAAAAACTACAGGCCAATATCCCTTATGAACACACATGCAAAAATCATCAAAAAATACTATTAAAACAGTGTGCATCCAGCAGTGCATCAAAAAGATAATTCATCCCAGTCAAGTGGGTTTTATTTCAGGGACACAAAGATCGTTTAAGATACGCAAATTAATAAACATGGTTCACCACATAAACAGAGCTAAACAAAAATCATATGATCATCTCAATAGATGCAGAAGCAGCATTCAATAAAATACAACATCCCTTCATGATAAAAACCCTCAATAAACTAGTCATCACAGGAACATACCTCAAAATTGTAAGAGCCATAGAAGACAAACTCAGACCCAGAATCATACTAAATGGGGAAAAGTTGAAAGCATTCTGCTTAAAATCTGAAACAAGACAAGAATGCCCACTCTCACCAATCCTATTTGACATAGTACTGGAAGTCCTAGCTAAAGCAATCAGGCAAGAGAAAGAAATAGAAGGTATCCAAATTGGAAAAGAGGAAGTTAAATTTTCTGTTTGCTGATGGCATGATTGTATATGTAGAAAACCCTAACAACTCTTCCAATAGACTCCTAGACTTGATAAACAACTTTGGTAAAGTTTTATGAGATAAAAAATCATTGTACAAAGATTAGTATCATTTCTATACACCAATAACATGGAAGTTGAGAACCAAATTAAGAACTCAATCTCATTTACAATAGCCACATTAAAAAAATTACCTAGGAATACATTTGATTGAAGAGGTGAAGATCTCAAGAGTAACTACAAAACACTGATGAAAGAAATGATAGATGACACAAATGGGAAAACCTCTCATGCTCATGGATTGGAATAATTGATATTGTTAAAATGACCATATTGCAATTTACAGATATGACACAATTCTTGTCAAATTTTCAACATCATTATTCACAGAACTAGAAAAAACAATTCTAAAGTTTATATTAAACAAAATAAAGCCAAATTAGCCAAAGTAATTGTAAGCAAAAAGAACAAATCCAGACGCATCACATTGCCTGACTTCAAACTATACTGCAAGGCTATAGTAACTAAAACAGCATGGTACTAGTACAAAAAATGGACATGTAGATCAATGGAACAGAATAGAGAACCCCCAAAATCAAAGCTACATACTTACAATTAACAGATGTTTGACAAAGTCAGCAAAAATAATGAGGAAAGGACAGATACCCTATTGGATAAATGGTGATGGAAAAAATTGACTAGCCACATGCATAAGAAAGAAACTGGACTCTGATCTCATTATGAACAAAAATTAATTCAAGATGGCTTAAAGACCCAAACAAGACCTGAAACTATAAAAATCCTAGAAAAAACCTAGGAAAAATCTGGATATCAGAATAGGCACATAATTTATGACAAAGACCCTAAACGCAAATGCAACAAATACAAAAATAGGCAAATAGAACTTAAACTGAAAAGCTTCTCTACAGCAAAAGAAATTATCAACAGATTAAACAGACAATTTACAGAATGGGAGAAAATATTGGAAAATTATGCTTCCAACAAAGAACAAATATCCAGAATATATAAGGAAATAAAAATTAAAAGAAAACACAAGCAACCTTAATAAAAATTGAGCAAAGGATATGAATAGACGTTTCTCAAAAGAAGAAATATAAGCAGCAAAAACATGAAAAAGTTCTCAACATTGCTAGTTATCAGATAATAGCAAATTAGCACCACACTGAGATATCATTTTATACCAGTCAGAATGGTATTTTTAAAAAGCCAAAAAACAACAGATGTTGTTGTGGATGCAGAGGAAAGGAAACGTTCATTCACTGACAGTGGGAATGTAAATTAGTTCAACATCTATGGACATCAGCATGGAGATTCCTCAAAGAACTAAAAGCAGAACTACCATGTTACTCAGTAATCCAACTACTGGGTATCTATGCAAAGGAAAAGAAATCATTATATAAAAAAGACACTGTACTCATACGTTTATCCCAGCACTATTCACAATAGCAAAATCATGGAACCAATTAGTGCCCGTCAAAGGTTGACCAGATAAATGAAATATGGTATCTATACACATAGACACATAAAGATACCACATTTTATTTATACATTTATATACACACAGATACCACATTTTATTTATTATGTAGCCCAAAAAATGAAATCATGTTATTTGCAGCAACATGATGGAGGTGGAGGCCATTATTCTAAGTGAACTAACTCAGAAACAGAAAATCAAACACCGAAGTTTCTCGCTTATAAGCGGGAACTAAACAATGGGTACACATGGGCCTGCAAATAGAAATAAGAGACACTGGGGGACTCCAAAAGGGGAGAGGGTGGGAAAGGGATGAGGCATTGGAAACAGCGTTAGCATCTGGCTGATGGGTACATTAGAAGCCCAATCTCCACCAGCACACAATATACCCATGTAACGATCATGCACATGATCCCCCCTGAATCTAAAATTTAAAAAGGCAGCCCACCTGCAACTCAGCCCACTTGTGTGACCAAGGGCTGTGCCCCCTTTCTCCCTTCACTAGGGTGAGGAACCCCGTAATTGATGTCAAACCCAGGATATCAACTCATCTGGAGAGGAGGATGCAGGGCAGGAGTGGCCCATGGAAGCATAGCTGGCAAATTCCCTCTGCCTGTCCCCTGCTGTCACTGTTCACCACAGAAAGCCTGGGAGGGTCCCCCTCTGATGTTTTCTGAGCTCACCTTCTTAATCTATGACTTCCTCTCTTGAGGGATGAGGAAGGATGACAGGCCCTAGCTTGAGTTCATATTGGCTAAACTCCAAAGGCTCTTAATCCCCATTAACAAACAAGTATGTTGATTTCACCAGGATCTCATAAAGTTCTTCATGAAATTGCACGTACATTTCTTCCTATGGGGGTCTCGGAGTTGCAGGGATGGGAAGCAACATCTTCACGTTTCCACGTGGGTAACACAGAAGACATAAAATCTCTCCACACTTTCATGTTATTTCAACTCCCTTTCTGCCTAATGAAAGCTTTCCCACACTTTTCCTGGTGTTATGAGTACAATGAACATTTTCTCCCTGAGTCTTGAGAGATACACAGTCCTAGCCACCTTGTTAGGTTGCCTTGGCTTCTCTGGGCACATTCATATATGGCTGTAGGTATCAGGCAGCTGACCAGGCAGTCTAGAGCCAGAGGGTGCACTGTCTGGCTGTCTGTCCCTTCCCACACCTGGGCATGCAACCCATCTCTCTGGACCCTGTCTTGTTGGGCCACACATAGGGCATGCACCTGTTAGCCAGGCATCAGGTGCCCTTGTCATAAATATCTCCACCTGTCCAGCAATGAGGTGAGAACACTCAATTCTTTGTGAATATCTCTGTATTTACAGAGGTGTTTTGTTTTGTGAAACAAAAACTCTCTAAAAAAAACAACGCAAGACAAAAAATTGATGAAGCCAGGCATCCCATTCCAGGAAGAATGTTGAGAAGTGAAGTGTGGAGGGGGAGGCATGTTCTCTTGAGCACCCACGACTGCTCAGGGAATGAGCCTCCAAATGGGGAAAAACCAAATGACTGAGTCCCATCCACCCCCAGGGGCTCTAGCGCCTTCTTCCATTTCCTCAAAATTGACCTGGCTTATTTCTCTGCATGCCTCGTGCAGGGTATTGTGTGCCTGGAAAAGCCTCTCCTAACCAGCTTGGGAGACAAATGTGCCGACACAGAAGGGAGAGGCTGGGGAAGGGCAGGAGAGGTTCACTTCCCATCATGGCAGCTGGCAGGACCCAGATTCGGAGCCCAGGCTGGGCAGGGCAGGAGGGTGCAAGACAGAGAAGGGGGAGAAAGAGTAACTCCCCCAGGATGAAGGCATTGATGGTCAAAGTCATATGACCTAGAGAAAGCTCCCAAAGCCCTACACACATATGCAAGCCATTCCGTTGAAACTCTAAAAAGAAAAATGGGAGGGGGGACAGTGTGGTTTCACTGTCAAATTAGTCAATACTGTTTAAAACCCAAACCTGGTATATTTTTAACTTGTACTTGTCTTTCAGAATTTCTATGGAAAAGCATAAATATTGTATTCCAGTAGATGGGGAGGTGGAGAGCTGTTTATTTACTCTCAAGATGGATTAGGGATGACTGAACAACCTCAGCCATAGCCCCCCCAGGGGGTCCCCCTCCTGATGTACTCAGGGGTCCCATGTGGGGTGTCCGTGGCCTGTGCGGGTGGCACCTTGGGCAGTCATGCAGCCCCCAAGCTCTCACTCTGGGCAGTAGGACACTGCCTGTTGACACTCATCTCTGTTGGGGGCTGTGGCTCCTTCTATGGGGACAAATGACTAAGGAGGGAAGTTCATCTTTTCAAGTGAAATGAGGAGCATTCCCTGAAATTTGCCTGGTCTTGGGGACACTGTGGGGAATCTGGGAAGATAATTCACCTTTCCAGAAGGGCCTCACCTCCTTCTGGGACACATTCAGAATTTGAGTAGCCAAAAAATGGAAACCAGGGGAAAAAGACGAGGAGTATAGGAAATGAGATATGCAAGTATTTTTCCTTTCAAAAAGCTATGGAGGGGCAGAGTGCGGTGGCTCATGCCTGTAATCACAACACACTGGGATGCCTAGGTGGGTGGATGACCTGAGGTTCGAGACCAGCCTGACTAACATGGCGAAACCCCATTTCTACTAAAAATACAAAAATTAGCTGGGTATTGTGGCAGGCGCCTATAATCCCAACTACTCTGGAGGCTGACGCGGGAGAATCGCTTGAACCCGGGAGGCAGAGGTTGCAGTAAGCCAAGATTGCATCATTGCACTCTAGTCTGGGTGACAGAGCAAGACTCTGTCTCAAAAAAAAAAAAAAAAGAAAAAAAAAAAAGAGAGTTTTTGGGCTTTTTAAACAGAGAATTTGGCCTTAGACCTCATGTGTCCCACTCTTTGGTGACAGATGAAGTCAAGGCTGTTGGGAGTGGAATGCATCCATGCCTGGCATCCCCATGGCACCAGGGCACTGTGTCCCATCAGGTGCAGTATAAATCCAGCTCACTCAGAGGAAAACCTCCCTGGTGACAAACTCATTGGTTGATCAGCAAGAATTCAACTCCTTTGACCCACAAACAAAGACTCGATGTATATGTCCAGTTCAGCAACAAAGGCTTGTTAATCTTGGGTATTTGGTGCCTTAGAAGTTGGGCTCTGAGGGAGGGAGTGACAAAGGGGGTTCTGCAGTGTGCCTGAACAGTGGGGGGAGCAGCGGCAGCATCCTGGAGGGAGGCCTGGAGCACCTAGCAGGGAGGTGGCCCCACCTGGAGGAGCAGGTGATGGGGAGGCACTTCTGGCTGGGTTGAAGGCAGCTCTTTGGTTTGCATAGAGTTTGTGCTTGGGAAACGTACTCCCCGGCTGTGTCTCAGGCACATCCTTGGGCTGCAGGGGAGCCTGTGGTGGGGGAAGGCACTCCTGGCTGTGTCTCAGGCACATCCTTGGGCTGCAGGGAGCCTGTGGTTGGGGGAGGCACTCCTGGCTGAGTGGAAAGCAGATCTCCGGGCAGCAGGGAGCCTGTGCGCATTGGGACTGTGCAAGGGCTAAGCTGAGGCACCTTCCCTGTGGGGGAAGAGAAGAGAGAGATGGTCACCGTGATGGCATTGGAATTGGGCTCAGAAGGCTGTGGGTGCCTGGCTCAAGGGGTGGGGCCAGGACCTATCGGGACCCACAGGATGGGCCTTGCTGTGCTCCTCCTCTCTCCCCGTGTGCTGCCTCCAGCCTGGACGACTCCTTCCAGACTCAGCTCAAGCAGCACGAGTCCACCCTGCCTCTCCAGGCAGCCCTGGGTCTCTGACTCTGGACTCCCCCAGCCCTGGGGTTGAACTTGTTTCCCCCTGGCAGCCAGGAGGAGGCCCCAGTTCCCTCTGTGCCTCAGCATGGCCCGGAAGGCTCTCGTGAGCATGTGGAAGGGATGAGCACACACCACGCCCTCGAGGCTGGCTCCAGGGACCCTTGGGTGGGTGATGAGTTGCAAAGGCAGCAGCTGCACAGTTCCCTTGATTTGGGAAGAGGATGATCCAGACCCGTAGGAACAGCAAACTCTGTTTTGCAGAAGCGGCTGCTTTGCTTTCATCTTGGGCACACACCAGTGTAGCCAGCCCACCGCCCACACAGCTTCAAGCCGCACAGACCGTCTTCTCTCTGTGTCTATCTGCGATGCCTTTCCCCCTGCTGCCTTCTCAGGTCCATGACTGGGGCAAGCCTGTGTGAAGACTTGATCAGGGCCTTTCTAAAAGGCCCTCAGGGTCACTCTAAGTAAGGTCAAAGAGACTGGGGTTCAATCTAGCCTCTGACCTCAGGCAAGTCACTCAGCCTCTTGGGAATGGCTTTCCCGTCTCTCAAATGCGCCCAGCAATACCAAACACGCATTGGTCACCCCAAGTCCATTCTTCCTGTCTTCCTTACTAACGAGGCCGGCTTTTGTTAAGAGAGGCAATGTGGTGCAACAAACCACCATGCACATGTTTACCTACGTAACAAACCTGCACGTCCTGCACATGCATCCCACAAATTCACCTACGTAACAAACCTGCACCTGTATCCCAGAACTTAAAAAAAGAGAGAGGCAATGTGCTCAGCTGTAAAATGACCTTTTCCCGGTCTCCCTTGCTGAGCAACAAGACCATGTGAATGCGTTCTGGCAAATAGAATATAATAGGAATTGTTGGGCAGTGCTTTAAAGAAGGCTGCTTTCCATTTTTCCTTCTTGTTTCTGCCTGGAGTGTGAGTGTGATGGCTGGAGCTCCAGAAGCCATCTTGTAAGCAAGGAAGCAAACTGAGAGCCTGCCTGGCCTTTTCAAGGAGAATTGTTAGGTTTCCCCAAGGCTGTGCTCTTGGCTTAGCAGGCAGCCAGTTAGATAACAGTCTTTCTTAGAGCCTCTCAGCTCTCCCATTTCAATTTGCATAGCTGCCCTCTGTTTCTAGAATGTTCTTACTAACCCAGTGAACCGCCACTCACATTTTCAGAGTCAGCTCCAGAGTGGCCTCCTCCAGGAAGCCCCTTATCCTTGCTTCCAGCTAAAGTGACTACCCTGCCTGGCCTTTCCCGTCATGTCCTGGCAGAAGGCCGAGCCTGTTGTGGGAATTGCTGTGTCCTTGTAGGTGTGCCTGTCCCTGCTCTGCATGCATGAGGACTGCAACTGCTTCCCCTTCAGCATCTGTGGCTGGCGAGCTGCAGCAGGCTCCCATGATTCCCGTGGACATGCCACTTTGCCTCGACCTCCTCGTCTGTGATGTGGGCTGATCACGCTCACAGTCCACAGCAGGGGCAGCAGCCCATCAATGCCTATGGCTTCCCTGACATGGGCCTGTTCAGGTCCTACCCAAGGCTACCCTTCCTAGGCTACCTGGAATCCCAAGAGGTCCCCTTCCAGGCCAGTATCAACCTGATGGTCCCCAGGAAACCCTCCAGTCCTCACAGGTGCTCCGCAGAGTGTGCAGACTTTGAGCTTGCTTAAACCTGCCATTCACACATAAAGCCTCCCCTTGGGCATGTAAGCTGACAAATGCCCCAAATGCTCGATTCCGTTACAGAGATGGTCTCTCTCTTCCTGAGAGGGGCCCTTCTTCCCTCTAGGCCCTGCCCTGGGGTCTGCCCGCTCCTGCCCCTGCCCTGCTGGTCCACATCCAAGATGATGCTCACCTTCCCCTTGTGCCCCCTCAGACCCTGTCCTGAGCCACCTGTGTCTGCAGCTGCCTGTCCACCCTCCTCCATGCCTGACTGAGCTCCTGCTACCTGTTCAAGGCTTCAGGTTTCTTTCTTAGTACGCCCCAATTGTGTCCGCCTGCTCTCCCTGGCTCCGCCCATCCCCCAAATCCAGTCCTCCCAGCACCATCTTCCCTCCCAGCTCACACCCTCCAGAGGTGCTCTGCACCGCTAGCAGGACCCAGTCCCTGCACCCAGCCTGCATGCCAGACCATCCCCTGCCAGGCTCCTGGGCTCCACACACCCTGCTTTCAGGCAGTCACAGCCCTGCTACTAGAAGAGATAGCTGTGCCCTGGCACCCTCCCCTCTCTCTCTGCCTTGAGGGCTCTGCTCCTCCCCCTCTCCATGTTGCACGCCCAAGCCCAGCCACCCTGAGCCTCAACCTCAGCTCTGATGCTGCCTCTGACAAGCTGCCTTCCTTGAAGGGGAACACCCTGGTCCCAAAGCCCCAGAGCACAAGAGCTGAGTCTCTTTCTCTTCTCCAGACAGCCTCTCTCTTTCTCCTTGTGGCACAGAGTTGGGGCTCCTTCACATCACAGCACCCCACCCTGCCTGCCCCAGGTCACACACCAAGCTCAAGGCCATACCCAGAGCAAGAGCGATCAGAGAGTCTATCGGCTTGGCCCAGACCTCTGCCTGGAAGCACAGGAATGATTTCTCCACCTTTCTTTGGGGCTCAAGAAGGCTCAGTGGTGTATTCCACCCACCACTGTCCTGCTGATCACAAGCTGACTGGACCCAGAGTGCAGGTCACTCCATTGGGACGTGATGGGCCACAATCCAGGCCTCACAGAGGTGGCTCTGTCGGGGGGCTTGAAGCCCCACCTCACTCCTCCTGGACACCACTCAGCTTATAAGGCCTAGGCAAGATCTTGGCTTCTGGCCAGTTATTTCCTCTGTCCACTCAGGCCTTAGCCCCAAACCCCCTTTCCTCTGAGCAATCCCTGGGGGCAGCCAAGGCCATTGTGCTCAAACCTTCTTCTGCATAGTTAGGAGGCGTGGCAGGAACCAGAAAGGACAATGCCACTCCCAGAAGATGGCCCCTCCCCCCTGGCACTGCCCACCCAGCCTGGGGGATCCCTCGTGATGGTGGGAGGGACTGCCTCTGTTTGTTTTTGTTGGAGGAGGAAGTGCTGGCTATGGTAGCCCAGGGTGCCAGGGGCCTGCTGACTGCTTTCCACTCATTTCCCCCTGACTTCCATCAACCCTGACACCAGTGCTGGGTGAGAACAGGGGTGATCACAGCCCCTGTTCCTTCTTTTTTCCAACTCTACTCACAGTGAACTAAAGTCATTTTTATCAAGTTCCCTAAAAATGTTTCATTACAATTTTCACTAAAATAGCATACTAAGCTCCTAAATTCCTCTGGGAATAGTCGACATTGTGCTCTAGATTTTTATATTTTCAAATTTCTCTTATTCTAATAACTAAAGTTTTATGTTTCATGGGTCAGCACATTTTTGTGACAGTTATACATGGGTATTTTTTGTTGTTGTTGCTGTTGTAAAGAGAAAGGAATCTGTCATGTTTATTTTCACCTCCTTTGTTTCTACTGATTTATTGCAAAACATTCCCGTCATCATTTCCCACAATCATTCCAGACCTAGTGTTTGCCCACTTCTGAGGGATCCCTTTGATTTCCTCCCAGCAAGACCCAGGGCACTAACACTGAGGCCACCTCCTCTCCTCTGCCCCAGCCTATCCCCAGGAGCTACAGGGAGCTCTGAGGTCTGGGTCTGCACTTGCAGTGATGGAAAGGAGCAGGGCTGGGGCACCTCACAGTAGAGGAGACCTCCAGCTGGCTGCCCCTGAATCTTTGGAAAAGTGTAAGGTGCTGAGGAGGTTCCTGGAGTTTGCGGGGGTCTCCTTCCTCACTGTCTCTCTACTGACTGCAGATATCTAAGGCAGCAACTAATTATTTCTCACATCAGCTCAACCACTCTAAGGTGAAGGGACATTTCCTAAAGTCATGGGCAAACAATTAATCTGAAACCTTAATTGCCAGTGCTTTGGAGTTGTGGCTCAAGCTCTGGTTTTCCTGATTATGTTACAGGAGTGTGTGTGTGTGTGTGTGTGTGTGTGTGTGTGTGTGTGTGTGTGTATGTGTTGGGGGTGGAGGGGTGGTGTTGCAGAGTCGAAGGGAAGCTTGCTGTCATTGCAATACCAAAGTTATAATCTGACACTTTCCCAAAAAGCACTAGCTTCAAGAACAGCTGCAAGCTGGGATTCCTAGACAGGTGGAGGCCACAGCCAGCCTGGCTTTGCCACACCTGTCCCTTGGTCTAGCGCCCTCCATGGGCACGTGGTCAGGAGAACTCAGAAGCTCCATGACCATGAATGCATCCTAAGGCCTGTCTGCATTAAGCTCCAACTGTTACCCAGAATGACTCTCCCAGCAAACCTGAGTACGAATTTAGAAGGAGGTCTGCAAGTGACAGTGTGAAATCAAGATATTAATATTCACAAATGTGTCATGTGTAAATTTCAGTAAATCCTCTTTAAAAGTCATCGATAATTTCTTGGAAATCAGACTTCCAGTGAAGCAGTGTACAAGAAAACTAATTTGACCATAGATTAATTGATACAAGTAATTTAAGTTCCTACGGTGTACATCTGGTCATGAAGACATCACCCGACTTCTAAATAAAAACCAAAATGCTTCTAATATTAAACATTGAAATAAATGTGAGCTATACCTACTCTTAAGAAAAGTTAATAAAAGAAAATAACATAATTATTCCCTCAGTTATTCCAGCTCAGGGTCGCAGGAGGCTGGAGCCTATCCCGGCAGCTCAGGGTGCAAGGTGGGAAATAACCCTGGACAGGGCGTCAGGCCGATGCAGCGTGCACTCACACACCCACACCCACTCACGCTGCGCCCACAGAAGCCCAGTCCACCTGATGTGCACATCTCTGGGGTGTAAGCGAAACTCAAGTCCCCAGAAAAATTCCACGCAGACATGGGAAGAACATGCCAACTGCACACAGACAGTGGCCTCAGCCGGGAAGGGGTTTGTTTTCTCATCAGCATCATCATTTCTCACTCAGTGTTCAGATGACGTTGAGTGAAATGACATTACGCGAGCACCTGCTGTGTGACATTTTACACCGTAGAGAGATACACTCGCAGGTGATTCCACAGTTCACAATGACTGCAGGACACGGGGTGGAGCCTGACTCAGACATGAGCCTCCCCCTGGGGTGAGCTCATAGCCCAGCTCTACCACTCACCAACCCTGCCACACTGAGCCCATCGCTAAACATCAGAGCCTCGGTGTCCACAGCTGTGAAATGCAGACAGTGGTGACCACCTTGCCGGACAGAGAGGTGGCCATGCACACAGTAAGGACCCAGAGCCAGGCTGTTGGATGCGGGTCCTATTGCTTCCTGGCTGTGTGACCCTGGGGTGGGTTACCTAACTGTGCAGGGCCTCTAGCGTCCTCCCCCACATTAGAGCTGTTGGCATGTATTAGTTTGGGGGAATGCACTTGCAACAGTCTCTGGCCCACGTTAAGACCTATATGAAGGCAGCTATGAGCCTTCCTGGGTGTTGTGAGAATGAAATCAGATCCAGCTTCTAAAGGGCGTCCTGCTGTGCTGTGCACACAAATTAAACTCACTGGGAAAGGCTGTTATATCATTGTGGGCGCTATATTTGGTAGAGAGAGAAAGTTTCACATTATTAGCCTCTCTTTCCTGATGGATCTAGCAATACTGTTTCCCATGAACTTAATGAGCACCCACAGGATAAGGCACAGGAAAATCCTCAGCACGGATGGGAGGGAGAATTTGGCTCAAGAGCCTTGGAGTCTTGTTCTTCATTTTGTGTGAGTGCATAGCGGGATGGCCTGGAAGGGGACATTATTAAAAATTTATTCAGAGAACTGAAGGTGATGAAGCAGAGAGACACACTCAGTTTTACAAATTGAAAGTAAACAAGACTGACTATTTGCTACAAAAATGCTGAGGTTTTAGGTAAACTGAGCCTTTGAGAATTTCCTGTATTACCATCTGCCGAAACGCAAAATGTTTGGATTTGCTGAAAGGAGCAAGTAAGCAAGGTTCTAAAAGGCAGCAGCTTCTCTAAATTCAACAGCACACTCCATTTGAACAGGCCCATCAACCTCCTGAGCTCATCCATACCCCAGGTCAGCCTGCAATATCAAGTCAGGAAGAGGAGTTTGGAAATAGTGGCCCCCGTCCACCCCACAAGTCCGGGGCATGGATGGAGAAAGAGCCTGCATTGGTTCTGTCGGGATCGTCTACCCTGCAGAGGCCTGAGTGAGTCTCTGTTTTAGGGGAGATCCTGGAAGAGGACTGTGCAGCACCCAGGTCACCTCTTCACTCTGCAGTGAAGAGACAGAAGCCTGCGCCTGGCCCGGGCAGGACGTCTCACTCATGCCTCCACAGCCCTGCAGCTGCAGTTGGGCTGCCTGGCTGGGGCCGAGCCACCCAAGCCTGGTCTCCAGCACGTTCCCACTGAGATGCGCTCTCTCCTTCAGGCTCTGGCCTTCTTCTCACTCAGGGAGCCCCTGGCTCAGGCAGGAAGGTCACATTCCCAGTGTCTCCAAGCAGGACGCTGCTGAGCTCGCCAGCTGCCTGGCTGGTGTCTGGCTCTGTACACTCAGGACTAGGCTTGCAGGCTGACCCTGTAGCTCTGCAACTGGCTGCAGGTCTCAGGAGGACCTCATTCATAAAATAGGGATTGTTTCTCCTGCTCCAAGATTTGCAGGGTGGTCTTCACACAATAACAGTCACAAGGGCCTGGCGGAGCCCTGAGCTATGGTAGGAGCCCTCTGTAATGCAATTATTCTGCCACTTTCCCCAAACCTTAGCTTCAAAGAGCTGCCCTCAGGAATGGGACAATCTCGTGCACCTCTTTAATGCATGATTCACATTAGACCCTGGGGCCAACACACGGAAGCCTTAAAGAGGAGAACCGGGAACTCCTGCCAGCCTGTCTGAATTCTGGGTACCCGACACAAATCTTACAAGACACTCAGTTGGGTCTTCAGGATTACAGTTGGGAAGGACAAGGTAAAATTAGATGGTGGCAGAGGAGCTGGAAGGGAGCCCAGGTCTATAAGGCATAGCTGTGGGCCTCCCTGGGTTAGGGAAATCTGGGTTGATTTCTGATAGCTCTGGAGGCAGCCACTTACTATCTGGGCGGCCTCGGGCAGCTTTCTGGGCCACTCTGGGTCTCTATTCTGTTATTAGTAAAATAGGGATTGTCTCTCCTGCTCCAAGAATTACAGGGTGGACTTCATGTGTTGACAGTCACAAGGGCCTGGCGGAGCCCTGAGCAGTGGTAAGTGCCCTCCATAATGCAATTACTCTGCCACCCCTCCCCTCAAACCTTAGCTTCAAAAGCTGCCCTCGGGAAAGGGACAATTTCAGATTCTCGCTCCAACCCTGCCTCACCACACTGGGCAGTAAGGCCATTTCTGGCTCTTTCCTGTGCCCACCCTCCCATTTCTTGCCTTCCCTCTGCTTCAGGTGCCCGTTTTCACACTCTGCCATCAAGTTCTGTCCCTCCTGCTTGACTGAGCATCTTGCCTGTTCAGTGCCTAAGGCTGAACTAGTTCCGTGTGACTGGAGCTGCGCTGTGGCAACGTGGTGAGGCCTCATGGGACCTTGGATGGAGGATGGGCTTCTGTGTAATCGTGGCTGGGATTGAGAGCCCAATGCAGAGGCACAGAGTAGGAGCCCAGCGGCTGGAGGAGCCCTGCCTCCCTCCGACACCCGAAATGCCCTGCCAGGTGTCAGCACGCCTCCCGGGGCTCCCGGCCCGTTTCTCATCAGCGGCGTCCAGAGGCTCTCAGCCTGCAAGGTCTTCTCAGTGCACAGCCACCTGGCCACGGAGAACCTGCGCCATCCTGATGCAGGAGGTCTGGCCAGTGCAGGTCTCTCTATAAACCCTGGGGGATGAGATCGTCTTCCAGGTGCAAAGGGCTGGACTGTGGCAAGCACAGGCAGATGAGCCCCAGGCCGAGCTAGGAGCGGGCCTCTCCAGGGCCCTAGGGCCTGAGCAGAAAGGCCCGTGGTGCTGATGGGAAAGGAGGGCAGTGCAGGATAAGGGCAGTGCAGGGTAAGGGCAGCAGCCCGGCCCAGTTCACATCCAGCCCTATCACTCAAGGGCTTTGGGAGCAGGAAAGTGCTACTTAATCTCTCAGCGTTTCACTCCCCTTCAGTAAACTGGATAATAATAGCACCAATTGGTGCGGCTGCTGGGAGGATGAAAACAGTGAAAGCCTGGCTTAGGCTAGCAACTGGCCCCCGGGAGGACTCTGTACATTACTGAGTCCTTGTTAACAACTATTGGTCCTCATTCATCATAAGTTACAAAAAGAAAATCTTAACAGTTTGGTCCTCCCCATGGTCCCAAGGCAATGACCCAAGGAAGGAATCCTTCTTCTGGAGAACCAGTCAGTGCTGCCCGACAACCTTGTCTGCCACCCCAACAGCACTCCTGGCCCCAGGTGCCAGCAAAGGAAGTGCATGGGTGCCATGTCTAGAGACGGGCTGGGAGGCCCATGGGCACCTTTTCTGTGTATCTTGTGCCAGCCATCCTGTGTCAGGCAGATGTCTGACATGGCTCTCTGAGCCACAATCCCAGAGGACAGCAGTCAGGGGAAAAGTAGTGGCCTTCTGTCCATCAAGTGTGTCTCTGTGCCCCAGCTCACCTGGTCCCTGTGCTGACACCACATCCATGGCACCTGGCTGCAGTTTGGGTGACAGAAGTCACCAAAGGTATCCAGATTGCCCTGAAAAGCAATGTGGTGATGAGGAAGACATGTAGCCTGGCACCGTCTCCAGAAGGCATCAGGACCCCTGAGTCCCCCACAGCTCTGTCCTCAGGAACACATCCAGACAAAGCTCCCATCTCCCCCCTGGGGCAGGGGCCCAGCAGCCTTCTGTGTTGGGGACATGGTCACTGTGGCCATAGAGAGCTTTGGAATCTAGAACAAAACATTATTTTGGTGAAGAAGAGGAAAAGCCAGAGGCAGATTCAGATGAAAAGTCCAAAGGTGGGAGGAACCTGTGGTTCCGAGCAGAGGTCCTGAAGGGGAGCGTGAACTGGGCACGGGGGCCTGGGCAGGGAGCTCACGGAGGGGGAGAAGGAGCCCTGCTGCTGGGTCACACGGGGGAAGGCAGGTGAGAGGACCGTGCCCTGCTCAGGGAGTGGTGCCTGAGACCAGGGAAGAAAGAAGAGGAAGGCAGAGAAAAAAACAGGCCAGAAAGCAGCCCAGGACCCACGTGGGCAGCCCCTTGGCCACTCAGCGCTGGAGTCAGGCCTTTCTGGGTCCTGGTGGGGGATGGGATGAGGGCTGTGCAGTGCAAGGCAGTGCAGGCTGCTGGCAGGTGACTTCCTCCCCCCTGGAGGCTGTTTCAGCTTCTCTGTGCCCCACACCCCAGGGAGCGACAGGCCTGGCTGCCCCAGATGCCCACTGAGGCTGTGGAGGAAACTGACACTCCCAGGAGGAAGCTCCCATCTTCCCCTGGGGGAGGGGCCAGGACCAAGTGGGGAGGGGCAGAGCCAGGCAGGAACTCTGGGGTCCTCCCTCAACACCAGCCACCCAGGCACCCTCTCTACCCCTGTGCAGGGCCCCCTGCTGCTGCTCGGCTGGGTTCCCCTCAGCAAGATGGGCCTTGGACCCGCTCGTGAAGGAGGTTTTCTCAGGGAAAGTGGCTGTTGTGTAGGCACCGGGGCTCGATCTCCTGCACAGGTGTCTTGTGAGGTCGTTCGGTCTCCACCTCCTCCCCTCCCTGAAGCACCTGTGAGCCCATCTCAGCAGGCGACAAGCCCACTCAGTGCCAGCTTTTCCTCACTGCCTGAAGATCCTGCTGCCTGGGCTGGCAGGTGCCCCTGGCATCCCCTGCAGTGTTAGTGATGGGGAGAATGTGTGTCAGGACTGGTCATTTCTTTTTTTTTCTGATCTGCATGACCTTTTGTGACTCAGGTTGCTAGACCCAAGCACCTGTAGGCAGGTGGTTTAATAATTAAACCACTTCAGGAGCTGAGGCACCCCTGTGGGAACCAGGGGCTGGCCAGACATCAAAAGCTGCCACTGTACAGAAACATGGATCCTTCTATAGAGGGAGTTTGATGCGCGGGGACAGACCTGGTGGTGCAGGGGACAGAAGCCCTCATACATGTCTGCCACAGGGGCACTAGGGTGGGCCACAGGTGGGCATCTGGTTGCTCTTGGCATCAAGTGACCAAAGTCCAGCCCCCATAGAGCCTGCCTTTCTCCGGGGCCCAGGCCTCTGCAGCAGGACCCAGCTGCCCCCTCCTCCCGCAGTCCCAGCCGGGGTTCACAGCCCCTCTCCACTGTGCCCTTCTCACCTTTATCCCTCTCATCCCACACACTCCTTGGCACCCAGAGCAACAAACAATCACAGTGGGGCAGGTGTTTCCAGGAGGGGGAGGCGGAGGCGGGGGTGGAGGCGGGGGCGGAGGCGGGGGTGGAGGTGGCGGTGTTGGTGGTGGAGGTGGTGGTTTCTCCGGCTCTGGCTCCTAAAAATATAAAGACAACTGTCTGTTGACAGTGCTGGCTGAGCACAGTGCTGGCCACTGCCAGATGTGTGTCTGGGGAATGAAAGGCTCAGAGAGAAACCCACACCACAGGAGAGGGTCCTTCATGAGAGAAACATGCAAACTCCGTCCTTGTTGAAAGAGGCCTGCCCTGGGGGCTGTGCAGTGGTCCCAGCATTTGCAGGTGACTGCCCGCACCCAGCTGAGTGCAGATGCAGCCTCCCCGGGCCCACTCTGCAGCACCGCAGAGGCCACCTTGGCCAGGGAGGCCTGTTCCCACCCCATCCCAGGCCCAGGGCCTCGTGCCTCAGATGCTCACCACTGCCCGGGGACCCTGGCGGGGTTCTCCAACCCAGGTGAGCCACAACCTGCTCCTGGACTCCTGGTCCCTGTGCTCACTGGGCTGGTGTCTCTCCTGGCTCGGTGCCCGCCAGAACTCCCCCATCCCTCAGCCCTGCAGTCCCGAGAAACTAACCCCAGCCAGCCCCTTGGCCCTGCCTAGAGACAGGGATCCAGAGAGGCCACATGGAGCCACACCCACATGTGGAGCCTGGGGAGGGGGCCAGCTCCTTTTCCAGAGCGTTCTTAGCATCTTACAACAGGTCCCTGGGGTGTTGACAGAAGAGCCCCACTTATTCAGGAGACATCATCACAGTCGCTGAAACTGGCCACCCCAGGCTGGGAATTGGTGACAAAGCTCATGTTGAGGGGTGCAGGGAGCGGGAAGGGCATGCTGGGGACATCACTGTGAGTCCCCGCCCTTCTCAGGCTTCGCTCTGCCCCTCTGTCACCTTCTTCTCTGCCCAAGCAGGTGGAGGTCATGGGGTGCAGGCTTCATGGCACTCTTGGTGAGGGTCAGTGGACTGCGTGGGATGCGACAATATCAGGACCAGAACCATGACTCACCTCTTCGGCTTCTGCACAGGAGCTGGCTCCTTGACAGTCTAGAATGTTCAAGAGAGACAAATGTGGGCTGGATGGGGGTGGGTGGGCTTTGCCTTGGCCCTGTCCACGGCTGGGACCCTGGTCTGGAGCAGAACAGAGCACTGTCTTTGGAGTGTCACTCTGACTACCCTGAGCCTGTGAGGTTGTATTTGGCAGGCTCCTCCTCCCTAGCCTCAGCCTCCAGTCTTACCCAAGGAGAATACCTGTACTGCCGCTGTGGGGTTTCTAAGGGTCATCCAGGCCAGGTACCAGGTTCCTAGAGAGGCCCAACTCCTACAAGTGTCCTTCTTTTCCCAAGCCACATGGAGAAGAGAGTGCCCACCCCACTTCCCTTCTTCAGGGAGAGGCTGTCTGGCCCCAGGAGCCCTTCCTAACCTCCCAGCCTCACGGCCGAGTCCCCAGCTTCCTCTGCTCACAGCTCCCTGGGTAGAGATGAGCCCTGCATGTTCCCTGGGCTGAGCTCTGTCCTCTCCTCCCCCTGTTCTGTCCTCTGTCTGCAGCTCTCTGGGCTGGGTCCATCCCACCAGCTCCCAGCACCCCTTCCATCCTCCCTGCTTTTGGCTCCTGTTCTCCCTTACAGGGGCCCTTCCCACTCCTGTGGGGAGGACATTTCACCCTCAGCCCTGACAAGACAGGACTGTGAGCTCCCTGTGGAGAACAGTGGCTGCTTTATCTCTGTCCCTTCCCAGATCAGCATGGGGACCAGTGAATCTAAAGCTCAGTAAAGACAGATGGAGGAATGGGGAAGGCACCAGACATGTGCTGGATCCACGACGGTTTCTCAAGGCACAGACAGCTGGGGGGTTACAGCACCGTCCTCCATGTGGGCCATCAGGACCTCATGGAGGACCTCTCTTCCTCCCCTCCACACAGAGGCTGCCTCCTGGCGCTTGTCCATCTGAGGCTACTGGAAATGTGGCTTGTTGAGGCAGCCCTGGTTTCAGGGGTTCTGGGGTCACTTCTCTCTGGGAGCCAGGGCAGGGCTCAGCTCCATGTCCAGGGCATCCCAGGCCAGCTCTCTGTGGCCAGCCCGGGGCAGGAGGCCCTGCAGAAGCCCAGGCTTGCTAGGCTCTGGGAACGTGTGGACAGGTCTGTGCCTTCCCAGGCTCACGTGATGAGCTGGAAGCTGAAGGAAATTTGATCACGGGGCAGTCACATGTTGGAGTCCTTCAGAGGGCGGGCGTGGGCCTGGGCCCCAGGGCTGGGCGGGCAGGGAGCACTTGCCTTCCTGCGGCACAGCGGCCAGACACAACACAGCAGCAGTGGCAGCAGCAGGAGCGGCACAAAATACAGCCAGCTGTGGAAAAAGCCCTGGTAGAGAGAGAGAGCACCATGAGCCATGCCCAGCAGACAGAGGAATGCCAGGCCTGGGAGGGCCTGGGTGGCTTCTTCCCAGTGCCGTCCACTTAGGGGCCCTTCTGCCCACTCCTTGCTCTCCCTAGCTGGCCCTGCCTCCACGTACCACAGTGAGGCCAGCTGCCAGGGCTGGGCCCCAGAGAGCTACAGACTCCTCCTCTGGCCCTGCTGAAAGGCTCTGCCCTAGAGCCCTGCAAAGAAAGTTCCAGAAGCTTCCATGGTCTGATGAACCCACCCTCACTGCACACTTCACCTGCAGCACAGGGCTTCTGTGAGACCACAAAATCTACAGGTACAAAGATGGGCGAGGGTGGGGGTGCTGCAGCCGAGAGAGGTGCAGGTGCAGGAGTGGGGGCAGGAGACCCGGGTCCATCCCCCCACAGCCTCTTTCCCCACTTCCAGGCTCTGCACCGTGGGCACATCCATGCACGGGTCTGAGCCTCAGTCTCCACATCTGTGCAAAGGGAATGAGCCTCTCTCCCTGGGGCACTTGTGAGGTTTAGAGAGCTCAGAGGAAGTCCTGGCTCAGAACCAGGGCCACGTAGGGTGTGAGCAATGTGAGCACTTCTCTGGGTGTTCTTCACAGTAAAGGGACCTTGAGCAGCATCCGTGGGAAGGCAGGCTGCCCAGGCCTTCCCCAAATCCAGATCTCTGCTTAGAGAGAAGGCTGATGGGGGAGGGAAGGGCTGGGGAGGGGAGAGGGGAGAGGCTGTGCTGGGAACTGGGCTGGCTGAAGGAGAGGAACCACTGAGGCCAAGCATGAAGGCCCCTGGCGAGGCTGGAGCCCCAGGGCAGCTCCTGATGTGCCTGTCGCTGTCGGGCCGTCAGTGGGTGGATTCCTGATGGGGATGTGTGCATTCAGCCTGCTGATGTGTGCATGTATGTGCCGGGACTGGCAAGGGTAGACCCAGAGGGAGGACTCTCAACACTGGTGCCTCCTCACAAGTGAGACGGGGCACAAGGTGGTGGGGTGGGCTCAGGCCTCCGCCCATCCCTCCAGCGCATCCTCCTGCCTATGCGGCCCTGGGCCAAGCTGCCCAAAGACGTGGAGCTCTGAAGAGCTGGGACCTGGGGCACAGCACCGCCATTCCCTGGGGCTTCTTGGAGCTGAGCCCCGGTCCGAGTGCCTGAGAGCCTCTCCTTCAGCAGCAGGAGGGGACATACTGCAGGGCTTGAGGAAGAGACTGGGACAGCTCAATGGCCCGAGCAAGGAGGAGAGGCAGAAAGGGGGCTGAAGGCATCTGGGCAATGACACCAGGTGACCATGAGGCAGGCTTAGGGGCCAGGGTCATGAGCAGGTTTAGGACCAGATCAGCAGCTGGGGCATCAGTGCAGCAGCACATGCACCCGATGGCAGCACATGGAATCCTCCAGAGCTCCTGGGCCTGGGAGGCCCGCGTGGAGAAACTGGACACCCCAGAGGCCCTGGACTCTAGCTCCTGGCAGACAGCCTCCCAGCCTCACCCTCCTGCCAGCTGGAAGCCAGCTGCACATGCTACTTTCTGGGACTGCCTGGGAACTGTCTGCCCTTTCTATCCTCCCCAGGGTGTATCTCCTAGCGCTGGAGCTCTAGACAGTCCTCATACGTGTTTGCAGCCCCGCGCTGGTACTTACACATGTGGTGCCGGTGACGCTGACGTTGCTCTTGAAGAATGAGACACCGTTGTTCAAGCTGACTTCAACTAAGAACTTCCTAAAGCACCAAAAATGCAGGTGGTGAGAGCCAGCCCGGAGAGATGCAATTCTTGCCCTTGGCCAGCAGACAGCACGGGTAATGAGAGGTGACTCCCCAGACAACAGCAGGTTAACTCAGCAATGATGACCAAGCGGGGGCAGGGGTGGGTCTGGTAGTGAGGGGTCCTGCATGGGGTCCCATGCCACTGTGACCGTGTCCTAAGTGACGAGGGAGGTCTGCTTGGTGTCACCATTTCAGCTTTTACAGTCTGTTGGCTTAACTCTGAAAGGCGACCTGGAGCGAAGGTACCATTCCTTGGGCAATCATCTCCCTCATCCTCCCTCCTCATAGATCCTAGGACACCACAGATCCCTCAACAGCTTGGGGCCACCAACAAGGGATGTGGGGGAAGAGGGTGCTCTTTGCTCACCTGGAGACACCTACTGCCCCAGCAGGGGGCATCCACATTCTGTACACCTCACGGTGCCCAACCCTGACCCCCTGGCCTCTTGCCTGATAGGGCCTCCTGCCAGGGGTACTTTACTCTCCAGGTTTTTCTAGTTTTGGCCCAGGGCAAGTCATGGAATTCTGGTTGACTTGAATTGGCTGTTCATCTAAAATAAAATGACATGAGAAGAATGTCAATGCACATGTCTGTCCACTGTCCCTCCCCACGTCTGTCCTCAGCATGCAGAGCTGACCCTGTCGCCCAGGACCAGCATGTGGGCTCTGCCTTCCTCTTACAGAGACCCCTGTGAACGCCCAGCACACGCAGGCACTGTGCAGTGCTCTGCTGTGTAACAGGAACAGGCAGGCAGAGTCCTTGCTCTCAAGGGACTCACCTTTAGGGATTGCAGGGGACACAGAAAACAAAAACAGGACAAAGAGATGACAGAGAGTGCAACGTGCTGTGATGTCCATGACCAGAGGAGGTGAGGGGACCAGAGGGGAAGGGACAGCCGCTTCATTATGGGTGACTTCTCTGATCTTGTAGACACAATTTCTGGTCTAGAGGAACTGACACATTTGTACATAAAAAGATGCAAGGCCAGGGATTTGCTTCAAAATACTCTGTGGTAAGGATACCAAGGAAAGGAGGTTGGGGCAGGTTGAGAATTATTGAAAATAGGTGATGGCTGCTTCACGTTCATTGCACAATTCTTGTTACTTTGCATACTGTTGAAAACTTCCATGAAAAATACATTCCCTCTGAAGAGGTGACATTTCAGCTGAGATTAAAAAGATCAGGAGCCAGCCGGACTAAGTCCCAGGTAAGAGTGCTTGTGGCTGAGAGAGTGGCGTGTGCCAACGCCCCGGGCAGTGACTCCCTGACCTTGACAAGGAGGGAAAGAAGTGACCCAGGACAGGGGGCAGGGCCTCGTGGGCCCTGGGGGAGGGGCTGGGTTTTATTTCTTGGGCAGTGAATCTGTCCAGGTTGGGGAGATCCAGGATAGATTTTGCACATGGAGGCAACAGTTCTTGCTGGTGGACTGGGTGTGGAGAGGAGGCTGGGAGGAGTCAAAGGTGACATTTGAGTGTTATCAGAACAACCGGGTGGACAGTGACACCATTTACCATGATGGGGAAGCCTAGGAGGGGACTATGTTTTTTTTTTTTAAGTCTGTAATTTTGTTTTCCAATTTTTATTTATGGATTTTTTTATTCATTTGTGTGGAGCGTGGTGGGTTCAGGAGAGATTCGTAACATGTAGACATGGAACCTTCTCACTCCTGAGCCCACACCCTTTCCACACCTCCTGAACTGTGGGGGGAGGTGTATGGTTCGGGCTTCGTCTGCCCGCTGGCTTTGCTCCAGCTCTGCACCCACTGAGCTCGGCTGCCAGGACCCAGGCTTCCCAGGGCCCAGCAACTGCCTGGCCAACCTGGGACTGGCAGAACCTGTGGTATTGACCTGTTTAGCTAAGGATAATGATTTCAAAGCCATTATGTCATTCTCCTTTTTCCTTTAAAAACCTTTCTCTGGTTTTTGTTTTTTTTTTTAACCTCCCTAAATTTGCACACAGTTTGCTCTGGCATGTGTTTTCCTGTTGCAATGCCCTGTTTCTGAATAAATAGTATTTCTGTTTACAGAGACTTTCTCTGCTAGTTATTTAGGTTGACAAAAATTGCATCCGGGCACTTCCAGAAGCCAGAACCAGGCTCTGCCCCTGCTGCCCCACAGGGACACATGCAGGACAGAGGGAGGGGAAGTCTCTCCCTGACCTACACCTCCAGGCTGGCATCAGAGGCCAGGGAAGGCACGTTGCCATCTAGTTGGGGGCGGAGGAGAGGCGTGTTCAGCGGTGGCCAACACTCCAGGGACATTTTCTGGAGATATCTTCCTAATAGTGAAAACAGGTTTCAAGGTTATTCTCAATTAAAAAAAAAAAGCTTGTTGTCTACTACTGGACCAGCCATCAACCAGGAGCAGAATGGCCAGCTACACAGGTGCCCAAAGCTGTGGCATGGGCTTTCTACTGTGAGATGTTGGTGCTGGCCTGTGTATGGAGGGGTAGACTGGGAACCTCCAGGGTGGGAAGCCAGTACACCCACAGGCCCACAGAGAAGGCAGATGAATTCACCCCATGGAGATGGGCTGGGTAACCCCTTCCGCAAGAGCTGCCATCACAGAGAGGCAGAAGGCCCTGGTAGGGAAGGCAGATAGCCAGGGTCTGCTCTCCCGCCCTCCAACGTGAACTGTATGGCCCTGGGCAAGCTCTTCCATCATGCTTCTCTCTAGTCCTCCATCCATACAGGAAAACTGTCAGAACTAAAATGGAGTTACTTGTGTTAATAAAAAAAAAATCCATGACAAATAGGGCTGAGAAAGGCTACAAAGAGAGGATTTTATCCCATATTCCTGATAACAAAAACTATCAGAAAGGACTTTGCTAAAACCACAACCTTCCACTAAAGCCTCTGCAAACTTAACACAAAAGAGACTTCCACAGCAACATGTGCCCAGAACTGCCTGTCCAGCCCTGGGCTAGTGTCACCCTGTTATTGATCTTTTTAGGCAAGGGTAATGGTCTCAAAACAATTCTCTAAGCTTCATTTCCCCTTTAAAAGCCTTTGTCTTCTTTTACCTCCCTGACTATGCACGTTACTATGACACACGTATTCCCAGTGCAGGGCACTATTGCTGAATAAATACTGTTTTCTTTTAGAGAGAAACTCTGTTGTTTAGGTTGCCATAAATGGTGTCCGGAAGTAGGACCTGGAGAAGAAATCAGTGATTCTTGGAGCTGGCGTGCAGTCCTCACTTGAGCCCTTGGAGCTCTCTGCTTCTGACTTGCCTTTTCTGCCCTGGGGGAGTCTTCACTCAGGCTGAGCCTCCCGCTTTTGAGTAGAAGCTCTTCACTTACATTATTCAGCATCTGATTTGGATAAGGCCACCGTAAGCCAAAGACCTTACATCCCTCCTGAGATGATAACAATTCTTTGTCTTTCCGGTGAATTCTTTCTGGTATAATGACAAGTGTTTTTCTGATTTGAGCACCCTTGTTTCTACATAATTTATGTTTGTTTGTGAGGCATGTCTTTTCTGGCAAATTCACTTTTAGTTTTGCTTGCCTAATTAAATATTTTGTTTGATCTGCACACCTGGGATAAAATCTCTGTGAACACTGATTTCGGTTTGGTTCTGTGTGTCTGTAATTGATTTGGCTCTTTTCTTTTGCTTGTTTCTGAAAATCTTTGCTTGAAAAAATCAGCATTCTAAATCATGGATGCAGGATGGCTAACTGAAAACCACTAGGACAGTTGCCTCTGTCCAAAGCACGTGTCCAAACTCCTGACCTTTCCTGACAGGAGATTTGCAGGATTTTCTTTGCACTGGAGAGATTAAAAAGAAAAGGCATGGGATTCTCAAGTATTAAGGCATGCCAGGTTTTCTGGGATTTCAGCCAACTACATATTATAGCCCATTTCTGTGCACACTTTAAACTGATGGGCAAATTCCATCAAGGAAAGTTCAGAGCCAAACAGTCATTATTCAAACTCTCTAAAACACTCCGCCAATATAGAGTTCACGTGTAGAATCTTCTAAGTTCTGTTTCTATCTCTGTTTTATTCTATATGCCTCAGTTCTTCAGACTTTTCTACTGGTATTGAGATAAGTTCACTGCTTATGGTATTCCAGCCAAGATTTTTAAAAAAAATGTTAAAGGGTTTTCAAAGTAATGGCTTTACAAATTACAAAAGCTCCATTGTAACCAACAACCTAGACATTTTTTGTAAATGTAAATTTAGGTTTGTCTAACTAACAATTAGAGTGATGGAGCAGTTAATTAAAACATGAATAGTCTAAAAAAAGGGCTAGGTAAATGTTTATAAAAGTTAGGCTCTCAGATTAAACAGGTCAAAATCTTGAACTCAGAGCAATAATATATCTCAGTTTGGTATAAAATTTTTGCTTTGTCTGACATGCAGGGATAAAAAAAAAAAAAAGAAAAGGAAAATCCAGTACTATAAAACTGCTATGATGCTTTCCTTCCCCCTCAAAAAAACAGACTATCAAACAAAAGATACAGTCAGGGCCACTTGGTGATTTTGTTATTATTATATAATTCAACCAGTCATAGCTAAATGTAAACATTGAACATTTAACTCTAAATTCATTCTAACCTGAAAAAATTTAAAAAAGGGTAAAAGGAGTTGTTAAAAATCAAACTGCTATAAAAAGTTTTACTCTAAATTTTTATCAGTAGCGCTCATTAGATTACTGACAGGAGCAAATAAAGTTTAGCCATGTTAACAGTTACCAGTTTTGTCAGAAATATAATTTTTATTCAATAGGCTTTTATTTTTTATGTTTTCAAAATTTATTTTAATTAAAAAATTAGATTATTTATTTATATTTGAGATGGGGGTCTCACTCTGTCACCCAGCCTGGAGTGCAGTGGCATGATCTTGGCTCACTGCAACCTCCACTTCCCAAGCTCAAGTGATCCTCCCATCTCAGCCTCCCGAGTAGCTGGGAATACAGGCCTGCACCACCACGCCCAGCTAGTTTTTTTGTATTTTTGGTAGAGATGGGGTTTTGTCATGTTGCCCAGGGTGGTCTCAAACTCCTGAACTCAAGAGATCTGCCCACCTTGGCCTACCAGAGTGCTGGGATTATAGGCATGAGCCACCGTGTCTGGTCACAACAGGTTTTATTAACTGGTTAGTTTGTATGTTTCATTGTCTTCTGACTAACATTCTAAAATGTAAGCTAAAAAATCTGTGTGTGTGTGTATATATATATGTTTAGGTGTGTTTACACATACGTACAAGTGTCATGTTGTGTCTACATGGTAAAATCTGACATAGTCAACTAGAAATCCCTTAAGGAATTCCATTTAGATTGACTTACGTAAATGGGTGCTCATATAAAATATGTGGTAATTAACCCCAATGTTCTTTAGTCCACATTACTTAAGTAAATCTTTAATAAATAATCTGGTTTAAACAATTTTGGTAAAATAAAAATGTTCTCAAAATTGTCAGCATACATTTTTGCCTGGGTTTACTGGTCAGTTTTATATTTGCTAAATACTTTATGGTGTCAGGGTTTGGCACAAAGGTCATAAAACTACAAACAGCCTGAAAGAGAATGATCTTTGTGCATTCTTTTGGTAAGTGAGACTAACTTAGTATTTTTGATTTAATGAAAACAGTTGTATCTTTTTAGTTATCAGCTAAATAGCCAATATTTAACTATAAGTGTTCTTAATTAGGTGAACACCTGAAATTTACAGGGTATAAAAATGGTTGACAGAAAAATAATTTGGAAAGGTTCTAGCTTTGTCTACTATCTCAGTGTTCATAGGTAATCTAGGTAAATTATTAAAAATAAATGAGGCAAATTGTAAATGGGGTAAACATTTATAAATAAACTCTTCATGTGATTTAAAATCTTGATTATGTTATGTTAAAATTATTTATTTATTTCACAGTCAGTTCATTTATTGAAATTCACAGCAGGGTATACATTTTAAAATGGTAAAGGAAAGGGAACTAAGATGCTCAGTAGTTGTTAATTTTTTTTTTAATTTCAGTAGTTTTTGGGGAACTGGTGGTGTTTTGTTACATGGATAAGTTATTTAATGATAACTTCTGAGATTTTGGTGCACCCATCACCTGAACACTGAACACTGTACCCAGTGGGTAGTCTTTTAACCCTCCCCCACCTTCCACCCTTCCCCTCAAGTCCCCAAAGTCCACTGTGTTATTCTTATGCCTTTGCATCCTCATAGCTTGGCTCCCCGCTTATAAGTGAGAACTTCTGATGTTTGAGTTTACATTCCTGAATTGCTTCACTTAGAATAAGGATCTCCAGCTCCATCCAGGTTGCTGTGAATGCCTTTATTTTGTTACGTTTTATGACTGAGTAGTATTCCATGGTATGTGTGTGTATATATATATGCCGTTTATATATATATATATATATATACATGACATATATGTGTGTGTATATATATATACATATCATCTTTTCTTTATTCACTCACTGATTGATGGGCATTTGGGCTGGTTACAAACTTTGAATTTGCAAATTGTGCTGCCATGAACATGCATGTGCAAGTGTCTTTTTTAATAAAATGACTTCTTTTCTTCTTTTCCTTTGGGTAGATATCCAGTAGTGGGATTGCTGGACCAAATGGTAGTTCTACTTTTAGCTGTTTAAGGATTCTCCATACTGTTTTCCATAATGGTTGCACTAGTTTAGATTTCCACCAGCAGTGTAAAAGTGTTTCCTTTTTGCCATATCCATGCCGACATCTACTGTTTTTTGAATTATGGCCATTCTTGCAGGAGTAACGTGGCATTGCATTGTAGTTTTGATTTGCATTTCCCTGAGAATTAGTGACGTTGAGCATAGACATTCTCAAAAGAAGACATGCAAATGGCCAACAAACATATGAAGAAATGTATCAGAAATGGATGCTGGCTTTTGTTATATGCTTCTTCTGTGTCTACTTAGAGATGATTATGTGATTGTTGTTTTTAATTCTGTTCATATGGTGTATCACATTTATTGACTAGGGTATATTAAACTATCCCTGCATCCCTGGTATGAGACCCACTTGATCCTGGTGGTTTATCTTTTTGATATGCGTTGGATTCAATTAGCTAGTATTTTGTTGAGGATTTTTGCATCTATGTTTGTCAGAGATATTGGTCTGTAGTTTTCTCTTTTTGTTATGTCCTTTTCTGGTTTTGGTATTAGGGTGATACTGGATTCATAGAATGATTTAGGGAAGATTCCCCTCTTTCTCTGTCTTTTGGAATAGTTTTAATAGAATTGATACCAATCCTTCTTTGAATTTCTGACAGAATTCAGCTGTGAATCCACCTGGTCCTAGACTTTTTTGTTGGCAATTTTTAAATTACTGTTTCAATTTCACTGCTTGTTATTTGTCTGTCCAGAGTTTCTAGTTCTTCCTGGTTTAATCTAGGAGGGTTGTATATTTCCAGGAATTTATTCATCTCCTGCAGGTTTTCTAGTTTGTTCACATAAGGGTGTTCACAGTAGCCTTGAATCATCTTCTGTTTCTGTGGTATTGGTTGCAATATCTCCCATTTCATTTTGAGCTTATTTGGGTCTTCTCTCTTACGTTTTTGTTTGTTTGGTTGGTTGGTTGGTTAATTTCACTAAAGGTCTATCAATTTTGTTCCTTTTCAAAGAACCAGCTTTTTGTTTCATTTATCTTTTTGAATTTTTTGTTGCAATTTCATTTGGTTCTGCTCTGATCTTTGTTATTTTCTTTCTTCTGCTGTGTTTGGGTTTGGTCTGTTCTTGTTTCTCTAGTTCCTTGAGGTGTGACCTTATATTGTCTATTTGTGTTCTTTCAGACTTTTTGCTGTAGGCATTTAATGCTATAAATTTTTTCTTAGCACTGCTTTTGCTGTATCACAGATGTTTTAATAGGTTGTGTTACTATTATTGTTCAGTTCAAAGAATTTTAAAATTTTATTTTGGTTTCATTGTTGACCCAGCAATCATTCAGGAGTTGATTATTTAATTTCCTTGTATTTCCATGTATTTGCATGGTTTTGAGGGTTCCTTTTGAAGTTGAATTCCAGTGTTATTCCACTGTGATCTAAGAGAGCACTTGATATAATTAGGATTTTCTTAAATTTATTGAGACTTGTTTTGTGGCCTAATAAATGATGATATGGCCTAGCTTGAGGAATATTCTATGTGCTGATGAATAGAATGTATATTCTGCAATTGTTGGGTAAAATGTTCTGTAAATATCTGTTAAGTCCATTTGTTCTAGGGTATAGTTTAAGTCAATTTTTCTTTGTTGACCTTCTGTCTTGATAACCTGTCTAGTGCTGTCGGGAGTATTGAAATCTCCCACTTTTATCATGTTGCCATCTGTCCCATTTCTTAGGTCTAGTAGCAATTGTTTTATAAATTTGGGAGCTCCAGTGTTAGGTGCATATATATTTAGGATTGCAGTATTTTCCTGTTGGACTAGTCCTTTTATCATTATATAATTGTCCCTCTTTGTCTTTTTTAACTGTTGTTACTTTAATGTCTGTTTTGTCTGACATAACAATAGCTATTCCTGTTCACTTTTGTTGTCCATTTGTGTGGAATATCTTTTCCACCTCTTTACCTTAAGTTAATGTGAGTCCTTATGTTTTAAGTGAGTCTCTTGACAAGTGTCACAAAACAGATACTTGTTTTGTGAATCCTTATCCATTCTGCCATTCTGTATCTTTTAAGTTTTCTCTTATAGGTTACCTGATGCCTTTGCCTCATAGCTCTCAAAAATTTTTCTTTTATCCCAACTTTAGCTAACCTGATGACTATGTGCTTATGTGATGATCATTTTGCAATGAATTTTCCAGATGTTCTTTCAGATTCTTGCATTTGGATATCTAGATCTCTAGCAAGGCCAGGGAAGTTTTCCTCCATGATTCTCTCAAACAAGTTTTGCAAACTTTTAGATTTCTTTTCTTCCTCAGTAACAGCAATTATTCTTTGGTTTGGTCACTTAACATAATCCCAAAACTTCTTGGAGGCTTTGTTCCTTTTTTTAAATTCTTTTTTCTTTGTCTTTTTAAAATTGGCTTAATTCAAAAGCCTTGTCTTTGAGCTCTGAAGTTCTTTCTTCTACTTGTGGGATTCTGTTGTGGAACTTTTCAGTGTATTTTACACTTCTCTAAGTGTGTCTTTCATTTCCAGAAGTTGTGATTGTTTTTTATTTATGCTTCCTATTTCTGTGGAGTTTTTTTTTTTGGGGGGGGTCCATATCCTATATATATTTAAAATTTCTTTAAGTTGGTTTTCACCTTTCTCTGGTGCCTCCTTGAGTAGCTTAATAATAAAACTTCTGAATTCTTTTTCTGGCACTTCAGATAATTCTTATTGGTTTGGATCCATTGCAGGCGATGCAGTGTGATCTCTTGGGGTTGTTAAAGAACCTTGTTTTGTCATATTACCAGAATTGCTTTTTCTAGTTCCCTCTCATTTGTCTACACTATGTCAGGGACAGATCTGGGGCTTAAGGCTGCTGTTCAGATTCTTTGTCCCATGGGGTGTTCCCTTGATGTGGTGCTCTCCCCCTTCTCCCAGAGATGGGGTTTTCTGAGAGCCAGACTGCAGTGATTGTTACTGCTCTTCTGGTCTAGCCATCCAGTGAGGCTACCAGACTCTGGGCTGGTACCAGAGAGTGTCTGCAAAGAGTCCTGTGATGTGATCCATCTTCAGATCTCCCAGCACCTGCTCCAGTGGAGGTAGCAGGGGGAGTGAGGTGGACTCTGTGAGGGTGCTTGGTTGTAGTTTTGATTAGCGTGCTGGTTTTCTCGAATGCTAGTTATGCTAGCAGTGAAGTTGTCATGTGGACAGACTCAGGACCTCTGATTAGCCAGGATGTTACAGGTGGTGGAATTAGCTATTGTTTTCTCCTTTCCTGGAGCAGGGTCCTTCTGTTATGAGTTGCTGTAATGGCTTGGGTTGGTGGCCCTCTAGTCAGGAGGTGGCTCTTTCAAGAAAGTATTAGCTGCTATAGTAAGGGGGTTATACAAGCTTGCCCTAAGGTCACCTGGATAAGTATTCAGGTTTCTCAGGCAATGAGTCTGATATATTTAATTAATAATACTGATTAAATGTCTGGATTATTTCCAAATAAGATTTTAAAAAGAAACAAATTGCTTAACATAAATGTATGGTGGTTCTTGGTTTCTCAAATTTTATAGGAAGACTAAATATATTTGGGTATATTAAAAGAGATAAAAATTATGTTATGGAGAAACATATTTTTGAAGTAAACTGCAAATCAGGATGAAGAGTTGACCTCTGCACACTATAGACAGCTTTCTTCAAGACATTGAAACAAGACTCCATAGTATAATGAGACTCTTATACTCCTGAACACTACCTTCCTCACTTGGCAAGATAATGGAGTCATTGAAATTTCACAGTTAGTGCCTTTTGCTTGTAACTTGACAGAAACTGACTTAAGAGATCCTTTGGTATACATTGGTTAAATAAGAAAATGTCTGTACTATTGCTAATACTACATGTCGTACCTGGATAAATTCCTCTGGGAAAGTCAATACCAATATATACAAAATAAAAAACCAGGCCACATGGTTAAAGATGATCTCACCTCATTCCCCATGTTCATTTGATTCATTCAATTGGTTGTCTTTAAGCCTAGGTTCGGAGCTCAGAACTATTAATATTATGCAAACTGTATTTCCCATTTTTAAACTTTTTATCTGTTACTGGTTACATTTTTGCAGAAGTACAACTTGTAACAGAACAATGCTAGCCAAGCACTTTGAGATGTGAAAGGAAAATAAATCCTGGGGGCCCCAAATCACTGAGCTAAGGGGAAAATTCAAGCTAGGAATTGCTTAGGGCAAAACTGACTGCCATTCTATTCAAAATCACCCCTCTGCTCACTGAGTTAAATGCATATCTGATTGCCTTATTTGAAGAGGCTAATCAGAAACTCAAAAGAATGCAACCATTTGTCTCTTATCTACCTATAACCTGGAAGCCCCCTTCCCACTTTGAGTTGTCCTGTCTTTTCCTATTGAACCAATGTTTATCTTACATATGTTGATTGATGTCTCATGTCTCCCTAAAATGTATAAAACCAAACTGGGCCCTAACAACCTTGGGCATATGTTGTCAGGACCTCCTGACTCAGGCTGTCTCATGGGTGCACATCCTCAACCTTGGCAAAATAAACTTTCTACATTAACTGAGACCTGTCTCAGATATTTGAGGTTCACATTTGGCAACCACAGAGGGATTCTGAGTGAAGGTACCCCCCGACCTTTGACAAATCTCCTATTGGTGCTTGGTACCAGCATGAACTAACCTTAAGGCTCAAACCAATAGGACAATTTGCTGAGATGTGGGAACATACCCTCCAAAGAATCCCTGATCTCCCCAAATTTGGTGTATATCTAAAGTTTATTTTGCTGTACAAGTCCCCCCTTTTTTGGAGTTCTACTTGCTTCCAACAGGAAGGCAAGATTTCCTGCTTCCATGATGATGGAAGGCAGGTAATTCTCTATGGAGTTTGAGCTTGCTCTCAGCAGGAAGATGAGTTTGAGTTTTTTCTTGCTTCTAGGATGGTAGAGAGTAGTTTTCAGCCTGAGACCCACCCCAAAGTAAGTAGCTGAATTGAGGCTTCATCTTGGCTAAAGTTTAACAACCAGCTGGTCTGAATTTCTCCCTTACCGTTAGAGCACTCTGTGATCATATTGTTGGCGTTTCTTGTTGTTGTTTGTTCCAGTCTTTCTCCCATCAGATTTGACTAACTCTACCTGACTTGGTCAAATTTGAGTGGAGAATTCCAAATTGTGGGTAACAAAGCCTTTTTAATTTGGCTAAAATCCAGCTGCAAAAGAGGGGAAAAAAAACCCTGAAAAACTATGCACTTGGTCTCTGTGTTCCTTTCCTGTATTAAAAAAACAAATGTTCTTTTGTTTACTTTTCTTCCATCCTATATGTCCTTCCCTCTTTGCTCTCTGCTGTATCAAAAAATCTAGAGAGCGCTTCTAATGACTTAAACATCTTTAGAGAATTCAGAACAAAATGCCACTCACCCCTTTTGGAGTGTTCTGTTTTCTATGGGGAATTTCCAAGAGTCATGGGTAGATTTTTCTTAGGTCTAAAGTTCTGTTTCCCTGCACTGCATGACCTGACCCTTCTGGCTGTGAGGGTAACAGGGATGATCTAGTACTGTGAGAGGATTTGATTTTGGCACATGTGATGGTGGATGAGAGCTATAAAGTTAAGTGTGGGTAAGTACAGTTTACAGGAAGTGTTCTTGGATGTTGTTTTTTGTTTTTCTCCTAGGAAGTTGTTGAGGATCCTCACTCTAGTTTGGAGATACATTCTAAAGGCTCTTCTCTATTGCTTTTTCTCCCAAAATTAATCTTGATTCAGCTTCTCTGTGTGCATTTCCATGCGGAACTGAACTGTTGTTTTCATAGGTAAATGAGAGACTTGAGTTTTCTCAGCTCCAAAGAGAAAGGGCATTTTGCTTCTCTCAGTTGAAAGGTGCCCTGGGTGACCAGGGACCTTGTAGGAGTATCTGGGGGTTGACCACCAGTGATATGCAGTGGCCATAAAAGGGAAATCCCCAGCAAAAAATCAATTTACAAAAGGCTCATCTAGGAAACACATATAAGGGCTGATCACCCGACATTTTGAGCAGAGATTATATATAAACATATATATAGAAACTGAGACATGTAAGAGGGTATAAATGACTCAGCGGTGACACAATGTGGAGTCCTGCCCACAAGCAGCATGCACCAATCCACCACACAAAATCTCTAGGCCACAGCTCAGTTCCTCCTTTTAAGAAAAAACTGGGAAACAAATAATCTAAGAATGAGGAGAAACAAGAAGAATGACCCTCATTTGAGCACTCCATAGGCTTTATGGCACCTCTACTTGCCAGAGTTTATGTAAAATGGAAGTAATATATTTTTGGACATATTAACATTAAGAAGAAAGATCCCTAAGGTCGACCTGCAAACTATAGAGTTCCTAAGTTCTCCTTTTCTCTATTTACTTTTCTGCCCTGCTTTAAATCTGCTGTTATTTTTCTACTAAGATAAAAACCACTGTTTGAATCCAACATTTTTTTTTTTCCAGTGAATTTGTATTTATCTCATGGCTAAAGTTCTGAAGTAAAAGCTATAGGATCTTGGTGTGTGTATGTGTGTATGTGTGTGCATATATTTAAAAGGACTTTATAATTTCTATAATTTTATGTTTAATTGGCAATTACATCCATTTAATTTCCCTCTAGCACACCAGACTTTTTTCTCTCCATATCTTATGATGTAAATTTTGCTATTTGATTTTCATCTGAGTTGTTTCCTTTAATGTACAAATTTAAGGCTATTTAGCTGACAACTGCATAAGGTAGTGAAACAGGTTATCAAGAACTTGAAAGTCTAAGATAAGAAAAAGAAAGTTCTTTATAAATCTATAAGATGTATTTCTATCGACATGCCTAATACATCTATGTATCTATAAGTCATGTATACAAGATTTCACTACTCAAAATATATAAAAGAGTTCTAATTAATTGGTTTAAGAAAATAAAAGTGCTTGAATCAAATACTTTATCAGGAAAAAATAAAAGACTAGTCAAATGCTTTTTTAAGTTTCTATAACTTAAGTAAAATCTTCAAAAAAATAAGCTAGCTTTAAAATTATTGGTAAAGTAATATAAGAAATGCCTTAAAAATTGCCAGCATACATTTTTGTTTACATTTAATAATCAAACAATTTCATACTTATCCCTGAAAAATACTATAAAGAGTCAAAATTTGGCATAGGGGTTACAAAACTATAAACCCAGCCCAAAAGAGAATGATCTTTGCTTCTGTAATTCAATAAATAAGACATTGATATTGGTTTAATGAAAATAGCTACATCTTGAATATAGTGAGATTACCAAAACTTCTAAACTTGTGGCTTTATGTAGTCTAGTCCACAGGCAGTAAGGCTTGTTTTGGGAAAATACCTTGTTAAAGTAAGTTCTTTAAATCTGAGTCCTCCCAGAGATTGGCTCCCAGAAATTAACAAGGAAAGCTTGGAGGTTACAAGCAAGATGGAATCAGTTAGGTCAGATCTTTTTCACTGTCTAAGTTATAATTTAGCAATTGGAGGTTTCAAAACTTTAAATGATAACTGTCAGAATTTTCATAAATAAGCTAGGTAAATGATTAAAATAATTGGGTAAATGTAATGGGATAAATACTAATGGCTAAACTCATCATAATTTAGAATCTAAGGTTACACTAACTTAAATAATAGGTATTTCATTATTTGAATATTTTCCAATCAAAATATATTTGTAGGAAAACATTCTTTCCAAAAAATGTGTGTCCTTTATAAAAAAGGTGAACAATTTTTGTCTAATTGAAACTTTATTTAAAGGTTATGTACAAAACAAGGTTAAAGGGAACCAGGAAAAAAGAGAGATGTAAAGAAAAGTTATGAAAATCAAGAGTTATTTTTTTTTGGAAATTAAAATTTTAATTTTATATGAGAATAAAAATTTTAATTTTACATGATAAAGAATCTTGTATTGTAAATTTAATCCTAGAATAAAATGACTCATAGTTTAAGAAGGAGAGATTTCAGGACAAACCAGAAAGCCCAAGTATGTCATGAATGGTCTGTGTAAGTCACAATAAGAGGATTTATTTAAAAACAATTTTTTTTATATGATCAGGTTGTCTATAATTAAAAAGGAAATTGGCCTTTCTAGAGATTGGGCTTCATGTTAAAGAAAAACACTTACATACTAAATAATTGGCTAGAACAATAAAATTTTCTCAAGGGGTTGGTTTACTCTTAATAAATTATAAGAGATTATATATTTTTTTACCCCAAAGTTCAACTTTCATGATCATGACGCTTGTTTTTGGTTTTCTCTCCCTTTTAAAGGGTGTAAAAATAGTAACACTTTCATTCAACTCATTTTCAGCTTGTATAAGTCTTTTTTTCCCTCAACGTTCTCTTTGTTGTGACCTGATGCTAACAATGTTTTTTTAATGGTCTAAAGGAAATGCTTTCTTCCAACATAATATTCTGTGCAGTACAGAGGCTCTTTTCTTTTGCCTTTTGGTAATTGGCCCAACAGATTTTATGATTTATTAGAACAATTCCTATGCCATTATGATTAAGTTTTGGTTTGCTTAGGAAAAAACAGATTAAAAACTTTTTTAAATTAAAGTTATTGCATCTGTGCATCCTTCTGTATATGCTTTTAAAGTCCTCATGACATTAAGTTATGGGGCTTTGGTTCCTGGGTCTAAAAAGGACACCAAGTCCTGTTAAATCTTAAACACTAACAACACTTAAAGCCTCATCTTCAGGCCCAGGTAGAGGATGCCAATAAAAATAAACTGCATTCTGGAGATGCAGGGCAAGAAATTAAAGCTATTCAACTCCTTAAGGTCCAGGGACTACTTGCAGAGGAGGTGGGCATGTGAGATTGTAAGGGCCAATGTTAAGAGCTAAAATAAACTCAGTTTTTCTGTAAATTAATTATTAATGTCAAAGGCACACTGATGCAAGACCAGCATATGGGCCCCTGGATCAGATTAATAAGGTTTTCTTAAAGCATTAACTCATTCCTTAATAAGGTTATAAAAGGACTATGAAAGTTATATGTTACGGTCAAGATTTAAATTTTTGACATTGTTTATAAAATTTAGAAAAAAATTTAACTGACTTCATGCTGTTTTTATTAGGGCTTCTTGTTTAGAAAATTAAGTCTTCTTGCTCAAAGAAGAAAGATTTTCACCTTTTTTAAAAAATCCTTGAGTTATCACTTTTGTCAAATGAATGACTTATTTTACAAAGACCTGTGATATTGAGTGTTTTAAACCTTTGATATTTGGCAAACTTTCCAAAATCAATGGCTGCCACCATTTCCCAGGAGTGGACTTGTGGGCTTTGGGTCCTGAGGTCTCAAGGAAAGGAGAAACTGAGGCCAAGCTGGGCAGATGTAGCTGTTAGTGCAGACCCAGTCCTAAACCCAGCCTCACTGAGGGGGGAAGCCCTGATCTGAGATGCTTTTGGGGCACAGGCAGATTTGTTACTTCCCCCGCTTGGCAGATGAAGGGAGGGGTGGCTGGGCTTCCCAGTGCCTCCTTCCACTTGTCCTCATCGCCTCTAACTCCACAGTGTCTACAAGGAACGGTCAGCAAGGGCTGGGAGGCCTGGCTGGCTGTGGGGAAAGGTGGCATTGTGTGGGAAATATGTGACTCAGAGGCACTGAGGAGACAACTCACCAATGACATTGCTTAGGGTGAAGATAAATCTGCAAATAACTTCATTCTGTTTCTTTATATTCTGAAAGCCATTTCCATGAATAAGAATTTCGTATGGTTCTGCAAGGAAAACATTCAAAAGTCTGAGTGAGGAAGAGTGGGGGGCTGCCTCCCCCTCTTACCTCCCTGTTCCTGGATGTCCTCCTCCAAAACTGAATTCGCAGAGGCTCCTGAAGGAAGGAGCTGTGTCTGAACCAACATCTGTGTGTCCACCAAGTCAAATCTTCATCCGGTGTCACTGAGAGTCCAGGAGGAGGCAGCTGGGCCTTGAGTACTCAAGGGCCCTGTCCCCACCCTCCCTGAACCAACAAGCTCAGAAAAGGCCTTGGCCCCTGCACAGGGCAGGCTCAGCGTGCTGTTCCCTCCCTGAAATCTGCGGTGCTCCCTCAGGCCCCAGGGGTGCAGGCCATGCACTCAGCCAGCCCTCCCTGATGTGAGGTGTAAGTGGAGTCACAGGCTGCGTGAAGACGCCCTGTCTCTTGCCTGAGCTGGGTACCCAGGCCTGGATGCCCTCTTCAGGGCTGCTGAACACTCGGGGTCTCTCCTCCCTGTCTTTCTGTGTGCCTGTGGCAGGCAGGACACCCACAGGGGCAGGGCCAGGACTCGGGTGGGGGAGGCCAGGCACCTAGGACCCTGCTTAGGGGAACCCATTACAGAAGTCCAGTGTTAGCTGCGATTCCAGAGACCTACATGTGATTCCTCATCTCCTGCTCTTCTTGACCCGCCAAGGACCACAGGCACCCACCCTGAAGCTCAGGGAGTGTGTCCTCCACCAGTGTGGCTCCTGCCCTGAGCCAAAGGCCACAGCGGACACAGGGCAGTGGGGCTGGCCCCAGGAGCCAGCCAGGGTGCCTGCAGGCCTGCAGCTGCCAAGGGCATTGGCCTCCCCACTGCCTCCTGGCCCAGGCCCGCTCATTCCAATCCCTGCTGATGCCTGGGCTGCCCCGGTCCATGCACCCAAGGAAAGCTTCCTCTGAACCCTGCTTCCTGCCTTCCTGCAGCGCCGTGCCTCCAAGGCGGGCTGTAGGTGAAGGTGGCCTGCCAACATGTTTTCTTAGGCTTTCAAGTATTTTCAAAAATGGGAGCCCACATTTACCAGCCTGAACATTTCCCCTAAATATCCAGTTTTCTAGCTTTCTTGGAGAATGGGAAATGCAGGCCTCAATGCATTTATGTTTCTCCATGTCAGCTCCTGGCTGGGACCTAGGGAACCGCCCTCCTCAGATGAGGAACTCCCTGGCCCGCCTCACTCCAAGGCCCCCCACGCTGACTGATGACATCAGCCAGCTGGGCCTGGCCTGCTCCTCCTGTTCAAGGTGTTAGCCAAGCCCTTGTGGGTCCCCCAGTTGATGCACACTGTGCTATCCTAGGAAGAGCCGGGGCCTGTTGGGGGCACTGAGGCTGTAAGAGAGAGAGCCTGAAAGGCCAGCTAGGTGCTCTGTTCTGAACAACCAGACCTGGGCCCCCACAGGACAAGCATGGGGTCCTCTCCGACCACTAAGGCTGACAGCAGCTCCTTCGGAATCTGATGCTGCCAGGCTATACTCAGTGTCTTCCCCACTCAGGCTTCCACAAAGCCCTGGCCAGCCAGGCACTGGGATCAGTGTGTGCCCAGGAGGGAGCATCTGGGCCTGTGGCCTGCACCCCTTGGTCAGCCCAACTCAGCCAACCTGAGCGGGGCTGAGGGCTGCCCCAAAGCTCCACAGGCGGAGTAATTACAGACTACATTTTGGGCTGTGTTAGGACTGTGTATTGCAGGCAAGTATTTTTTTTTTTTTGCCTCAAGGTGGATGGATGAAAGAGAGAGGGGGTGGCCGGGTGCAGTGGCTCATGCCTGTCATCCCAGCACTTTGGGAGGTTGAGACAGGTGGGTCACCTGAGGTCAGGAGTTTGAGTCCAGCCTGTCCAACATGGTTAAACCCTGTCTCTACTAAAAATACAAAAAAAATTAGCTGGGCCTGGTGGTAGATGCCTGTAATCCCAGCTATTCAGGAGGCTGAGGCAGGAGAATCGCTTGAACCCAGGAGTCCGAGGGTGCAGTGAGCCAAGATTGCACCACTGCACTCCAGCCTGGGCAACAAAAATGAAACTCCATCTCAAAAAAAAAAGAAAACAAAAGAGAGAAAGGGAGACAGAGACAAAGGGAAAAAGGAGCTTGGGCAAACATTCATTGTAGAATCCCAGTGGTGGATGTAGGTGTGTTTATGTTCATTGTACAATCCTTTCCATTCACCTATAGATTTGAAAATTATGCTTTAGACATAGACAACCAGAAGACATGGGACATTCTGGGTGACAAGTGGCTGATGTGAAGGACAGACCAAGCTCTTGGGCTGCAGGGAGTCAAAAGGGCTGGTCATCAGGGAAGGCTTCCAGGACTAGGTGCCCTTCGAGTAGGGCTGCAAATGACAGGTGGGCTCGGCCCTTCAAGCTGAGGCAGGGCTTGCAGAATGCCTACGCTCTACCTGGTCCCCACCTCTGCACACAGGGCACAGAGCAGGGAGCGGTCCTTGGAAGGCCTGGGGGTCCTGCTAAGACCTCAGACACCTGCCAGGCTGGAAAGGGAGGTGTCTGTTAAGACTCTCCAGCCATGTGTGGGGGATGGGCTCAGGATGGGCCTGGGATAGTGAGGCCAACAGAGGCCTCTACCACGTTGGATATGAGGCCCAGGGCTCAGTGGGGGAGTCTGGACTGTGTGCCTCCCTCCCTGGCCTCCTTCCTGGGCTCCCTGGAGCACTCCTGGCTTCTCGGGGGCAGCCTGCTGAGAAGGCTCATTCTGTTGCATTGGGGTTCCAGGCTCCTGACTTGGCCTTTCCCCTCCAGTGACTGTCACCCTCTGTGTGGGGCAGCTTTGCCCAAGTCAGCGAATAGTTTACAGGTCAGGGCTGTGACTGGCTATGACTCACTCACGTGAGCAGAGGCAGAGAGCCAACTTGGTGAACAGAGGGCACCTGTCACCTCGATTCAGCTCCCTCCAGGGAGGAGTGCCAACTCACATCCTCTCCTGGGGTTGACAGGGCTGCTCAGATGTCACAGCCTGTGCATGTCCAGGGACATCATCAGAGGAGCACAGCTGTCACGCTGGCTGCATGGCTGGGTGGCTTTACATCAGGAGCAGCAGAAAGATTCCCCGAGGGGGGAGGGGGAGCTCTGTCCTCCACCCCCACCCTCAGCACTGCATGGGGGAGAGGCGGGGTGGGGACCAGAGCCCAGGACCAATCATGGAAGTGTCAGCGCAGCTCCTGTTTCTGGGACCTACCAGCTCCTAGTCCTGTGCCAGTCCCTGCACAGCCCAGTGCCTTGGGGCTCATGACAGGCCTGGCAGCATCCTTTCTGTGCATGGGAGGCACCTCTGGAGCTGGCTGGCATTGCACAATTTGCTCCTGGCCGTGTGCCCATGGGGAGCAGTGCTCAGACATGGACCGTGTGTCTGTCCCCCACAGCCCACTGCCAGGGCACCCTGCAGTGAGGAACCGGGAGGCCAGAGCCCAGCTTCTGGAGGGTCTGGTGGCCTTGTTAAGGGCTTCGTGCTGTCCCCATGGAGGGAGGACACCCAGGGCTCCCTTCCTCTCCAGAAGCTGCAGTTGTGCAGATGCCGGCCATGCGGAGCCCCAGCGTGCACAGACAGAGCTCAGGACAGACAGAGGCATCACAGAGGCCCACACAGGGCTGTCAACACTCATGGCTGGCAAGAGGGCATCCTTGCCACATCCCAGACAGCAGGGATGGGTGCCAGGATTTATCCTGTGGGACTGAGGGAGCCGAGGGTGTTTGTATGGATGCCTTTGTTGGGCTATGGAGGTTTCCTTCTGCTTCCAGGGTGCTGTGGGATGTTGACGCCCCCCACTTCTTGTTCGTCATCCCCTGAGATAACCGCCTGGTTCCTGTTCCCCGTTTTGTTGATGTGGTAAATTGCACAGATATTTCAGCTCCTGCACCTGCCTGGCCTTCCTGGGAGGAGCCCTGGCTGCTTCTGGCCTGTGGGCGGGTTCACTGCTGCTCCATGCCATTTGCTGGTGTTTCCCTGAGAGCTTCTCACACATGTCTTTTCTGGCTTTAGAGTTAAACTTATTGTTGTGAGATAACAACACACTGATGGTACACAGGTGCTCACACCATCACCCCCGCACGTTCCCCCCCACACCAGTAGACACGTACACACTCACAGGGCCCCATATCCACACCCACCCACCCATGCACACTGCACCACAAACACACACAACCCACCCCGTACCACACACATCACACCACACGGCACACACTCGCACACACATCCACACACCGCACACACACATAAATAGCAAACACACATACAACAAAAATAACAAAGACACACCACATATCCCATACACACACCACTCACATCAGCAACACACTCCCAACTTCCCCCCCCCTACACACACACTAGACAACACATACCCACACACCAGACACCCTTCCCACACACCAGGCAGCCTTCCCACACACTCCCATAAGACTCCCACTCATGCCACACACACTCTGCACATACACCACACACACACTCACACACACACACATGCATATATGCCCCTATATACACTCACACCCCCACACACATATTACACAGCTCCTCAGGTCCCACATAACATACACCACACAAAACAACACACACAGTTGCAGTACTCATGCATATCCCTCACACACCACACTCACAGCACATATCCACACCCCACACACAGATCACACGCACACATTTCCATAGCACACAGACCACATACTACTCTCTCCCACAGACTTCACACGCATGCAGCCTCCCCACAGCACACCTTCCCACACATACTACACATCCCGCACCCACGCAAACTACATACACACAAACCACACACATCGAAGACATGCACACCACACACACATACTGCACTTACACAGTCCCCACACACATCCTTCCCCACACATACCAAACAAATGCACACCGTCCATACCCGCATGCACTCAGGCACACTGCCCTTTGGCTACAGCCGGCCCTCTGCAGCTCTCACCTCCTACACATGCAGTGGGAGGCTCCACCGATGTCACGTCAATACAGACCTTTGACGTGAGCTGGAACACAGGAGGGGTGGGGCGGGGCAGGGGGAAATGAGCTCCTGGCCACAGGAACCAGGCTCCCAGCCCCTCACATCCACCCACTCACGGAATCAATGGTGCTTTTCAGGGCCTTGAAGCCATTATCCACCGCAAACACGTTGTCAGGGCTGTCTGCAATTGCTGTTATCTACAGAAAGGGGAAGTGGCTTGGACTCCCGACCAGCAGGTGAGGATGCAGCAGGCCCCCAGCCCAGGTGACAGTGTCTTGCCCCCATACTTTGGGGGCAGCAGAATGTCAGGCTCTGAATGTCACAGGCTTCTCCAGTCAGTAGCCCACCCTCGGGGTGTGTCAATCACTTCTGCAGTGGCTGTGAGTTGGCCCAATTCACTTGGGGGCAGCTTAGACAACCGTCCTCGGGGTGGCCCTGGGAAAGCCACCTGGGATGCCTTTCCCCACTAGGCTTGAAAGTGGCCCCGTCTGCTGTTTGGAATTCCTGTTTGGAATTACCTGGTCCAGATTATAATCAGCCACACCCACGGTGTAAATGTTGGCCCCCAGCTTCCGAGCCTTTTCAGCCTAAGGGAAAGAAGGCATTGAGTATTAGTCATCATAATATGTGGAGCAAAATGCTGGTATCTATGAACTGGACTCACTTCTATGAGAGTGTCCCGAAATGCAAATGCCACGAGTTCTCCATCAGTCATAGCAATAACCATGCTGGTAACTTTGTTGTCTGCAAAGAAGCAAAGAGTGGCCTGTTCAGCAAAGACCCCAGAAGTGACCTCCAGAAGATCCGTAATCCCTGCAGGTGGCCAGGCCCACAACACTGCCCACTCCAGGGCATGACCTGGTGCCCCAACCTCATCCTCCAGGGGAGAGGCTGCCAAGACCCAAGCACCTGCCACCCAGAGACCCCTAGAGTAAGGCGGGTCTCAGTCCAGCACCCATTTTACAGAGAAGGTACTGAGAGGGGCAGGGTTTTCCCACCAGGCTGCCTGAACTCTCACCCACTAGCAGCCTGCACCGCCTCTGCCTGAGGACAGTTCCAGGACTCCGCATGCAAAGGCCTGTTCCACGGGCAAGGGGGAGGAGCCACCGGGCCCTCTCGTAACCCGCAGGCTCAGGGGAGGCTCCTGGGGGCAGGTCCTGCTGTGAGCAGAGCCTGCAGGCAGCCCTGCCAGCATTACTGGGCCCAGGAGTTCAGGACTCCAGGTCAGTGGCATGTGGGCAGGGGACGCCAAGCCACTTCAATGACTTTCCTCACCAACCCCGCCTTTTCCTGGCAAAAGCTGCAGCCTCACAGTGGGGAGGAGGATTGGGGGTATGGAAAGCTTTCTGCACCATCTGAGACACGGGCAGCAGATGCAGGTCACTTGGAGGGGAGATGAGGAAGGGAGGAGGAAGACTAAGGTGTGTGCAAGGGGGCAAACGCCTTGGCTCTTTTCTTTTCCCTCACACACAGCCCAGCTGGAGGGAAAGCACCTCAGGGTTATGAGCAACAGGACTGCACACGCAGGATCCTATGCAGTTCTCAGAACCACATGGGTAGGGGTTTACTATGCTCATTGCACCAGGGGGAATCTGGAGCTCAGAGCAGATGAGCAACTTGCTGCAAGAGGAAGGGCAGGCGTGGCCTTGAGGAATCTGCACACAGAGCTCTCTGAACCCCGTGCCCAGCTCTGTTCCCCCCTGTGGGACCACCATGGGGACGGCAGGTGCTTACTTCCGTAGTTGTTCATTTCCATCTGCCGAATTACCTGCAAGAAAATGAAAAAGTATTGAGCCTGGACAGTGAGATGATCTCACTGATGCTCTAAGACCTTGTAAACTAGAATTCCTCGGAGCTCAAGGGGTCTATACCTTTCTAAATCCTGCCTGCATGTATGTGTGTCCTTCAGGAACAATTTTCTCAAGCCTCTCAAGACCCTCCTTTATTCTCTTCCTGAAAAAAATAAGAATTGTGGTTGACCTGGAAAGACATTGACTGTTAAAATCAGCTCCCAAGCTCTCCGGGAGCCACTCCTCACTGTGTAGGGCCTCCTGGATGGAGGAGGGGGTCAGGCAAGGGCTCTGTCTTGCTCATTCCTCAATGGGAATTTGACCAGAGATTTCAAGGCCTGCTGAGCTCATCCCAGATCCACAGAATGCAGGCCTGGGGAACCTCACCAGGGCCACGCTTGGACCATCTCTGGTGACAGTGGAGGTTCTTGTGGATGAGCAACTGTGAGTCAGGAACTGTAATGAGGCTGACATTCCTAACCCTAACTGTAACCCTAACCCTAACCCTAATCCTAACCCTGAACGAGGGATGGGCAACTGAGAGTCAGCCACTAGCAATAAGGTTCATATTCTAATCCTAACCCAAATCCAAACCCTAACCCTATGTCTAACCCTAACCCTAATCCTAAACTAACCCTCACAAGTTTTCCCTTGTGTTGGGCACTCTGACCTTTAACAGGTAGGGCTGGATTTGGGAAAAGTCATCCTGCTAAGCCCCTAGACGTGAACCTAGCCCCCACGGCCCCTGACCCCTGACCTCACTCAGTTTTCTCCTCTCTCTTTATCCTGCTACAGGAAGTAGCAAATCTGCTTAATTAGAGTGCCTGGCTTCCTTGACTTCCTGTGCCCCTGCAACAAAAAGACCAAAGGCTGGAGAGGCAGCCCTGACGGCTGTGCATGCAGGAGCTGAGCACTGATCTGCAGGAGCTGAGCACTGATCTGCAGCTGCTGTTAAAGCAGACAGGACTGGTTGGGGGCAGGCAGGGCTGGCTCTGGCGGCAGGACTGGGACAGGTCTGGGACAGGCCTGGGACTTAGGGTCAGGCTAATCCAATGTGACGGGCTGTGCCTGCACAGCAAGTCTGGTCAGAGCATGGACCCTGAAGGCTGGCTTCCCACTGCGGGCTGGAGTGGGCATCTGAGAGTCAGCAACAGACAATGGGGTTGACATTCATCACTCTAACTCCTGCCATGGCTGGAGCTCTGAGAGCCCTGCCCTGCCCAGCCCAGGAGGGGAGCAGGCCAGGCCCACCCATACCCAGAAGATGCCATGCCTTGACCTTCCTCTGGCCATGCCCAAACCCAACTCCCATCTTGGTCACCCGCCACAGTCCTCCCCCACAGACTTCTTTTACCACCTCACACCCACTCCAGTCTCTCCCAAACCCACAGCTCAGGACACACAGATCCAAGCTCCCCACAGATCCAGATGGGACAGCCCACCCCATATTCCCTCGAAGCTGCAAGTGGGGCCCAGGCTCCCTTCCAGTCCTCAGTGTCCTCACCTCTCTTCTGCGCTTCACCTCCTCTGGGCCCAGTTCCAGTCATGCGCCTTGGAAGTGCCCTCAGCTCCCCGCCACACAGGAACTCTGCAGTGCCCCCTGCTGGGCCCGGCACCTCTCTAGGCCACCTCCAGCCTCCTGAGCTTGCTCCTCCTGCCTCCCTACAGTTTCCTGGCCTGTTCTGGAGCTCAGAACCCTACCCAGGGGCTCCCCTGTCTGGGCCTGCCATCATCTCTGCACTAAAGAAAGCCCCAGGACTCCCACGACCGGCTCTGACCCTGTCTCCCTCCTGCACTGGCCAGGGCAGGGGGGAACAGGCACAGAGCAGCAGCCAGCACAGCCGGGTGGTCACAGGACACACACCCCCGCCCCGCCAGCCCCTGCACCCGGGAATCCTCACAGCCACCTCCCAGGGAAGGAGGCAGGGCAGAGGGAGGGCAGGGGAGGGTGAAGAGGGGGAGGCTGAGAACTTCTGCAGCACAGGGGCCTGCAGGGAACCTTGCAGCCACGGGTAGGAGGATGCAGGGGGAGCTGGGTAAGGTCAGGGCAGGTTCTGTGAGTTGCCCTGACCGGCCTGCCCTGTGTGCTGTCAGGAGTCCCAACCAAGGTCTCCGGGAGCCCCTGAGCTTCCTGGAGCTTCCTCTAGCCCAGCTCACCAGGCCTCCCTTGGGGACTCCAACCAACTCACCTTTCTGAGGTGAGGGCCAAGACGGTGTCGCCGTCAGTGGAGTAGGTGACAAAAGACATCCGTATACTTGGGCTGAGGAGGAATCATGTGCTGGTGAGAAGCCAGAGGCACTGGCTCAGAAGCCAGGGCGGTGAGACCAGTTCCCCACCTCCCACCCAACTCTTCCGCTTTGGGGCCTCTTGCGGGACACAAGGGGGTGAGATAAATGTAGTGGAGCACTCTGAGGCCTGTGGAAACAAGGGCCCCACAGAAGAGAGAGTTAGGATGGTGTCTCACTGCATCCCATACTCCCAACACCCCAAAAACACTTGCACATGCACACATGCACACACAGAGGCACACACACATGCACACGCATACTTATGCACACAATCACACACACAGCACACACACACAGGTACACACACCACACACATGCACCCACACATGCACACACTCACACACACCCACACCAGGCACGTGCACACACACGCACACACAGATACACACACCCTACAATGAACAGGCAGGGAGACACACACACAGCCCTTCCAACTGGCCTCCCTTCTACTGGAAAATTCTTTGCCTCCTCACCCTGTTCCCTCCTCCCCCTTCTCTCTCTCATCCCTCCTCCATCTCAGAGGAGTGACTCTCCCTATCGGCAGCCATGCACACAGCCTCCCTTTCCTCTCCCTACCCTCCTTCCTGCCCGCTGACCCTCACTGGCCCTCGCTGGCCCTCAGAGACAGTGCTGCCATACGTCCCCAGCTCCCCATGGCTCCTGCCCTTGTTGCCCATTCATTTTACCCACAGTCATCAGACTTCTCTTCCTTAAGTGCCACCTTGATCATGCCACTCTTCTACTCAAGAGCTTTCTCTGGCTGTCTATGGCTCACAGCAGGAAATCCCAGCTCCTTGGCCTGGCAAAATGAGTCCTTATGGCTTTGGCCTCAAGCTGACCTTACCAGCCCTCCCTGAGCTAACCCCATTCCCAGCCAAGCCAGACCACTCACTCCACCACAGGTCCCCTGTCTTTCCCATCCTGCAAGGCCCAGTGCAAAGACCCACCTCCCTGGAAGCCACCCTTGACTTTGTCCTTAGGAGTTCCTGCTTTTTACTTTAACCTTCCATGTGAGTTATTTGTCCCCTACTTGAACCCTCAGCACTGTGTAACTTGGGGTTCCAGGACTAAGTCACTGGTTTACCTGCCTAATGTCCCTTCCCAGTCTGCGATGCCCCCAAGGGCAAACAGCCTTCCCTAAAATATGCCCAGGTTCACAGGCAGGAGCCAGCCAAGACTGCCAAAACCCGATGGAAGCAGTGAGTGCTGGCCTCATTCCTGTTTCAGAATGCCACCCTCTGCTCTGTGTCCCCCACCGAGGGACTCCCACGCCTACCCCATCTGATGGGATGTACCCTCTGCCTGCCAGAGGAAAAACTCCCTGCAGCTCAGGGGGAGGCTGCCATGCAGAGATCAGTACCTTTGGAACCTCTTCACTGTTTCCTCTACCCACAAATAAAGGTCAATCCAGTTGTTGTTCACACTGCCAGACCTAAAACAAAAGGAGATGTGGGTCAGGGAGATGAGTGCACCTGTCAGGTGGGCAGGTGTCTACCCTCCCCAGTCTCCCAGTAGGCTCTTAACAAGTTCTCCTGACCCCAGCACCGCTGAGGCTGGGGTACACCCCCAGTGACCCTGGATCATCTGAGGTCATGAGTTTCACCAGTTGAGTGGCCACTATAAGGTGACGACCCAGCCCCATCTGCCTGGGACTGAGGAGCTTCCTGGGATGTGGGGCTTTTGTTGGCCATCCAGGTGGCTGATCAGATTAGGTGGGGCACTGTGTAGAGAAGAAATTGGGGTGGATGTATTGGTTGGAAAAACCCCTAATGAACAATCCAAATAAGGAAAATCAACAAAAAAAAGTTTCATCTACGATAGCATCAAACAGAACAAAATACTTAGGAATAAATTTAAACAAGGAAGCAAAATAAATGTATACTGAAAACTATAAAACATGGCTGAAAGAATTTAAAGACACAATAAATGGAAAGATATTGCATGCTTATGAATCAGAAGGCACAATAATAGCAGTTAGGATAACAATGTAATCTGTATCAAAATCTCTACAGCATTTTTTACAGAAATAAAAAATTCACACTAAATTTCATATGGAATTTCAATAGTCATAAAACAAAAAAAAATCTTAAAAAAGAAGAGCAAGTTTGAGGATACACACACATTTCTGGAATTCAGAATTTATTACAAAGTGACAGTAATCCAACTCTTATGGCACTGACATAAGGACTGACATATTAGAGCAATGAACAGAATAGAGAGCTCAGAAATAACCCTTCATGTCTGTGGTCAAATGATTTCCAACCAGTGTGCGAAGAACTTTCAAAAAATGGATGTTCGTGTGCAAAAGAATGAAGTTGGACCCTTCTGTCCACCACTACAGAAAGTAACTCAAAATGGGTCAAAGACCTAAATGTAAAGGCTAAAACTCTTAAACTCTTAGTAGGAAGCATAACCTTTATGACATTAGATTTGTGGATTTTTGTTTGGATATGGCATCAAAAACACAGGCAACAAAATTAAAAATAGAAAGTTGAGACTGTATCCAGATTAAAAACTTTTGTGCATCAAAGGACACTACCAAGGAAGTGAAAAGATAACCTGCAGAATGGGAGAAAATATTTACAACTCATATACCTCATAAGGGATTAATATCCAGAACATACAAAGAACTCCTACAACCGTGATGAAAAAGAAACAACAAAAAAATGCAACACATAAAAAATGGGCAAAGGATTTGAATAGAGATTTCTTCAAAGAAGATATGCAAATGGCCAGTAAGCACATGAAAAGATGCCGCACGTCACTAGTCACTAGGGAACGCTGGTGAAAGCCCAAGGTACAACTTCATACCCATTGGGGTGGCTATTGTTAAAAACCAGAAACTAATAAATGTTGGACCTTTGTTCGTGAGAATGCAAAATAGTGCAGCCACTATGGGAAACAGCTTGGCATTTCCTCAGAAAGCTAAACATAGGATCACCATAGGATCCACCAATTCCACTGCCAGGTATTACCAAAAAGAAGTGAGAGCCGGGACTCGAAGAGATACGTGTACACCAGTGTTCATAGCAGCATTATTAATAATAGCCAACTGGCAGAAGCAACCCAAGTGTCCATCAACAGATAAAAAGATAAACAAAATGTGGTACACGTACATGCGGAGAAATATTATTCAGCCACAAAAGGATGAAATTCTGATGGATGATACGACATGGATGAACCTTGAAAACATTATGCTAAGTGAAAAAGGCCGGACAGAAAAGGCCAAATATTATATGTTTGTATGATTATATCATGTGACTCCACTTACATAAGGTACCTACAATAGGCAAACTTATAGATAGAGAAAATACACTAAAGGTGACCAGGGATTGGGGAAGGGAGGAATGGGGGAGTTATTGTTTAAAGAGAATAGAGGTTTTCTTGGGTTTTGATGGGGGTGGGGTGGTTTGAGACAGGGTCTCACTCTGTCACCCAGGCTGGAGTGCAGTGGTGTGGTCCTGACACACTGCAGTTTCAAACTCTCAGGTTCAAGTGATCCTCCTGCCTCAGCCCAGGCTGAGTAGCTGGGAGGAGAGGCGCACATCGCCATGGCTGGCTAATTTTCGTATGTTTTGTATAGACAGGATTTTGCATATTTCCAAGGCTGATCTTGAACTCCTAGACTCTATGAGTCCTCTTGCCTTGGCTCCCAAATTGCTGGGATTACAAGAGTGAATTACTGCTTCCGGCTGAAAATAGCCAGAATGATGAAACACAATGATGCTGTGTTCAATACACAATGATGGAACATTTCTGGAGATGGATGGTGGTGGTTGCACAACACTGTGAATATACTTAATGCTCCTGAATTGAACACTTAAAAATAGTAAATTTTTGCTGGGCGTGGTGGCTCATGCCTATAATCCCAGCACTTTGGCTGAGGCGGGCGGATTATGAGGTCAAAAGATCGAGACCATCCTGGCTAACATGGTAAAACCCCGTCCCTACTAAAAATACAAAAATTAGCTGTGTGTGGTGGCATGCACCTGTAATCCCAGCTACATGGGAGGCTGAGGCAAGAGAATTGCTTGAACCTGGGAGGTGGAGGTTCCAGTGAGCTGAGATCTTGCCACTGTACTCCAGCCTGGTGACAGAGAGAGACTCCGTCTCAAATATATATACACACATATATATATACATAGATGGTACATTTTTTAAAAGTACGTTTTCCCACAATTAAAAAATTACTCAAAAAATACCAGGGGTCACTCCCTCTTAGAACCCTTAAAGGTCACCTTGCCAAGAATGGGAATGCATGGGAGGCTGACTCATTTTCTTCTAATTCAATCCAATGAATGAACTAACGAATAATGAGTCTCATGAATAAGCGGGACATGAATGATCAAAGAGCCTCCCTGCAGGCAGCAGACATTGTCTCTGCCTGGAGGACTGCCACAAGATGCGCAGGGTCTTGCCCAGCTGCATGATCTTTGGATGGACTTGGAATCACACAGTTCAGAGTTTCAATTCAGTGCCATGGATGTCTATCTGAAGGCTGTGGTGGGTCATTCTCTGGCTATGAGCTGCCTCATCTCTCCTTACAATAGGGCACTATCCTTTACCCCCAGCCTTGTTAGGTAGACCCACTAAAGTTGCTTTTGTTTGTTCTCTTTACGTCCACTCTAGGCACTCCCTCTATATTCCCCCCTCATTCAATTGTCTGGGATTGCATCAGGGCCTCTGCAGTTCCTGTGAGTTTCCAGCCTGTGGTTCTGCGTTGCCTGGCAGGTCCCTTCATTCCCAACCTCTGTCATTGCTTCTGACCTGCAAACCTCCTTTCATCCTCATCACGCTTGGCAAGGTGAAAATGAAGATACCCTTTTTACAGATGGGGACATGAAGGCACAGAAAGATGAAGTAACTTGCCCAAGACTATGTGGCTAGTGAGTGGAGTCTGCCTGTCTCCGGAACTGAGTTGCTCCTTCCCCAAGAGCAGCCAAGCAGCCAGACCATAGGAATTCGTGGGCTGGGGTGCACACTTCCCTAAGCATCAGTATCCAAGGGGAATGACAAAAATCAGAGGGACTTCAACCTGCGATGCTGGAAACAGTGCACACAGGAATCTGAGTCTTGCCACACCAGCTGTCTCTGGGTGCTTCCCCATCCTCCAGGGCCACCCTTGTCCAGGAACCAAATAGAAAAATACCTGCACTACTCACAGCCCAGGATTGCGGTGAGGGTGCCAGGAGTGCAGGGGAAGGACTTTGGAAACCAGAAAGTGCTGCCACATTCTCCTGAAAATTGCACCACTGCTGCTAGTGAATAAGCACAAAGCATATTCCCACCCAGCAGGAGGAGCAGAAAACCGAACCAAGACAATCTCTCCAAAGCTGAACATTTGCCCATTTCCTTCGGTGAGCCAGAAGGTGCCTAATGCACAGCCCAACTTCCCCAGGGCCACCCTGAAACAGACCAAACTGTTACTTTGTGGCTCTCCATGTTGCAGAAGAAGCACTTAGAAGCAGCCATCCAAAGGCCTTCTCTAAGCAGTGACATTAGAATACCCAACACAGGCAACAAAGCAATCTCTCTGTCGCCCAGTAAAATAGGAGCTATTTGCGTGAAAAAACAAACAAGCAAAACAACACAAAACCCCCAAATATCCACAGTGTGCCTCTGAGAAACGCTGACAGGCAGGTCCAAGCAATCAGCCGCTGCAGGGGCCTGAGGATGAGGATGCTGACTGAGCCGACGGAGGGACAGGGAATCGTCCAGAACTTTGGTGGCTTTTTTCCCCGTCGAAGAGACGAAGCATCAGGGAAAAGACAGCCAGGGGATTCTTTCTGCTTCAGAAAACAGGAGGCCTAGGTCTGGTCTGACCAAAGGGTTGGCCCTGCTTCTCTGACAGAAGCTTGCATCTCCTTGGGTGGTGTCCTGTCCTTAGTGAAAAAGAGGTGGTGGCTCTTGAGGGCAACCCAGGACTGGAGCTGGCAGGAACACTCACTTGTCTAAGATGAAGTAGAGGTCAAATGAGCCCTTGCATTTGTGACCCTCTCCCTCTTGCCCCTGGCGCCAGTGCGGCCCGCCACCGAGGTCACTGCGGTGGTGGGCCCTCCTGGAACCCAGGGCCAGGCGGTTGAAGATTCTCCAGCCAGGTCCATGGTACTGAAGCCTTCTTGCTCTAAAAGGTGGCAGAGGAAGCAGCAGCAGCAGCAGGAAGAGCAGGAAGCAGGGTCCCCCGGGGGCTGTGACTCCCCATTATCTGGCCATCTCTGTGACCCCACCTCACTCTTGGGTCCCTGTGCGAGGGCCCAGATAGGCTGAGCACAGGCCACCTCTGGCCACCTTCCCTGCCGTCTCCCCCTTGTGCCTAGGGGCCACAATCCCTTCTCCTGCCCTGTCACCAGCGCGCACTGCGGCCCTCCACCAGGTACCTCCCCAGATCGCAGGGACTAGGATAGCAGGGATTAGGCTCTGGCAGACCTGCCTCCAGCTACCGGCCTGGCCCTCCCCCACCCTGGGGACAGAATTCTCTGTTATGCTTGACAGGAAGGTTGACATGGTGACTTTGTGACCTGCAGTTCTTCCCAGTGTCCTGCATGTTGACAACACCAGGGGGGAGACACAGGACCTTTGGAGGGGCTACAAGAGGAACCCTCCATTTCCCTTATGACAGCCCTCACAGTGTCCCTTAAAACCCCCAGACCCTGCCATTTTTTCACTAGAAGAGTTAGCCCAGGTGACTTAGGTGAGGATATCACTGTGGGTGAGGAGGTCAAGGACTGGGAGGGCAGAGTGTTGGCAGAGAGAGGTCATTTGTGTGATGCTCAAGTCCCCCAGGGGATGGCAGATCTGGAAGGAGATGGAAACTACAGTGTTGCCAGTGTCCTTGTGAATTAGGGACATTTTGGTTCTCTACTGCTGTACACCAGACCACCCTACACTTAGGGAGGCAGAACAAGGCCCATTTTATTATGCTTACAGGTTCTGAGGATCAGGCACTCAGGGGAGAGTGGGGAGGGCTCCACATGTCTGGGGTCCCCCGATGGGAAGGCTTGAGCAGCCCAACATGACTTCAATGATTGGGCACTGGAATTATCTGGAGGCTGCTCCACTCACAAGTGTGGCTCCAGGCAGGAAGACTCAAACACTGGGCTCAGCTGGACTGTGAATGGAGGCCCTGAATGTGGGCTCCCCGTGTGACCTGGGCTCCCTCCCAGCATGGCGGCTTCAGGGTGCTTGGGCTTTTACAGGTGGCCCAGAGTCCAATAGTGAATATTTTCAATGAGCAAGGCAGAAATTGTAGAGCCTTTTATGACATCACCTTGGAAGTCACAGTGTCACTTCCACTGGACTCTATTAGTCCAAGTAGTGACAGCTGCCAAGTCAATGGGAGGAACACAGGACCTTTCTCTAGGAGAGGAGTGTAGACAGTGTCAAAACTGCTGTATGACCAATGCTTTGAATGGCAGAGAGGTTACAGAGTGTGGAAAAATATGGGCACCGATGAGTGAGCTTCAAACAGGACTCAGAAAAGTCAGACTGTGACTATTAGAAACACTGTAACCAATTTTATTTTATTTTGTATGCACAAGAGTGATGTACGATTAAAAATCCTTCTCTAAAAAGTCAAAAATATGTCTTTCAATATGTGTAACATACAAATGATAAAAACTGTTGGATTAGTGGGTTTTTTTTTTGTTTTTTGATTTTTTTTTGTTTTGGAATTGTATTTAATATAATGAAGTATCTTAAATAAGGGATATTTCAGAATGAATGAAGCCTGGTACATTTCCTTCAAAAGCATATTTGAGCTATCTTGCTTCATATTCCTCTCGACACTTGGTATTAGATACTTTAATATCTTTGCCTGCTGGTTAGTCATCTCCTTGTGGTTTACTTTTGCAAGCAAGAATTCTTCTTATGTTTTTCCCCTAAGGTGACTTCGTGGCCATAATTCTTTGCACCCCCCCCCCCTCCCTCAACTCCATCCCTCTCTCTGTTCATCTTGTAGTGCCCCATTTTTCTCATCTGGGGTTTGGGCTAGGCGCTGGCGTCATCAGCCCAGATCCTTTCCCAGATTATATCCAAAGATCTGAACATGCACCCCGTTCTGTGCCTTTCCTGGGAAAAAAATACATAGATGATGGAATTATAAATCTCTGAATTTTCAGGGTCACCTGAAAGAAAATACCTGGTTTTAGATACAAGACAATTTAATCCTTTTCTTGACATTTTGCCTTTACTCATAGAAGGAAGCCTTGCAGAAAGTTTTAGGGGACATTGCCACCCACGCCTTCTGTGCAATGCCAGGTGCAGGGGAGAGGGGGAACAGGATACAGACCTGGGTTGTGGGAAGACAGTGGGAGGTCAGGGCTTTGCACTTGAAACATTTGGGTGAGATGGGCTGGAAAATAAGAAAATCACAGTAAATTTCTAAAATATGTAGTTGCCAATGGCACTGATGTGCAGAAACAAAATTTCCTAACTACTCTTGAGGGAAACATTAGACATTTTATAACAATAGTTGTGGCATTGGAAGTTAATGTTTTTCTGTACCTTAGGTAGAGGACCAAGGTGCAAATAGTTCATGTTACTATCAAAGATTGTTTTAGATGCATACTAAGTGAAAAAATTTAGAAAAGCAAGTCTGATTCATTTTGAGGGATAAAATGGAAACATTGTATATCTTGGCAATTTTTTGCTTATTAAAAATTTAATCTTGTCATAGTGACATGATTCATTTTTAGTGATATTTTAATGATATTTATGAATGTTCAAACACACACATACATAAGTATATATATATATATATATATATATATATATATATGTCTGCTGTGTTGTGTGTGTGTGTGTGTGTGTGTGTGTGTGTGTGTATCTGGTATACCTGTATCAGATCCTTGCTTGTTTTTGAAGATGTTAATTACCAGCTAAAGCTTAAAGCTTTGCCTCCTTAGAAATAATTGAACCTGATATTGTGGTATGTTGTGATCTTTAATGATACTCCAGCTTTTGACCAGCTTCTGTGGAACATTGCTACCCTGCCCCTGCGGACTACCCCTGCGTGACTCCTGGAAGTCCAGGTCCTTTGTCTCATGGAGAGGATGCAAACCACGTGCTGCAGCAGGCTCTGCGCCACTCCTCATGCCCTTTCCAAGTGGATTCCTCAGAGGGGGTGCCTGACATCAGAGATGAATTTCAGCCACTGTCTCCCAAAGAGGCAGATGCAGAAACATCACCACTCTCAGTGACCCTGAGCAAAGCACTCAACCTCTCTGAGCCTCAGGTTTCCACCTGTAAAATGGGCTCAGGCTAAGTCGTCTCTCCAGCCCATCCCAGACCTACCCATGTATGACTAATTGGAGAAAGCCAATTCTCCACCTTTCTCCAGGAATAACTGGTTTGCTTGAAGTCCCATTGCTGAGCTTCCATGAGGTAACACAGAGAGACAGACACACTCACACACATGCACACTCACACATACACTCACACACACACACATACAGTGCGCGTCTCTCCCTTGCCTACAGACTCACAGCCTTCCTCTTACTCTAGGATCTTTCCCAGGGTAAACACCAGATTTGAGTCTCATCCACCTCCAGGCTCCATCCTCAATGCCTCTCAGACAGCACCTCAGATGGGGGATCTCATTCCAGGTCATGTCATGCCCTGGCCAGGGCATTCTCTGGGTCAGGGCCCCAAGCACACACACAGCAGCCCAGCACTGCCTGACTCCTACTTTCCTCTGGGGACCCGCCTACGCCCTTTGCACCTGCAGATCCTCCTCCGTCCAGACCGCTGTGGGCACAGTGGAGCTGCGCCTTCCTCCCCTTCACAGACACCAGCTGCCATAGACGGCGATGGATCCTTGCAGCCCTTGTTTTCCTTGCTCCGAACATGATATGAAAAGATGCTTTGTGGTCGTCAGCTCTCCCCAGTAGGCTCAGTGCATGCCCGGGCTCTCGCCCCCTGACACTCTTTAGTGGTCCTCGTCACTCTGTCATTGTGAGTGTCCTGGGAAGGGCTCCTCTTGGCTCTCACTCCTCTGACCTCAGCAAGATATCCCTCTGAACCACACAGACATCTCTTATTACCACCCCACATCTTTCCTACCTGAAATAACCAGATTTAATTCCAGGACTCCCCCACTGCTTTCAGAGCCCGCAGACCACAGGAAATCAAGTGATGATCTTTGAAACTTTCTGAAACTGAGCTCCCCCAAATCTACAGGGGATTTTACCATGCCCAGCCTTCCCCACCAACACAGGGTACATCTCCCCCAAGGCTTCCAACCGAACTGGGACACTAATCAGGGTCCCCTATTACCCAACTCAGCAGGTGTTGCATCCTGGGAGATGAAGCCTCACCAACCACACCATGTTAAAAGCTTGTGATTCTTGGTTTATCACCCATCCCCCTGGGCCCTGACTGCACACTGATCATTCCCTCATCTGGGAACCACTGGCCGCATTCTCCCACATTACCTGTCTGTCTATACCTTAACCAGGTTGTCCCAGGTAACCAGGACTCCAATCCAGCTCTGCTGTATCTAACCCGTGACTTTGGGTAAATTTGGATCCTCTCCATGCCTCTACTCTCTCACCTGTAAAGAGGGTCACCTTGGTGCTCTCTTCACTGGATTGTTGGAAAGATTAGATTGGTTAAGGTAGTCAAAATGCTAAGGAGCCTGGCTCAGTAAACGTAAGGGGGATCAGTTTTTATCACACTGAGTGCAAAGGGACAGAGTCCACCCCATAGCGACCTTCCCATTACTCCTGAGTTCTCAGGCACCAGCGCACAACAGTGGTTAATGAATGACCAAGCAGCCTGGGCATTTTTCTCCTTCCCGCTCTACCTACAGAGTAAAGAACTCTTGGCAAAGAACTAGATGACCTCTTTTTCGTGAGATGTCTGAAGGCACTTCCAGCCCCAAACCAACTGGCCGGCCTCCAGCTGTTCTGAGCTGCAGGTCAGGCACCAGATCTTATTCAGAGACACCATGTACCCCCCACCCCCCGACACAGTGCTTTGCTGCATCTGCCTTTCTCTTCAGCTAAAACACACAAGAGCAGAAAATACCTCGTCTTCCAATCCTTTGGTGTCCCTAGTCTCTGGAGAAGCTCCCCAGATCCTTTTGGAATATTCTAGGGATAATCATCTTCAGGCCTTTTCTGCATTTGGATTGTGAGGTCCTGGGGTTTCCTAAGAAAGGGAATACACCTATCTCCAGGCATCATCCTGACTCTAGCACACTGAGGAAATTCAACACTGAAGGTGATCCAGGCTTTCCCAGAGGCTGGCTCATGGTGCTGGGGTGATGAGCACTTCCTGGCCAGCCCTTACAGGCTCTGTGGCCGGTTATGCCTGGACCCCTCTAGCAGCAACGCCTGCTGCATTCCAGCAAAGCCAAGTGCAGGAGACCGAGGACATGGCCACTCCTCATGGCAGCAGGGAGGGTGGCCCTAGGACAACATAACCTGGCCACATGGACCCTCATGGAGTGGATGTGATCCCATCACCCACTCAGATGCCTGAGACTGTGCAGAAGCGGGGCCAGTGAAAGCAGAGGGCACATTCAGTGCTTCAAGGGGCCCTGCTGTGTGGATTGAGAGCCTGCCATGGACATGCTGAAGATGGCCAAACAATGCCAATAAGTGATGGCTGGTGCTGTGTGGAGTGATATTTCAGACATAATATGTGCCGAGGCTGCAGCAACATGGAAGTCACATCACGGGACTGAATTAGCCCTGATCACTCAGGCTTCAGGGCACAACTTGTGTTCCAATCAGCCCTGCCACTCACTACCTGCCTGACCTGGGACAAGCACTCTGGGCCTCCGTCTCTTCATAAGTAAAGCAAGAACGGTGATCTTCACTTTAGGGGCTCACGGATAGGACTCAGCAGGGCTCTGTGCATGCCACATAGCAAGAGCAGAAGGAACGGCAGCTCTCTTCCTAATACAACTAGACAATAAAGGTGGAGCCCGAGACAGTGGTCCCAATTTCACTGGCAGCCTTCAGCAAAGAAGTCCATGATTTTACTTAGGCTACTCCATCCGGCCTTCCCAGGTTCCAACAATAGCATCATCTAAGGATAAAAAGTATTGAAACCCAAGACTTACCCTTGTAGTTTAAAAAAAATGGTGTAATGAAATCTTTACAGATTATGCCACCTACTGAATTTCTGAACAGAAATCTGCTAAACCAAGCAGATACGATGATTAAAATAATTTGAAAAGCATGCCTTTTACCCCTTCCCCAAGAATTCTGATGCGCTGGAGGTCAGTGGTTAGATGATTTAAAAGGGAATTTAACTTTTTATTCCAGAAATAGTCTCATAAATCGAAATTCCATGCACAGACCTATGGTTCTGTCCAACACCTTTGATCTAAAGTGAGTAAATTCTTTCTTTAAACACACTGCAATCCACCTCCATCATATTTAATCTCTATTCATTTCTATGTGATTTCTCTATGGTCAAATTTCCTTTTCTGCATCAACTGAAAAGTTAAATTAGCTCAACGATCACAATGAACTATAGCATCAGGTTAAACTATTTCTAAGAATGCAAACTTCAAGCTTTAGCTGGGTATTAACAAGATATATATACATATACACACATATATATATATTTTTGTTTAAATATACAGATACATATATCATAAAAATCATTAAAAATGAAATTACAACTCTGACAATTTTACATTTTTTAACAAGAAGCAGCAAAAAATGCCTTGATATGTAATTCTTCTATTTTATCCCTCATAAATGAATCTGACTTGCTTTTCTAGATTTTTTTAACTTAGTATGCATCTAAGACAATTTTTAATATTAACGTAAAATATTTTTACCTAATGCACACGAAAACATTAATTTTAAATGCCACAATTATTGTTATAAAATGTCTGATGTCTCTCTCAGGAGTAATTAAGTAACTTCATTTCTGTACATCAGTGGCATTGGCAACTACACATTTTAGAAATTTACTGTTATTTTCTTATTTCCAGGCTCCCTCAAATGTTTCAGGTTCAAAGTCCTGGCCTCCTGGGGCTCAGCTCGGTGGACTGCCTCCTACTGGCTCAGACCGGGCAGCGCGAGGGCGTCCTTTGGAGGCTGTTCCTGCTCTTGCTGCCACGCTCAGGCTCTAGGCTCCCCGATCTCTCACTCCAGGGCCGGCTGCGCCCAGTGCCTGCGGCTGCCTCTGCGCAGGGGAACCCCGCGGCCTCCCGGCCCTCTCTCCCCGCGCGACCTGGCGGCTCAGGGAGCGGTACCTCCCAAGCGCCCGAGTAGCCCAGCTCCTCCCGGGAGCACCCCGCCACCTCGGCTCCCCAGGCCCCAGCTGTGACCGCGCAGCGCTCCGCCAGGAAGGCGGCTGGGCTACCCCAGAAATAGAGCTATCTGGGTACTTAACTGCCCCTGGAGGGTAGGAGGGGGCCAGGGCATAAGGGCCACGGTCTGGACTGAGTGCAGTCCTTGGTGCTTGAGCCTAGGGTGCAAAGCAGCTTCATCTGGAGAAGGGAGAATTCTTCAAGTACTGAAAGGGAAACCACCCCAGTCCCTGCTCCCTCATTCATTCATTCCGTCACTCAATGGGAGTTCTGACCTGGTAGGGGTGAGTGGGTGTGAGGGAATGTGTTCTCTTTCCGGGTCCACAAGGGGGTGTAGTTTTAAGGGCAAGAACTTCCCAGTGCCATGCCCCCCTCCCATTTCTCTCCATCCCGGAAATTTAACAGTTTATGTTTAATTTTCGAGGGCATGGGAAGAAACTAAGAGTCAATCACCCCAGCGGAAGTTTAAAGGAACTCCTTTCATTGGCCAGAGGAACTTGGGGGGGGGTGGGAATCTCTCCCAGGATAAATTCCCCTGCTCCTTCACCCACACTGGATTTCCAGCTCTCTGGAATCCCCTCCCACTAGTGGGAGCTCTCTTTAACCTCCTGGATTTCTCCTCTCTGGGGTGCCCTTCCACCCAGTGTGGAAGATGGCTTTCCTCTCCTGGATTCCATCTTTCTGGATTCTCTCACTCAGTGTGAGGGGAGTTTTCCTTCTCTGGTTTTCTCCCTCTGCGAACCCTTCTCACTCAGTGTGAGAGCGGCTTTTCTTTCTCTCATTCAGTGTGAGAACTAGCGGTTTCTTTCTCTCTCCTCCTCCTTTTTCTTTCTGCCTAAATAAATCACTTTTCTGCAACACTTTTGGGGTCTGGTATTTATTTCACGAGCACACTGTGCCGTGGTCTCCTCTCTCATTCTTGGGAGAGTGATTGACCAAGAACCCGGAGAAATGTCCTCTCAGGGAAGCAGAGGGCTCCCCCTGAACCTCTGAACCCCTGAACCCCAACAGGGGCACGGAGATAGCTTGAGGAAGCGCTGAGCTTCTCCCCGAGGCTTGGGAGGGTCCGTTGCAAAGATGAGATCCTAAAGGACGAACATAAGTCTGAGGAGGGTTTGGGTTCAGAACATATATCAAAACCATAGAGATGGTCCTGTTACAGGAAAGGGGTCCAAACCCTGACAGAGGGTGCTTGGATCTCATGCAAGAAAAAATTCAGGATGAGTCTGCAGTGCAAAGCAAAAGCAAGTTTATTAAGAAAGTAAAGTCACGAAAGTACAGCTACTCCATTGACAGAGTGGGGTGTTCCTGAAAGTAAGAGGAGGAAAGCGCCCATTCTAGGTACAATGCTTGCATGTATGGGGAAGTGTGCTCTGCTACTGTGACATGGTAATCGCCCTCTAAACTGCATGCCTCGACCATACCTCGGCTTTTCCATTGAAACTGCTCTCTGTCACCCTAATGTAACAGGCAGGCAGTCCAAACCCACGCCATCTTGGCCCCTGCGACTTGTAATAAGTAACTAAGGTCTGTAATTTCCACCCTACCCAGACAATGTGTAAACTAATGCTTATCTTGACTTCTGTGAACCACTTAAGAACAATCGGAATGTCCAAAGTCCCCTGGCCCTCGGAATGTCTGAAGCCCCTCACCCTCATCTCTGCCCAGGAGGTGATTTACGGAATGTCCAAAGTCCACTGGCCCTCGGAATGTCTGAAGCCCCTCACCCCCACCCCCGCCCCTCACCCTCACCCCCCGAGGTAGTTTATGGGCATAAAAGGTCTTGACACCCTCCTTTCGGGGCCACGGGTTGGAGAGACGCGAGTCCTCTGTGGCCACCGGCAACAAAGACCCTGCAATTTGGCATACTTTTGTCTTGGTGTTGACTGCCTATGCTTGCTCTGGTATAACACTACAAGTGTTTGTGATACAGGATTAATTTTCTTAATTACTATATTTTGCAAGAACCAATATTATTATCTTTAAAGCAAAATTAGTAGTGCCTTTGTTCTGCGGATATCGAGAAATCTGAACATTCCCAAGTCTGGGTCTGTTTAGTAAACATGATTAATTTGTTCCCTTCACTGTAAACATCTAGAGGCTAGGAATGCCTAGCTTTCTGAGAATGCAGCCCAGCAAGTCCTGGCCTCATTTTCCTAGCCCTCACTCAAAATGGAGTCGCTCTGGTTTGAAGGCCTCTGACAGTCCCAAAGAAAAATGTTTCCTTTACAGAAGAGAGAACATTGAGGAATAGAGAATGAGGCATCAAGTCTGAAAGGAAGAATATCACAGACAAAGGAAACAATTTGACAGTTACCAAGCTCAAAACACAGATGACCCAGGAAGGTCTGGGGGTGAAACCAATGATAAAGTTGCCACGGCCACCAGTGATATGTCCTCGGGTGCCTCAAAAATAGAATTCTGTACCTACCTGGACTATAAATCAAGTGTGAGCACAAAGTGAAGGTATTTTCAGATGTGCAAAGTATGAGTTTACAACCTGTGCAACTTTGGTGGAAGGACTAAGAATGTATTTTGAAAGAAGGAAACAACTCGGAAGAGTGGAGTTTAAGAAACGACGGTGAGCAAAGATATGGGAACACGCCGATTAAAGTGAGTGGTTAGATGCTGAAAATAATGACCATCACCAATTGAGGAGGTTTCTGAAAATAAAAGAGGAAAGAATAATTTCAGAGGGGGAGAGCAATTCCAGGAAAGTTTATCCAAGCAGATGGGGGTGGTCCTTGAGCCATCTGAGGAGTCTGAGATTTCCTAGACATGGGCCTGCCTTCATATCCCTGCTGGCCTCAATCACTGACTAGAAGCAGCCTGTGAGGGCTGTGGTCTTTCTGTGAATGTGGTGGCCCACTGTGGTGGTAGAGAGTGGATTCCCAAAACACTCCCTTCCCCCAGTCATACTCCCCCACAGTCAGAGATCTGCTTGGTGCAGTTTCATGCTCCCCACAATGTAAATGGACTTAACTTGCCATTTAAAGTCAGATTTGTCCGCTTTAAAAAAAATCCAATCCAGCACTGTGGCTCGTGCCTGTAATCCCATAGCTGTGGGAGGCAGATGTGGGAGGATTGCCTGAGGCCAGTCTGTGCAACATAGCAAGAACTTCTCTCTCTCTCTCTCTCTCTCACACACACACACACACGCACACACACCCCAATTATCTGAGTGTGGTGGCACACATCTGCAGTCCTGGTTACCAGACTGTGGGAGGCAGGAAGATCACTTGAGCCTAAAAGTTCCAGGTTATAGTGAGCTATGACTGCACCACTGCACTCTAGCTTGGGCAACAGAGTGAGACCCAAACTCTTAAAAAAAAAATTGGCCAGCCATGGTGGGATCACGCCTGTAATTCCAGCACTTCGGGAGGCCAAGGCAGGAGGATCACTCGAGGTCAGGAGTTCATGACCAGCCTGGCCTCGAGCTGGTGAAACTCCGCCTCTACCAAAAAAATACAAAAATTAACCGAGTGTTATGGTGTGAGCCTGTAGTCCCAGCTACTCGGGAGGCTGAGACCCTAGAATGTCTTGAACCCAGGAGGCGGAGGTTGCCGTGAGCCAAGATCGCATCACTATACTCCAGCCTGGGCAACAGAGTGAGACATAGCTGAAAAAAAAAAAAAATCATGAGACAGAAGGTTAAGAAGGATACCCGGGACTTGAACTTAAACCTCAAACAAGTAAACTTAATAAACATTTACAGAACTCTCTACTCCAAATCCACAAAATATACATTTTTTTTTCAGTAACACATCACATTTATTCTAAAAGTGACCACATGGTTGGGAGTAAATCACTCCCTAGCAATTGCATAGCATTTCATAGGTTTAAATGAAATATTGGTTGGCTGTTTGTTTGTTATTTTCCTCCCTTATTCCTTCCTGTCTCCATTGTATAACACAATTATTAGTATAAAAAAAGCTTTTAATATCCATTTGTGGACTGCATTCTAACCTGGGCAGTGGAGCAAGATTCCCGTTCTCTCTCCCCCTTTTTTTTCTTCTTCTTTTTCTCTTTATTTCATTCTTTTTTTTCTTCCTTCTTTCTCTTTTTCTCTTAAAAAAAAAAATCTAGCTATATACTACAAAAAGAGACACATCTAATACATGAGGACGTGAAAAAGTTTAACATAAAAGGATGGGAATAGATACAGAGATATGGTTGGGATACTGGGGAAACCAAAAGGAAGTGGGAGTCTTTGGCATAGAGAAAGGGTGGAAGGGTTTAAGAGGATCAGTTCCCAATCAGTTGCATTTTCCAGACAGCCATAGCAATTCTAAACTTGCATCCACCTATAAAATAAAATAAAAAACATGAACTATAATGAGAAATTGTGAAAACCACTATGCATTTGAGAAATTTCAACACACATGTGTCGAGCAGACACAATATTACTAAAAATTCAGAAGATTTGAACAACACAATTAATAAAGTTGGTTTTAATGGTCTTCTAAAGAGTTTTCCCCCAAATCATGTATTGAAACAAATGTCAATAAAATTCAAAGAAATAGTATCATACAGACCATGTTCTCTGATTATAATGAAATTAGGTTGGAAATCAATGACAAAAAGTTTTTTAAAACCACATAAAATTGGAAGTTGAAAATTGAATGTATCAAAGTAGAAATCAACATTGAAATTAAAATATTAAAATCAACTGATAATAAAATATTACATATGAAAACTTATGAGATTCAGTGAAAGAGAAACTTAGAGGGAAATTTGTGGCCTACTAGGTTTATTTTGCAGGAAGAGGGGTGAAAATAAAGAGCTAATAATCTAAATGAAAACATTAGAAAAAGAGTAGCAAAATAAATCCAAAGCAAGTGAAAGGTAGAGGATATTAAAGAAATAACTATACATAGAAAACAAAAATACAATAGAGAGTAATAACAAAGCCAAAGGTTGTTTGAAAGGTTTGCTAACGTAGACAATACTGTAGTGAAACTGATCAGAAAACAAGACAGTACTTCCCAACTTTTTTTGTTTTTCATTATAATCTCCCTACCCTGGGAACTGTTTTAGCCTTTATTTTTCATAATAACCTCTCCCCACCAACCCCAATGAAATTTTGATTCCAAATATATACCAAATTTCCCTGTATGAACTGTATACGTATCTGTGTTTTCTATCAAAAGCCTTCAGTGAATATCACTGTTAATCATTCTCTTGAAAATCAAGAGCCCCCCCCCATCACTAGTCAACACTGGATTGGAGACCTAGTCAGCACAATTCTTATTCTTTTTTTAAAAAAATTGTATGTCACACAAAATCTAAATGAATCTACAGAGAAATTTGTAGAGGACTTCAATGCAAAACGCAAATCTTTAAAACTTGTAAAATAAAATGTATTTTACCTGTAACAAGGAAGAAATTCTTAAGATACAAAACAGAACAAATCTTAAAGTTTAAGAAAATGTCAAGCACTTCAGGAGGCTGAGGTGGGTGGATCACAAGGTCAGGAGTTCAAGACTAGCCTGGCCAAGATGATGAAACCCCATCTCTACTAAAAACACAAAAATTAGCTGGGCGTGGTGGTGGGCACTTGTAATCCCAGCTACTTGGGAGGCTGAGGCAGAGAATTGCTAGAACCAAGGAGATGGAGGTTGCAGTGAGCTGAAATCATGCCACTGCACTCCAGCCTGGGTGACAGAGTGAGACTCTGTCTCAAAAAAAAAAAAAAAAAAGAAGACAAACAATTGCATTAAAATGAACACCTTTATTTTACTAAGGGACGACAAATAGAGTGAGAAAACAAGCCACACCATGCAAGAAGAAATTTGCAACAATTGGATTAGTATTCAGAATTTAAAGAATGTGAATGAATCATTACGCAAAAGATAAACATCCAAGTCAGAGAACGGCCACACAGGCACGAATAGGCACTTCACAAAGGAGGGAACACGAATGACCCAAAATCATGTGAACAGATGAACAATTCTTTAGTAATTAGGAAACTGCAGATTAAGATGATGCTTATTGATTAGACATGAAAATATAATTAAAAACCAAAAATATAAAATATGACAATACCAAGAGTTATGAAGGATACGAAGCAAGAAAACCTAATATGCTTTCAGAGGAATTACACCAATTTTACCCATTCTAAAATACTACTTATTTAAAATCATCCCTTATTTTGAACACCACACCAAAGCAAGACAAAAACCCCCCCAAAGTCTACTAACCCAGTGCTTTCTATCACTTGTAATTTTTATTTTATTTTTGGGAAAGAGTCTCACTCAGGCTGGAGTGCAGTGGCACAATTTTTCAATCTGCAACTTATGCCTCCCAGGTTCAAGTGATTGTTCTGCCTCAGTCTCCCGATCAGTTTGGATTACAGATGTGTACCACCATGCCCAGCTAAGTTTTGTATTTTCAGTAGAGTCAAGGTTTCACCATGCTGGCCAGGCAGCTCTCACAATCCTGACCTCAAGTGATCAGCTGGCCTTAGCCTCCCAAAGTGCTGGGATTACAGGCATGAGCCACCCTGCCTGGCTATCACTTGTAATTTTTATTTTAAATATATTGAATGATATATTTTAGACTTATTGAAGAAGTTTTTTAATCATATATCACTTCTGCATACAAAAATGAAGAAATAATATTGATTAAGGTATTTCCAACAATCACAGTCTAACTTTTCAGAGTCCAGCTTGAGTCCCCCTCGTCTGTGCCCACATCTTCCACACTGAGGTCTCTGCCATTTAAAGCATTGGTCATACAGCAGTTTTGACACTGGGTTGTGAACTCATCCACACTCCTGCCCTACAGATGAAGCCTGTGTTCTCTCCCATTGACTCTTGGCAGCTGTGACTGCTTGGATCAACAAAGTACAGCGGAAGTGACACTGTGACTTCCAAGGTGATGTCATAAAAGGCTTTACAATTTCTGCCTTGCTCACTGAAAATACTCACTATTGGACTCTGGGCCACCTGTAAAAGCCCAAGCACCTTGAAGCCACCATGCTGGGAGGGAGCCCAGGTCACATGGAGAGCCCACATGCAGGGCTTCCATTCACAGCCCCAGCTGAGCCCAGCGTTTGAGTCTTCCTGCCCAGAGCCACACTTATGAGTGGAGCAGCCTCCAGATAATTCCAGTGCCCAATCAGTCAAATCATACTGGCTGCTCAAGTGTTCCCACTGGGGGACCCCATACATGAGGTCCCCCACTCTGCCCTGAGTGCCTGATCCTCACAATGTCTAGCGTAAAAAATTGGACCTTGTTCTGTGTCTCTAAGTGTGGTGTGGACTGATGCAGAGAAGTAGAGAACCAGAACGTCCCTCATTCAAAGGACACTGGTTACACTGCAGTTCCATCTCCTTCCAGATCTGCCATCCCCTGGGGGACTTCAGTATCACACAAATGACCTCTCACTGCCAACACACTGGCCTCCCAATCCTTGACCCCCTCACTCACAGCGATGTCCTCACCTAAGTCACCTGGGATAACTCTTCTAGTGAACAAATGGCAGGGCCTGGGGTTTTTAAGGGACACTTTGAGGCCTCTTGTAAGGGAAATGGAGAGTTCCTCTTGTAGCCCCTCCAAAGGTCCTGTGCCTCCTCCTGGTGTTGTCAACATGCAGGACGCTGGGAAGAGCTGTAGGTCACAAAGTCACCATGTCAACCTTCCTGTCAGTCATAACAGGGAATTCATAACAGAGTTGGGTTGGGAGGTGGGGAATTGGTCTCACCGCCCTGGCTTCTGAGCCAGTGCCTCTGGCATTTCACCAGCACTTGATTCCTCCTCAGCCTGAGTGTACGGATGTCCTTTATCACCTACTCCATGGACAGTGATACCGTCTTGGCGCTCACCCCAGACAAGTGAATGTTGCCTGGAGCTCCCAAGGGAGGCCTGGCGAGCTGGGCCAGAGGGAGCTCCAGGAAGCTGAGGGGCTCCCCAAGACCTTGGTTGGGACTCCTGACAGTACACAGGGCAGGCCAGTCAGGGTAACTCACAGAATCCACCCTGACCTTACCTGGCTCCCCTATGTCCTCCTACCCTGGCTGCAAGGTCCCCTGCAGGCCCCTGTGCTACAGAAGTTCTCAGCCTCCCCCTCTTCACCCTCCCCTGCCCTCCCTCTGCCCTGCCTCCTTCCCTGGGAGGTGGCTGTGAGGATTCCCGGGTGCAGGGGCTGGCGGGGCGGGGGGTGTGTCCTGTGACCACCCGGCTGTGCTGGCTGCTGCTCTGTGCCTGTTCCCCCCTGCCCTGGCCAGTGCAGGAGGGAGACAGGGTCAGAGCCGGTCGTGGGAGTCCTGGGGCTTTCTTTAGTGCAGAGATGATGGCAGGCCCAGACAGGGGAGCCCCTGGGTGGGGTTCTGAGCTCCAGGACAGGCCAGGAAACTGCAGGGAGGCAGGAGGAGCAAGCTCAGGAGGCTGGAGGTGGCCTAGAGAGGTGCCGGGCCCAGCAGGGGGCACTGCAGAGTTCCTGTGTGGCGGGGAGCTGAGGGCACTTCCAAGGCGCATGACTGGAACTGGGCGCAGAGGAGGTGAAGCGCAGAAGAGAGGTGAGGACACTGAGGACTGGAAGGGAGCCTGGGCCCCACTTGCAGCTTCGAGGGGATAGAGGGTGGGGCAGTCCCATCTAGATCTGTGGGGAGCTGGGATCTGTGTGTCCTGTGCTGTGGGTTTGGGAGACACGAGTGGGTGTGAGGTGGTAAAAAGTAAGTCGGTGGGGGGAGGACTGTGGTGGGTGACCCCAGACAACCTCAGTTGCCTCCCCACTGTGGGGCTGAAGCTCTTGTAGGAAAAGGTGGGGATGGTTGTCTAAGCTGCTCCAAGTGAGTTGGGCCAACCCATGGCCGCTGCAGAAGTGACTGACAGCGTGTTGTATAAATCCCCACCACACCAGAGGGGAGGGTGTGTATGTCTCTGGTGTGTATGGTTTGTGTGTATGTAGTTTGCGTGGGTGTGGGATGTGTAGTATGTGTGGGAAGGTGTGCTGTGGGAGGCTACATGTGTGTGAAGTCTGTGGGAAGAGTGTAGCATGTGGTCTGTGTGGTGTGGAAATGTGTGTGTGATCTGTGTGGGGTGTGTATATGTGCTGAGTGTGATGTGTGTGGGGTATGGATGAGTACTGCATCTGTGTGTGCTGCATTTTGTGGGAACTGAGGGCTGTGTAATATTTGTGTAGGGGTGTGTGTGTATATAGGGAGCATATATGCGTGTGTGTGTGTGTGTGTGCACGTGATGTATGTGCAGTGTGTGTGGCATGAGTGGGAGTCTTATGGGAGTATGTGGGAAGGCTGCCTGGTGTGTGGGAAGGGTGTCTGGTGTGTGGGTATGTGTTGTCTAGTGTGTGTGTGTATTGTGTGGGAAGTTGGGAGTGTGTTGCTGATGTGAGTGGTGTGTGTATGGGATGTATGGTGTGTCTTTGTTATTTTTGTTGTATGTGTGTTTGCTATTTATGTGTGTGTGGTGTGTGGGTGTGTGTGCTTCGGGTGTGTGCCGTGTGGTGTGATGTGTGTGGTATGGGGTGGGTTGTGTGTGTTTGTGGTGCAGTGTGCATGGGTGGGTGGGTGTGGACGTGGGGCCCTGTGGGTGTGTACGTGTCTATTGGTGTGGGGGGAATGTGTGGGGGTGATGGTGTGAGCACCTGTGTACCATCAGTGTGTTGTTATCTCACAACAATAAGTTTAGCTGTAGTCAGAAGCTCTCAGGGAAACACCAGCAAATGGCATGGAGCAGCAGCAAACATGCCCACAGGCCAGGAACAGCCAGGGCTCCTCCCAGGAAGGCCAGGTGGGTGTAGGAGATGAAATATCTGTGTAATTTACCACATCAACAAAACGGGAAAGAGGAACCAGGTGGTTATCTCAGGGGATGACCAACAAGAAGTGTGGGCATCAACATCCCACAGCACCCTGGGAGCAGAAGGAAACCTCCATAGCCCGACAAGGGTGTCCATACAAACCCTCAGTCCTACAGGATCAATCCCAGCATCCTTCCCTGCTGCCTGGGACATGGCGAGGATGCCCTCTTGCCAGCCTGGTTCCCGCCATGGGTGGTGACAGCCATGTGTGGGCCTCTGTGATGCCTCTGTCTGTCCTGAGTTCTGTCTGTGCACGCTGGCGCTCCGCATGACTGGCATTTGCCCAACTGCAGCTGCTAGAGAGGAAGGGAGCCCTAGGTGTCCTCCCTCTGTGGGGAAAGCATGGAGCCAGGCTGGACCTAGACCAGCAGCTGGGCTCTGGCCTCCCGGTTCCTCGCTGCAGGGCACCCTGGCAGTGGGCTGTGGGGGACAGACACACGGTCCATGTCTGAGCGCTGCTCCCCATGGGCACTCGGCCAGGAGCAAATTGTGCAATGCCAGCCAGCTCCAGAGGTGCCTCTCATGCACAGAAAGGATGCTGCCAGGTCTGTCGTGAGCCCCAAGGCACTGGGCTGTGCGGGGACTGGCGCAGGACTGGAGCTGGTAGGTCCCAGAAACAGGAGCTGTGCTGACACTTCCATGATTGGTCCTGGGCTCTGGTCCCCATTCCACTTCTCCCCCATGCAGTGCTGAGGGTGGGGGTGGAGGAGAGAGCTCCCCTTCCCCTCGGAGAATCTTTCTGCTGCTCCTGATGTAAAGCCACCCAGCCATGCAGCCAGTATGACAGCTGTGCTTCTCTGATGATGTCCCTTGACATGTATAGACTGTGGCTTCTGAGCAGCCCTGTCAACCCCAGGTGAGGATGTGAGTCATCACTCCTCCCTGGAGGCAGCTGAGTCGAGGAGACAGGTGACCTCTGCCCACCAGCTGGGGTCTCTGCCTCTGCCCATGTGACCTGGCAGTCACAGCCCTGACCTGTCAGCTATTGGCTGACTTGGGCAAAGCTGCCCCACACTAGGGTGACAGTCACAGGAGGGAAAGGCCAAGACATGGGCCTGGAAGCCCTCAATTTCTCACCTTCTGGCTCTGCGAGGTTTCCTATGATTTGGTTCTTCAGACTCAGCATTCCAGGAACCATGGCATATGTGACACTGATAGCTCCTAGAGAGCCAAATTATCTGTTGATGAAAAGCTGAATTGTTCTGTTAGCCACTTGCAGTAAAACAAATCTTGATGAAAAAGCAAAATGTAAAACTCCGTGTAGTTCATCACTGGCTTCTACTGTGAGGACAGCTGCATATCCCTGAGCATCACTAGGGTGACAGTCACAGGAGGGGAGAGGCCAAGGCCGGGGCCTGGAACGCAAATGCAACAGAATGAGTCCTCTCTGCAGGCTGCCACCAGGAAGCCAGGAGGGCTCCAGGGAGCCTATGAAGGAGGCCAGGGAGGGAGGGCACGCAGCCCAGACTCCCCAATTCAGCCCTGGTCCTCAGATCCAACCTAGCTTCACCACCCCAGGCCCGTCCTGAGCCCATCCCCCAAACATGGCTGGAGAGTTTTGGCAGACACCTCCATCTCCAGCCTGGCAGGTGTCTGAGAACTCTTAGCAGGACCCGCAGGACCTCCAGGGCCACTCCCTGCTCTGGGCTCCTTGTGCAGAGGTGGGGCCAGGTGGGGTGCAGTCATTCTGCAAGCCCTGCCTCAGCTTGAAGGGCGGAGCCCACCTGTCCTTTGCAGCCCTGCTTGAAGGGCACCTCCTCCGGGAAGCCCTCCCTGGTTGCCAGCCCTTCTCAATTCCTGCAGCCCAAGGGCTTGGTCTGTCCCTCTCATCAGTCACTTGTCACTCAGGATGTACCATGATTTCTGGTTGGTTGTGTCCAAGCATAATTTTCTTCTTTAGTTCTTTGGTTTTCTTCCACCGTTTTAGTGTCCACACAGCCTAGAATGCAATTTTTGCAGCCACCTTGTCCAAGAAACTTTGGGGCAACCCTCAGTCTTACTCAGCGTGGCCGGCTGACCCAGGGGTGCAGGCCACAGGCCCAGCTGCTCCCTCCCAGGCATACACTGAGTCCAGTGTCCAATTGGCCAGGGCTTTGTGGAAGCTGGAGAGAGGAAGATGTTGAGAGTGCAGCCTGGCAGCATCAGATTTGGAAGCTGCTGCTGGCGGCCTCAGTGCTGGGAGAAAACCTGATGCTTGCCCTGAAGGGGGCCAGGTCTGGTTGCTCCACACAGGGCACCAAGTTGGCTGTACTCTCTCTCTCACAGCCTCAGTGCCCCACCAGGCCCAGGCTCTTCTGGGGGCCACATATTGTCCATCAACTGGGGGGCCCATGAGGGCTGGGCTGGCACCTTGAACAGGAGTATCAGTCCAGGCCCAGCCGGCTGATGTCATCAGTCAGCGTGGGGGGGGACTTGGAGTGAGGCGGGCCTGGGAGCTCCTCATCTGAGGAGGGCGGTTCCCTAGGTCCCAGCCAGGAGCTGACATGAAGAAACACAAACGCACTGAGGCCTGCATTTCCCATTCTCCAAGAAAGCTAGAAATCTGGATATTTAGGGGAAATGTTCAGGCTTGTAACTGTGGGCTCCCATTTTTGAAAATACTTGAAAGCCTAAGAAACATGTCAGCAGGCCAGCTTCACCCACAGCCTGCCTTGAATGCACTGTGCTGCAGGAAGGCAAGAAGCAGGGTTCAGAGGAAGCTTTCCTTGGGTGCATGGACCGGAGCAGCCCAGGCATCAGCAGGGATTGGAATGAGCGGGGCCTGAGCCAGGAGGCAGTGGGGGAGGCCAATGCCCTTGGCAGCTGCAGGCCTGCGGGGAACCCCGCCTGGCTCCTGGGGCCAGCCCCACTGCCCTGTGTCCGCTGTGGTCTTGGCTCAGGGCAGGAGCCACACTGGTGGGGGACACACTCCCTGAGCCTCAGGGTGGGTGCCCGTGGTCCTTGGCAGGTCAGGAAGAGCAGGAGATGAGGAATCACATGTAGGTCTCTGGAATCGTAGCTAACACTGGACTTCTGTAATGGGTTCCCCTAAGCAGGGTCCTAGGTGCCTGGCCTGCCCCACCCGAGTCCTGGCCCTGCCCCTGTGGGTGTCCTGCCTGCCACAGGCACACAGAAAGACAGGGAGGAGAGACCCCGAGTGTTCAGCAGCCCTGAAGAGGGCATCCAGGCCTGGGTACCCAGCTCAGGCAAGAGACAGGGCGTCTTCACGCAGCCTGTGACTCCACTTACACCTCACATCAGGGAGGGCTGGCTGAGTGCATGGCCTGCACCCCTGGGGCCTGAGGGAGCACCGCAGATTTCAGGGAGGGAACAGCACGCTGAGCCTGCCCTGTGCAGGGGCCAAGGCCTTTCCTGAGCTTGTTGGTTCAGGGAGGGTGGGGACAGGGCCCTTGAGTACTCAAGGCCCAGCCACTGCCTCCTGGACCCTCAGTGACACCGGATGAAGATTTGACTTGGTGGACACACAGATGTTGGTTCAGACACAGCTCCTTCCTTCAGGAGCCTCTGCGAATTCGGTGTTGGGGGAGGACCTCCAGGAACAGAGAGGTCAGGGGAGGCAGCCCCCCACTCTTCCTCACTCAGACTTTTGAATGCTTTCCTTCTTTCCTTGAAGAATCCTACCATGTGGTTATTGATGGAAAGGCTTTCATAATATAATGGGGCTGGATGAAGTCATTTGCAGGTTAATCTGCAAGGAAAACAATGTCGTTGGTGAGTTGTCTCCTCGGTGCCTCATGTGTTTCCCACACAATGCCGCCTCTCCCCACAGACAGCCAAGCCTCCCAGCCCTTGCCGACCGTTCCCTGTGGATACTGTGGAGTTGGAGGCCATGAGGACAAGTGGAAGGAGGCACTGGGGATTCCGGCCACCCCTCCCCTCATCTGCCAGGCGGGGAAGTAACAAATCTGAGATGCTCATGGGGCAGGAGCATCATGCCAGAGAGCATCTCAGGTCGGTGCTTCCCCCTCAGTGAGGCTGGGTTTAAGACTGGGTCTGCGCTCACAGCTGCATCTGCCCACCTTGGCCTCAGTTTCTCCTTCTCTTGAGAGTCCAGGAACTGAAGCTTGAAAGTTCTTTCCTGGGAAATGGTGGCAGCCCCAGGGGTCTCAGCCTGACCGGCCAGAGGGGTGTGTTTACCTTGCATTGAGGGGAGGATGCCAGCCTGTAGGCCTGGGCCCTGGAATCCTGCCTCAGAAACACATTGCCTGTCACCTTGACCAGATAAGTGTTCCACTCTGAGCCTCTATTTTCTCAATTTAACATGGAGCCAATACGGTGCTGGTTGTGTATCCTTTAATGCTTGGGACCAGAAATGTTTTAGTTTTTAGATTTTCTCAGGTTTTGGAATGTGCGCATTACAGTTATGTTTCAGCATCCCTAATCGAAAATTTGAAATCCAAACTCTCTCATGGGCATTTCTTTTGAACATCAGGTGGCTGCTCAAAAACTTTCAGACTTTGAAGCATTTTGGGTGTGGATTTTCATACTACAGATAGCCACTGTTGCACCTAACTAAGCAAAATCGCAAGTGTAGAGTAGTTGGTTCATGAATGGGCTATAGAATTTTTAAAATCTCCTCTTATTTGGCAATAGTTAGGCATCAGGGCACCTCTGCGATGGTGGAGTGGCCTGAGGAAGCGCTCGGTCCAGGCAGACACTGCGCCCTGGGTGCTGACGAAGTGCGCTCTTCCCCACTGAGCGCAAGGGGTAGAGTTGGGTTTTTTGCCTCCTTGATCTTCCCCGTTGGCCCCTTGATACATTTCTTTGATCTGTTGATGGTATGTTCACTGACCTCTAATTCCAGGGACATGTGGTAATCCCAGGATGATGTTCTCTTCCCCCAAGAGGCTTCTTGGCCATTTTCCTCCTTTCCATGAGTAGAAAGGGGTGGGGCCTGACATCCCCACATTCCCACTCGTCAGTGTTGTGTGGATGGTCTCAGGGAATTGGTTTCCATTGGGTTATACTTTCTGGGGGAGTGTCTTAGGGACTGAGCAGCCCCTTTCTGAGGAAAGCTAATGCTTATTGAGCGCTTACATCAGACATTGTGCCAAGTGCCTTATACACACTATCTCCCCGATTCTGAAAGCAGCCTTACAGAAATTCCTCTGTATGTGTCCACTTAAATAACAAGCAGACAAAGGCTCTTTATGCGAAAATGATGTTCATCCGGGAATGGGGCATCACAGTGGGAATATTCACGCCATAGTAAACTACACGTGTAGTCAGGGAGGTAGGATTTTAAAGGAAATGTGAGGAGGATTACATCATTGTTTGAGTTAATTATTCTTGGCTACTAAGATCAATAATAATATAAGTGACCCCAATGTGAGGTTGAATGGACAGTGGCTGGGCAGATGTCCTTGCAGAAGTATTTTTTGTGTAAGGTTGCAATGGTCTTTGTAAAACAGTGTCGTTTTGCAGAAACCTGTGATAGTTTTTGTTATCAGGTATACAAGCATGTGCATCTTCTCTTCATAAACTTCCCCAAGTCAACTTGCCAGGATCTTTTTTTAAACATGTTAACTCCATTTTGATTCTGACAACTTTCACAATTTCTGCCTTTTGATCAAGATCTGTCTGCAAACACATCACTAATCAATCATTCTGTGACTAGGTTTTGACTGTCCCTGGGTACTAGGATGGACCTGTCTTGGTTGCTGGTCTTGGTCCATATTGGAGGGGGCGATTGGTACCGAGGTGTAAGTGCCACACCCTTTTAGTCACAGTTGAACTTTAAAGGATGTTTGAAAGGAGTGACTCTCAGGCTAAGTCTACCCTGAGTCCACTGTTAAGTTCAATTTTGTTAGTTCCATAGTCTTTTGCTGTTATCGCAAAGTGATGGGCTGGCGTGAGGGTTATAAGTTGTACTTTCGCAAAAATTTAACAAGTAACAGATAAAAAGTTTAAAATTGGAAAATACAGTTTGCATAATAGTTTTGATCCATGAACGAAGGCTTAAAGACATCTGTATTAGTTTGTTCTCATGCTGCTAATAAAGACATACTTAAGTCTGGGTAAGTTATAAAGGAAGGAGGTTTAATTGACTCACAGTTCCACTCGGCTGGGGAGGCCTCACAATCATGCTGGAAGAGCAAGAGACATCTTACATGGTGGTAGGCAAGAGAGAATGAGAGCCAAGCCGAAGGAGAAACCCCTGATAAAACCATCAGATCTCCTGAGACTTATTCAATACCATGAGAATAGCATGGGGGAAAAATGAGGAGAATGACATAATGGCTTTGAAATCATTATCCTTGGCTAAACAGGTCAATACCACAGGTTCTGCCAGTCCCAGGTTGGCCAGGCAGTTGCTGGGCCCTGGGAAGCCTGGGTCCTGGCAGCCGAGCTCAGTGGGTGCAGAGCTGGAGCAAAGCCAGCGGGCAGACGAAGCCGGGCCTGCGCCCCTCCCCCACAGTTCGGGAGACGTGGAAAGGGTGTGGGCTCGGGAGTGAGAAGGTTCCATGTCTACACGTTATGGAAGTCTCCAGAGCCCACCACGCTCCCACATAAATGAATAAGTAAATATATACATAAATAAAAATGGAAAACTAAATTACAGACTTAAAAACAAAAACGCAGTCCCCCTCCTCAGGCTTCCCCATCGTGGTAAATGGTGGTAAACCTTTGACTCCTCCCAGCCTCCTCTCCACACCCAGTCCACCAGTAAGAACTGTTGCCTCCATGTGCAAAATCTATCCTGGATCTCCCCAACCTGGACAGATTCACTGCCCAAGAAATAAAACCCAGCCCCTCCCCCAGGGCCCACGAGGCCCTGCCCCTGTCCTGGGTCACTTCTTTCCCTCCTTGTCAAGGTCAGGGAGTCACTGCCCGGGGCATTGGCACACTCCACTCTCTCAGCCACAAGCACTCTTACCTGGGGTCTTAGTCCGGCTGGCTCCTGATCTTTTTAATCTCAGCTGAAATGTCACCTCTTCAGAGGGAATGTATTTTTCATGGAAGTTTTCAACAGTATGCAAAGTAACAAGAATTGTGCAATGAACGTGAAGCAGTCATCACCTATTTTCAATAATTCTCAACCTGCCCCAACCTCCTTTCCTTGGTACCCTTACCACAGAGTATTTTGAAGCAAATCCCTGGCCTTGCATCATTTCACATACAAATGTGTCAGTTCCTCTAGATCTGAAATTGTGTCTATAAGATCAGAGAAGTCACCCATAATGAAGCGGCTGTCCCTTCCCCTCTGGTCCCCTCACCTCCTCTGGTCATGGACATCACAGCACGTTGCACTCTCTGTCATCTTTTTTGTCCTGTTTTTGTTTCCTGTGTCCCCTGCAATCCCTAAAGGTGAGTCCCTTGAGAGCAAGGACTCTGCCTGCCTGTTCCTGTCACACAGCAGAGCTCTGCACAGTGCCTGCATGTGCTGGGCGTTCACAGGGGTCTCTGCAAGAGGAAGGCAGAGCCCACATGCTGGTCCTGGGCAACCGGGTCAGCTCTGCATGCCATGAGCAGGGAGGGGTAGCGACACTGGTCAGACATGTGCATGTACATTCTTCCCAGGTTGTTTCCTTTTTGATGAACATCCAATCAGTATAGACAGGGCTTCCATAACATGCCCTGGGCCAAACATATGAAAACCTGGGAAAAGGCCCTACAGGGCAGGAGACCAGGGAATCAGGGTTGGGCACCATAAGGTATACAGAATGCAGACGCGACCCCTTGCTGGGGCAGCACACTTCTGTGACTGGACTAAGGGCACCTTCCCCACCTTCCATTGTTGGTGGCCTCCAAGGTGTTGAGGGATCTGCAGTGTCCTAGGGTCTGTGAGGAGGGCAGGATGCGGGAAATAATTGCCCAAGGAATGGTACCTTCGCTCCAGGTCGCCTTTCAGAGTTAAGCCAACAGACTGTAAATACAAAAGAGCCGAAATGGTGACACCAAGCAGACCTCCCTGGTCACTTAGGACACGGCCACAGTGGCATGGGACTCCATGCAGGGCCCCTCACTACCAGACCCACCCCCTGCCCCCACTTGGTCATCATTGCTGAGTTAACCTGCTCTTGTCTGGGGGAGTGACCTCTCATTACCCGTGCTGTCTGCTGGCCAAGGGCAAGAATTGCCTCTCTCCGGGCTGGCTCTCACCACCTGTGTTTTCTGTTCTTTAGAGAGGTCTTTATTGGAGTCAGCTTGAACAGCGGCATCGCTTTCTTCAAGAGCAACGTCAGCGTCACCGGCACCACATGTGTGAGTACCAGCGCGGGGCTGCAAACACATATGAGGACTGTCTAGAGCTCCTGCACTGGAAGGAGTTACACCCTGGGGAGGACAGACAGGGCAGACAGTTCCCAGGCAGTCCCACAAAGTAGCGTGTGCAGCAGGAACCTGGGGCTGCACCATCCTGGCTTCCAGCTGGCAGGAGGGTGAGGCTGGGAGGCTGTCTGCCAGGAGCTAGAGTCCAGAGCCTCTGGGGTGCCCAGCTTCTCCACGTGGGTCTCTAAGGCCCAGGAGCTCTGGAGGATTCCATGCACTGCCGTCGGGTACATGTGCTGCTGAACTGGTGCCCCAGCTGCTGATCTGGTCCTAAACCTGCTCATGACCCTGGCCCCTGAGCCTGCCTCATGGTCACCTGGCGTCATTGCTCAGATGCCTTCAGCCTCCTTTCTGCCTCTCCTCCTTGCTTGGGCCCCTGAGCTGTCCTCTCTGTTCCCTTGCTAAGCCCTGCATTTCGTCTCCTTCTGCCGCTGAAGTGGAGGCTCTGGGATTCTCGGACAGGGGCTCAGCTCCAAGAAGCCCCAGGGAATGGCGGTGCTGTGCCCCAGGTCCCAGCTCTTCAGTGCTCCACGTCTTTGGGCAGCTTGGCCCAGGGCCACATAGGCAGGAGGATGCGCTGGAGGGACAGGCAGGAGGCCTGAGCCCACCCCACCGCCTTGTGCCCCGTCTCACTTGTGAGGACACACCAGTGTCGAGACTCCCCCTCCGGGTCTACACTTGCCGGTCCCTGCACATACATGCACAGATCAGCAGGCTGAAAGCACACATCCCCATCAGGAATCCACCCACTAATGGCTCGATGGTGACAGGCACATCAGGAGATGTCCTGGGTCTCCAGCCTCGCCAGGGGTCTTCACGCTTGGCCTCAGTGGTTCCTCTCCTTCAGCCAGCCTGGTTCCCAGCACAGGCTCTCCCCCCTCCCCTCCCCTCCCCTCCCCTCCCTCCCCCACCCTAGCCTTCTCTCTAAGCAGAGTTCGGGATCTGGGGAAGGCCTAGGCAGCCTGCATTCCCACGGATGCTGCTCAAGGTCTCTTTATTGTGAGGAACACCCAGAGAAGTGTTCCTGTTGCTCACACCCCATGCAGACCTGGTTCTGAGCCAGGACTTCCTCTGAGCTCGCTAAATCTCACAAGTGCCCCCAGGGAGGGAAGCTCATTCCCTTTGCGCAGATGTGGAGACTGAGGCTCAGACCCGTGTGTGGATGTGCCCACAATGCAGTGTCTGGAAGTGGGGAGAGAAGCTGTGGGAGATGGACCCGGGTCTCCTGTCCCTGCTCCTGCACCTGCACCTCTCTCGGTCACAGCACCCCCACCCTCGCCTGTCTTTGTACCTGTACATTTTGTGGTCCTCACAGAAGCCCTGTGCTGCAGGCAAGGTGTGCAGTGAGAGTGGGTTCTTCAGACCATGGAAGCTTCTAGGACTTTCTTTGCAGGGCTCTAGGGCAGAGCCTTTCAGCAGGGCCAGAGGAGGGGTTTGTAGCTTTCTTGGGAGCATCCCTTACCCTGGCCCCACTGTAGTACCTTGAGGTGGGACCACCGGGAGAGAAGAGGGAGTGGGCAGATGGGCCCCCAAGTGGACGGCACTGGGAAGAGGCCACCCAGGCCCTCCCAGGCCTGGCATTCCTCTGTCTGCTGGGCGTGGCTCATGGTGCTCTTTCTCTACCAGGGCTTTTCCGCAGCTGGCTGTATTTTGTGCCGCCCCTATTGCTTGCGCCACTGCTGCTGTGTTGTCTGGCCGCTGTGCCGCAGGAAGGCAAGTGCTCCCTGCCCGCCCAGCCCTGGGGCCCAGGCCCACGCCCGCCCTCCGAGGGACTCCGACATGTGACTGCCCTGTGATCCCAACTGTGGGAAGTTTCCTTCAGTTCCCGGCTCATCACGTGAGCCTGAGAAGGCACAGACCTGTCCACACGTTCCCAGAGCCTAGCAAGCCTGGGCTTCTGCAGGGCCTCTTGCCCCGGGTTGGTTACAGAGAGCTGGCCTGGGATGCCCTGGACATGGAGCTGAGCCCTGCCCTGGCTCCCAGAGAGAAGTGACCCCAGAACCCCTGAAACCAGGGCTGCCTCAACAAGCCAGATTTCTAGTCGCCTCAGATGGACAAGCGCCAGGAAGCGGCCTCTGTGTGGAGGGAGGAAGAGAGGGTCCCCCATGAGGTCCTGATGGCCCACATGGAGGACGGGGCTGTAACCCCCCGGCTGTCTGTGCCTTGAGAAACCAGCATGGATCTCAGCATATGTCTGGTGGCTTCCCCATTCCTCCATCTGTCTTTAGTGAGCTCCAGCTTCCCCCTGGGCCCCATGCTGAGCTGGGGAGGAACAGAAATGAAGCAGCCACTGTTCCCCACAGGGAGCTCACATTCCTGTCTTGTCAGGGCTGAGGATGAAATGTCCACCCCACAGGAGTGGGAAGGGCCCCTATAAGGCAGAACAGGAGCCAAAAGCAGGGAGGATGGAAGGGGTGCTGGGAGCTGGTGGGATGGACCCAGCCCAGAGAGCTGCAGACAGAGGACAGAACAGGGGAGGAGAGGACAGAGCTCAGCCCAGGGAACACGCAGGGCTCATCTCTGCCCAGGGAGGCATGAGGGGAGGAAGCCAGGGCCTAGGCTGGGAAGTTAGGGAGGGCTCCCGGGGACAGACAGCCTCTCCCTGAAGAAGGGAAGTGGGGTGGGCACTCTCTTCTCCATGTGGCTGTGGGAATAGAAGGACACTTGTAGGAGTTGGGCCTCTCTAGGGACCTAGTTCCTGGCCTGGATGACCCCTAGGAACCCCACAGCGGCAGTACAGGTGTTCTCCTTGGGTAAGACTGGAGGCTGAGGCCCAGGACAAGGAGCCTGCCAAATACAATCTCACAGGCTCAGGGTGGTCAGAGTGACACTCCAAAGACAGTGCTCTGTTCTGCTCCAGACCAGGGTCCCATCTGTGCACAGGGCCAAGGCAGAGCCCACCCACCCCCATCCAGCCCACATTTGTCTCTTTCGAACATTCTAGACTGTCAAGAAGTCAGCACCTGTGCAGAAGCCAGAAAAGGTAAGTCATGGTTCTGGTCCCGATATTGTCGCATCCCATGAAGTCCACTGACCTTCACCAAGAGTGCCATGAAGCCTGCGCCCCATGACCTCCACCTGCTTGGGCAGAGAAGAAGGTGACAGAGGGGCAGAGCGAAGCCTGAGAAGGGCGGGGACTCACAGTGATGTCCCCAGCACGCCCTTCCCGCTCCCTGTACCCCTCAACATGAGCCTTGTCACCAATTCCCAGCCTGGGGTGGCCAGTTTCAGTGACTGTGATGATGTCTCCTGAATAAGTGGGGGCTCTTCTGTCAACACCCCAAGGACCTGTTGTAAGATGCTAAGAACACTCTGGAAAAGGACCTGGCCCCCTCCCCAGGCTCCAGATGTGGGTGTGGCTCCATTTGGCCTCTCTGGGTCCCTGTCTCTAGGCAGGGCCGAGGGGGCTGGCTGGGGTTAGTTTTCGGGACTGCAGGGCTGAGGGATGGGGGAGTTCTGGCGGGCACCGAGCCAGGAGAGACACCAGCCCAGTGAGCACAGGGACCAGGAGTCCAGGAGCAGGTTGTGGCTCACCTGGGTTGGAGAACCCCCGCCAGGGTCCACGGGCAGTGGTGAGCATCTGAGGCACGAGGCCCTGGGCCTGGGATGGGGTGGGAACAGGCCTCCCTGGCCAAGGCTGGCCTCTGCGGTGCTGCAGAGTGGGCCCGGGGAGGCTGCATCTGCACCCAGCTGGGTGTGGGCAGTCACCTGCAAATGCTGGGACCACTGCACAGCCCCCAGGGCAGGCCTCTTTCAACAAGAGTGGCCTCGGGAGAACCAAGGGGACAGAAACAAAGTCATTGGCAGTTAGGAGAAGAGCCACGTCTGCAAGCCAGGAGGAGTTTGCGTGTTTCTCACATGAAGGACCCTCCCCTGTGGTGTGGGTTTCTCTCTGGTCCTTTCATTTCCCAGACACACATCTGGCAGTGGCCAGCACTGTGCTCAGACAGCACTGTCAACAGACAGTTGTTTTTATTTTTTTAGGAGCCAGAGCCGGAGAAACCACTACCTCCACCAACACTGCTTCCTCTGCCCCCACCTCCTCTCCCCCTCCTGGAAACACCTGCCCCACTGTGATTGTTTGTTGCTCTGGGTGCCAAGGAGTGTGCGGGATGAGAGGGATAAAGGTGAGAAGGGCACAGTGGAGAGGGGCTGTGAACCCCGGCTGGGAGTGCGGGAGGAGGGGGCAGCTGGGTCCCGCTGCAGACGCCTGGGCCCTGGAGAAAGGCAGGCTCTGTGGGGGCTGGACTTTGGTCACTTGATGCCAAGAGCAACCAGATGCCCACCTCACCCTAGTGCCCCTGTGGCAGACATTTATGAGGGCTCCTGTCCCCTGCACCACCAGGTCTGTCCCTGCACATCGAACTCCCTCTCTAGAAAAATCCATGTTTCTGTACAGTGGCAGCTTTTGATGTCTGGCCAGTCCCTCGTTCCCAAAGGGGTGCCTCAGCTCTGGAAATGGCCGGGGCTTCAAACCACCTGCCTGCAGGTGCATGGGTCAAGCAATCCGAGTCACAAAGGGTCACATAGATCTTAACATGGGCCAGAGACTGTTGCAAGTGCATTCCACAGACTAATATATGCCAACAGCTCTAATGTGGGGAGGACGCTAGAGGCCCTGCACAGTTAGGTAACCCACCCAGAGTCACACAGCCAGGAAGCAATAGGACCCGCATCCAACAGCCTGGCTCTGGGTCCTTACTGTGTGCATGGCCACCTCTCTGTCCGGCAAGGTGGTCACCACTGTCTGCATTTCACAGCTGTGGACACCGAGGCTCTGATGTTTAGCGATGGGCTCAGTGTGACAGGGTTGGTGAGTGGTAGAGCTGGGCTATGAGCTGACCCCAGGGGAGGCTCATGTCCGAGTCAGGCTCCACCCCGTGTCCTGCTGTCATTATGAACTGTGGAATCACCTGCGAGTGTATCTCTCTATGGTGTAAAATGTCACACAGCAGGTGCTCGCGTAATGTCATTTCACTCAACGTCATCTGAACACTGAGTGACAAATGATGATGCTGATGAGAAAACAAACCCCTTCCCGGCCGAGGCCACTGTCTGTGTGCAGTTGGCATGTTCTTCCCATGTCTGCGTGGAATTTTTCTGGGGACTTCAGTTTCGCTTACACCCCAGAGATGTGCACATCAGGTGGACTGGGCTTCTGTGGGCGCAGCGTGAGTGGGTGTGGGTGTGTGAGTGCACGCTGCATCGGCCTGACGCCCTGTCCAGGGTTATTTCCCACCTTGCACCCTGAGCTGCCGGGATAGGCTCCAGCCTCCTGCGACCCTGAGCTGGAATAACTGAGGGAATAATCATGTTATTTTCTTTTATTAACTTTTCTTAAGGGTATGTATAGCTCACATTTATTTCAATGTTTAATGTTAGAAGCATTTTGGTTTTTATTTAGAAGTCCCGTGATGTCTTCATGACCAGATGTACACCGTAGGAACTTAAATTACTTGTATCAATTAATCTATGGTCAAATTAGTTTTCCTGTACACTGCTTCACTGGAAGTCTGATTTCCAAGAAATTATCGATGACTTTTAAAGAGGATTTACTGAAATTTACACATGACACATTTGTGAATATTAATATCTTGATTTCACACTGTCACTTGCAGACCTCCTTCTAAATTCGTACTCATGTTTGCTGAGAGAGTCATTCTGGGTAACAGTTGGAGCTTAATGCAGACAGGCCTTAGGATGCATTCATGGTCATGGAGCTTCTGAGTTCTCCTGACCACGTGCCCATGGAGGGCGCTAGACCAAGGGACAGGTGTGGCAAAGCCAGGCTGGCTGTGGCCTCCACCTGTCTAGGAATCCCAGCTTGCAGCTGTTCTTGAAGCTAGTGCTTTTTGGGAAAGTGTCAGATTATAACTTTAGTATTGCAATGACAGCAAGCTTCCCTGTGACTCCTCAACACCACCCCTCCACCCCAACACATACACACACGCACACACACACACACACACACACACTCCTGTAACATAATCAGGAAAACCAGAGCTTGAGCCACAACTCCAAAGCACTGGCAATTAAGGTTTCAGATTAATTGTTTGCCCATGACTTCAGGAAATGTCCCTTCACCTTAGAGTGGTTGAGCTGATGTGAGAAATAATTAGTTGCTGCCTTAGATATCTGCAGTCAGTAGAGAGACAGTGAGGAAGACTTCCGCAAACTCCAGGAACCTCCTCAGCACCTTACACTTTTCCAAAGATTCAGGGGCAGCCAGCTGGAGGTCTCCTCTACTGTGAGGTGCCCCAGCCCTGCTCCTTTCCATCACTGCAAGTGCAGACCCAGACCTCAGAGCTCCCTGTAGCTCCTGGGGGATAGGCTGGGGCAGAGGAGAGGAGGTGGCCTCAGTGTTAGTGCCCTGGGTCCTGCTCGGGAGGAAATCAAAGGGATCCCTCAGAAGTGGGCAAACACTAGGTCTGGAACGATTGCGGTAAATGATTACTGGAATGTCTTGCAATAAATCAGTAGAAACAAAGGAGGTGAAAGTAAACACGACAGATTCCTTTCTCTTTACAACAGCAACAGCAACAAAAAATACCCATGTATAACTGCCACAAAAATGTGCTGACCCATGAAACTATAAAACTTTAGTTATTAGAATAAGAGAAATTTGAAAATATAAAAATCTAGAGCACAATGTCGACTGTTCCCGGAGGAGTTCATGAGCTTAGTATGCTATTTTAATGAAAATTGTAACGAAACATTTTTAGGGAATTTTATAAAAATGACTTAAGTTCACTTGAAAAAAAATAGTTAAGAATCGTTAAGATATTTTTAATACAGAAAAGCAGCGAGAAAAGATTTGTCTCATCCAATGTTAAACATTAATCTCCAAAAATTAAAATAATGAAAAACAATAGCCTTATAAAATAATGGCCCCAGGCCGGGTGTGGTGGCTTATGTCTGTAATCCCAGCACTTTGGGAGGCCTAATGCGGTTGGATCATGAGGTCAGGAGTTCAAGACCAGCATGACCCACATGGTGAAACCTGTGTTTACTAAAAATATAAACATTAGCAGGGTGTGGTGGCTCATGCCTGTAATCCCAGCTACTCAGGAGGCTGAGACAGGAGAATTGCTTGAACTAGGAAGGTGGAGATTGCAGTGAGGCAACATTACACCACTGCACTCCAGCCTGGGCGACAGAGCGAGGCTCTGTCTCAAAAAACAAAAACAAAAAACAAACAGAAAAACAAATAAAAAAAATAATGGCCCCCAAATCAAGCAAATACTACCTGGAAAATTAGAGTATATGATTGTGGTGGTAGTCCCTGGTACTGACAACGTGTAGGCAGATGAGCTCAGGTGCACTTATAGATGTTTAAGGATTGCTTAACATATATTAAAAGAAAACTGTCAGACAAATTAAATGTAACAGAGTTTAATTGAGCAGGAAAGAAACCAAACATGATTCCAAATAGGGCTGCCCCAAGAACCAGGACAGACTCAGAGAGGTTCCAGGGCTACCACATGGTCAAATAAGATTTCTGAACAGAAAAGGGAAAATGACATAGAGAACATGGAACCGAGGTACAGAAACAGCTGGACTGGTGACAGCTCCGTGTGTCCTCCTCATTTGAATTGAAGTGTGGCTGCTGTGAGCGGCTGAGGCTCAGCTCGTGTCACAGAAGCACACGCCACAGTTGGGTTGTCGGTTTGTTTATGTACTGAGTTAGGCTGTGGTTCATATGTGAGAACTCAGGTGTGGGGAGTATGGAGGCTTTCCCAGGCCAAATTTTAGTTTTATTTCACAATTTCACTCTTTGAGCGGCCTCTCAATTTGGGGGAGATTGTCCAAAACTTTGGGCATTGAAGCCACTCTCTGTCACCATCATAAATGAGTTATTTGATCTCAGTACGGAATTCACAAGTCGTGACATCATGCCAGTTCAATACTTTTGCATGCTCTTGCTGACTCAGTGGAAGTGAGACCACTCATCCTCAATGGATGGCTGCATGTAAGACACTGAAGATTTGAGAGGGTACAGTGGACAGGGGGGATCTCTTAGGATGAGTACAAAGAGGAGGATATCAAAAGACCAAAGTGAACTCCTTAAAAATGTTTCTTATGAAGCAAACTGACCCGAATCAAACAAGTCAAGGTTCAGGCAACATAGGCAGCTAGCCAGTATTTAAGTCGAATTGGTCATAGTCCTTGTTCAGGGAAGACAGGCTGTAATTCACTGGAAAATGGCCTGATTTGTAGAGGCATTCATCTTTGCTGTTAGCCTGGTAACACAAGCACAATAGCCTGGAAAGTCACTAGAATAAATAGATTAGAAAACCTTGTAAAACCCGTTTGTCATCTACCATTTAGGGTGCCTACAAACCAAGTGTCAATTGCTCCAAGAAACACATCTGTGTTCTTTTCTCCTGAGAGACTTCCTGAATCTATTTGGTGGCAGTGTTTAAGAAAACAGTAATACCAGCTACCTTTTACGTTAAACTTTCTGTAGTAACAAAATCAGGGGGAGAGATAGGTACAACATTCACTTGCGTTTAATACCAAAGGCGAGCCCCCACCTTTATCAACAAGGAGATCTGAAGCTTCATGATGTCCCATTTGAATGCATGTGTCGTCACCTCTCTTTTGGAGTATGGCTTTTACCCATGGTTCACATCTTGCTATTTGATATGACTAACTCCTGCCTTTCAAATACCTTCCCGTGAAAGTTTCCCTGATAACTCCTATGATCAGAGGCAAAAACAGTCAATAACTGAAGTTAGCACCAACTTTGAAACAGACGAAGAGAAGCTGAGGAAAGATTTCCTTTGGTTTCCTGGGGGCTCACTCTTGCTGGTAGTGAGGAAGCCACTGTATGAAATTTAGAGCTAATCATTAAATTGGGAAAGTCCTTAAATTTTGTAGCCAGTCAGACCTCTTATTCGTTCAGCAGAATGGAATAAGAAGATTCTTTGCAGACCCAGTACAGGCCCTTCGCAATTGGAAAAGTGGGCCATTTGGTTGTATTTGAGCAAGGGTTTTAAATTATTTTATTTTATTTTTTAAAACTTATACTTTAAATTCTGGGGTACATGTGCAGATTGTGCAGGATTGTTACATAGGTATATACATGCCATAGTGGTTTGCTGCATCCATCCCTACATTAGGTATTTCTCCTAATGTTATCCTTCCCCAATCCCCCCCACTCCCTGCTATACCTCCCCTGGCTCCCCCATCCCCCAACAGGGAGGGGAACGTACAGGGAGAAAAAGGGATTTTAAAATTCGGTCACCCATGGCCAGACGCAGTGGCTCACTCCTGTAATCCCAGCACAGCAGAGGTGGGCAGATTGCTTGAGGCCAGGAGTTCGAGACAAGCCTGGCCAACATGTCAAAACCTCATCTCTACTAAAAATACAAAAATTAGCTGGGCATGGTGGCATATGCCTGTAATTCTAGCTTCTTGGGAGACTGAGGCATGAGAACTGCTTGAACCTAGGAGGTGGAGGTTGCAGTGATCCGAGATTGAGCCACTGCACTCCAGCATGGAGTACAGAGCAAGACTTTGTTTAAAAAAAAATTGTTCACTCATTAGTCTGCATAAAAGGAAGTTTCCTTTTTTGTACCTCCCTTATAATATGTTGTAAAGACATAAAACCACATTTAGGTTTTAAAAAGTACCCTACTGAATTTAATCTAGGGACATTATACAAGTAATCACTTGTACCCACATAGGTAATTCCCGGGTCTTGAGTGACTAGTGCCTGGAAGCCCAATATACCTTTTGCAGGTGTCACTTGAATAGGTTTGCTATATTTGGTAACGATCAGGTTGTTAATTGGAAAGGTGTTAGAGGGTTGTTTCTGGCAAGTGCAGGAAAGCAAGCAGTAGTGATGTTTAGCATATCAAGGATAACTTTCCACTCTTCCTTTGGAGTTTCACGGTGACTCTGGGAACATGGAGAGACGCTGGCATTCGTGGAATCGTTTCTTCATTTTTTTGGTGTTCGCCCAAAGACCCAATTGCTTGGGTTCTATGCTAGAGTGGGAGAGGCATGTGGTTCTGTTATCCCTTCCAGTGACTGTTTCATAAGGCATCAACGTATGTTTTTCAACAGGAGCGTATCTGATTATCGTCAAAGCCAATGATAGTACCTTTGGCCAAGACAACTCAATTGACTTAGTTAACTTTGTCAATTTTAGTTTTCTTTGTCCTTTCAACTCTCCAGAAGACAGAGGGTTAAGGACAATGATGATTCCATTGTGTCCATAATTCCGTATTTAAGTGCTTTGTAACTTGCCCAGCAAAATGAATTTCCTTATTGCTGGAGATTTCTCCAGTGAGTTGCCAGAAGGAAACACATTTTGGGCTATTGTCATTGTATCAGCTTTCTACGTGGAAAAGCTTTTACTCAACCAGAAAATGTACAAACTGCTACAGGACATTCTGATACCCCGTTGAGGTTGGCAACTGAATGAAGTCCATCTGTAAGTGGTCGAAAGGCTCACCAAGTGGTGAACACATACTACTTGAAGTTTTTATTGTTTTCCAAGGGTTATGAGTTTGACAAACCAAACACTGATTACATATCATTTTAGCAATTTTGACACGGTCATCCCACCAATATTTCTTCATAACGTGGATTCTGTTCCAGGACGAGTTGCGGAATGCAGAGCTTTTAATAATAGAAGCTTCAAAGACTCAGGAAGGGCCAGGCAGCCATCTGAGCCCTCTGTGAGCCCATGCTTAGCACTGAATTTACAGCCTTTAGGCACCAAATTTGTTTTTCCAAATCGAGTGCATTGCAGTGTTTATTAATTAGGTCACCATGAGGGATTTGATTTGGGTCAATATTATGGAGTTAGTTTAAATTGTATATCGTAACAGTTTCAGCACTGGCTGATTTGGCATAAATATCTTGTAGAGCATTCCTTTTATACACAGGTTCAGTTTTACAGATATGAGTTTCCATCTTAATAATGACTGTCTCTGATGGGAACCAGGTAGGAAAAGGAGTTTATCTACTTTAAGATCGTTTTTTAATGGGGATCCCAGTAGAAGTAAGAAACCCTTGTTGTTTCCATAACGTGCCAAACTTGCGTACTACTCCAAAATCATATCTTCTATGTGTCTAAATATTTACTGACTTGTCCTTAGTTATAGGACAGGCTTAGGTGAAAGCAAAAAGCTCTGTGGCTTGCTGATTTAAGTTGAGGAAGAGTTCCGTCCTCTATTAACTCATTTGGGTGGTAATGACATATCCTGCCTGATACTTTCTTTTGAGTTTTTGGCATAGGACCTATGAACAAAAAAATAATAACTCAGGATTAGCCAGTGTACTGTCTTGTGGACCAACACAAGGGACCACTATTTCCAACACTGTACGCACACGGTTGTGGCTGTCACCAGAGTCAGAGTTAATACAATGGCAGGTTAAGCAGGCTGCAGCATTTTAGATGGAGATTAGAAGGCAGGAGGAAGAATTTCACAAGATGCTAGCTGGCTTCCTCAAAAATGCTGTGTTTGGTCGAAATCTAATAGACTTTTCACAGCATGTTTGACTTGTGAATTGAGTTCATTCCCTAAAACCAGGTCAGATGAAGCTTCCAACTTGGCTGCTGCTACTACTGTTTTCAAATGATTAGAATATGCCCGAACTACTGGGCCTAACTGCTGGCTGGAATATGCAGTGGGCCTTTGTCTCCCCCATGTTCTTGAGCAGGAACTTCTAATACCTGATTGTTGTGCGCATGAACAGCCAAGGTAAAAGGTTTAGGGTAGTCTGGAAGTCCTAAAGCTGGGGGCTATCGTAAGGCCAATTTCATGGTTAAAAGCCTGGACTGTCTTTCCAAGGTAAAGATTCTCATACTGCATTTCTAGTGAGCTAAAACAATGGTGAGGCCATTAAGGGAAAATTTGGGACCCCAGGATCCTCAATATCCTGTGAGTCCGAGAAAACCTCTTAAATGTGTTTTGGTTCCAGGCTGAGGAAAACATTGAATAGTTTTTAATTCTCCCAGGCAAGAGGGAAATCCCTTCAACAGTCAAGTCATGTCCCAAATAGTGAACTTTTTCTCTTGAAAACTGAAGTTTTTCCATTAAGGTCTTGTGACCTTTATGTGCCAATTGCTGTGAAAGGTAAACTGAGTCAATTTCAGAGCACTGCTGAGTGGGAGAGCATAACAGGTCATCTATGTACTGAATAGCAGTAGAATGTCCAGCAGGCTGTGGGGTTATTAAGTCCGGAGGCAATGCCTGGGGAATAGAAAGGGCTTCGGTGAACCCGTGTGGCGTTACAGGCCAGTGTACTGCGGATTTTCCAAGTAAAAGCAAACAAGTGTTGACTCTTTATGAACTGGAATGCGAAGGAAGGCTGAGCAGGGGTCTGTTACCATCAACCACTTTAAATCAGTGAGTACATCAGATAATAAAGTATTGGAATTTGGGACTATGGGAAATCTTGGTATTATAATTTTGCTAATTAGCCATAGATCCTGAACAAATCTTCAGCTTCACCCATTTGATTTTTTAACTGGTAGGATGGAAGTGTCAACAAGGACTAGTACCCGGAACTCTAAGTCCTAGTTCAAATAAATCTCCCACAGTTGTTGATAGCCCTTTAATTGCAACAGGTTTTAGCGTATATTGGAGTAATTTAGGCAAAGGCTTAGAATGACCAGTGTGGACCTTTATAGGCTTCACATTTTTAATACTTTATCATTCGAGGAAGAGACCCGTAACTATTCAGGTGTTTTAGAAAGATCAAGGCATTATGAGCCTGAGTTTTGGTGTTATCAATTTGTCTGTAGAGAGCATAACAGTTCTGGTTCAGGAGAACCAGCTGTCCCCAGGGATTGCTCAGAGGAAAGGAGGTTGGGGGCTGAGGCCTGAGTGAACACAGGAGAGAATTGACCAGAAGCCAAGATCTTGCCTAGACCTTATAATCTGGGTAGTACCCAGGAGGATGAGGCCACAGATACTGAAGGGGAAGCAGTTACAGTCCTCATGCATGCAGAGTAGGGGTGGGCACACCTACAAGGACACAACAATCCCCACCACGGGCTCAACCTTCTGCCAGGACATGACTGGAAAGGGCAAGCAGAGTGGTCACTTTAGCTGGGAGCAAGGATAAGGGGCTTCCTGGAGGAGGCCACTCTGGAGCTGAGTCTGAAAAGGTGAGTGGCGGTTCACTGGGAAGACAAGGTTAGGAAGAGCATTTTGGAAACAGAGGACAGCTATGCAGCTTGAAATGGGAGAGCTGAGAGGCTCTGAGAAAGACTGTTATCTAATTGGCTGCCTGCTAAGCCAAGAGATCAGCCTCCGGGAAACCTAACAATTCTCCTTGAAAAGGCCAGGCTCTCAGTTTGCTTCCTTGCTTACAAGATGGCTTCTGGAGCTCCAGCCATTACACTCACACTCCAGGCAGAGAGAAGAAGGAAAAACGGAAAGCAGCCTTCTTTAAAGCACTGCCCAGCAATTCCTATTATACTCCATTTGCCAGAACGCATTCACATGGCCATGTTGCTCAGCAAGGGAGACCGGGAAAAGGTCATTTTACAGTGGAGCACATTGCCTCTCTCTTTTTTTTTAAGTTCTGGTATACAGGTGCAGGTTTGTTATGTAGGTGAACATGTGGGATGCATGTGCAGGACGTGCAGGTTTGTTACGTAGGTAAACATGTGCATGGTGGTTTGTTGCACCTCATTGCCTCTCTTAACAAAAGCCAGCCTCGTTAGTAAGGAAGACAGGAAGTATGGACTTGGGGTGACCAATGCGTGTTTGGTATTGCTGGGCGCATTTGAGAGATGGGAAAGCCATTCTCAAGAGGCTGAGTGACTTGCCTGAGGTCGGAGGCTAGATTGAACCCCAGTCTCTTTGACCTTACTTAGAGTGACCCTGAGGGCCATTTAGAAAGGCCCTGATCAAGTCTTCACACAGGCTTGCCCCGATCATGGACCTGAGAAGGCAGCAGGGGGAAAGGCATCGCAGATAGACACAGAGAGAAGACAGTCTGTGCGGCTTGCAGCTGTGTGGGCGGTGGGCTGGCTACACTGGTGTGTGCCCAAGATGAAAGCAAAGCAGCCGCTTCTGCAAGACAGAGTTTGCTGTTCCTACGGGTCTGGAAAATCCTCTTCCAAAACCAAGGGAACTGTGCAGCTGCTGCCTTTGCAGCTCATCACCTACCCAAGGGTCCCTGGAGCCAGCCTCGAGGGCGTGGTGTGTGCTCATCCCTTCCACATGCTCACGAGAGCCTTCCGGGCCATGCTGAGGCACAGGGGGGAACTGGGGCCTCCTCCTGGCTGCCAGGGGGAAACAAGTTCAACCCCAGGGCTGGGGGAGTCCAGAGTCAGAGACCCAGGGCTGCCTGGAGAGGCAGGGTGGACTCGTGCTGCTTGAGCCGAGTCTGGAAGGAGTCGTCCAGGCTGGAGGCAGCACACAGGGGAGAGAGGAGGAGCACAGCAAGGCCCATCCTGTGGGTCCGGATGGGTCCTGGCCCCACCCCTTGAGCCAGGCACCCACAGCCTTCTGAGCCCAATTCCAATGCCATCACGATGACCTTCTGTCTCTTCTCTTCCCCACAGGGAAGGTGCCTCAGCTTAGCCCTTGCACAGTCCCAATGCGCACAGGCTCCCTGCTGCCTGGAGATCTGCTTTCCACTCAGCCAGGAGTGCCTTCCCCCACCACAGGCTCCCTGCAGCCCAAGGATGTGCCTGAGACACAGCCAGGAGTGCCTTCCCCCACCACAGGCTCTCTGCAGCCCAAGGATGTGCCTGAGACACGGCCAGGAATGACTTGCCCCACCACAGGCTCCCTGCAGCCCGAAGATGTGCCTGAGACATGGCTGGGAGTAGTTTTTCTAAGCACAGACTCTCTACAAACCAAAGAGCTGCCTTCAACCCAGCCAGAAGTGCCTCCCCATCACCTGCTCCTCCAGGTGGGGCCACCTCCCTGCTAGGTGCTCCAGGCCTCCCTCCAGGATGCTGCCGCTGCTCCCCCACACTGTTCAGGCACACTGCAGAACCCCCTTTGTCGCTCCCTCCCTCAGAGCCCAACTTCTAAGGCACCAAACACCCAAGATTAACAAGCCTTTGTTGCTGAACTGGACATATACATCGAGTCTTTGTTTGTGGGTCAAAGGAGTTGAATTCTTGCTGATCAACCAATGAGTTTGTCACCGGGGAGCTTATCCTCTGAGTGAGCTGGATTTATACTGCACCTGATGGGACACAGTGCCCTGGTGCCATGGGGGATGCCAGGCATGGATGCATTCCACTCCCAACAGCCCCGACTTCATCTGTCACCAAGAGGTGGCCCAAAAAATCATTGAAATATGAATTCAGTGCTGTGTCTTCTCTAGATTTTTTCTATTTTTTTTTTGGGTGGGGACAGAGTCGTATTGTGTAGCTCAGGCTAGAATACAATGATGCAATCTCGGCTCACAGCAACCTCCACCTCCAGGGTTCAAGCGATTCTATTGCCTCAGCCTTCTGAGTAGTCGGGATTACAGGTGCCTGCCGTGATGCCTGGCTAATTTTTGTATCTTTAGTAGAAATGGAGTTTCGACATGTTGGTCAGGCTGGTCTTGAACTCCTGACCTAAGGTGATTCACCCACCTCAGCCTTCCAAATTGTTGGGAACCGCGTCTGGCCCTTCTCTAGCTTTTTGAAAGGAAAAATACTTGCATATCTCATTTCCTATACTCCTTGTCTTCTTGTCCTGGTTTCCATTTTTGGACTACTCAAATTCTGAATGTGTGCCAGAAGGCGGTTAGGCCCTTTCTGGAAATGCGAATTATCTTCCCAGATAACCTGCACTGTCCTCAAAACCACGAAAATTCCAGGGAATTCTTCTCATTTCACTAGAAAAGATAAACGTCTCTCCTTAGTCATTTGTCCCCATAGAAGGAGCTACAGCCCCAACAGAGATGAGTGTCAACAGGCAGTGTCCTACTGCCCAGAGTGTGAGCTTGGGGGCTGCATGACTCCCCAAGGTGCTATCCATACAGGCCACGGACACCCCACATGGGACCCCTGCGTACATCAGGAGGGGGACCCCCTGGGGGGGCTATGGCTGAGGTTGTCCAGTCATCCCTAATCCATCTTGACAGTAAATAAGCAGCTCTCCACCTCCCCATTTACTGGAATGCAATATTTATGCTTTTCCATAGAATTTTTGAAAGGCAAATACAAGTTAAAAATATACTAGGTTTAGGTTTTAAACAGTATTGACTAATTTGGAAGGATAGTGATGGCAATGTCCCACCTCCATTTTCTTTTTTAAATTAAAAAAAGGTTTTAACGGAATGGCTTGCATCTGTGGGTAGGGCTTTGGGAGCTTTCTGTAGGTTGTGTGACCTTGACCTGCAATGCCTTCATCCTGGGGAGTTACTCTTCTCCCCCTTCTCTGTCTTGCACCCTCCTGTCCTGCCCAGCCTGGGCTCCGAATCTGGGTCCTGGCAGCTGCCATGATGGGAAGCGAGCCTTTCCTGCCCTTCCCCAGCCTCTCCCTTCTGTGTTGGCACATCTGTCTCCCCAAGCTGGTTAGGAGAGGCTTTTCCAGGCACACAATGCCCTGCACGAGTCATCCAGAGAAATAAGCCAGGTCAATTTCGAGGAAATGGAAGAGGGCGCTAGAGCCCCTGGGGGTGGATAGGACTCAGTCATTTGGTTTTCCCCATTTGGAGGCTCATTCCCTGAGCAATCGTGGGTGCTCAAGAGAACATGCCACCCCTCCACACTTCACTTCTCAACATTCTTCCTGGAACGGGATGCCTGGCTTCATCAATTTTTGTCTTGCTTTGTTTTTTAGACAGTTTTTGTTTCACAAAATATATACACTTCTGGTCCTGTAAATAAAGAGATTTTCACAAAGAATTAAGAGTTCCGACCTCATTGCTGGACCGGTGGAGATATTTATGACAAAGGCGCCTGGTGCCTGGAGAGCAGGTGCATGGCTTGTGTGTGGCCCCATGGGGCAGGGTCCAGAGAGGTGGGTCACACACCTGTGCAGGTGTGGGAAGGGACAGACAGCCAGACAGTGCACCCTCTGGCTGTAGACTGCCTGGCCCAGCTGCCTGATGCCTACAGCCATATACAAATGTGCCTAGAGCAGCCAAGGCAACTTTACAAGGTGCCTGGAATTGTGCATTTCTCCAGACTCAAGGAGAAAATGTTCATTGTACTCATGACACTAGGAAAAGTGTGGGGAAGCTTTCATTAGGCAGAAAGGGAGATCAGGCATGGTGGCTCACACTTGTAATCTCAGCACTTTGGGAGGCCAAGGCAGGTGGATTGCTTGAGTCCAGGAGTTCAAGACCAACCTGGATGACATAGCAAAACCCCGTCTCTACCTAAAATTAGCCAGGCATGATGGCCTGCCTGTGGTCTCAGCTACTCAGGAGGCTGAGGTGGGAGGATTGCTTGAGCCTGGGAGGCAAAGTTTGCAGTGAGCCGAGATTTTGCCGCTGCACTCCAGCCTGGGCAGCAGAGCAAGACCCTATCTCAAAAAAGAAAAAAAAAAAGATAGAAAAAAGAAAGGGAGTTAAAATAACCTGAAAGTGTAGACAGGTTGTATTTCTTCCTCAGATGTGAAATATTTTGGGTTGTCTCTAATTAATGACAGCTATGTTTCTGCCCTGGGAGATTCAAGCCCACTTCTCTGCAGCTGGTGTGTGCTCCCGTATTACCCACGTGTAAACATGTAGCTGCTGTTTTCCATCTCTGTGGCTCTGAGACCTCATAAGGAGAAATGCATGTGCAATTTCTTGAAGAGCTGTATGTGATGCTGGTGAAATCAACATGTTTGCTAATGGGAGTTGAGAGCCTTTGGAGTTTAGCCAATATGAACTCAAGCTAGGGCCTGCCATCCTTCCTCATCCCTCAAGGGAGGTAGTCATAGATTAAGAAGGTGAGCTCAGAAGACATCAGAAGGGAGGACCCCTCAGCTCTGACCACCCACAGGGACCCTCCCAGGCTTTCTGTGGTGAACGGTGACAGCAGGGACAGGCAGAGGGAACTTTTGCCAGCTATGCTTCCATGGGCCACTCCTGCCCTGCCTCCTACTCTCCAGATGAGTTGATCCCCCGGGTTTGGCATCAATCAGGGGTTCCTCACCCTAGCGAAGGTAGACAAGGGGCACAGCCCTTGGTCACGCAGGTGGGCTGTCTTTTTAAATTTTAGATTCGGGGGAACATGTGCATGATCGTTACATGGATATATTGTGTACTGGTGGAGATTGGGCTTCTAATGTACCCATCACCCAGATACTGAAAATTGTTTCCAATAGGTAGTCTTTCAGGCCTCATCCCCTCCCACCTTCTTCCCTCTTGGAGTCTCCAGCATCTCTTATTTCCATTGGTATGTCCATGTGTACGTATTGTTTAGTTTCCACTTACAAGGGAGAACATGTGGTGTTTGATTTTCTGTTTCTGAGTTAGTTCACTTAGGATAATGGTCTCCATCTCCATCATGTTGCTACAAAGAACATGATTTCATTTTTTATGTCTGAGTAATATTCCATAGTGTATATATACACCACATTTTATTTATCTGTTTAACCACTGATGGACACTTAGATTGGTTCCCTCACTTTGCTATTGTGAATAGTGCTGAGATAAATGTATGAGTACAGGTGTCTTTTTTATATAATGATTTCTTTTCCTTTAGATAGATACCTGGTGGTTGGATTACTGAGTAACATGATAATTCTATTTTTAGTTCCTTGAGAAATCTCCATGCTGATTTCCATAGATGTTGAATTAATTTACATTCCCACCATCGGGGGATGAACGTTTCCACTTCTCTACATCCACAACAACATCTGTTGTTTTTTAACTTTTTAAAAATAGCCATTCTGACTGGTGTAAGATGATATCTCAGAGTGGAGTTCATTTGTCTTTCTCTAATAATTAGTGGTGCTGAGAATTTTTTCATGTGTTTGCTGCTTATATTTCTTCTTTTGAGAAACGCCTGTTTATACCTTTACTCAGTTTTTAAAGGAGCTGCTTGCTTTTTCTGTTTAGTTGTTTGACATTCTTAAATATTCTGAATATTAGTCCTTTGTTGGAAGCATAATTTGCAAACATTTTCTCTCATTCTGTAAATTGCAGCTATATTCTGAGTTTCTTATATCTTGAAGTCTACCTCTCTAGCAAGATTAAAAAGTTTTTCCTGAGTTATTCCTCCAGATACGTTTTCCAGTTTGCTTACTTTTTCTTCTTCTCTCTCAGGAGTGCCTATAAGTTATAGGTTTGGTGATTTTACATAATCCCATGTTGCTTTGCTCTTGTTTAAAATTATTTTTATTTTTGTCGGATTGTGTTCATTCAAAAGATCATTCTTCAAGATCTGACATTTTCTTCTTCTGCTTGGATTGTTAAAGCTTTTAACTGTATTTTGAAATTCCTTAAGTATATTTTTTTGTTTTCAGAAGTTGCAGCCTATCTATCTTACTGATTTTTTTCAAAAACCAACCGCTAGATTCATTGATCTTTTAAATTTTTGTGTGTGTCTGTGTTTGATTCCTTTAGTTCAGCTCTGATTTTGGTTGTTTCTTGTCTTTTGCTAGATTTGCAGTTCATTTGTTCTTGCCTCTCCAATTCTTTTGGTTGTGATGTTAGATTGTTAATTTAAGATCTCCAATGTGATCATTTAGTGCCATGAATTTCCCTCTTAACACTGCCTTTGCTGTGTCCCGAGATTCTGGTGTGTTGTCTTTGTTCCCCTTAGTTTATTTTTAAATTAAAAAAATTTTTTTTTCTTTCCATAGGTTATTGGAGAACAGGTGGTGTTTGGTTAGACGAGTAAGTCCTTTAGTGGTGATTTGTGAGAATTTGGTGCACCCATCACCCGAGTAGTATACACTGCACCATATTTGTTGTCTTTTATTCCTTTTGCTCGACTCCCCCGAAGTTCATTGTTTCATGTTTATGCCTTTACATCCTCATAGCTTAGCTTCCACTTATAAGTGAGAACATATGTGTTTGGTTTTTCATTCCTGAGTTACATCAGTTAGAATAATAATCCCCAATCTCACCTAGGTCACTGTGAATACCATTAATTCATTCCCTTTTATGGCTTAGTAGTATTCCATCATATATATCTATAAATCACAGTTTCTTTATCCACTTGTTGATTGATGGACACTTGGCTTGGTTACATGTTTTGGCAATTGCAAATTGTGCTGTATAAACATGTGTGTACAAGTATCTTTTTCACATAATGACTTATTTTCTTCTGCCTAGATATCCAGTAGTGGGATTGCTGAATCAAATGGTGGTTCTACTTTTCATTCTTTAAGGAATCTCCACATTGTTTTCTACAGTGGTTATATTAGTTTGCATTCACACCAGCAGTGTAGAAGTGTTCCTTGTTTACTGCATCCATGCCAACATAAAAAAACACATTTTTTATTTTGGTCATTCTTGCAGAAGTAAAGTGGTATTGCATTGCAGTTTTGATTTGTATTTCCTTGATTATTAGTGATGCTGAGCATTTTTTCATGTTTGTTGGCTATTTGTATATCTTCTTTTGAGAATTGTCTATTCATGCCCTTAGCCCACTTTTTGATGGGATTGTTTTTCTCTTACTGATTTGTTTGAATTTGTGGTAGATCCTGGAAATTAGTCTTTTGTCAGGTATGTAGATTGTGAAAATTTTCTCCCACTCTGTGGGTCGTCTGTTTACTCTGTTGATTGTTCCTTTTGCTGTGCAAAACTCTTTAGTTTAATTAAGTCTCAGCTATTTATCTTTGTTTTTATTGTATTTTCTTTTGGGGTCATGAAATCCTTGCCCAAGCCAATGTCTAGAAGGGTTTTTCCAATGTTATCTTCTACAATTTTTATAGCTTCAGGTCTTAGATTTAAGTCCTTGATCTTGTGTTGATTTTTGCATACGGTGAGAGGTGAGGATCCAGTTTCATTCTTCCACATGTGGCTTTGCCAATTATCCCAGCACCATTTGTTGAATACAGTGTCCTTTACCCACTTTAGGTTTTTGTTTACTTTGTCAAATATCAGTTGGCTGTAAGTATTAGGGTTTATTTCTAGATTCTTCCAGTGGTCTATGTGCCTATTTTTATACCAGTACCATGCTATTTTGGTGACTATGCACTTACAGTATAGTTTGAAATCAGGTGATGTGATGCCCCCAGATTTGTTCTTTTTGCTTAGTCTTGATTTGGCTATGTGGAGTCTTTTTTGCTTCCGTATGAATTTTAGAATTGTTTTTTCTAATTCTGTGTAATTCTTTCTAACTGTTTTCTTGATTTGGCTATGTGGGGTCTTCTTTGGTTCCATATAAATTTTAGAATTGTCTTTTCTAATTCTCTGAAGAATGATGGTAGTATTTTGATGGAAATTGTATTGAATTTGTAGATTGCTTTTGGCGGTATGGTCATTTTCACAACACTAATTCTACCCATCCATGAGTATGGGATGTGTTTTCATTTGTTTGTGTCGTCTATGATTTATTTCAGCAGTATTTTGTAGTATTCCTTGCAGAAGTCTTTCACCTCCTTAGTTAGGTATATTCCTAAGTATTTTATTTTATTTTTTTGCAGTTACTGTAAAAGGAGTTGAGTTCTTGATTTGATTCTCAGCTTGGTCACTGTTGGTGTATAGAAGAACTATTGATTTGTGTATATTGATTTTGTATCTGGAAATTCTGCTGAATTTTTTTTTATCAGTTTTCTGGAGAAATCTTCAGGGTTTTCTAGGTAAACAATGATATCATCAGCAAACAGGGAGAGTTTGACTTCTTCTTTACTGATTTGGATGCCTTTTATTTATTTCTCTTGTCTGACTGCTCTGGCTAGGAATTCCAGTACTATGTTGAAGAGGAGTGGTGAGAGTGGGCATCCTTGTCTTGTTCCATTTCTCAGAGGGAATGCTTTCAATTTTTTCCCATTCAGTATTATGTTGGCTGTGGGTTTGTCATAGATGGCTTTTATTACATTGAGATATGTCCCTTGTATGCTGATTTTGCTGACAGTTTTAATCATAAAGGAATGCTGGATTTTGTCAAATGCCTTTTCTGCATCTATTGAGATGATTATATGATTTTTTTTAAAAAACAGAATTTTCAAATTCTGTGTATGTGGTGTATCACATTTATTGACTTGCATATGTTAAACCATCCCTGTAGCTCTGGTTATGAAACCCACACTTGATCATGATGGATTATATTTTTGATATGCTGTTTGATTTGATTAACTAGTATTTTGTTAAGGATTTTAGTATCTATGTTCATCAGTGATATTGGTCTGCAGTTTTCTTTTTTGGTTACGTCATTTCCTAGTTTTGGTATTAGGATGATACTGGCTTCATAGAATGATTTAGGGAGGGTTCCCTCTTTCTCTATCTTGTGGAATAGTGTCAATAGGATTGGTACCAATTCTTTGAACGTCTTGTAGAATTCTGCTGTGAATTTGTCTGGTCCTGGAATTTTCTTTGTTGGTAATTTTTAAATTACCATTTAAATCTAACTGCTTTTTACTGGTCTGTTCAGGGTATCTAATTCTTTCTGATTTAAGCTAGGAGTATTGTATCTTTTCAGGAATGTATCTGTCTCTTCTAGGTTTTCTAGTTTATGTGCATAAAGGTGTCCATAGTAGCTTTGAATGATCATTTGTATTTCTGTGGTGGCAGTTATAATATCTCCCGTTTCATTTCTTATTGAGCTTATTTGGATTTTCTCTCTTCTTTTTTTTGGTTAATCTTGCTAATGATCTATCAATTGTATTTATCTTTTCAAAGAACCAGCTGAGAGAACTACAGATGATTCATATCACAGGACTCTGTGCAGACAACCCCCAGTACCAGCCTGGATCCTGGTAGACTTGCTGGGTGGCTAGATCCAGAAGAAAGATAACAATCACTACAAGATTTCTTGTAAGACAGGACTGGTGGTAAGAAACTTCCTCAATATTTGCTTATTTATCCAAAAGAATCTTATTTCTCCTGTGCTTAGGAAGCTTAGTTTAGCTGGATATGAAATTATTGGTTGAAGTTTTTTTTTTTTTTTTTTTTTTTTAAGAATGTTGCATATAGCTCCCCAATCTCTACTGGCTTACAGGATTTCAGCTGAGAGGTCTGCCATTCGTTTTATAAGATTCCCTTTGTAGGAGACTTGCCCTTTCTCTTTAGCTGCCTTTAACATTCTTTCTTTCATTTTGACCTTGAAAAATCTGATGAATATGTGTATAGAGAATGATCTTCTGGTATAAAATCTTGTGGGGGGTTCTCTATATTTCCTGAATTTGACTGTTGGCCTCTCTAGCAAGGTTGGGGAAGTATTCATGAATAACATCCTGAAATATGTTTTCCAAGTTGTTTACTTCTCCCCTCTCCCTTTCAGGGATGCCAGTGATTCATAGATTTGGCCTCTTTACATAATCGCCTACTTCTTGGAGGTTTTGTTCATTCCTTTTTATTATTTTTTCTTTATTTCTGTCTATCTTATTTAAGAGAGCTAGTCTTCAAGTTTTGAGATTCTGTCATCAGCTTGATCTATTCTGCTGTTAATACTTGTGATTGCATTGTGTAATTTTTGTATTGTGTTTTTCAGCTCTGTCAGATCCATTAGGTTCTTTCTACACTGACTATTTTGTCCTTCAGCTCCTGTATCATTTTATTGTGATTATTAGTTTCCTTGCACTGGGTTTTGCCATTTTCCTGAACCTTGATGATCTACATTCCTATACATATTCTGAATGCTATTTCTGTCATTTCCACCAGTTCAGCCTGGTTAAGAACTCTTGTTGGAGAACCGATGTGATAATTTGGAGGACATATGATGCTCTGGCCATTTGAGTTACTAGAGTTTTTGTGTTAATTCTTTCTCATCTTTGCACTTGGGTGTTCCTATAACTACAATGTAGATTGAGTACAGTCAATAGACTTTTTTTCTGAATGTTTTCACAGGGTCAAGGCTTTGTGAAGAGTCTTTATTTGAAGCTGACTTCTTGTCTTTGGTTTCACAGTGGGGCATTTTAGTGAGGCATTTTTGTGTTGAAGCTTTGGTGTGTGATCCAGTAGTTGGTGCTTAGGCATATTGGTCAGTTGGTAGACTCTTGCTCAGTTGTGTGGCTCCCCTATATTTTCTACAGTTCCAGCTGTGTTCCCTCTCAATGTTAACAAAGTGTGAGCTCCTGCTACCCTTGGACTCCTCATTCAGTGCTGGGACCCATGGGAGACTGACTGGCCTCTTCTTTGTGGGTTGACTGCAGTTTGTCAGATGTGAAGATAAGGCATGTAGGGTCTTTGCCCCTTCCTTAGTCCAAGGGTAGCAAGGGCAGTTCCCCTGCAGAGGCAGTGGCAAAGGCCTTTCAGTTGCCCCTGTGGGTTCTGCCACCAAGAAACAACAAAACTGCTGTTACTGGGGGTGTTCAACTGTGGGGGGCGGGGGAGGGAGGATACACTGCTGGTGTGAGCTTGAGGTTCCACTTGTTGGGGAGCAGGCAGTTGAAGGCTCACAGGGAGGAGAGATTGTTCTCCTCTCCATGTGGTGGCTGTGACATGCTATAAGCTTGTGTTTAGCCCTCGGGCCCTTTGTTTCTTTCCCAAATCAAGAGCATGAGGAATAGAACTGTTACTGTGAAATTGGGAGGTCTGTGATATGCCTCTGGGACCCTCTTTCCAGGGAAACTGGGCTACTACCAGTGATATTCACTCAACTGTGGGTGCAGTAACTGTTCTGTATTCATGAGCCAGGAGTCTTGTCTGATGGAGTGGGGATGGGGGTTCCCAGAAAGAGGGCTCGACTCCTGTTTGTATGGTGGCTGCAGTGTGCAGGAGCTGCCAGCATAATGACTAGGCCCTTTGTTCCTTCCCAGTTCTAGGGCTGTTAGGACTGCACCACTGCACCTGTAGTAGCAGAGGGGCTGTGGCTTGATCCTGGGATTTACTCCTTGGAGAATGCTGGGCTGCCTGTGATTGTGGTAATTAGGCAGGGGCAGGGTGATTCCAGTGAGAAGAGGTAAGAACTGGGATCTGCATGGAGAACAGTCTGGGCACTTTTCTGTGAGGAGGTTTCTCTATACTGGGGATCTGGACCAGCCCCTGGTTCCCCCAGATTCTTTCATTCCTGGAGACAGCAAGAGCAAGGGTTGCAAGACAGCAAAGATGACGACCCACCCCTCCCCACCGGGGAGTTCTGCCCAGGGAGCTGCAGAACTGCTCCTGGCTCCATAGCCCTGGTCAGGGGTAGCTGGAGGCCTGGGCATGAAGGACCTTCCCAGTGAAAAGATATGGGAATGGACATCCACTTTTCCTTAGGGCTGCTGTGGAATGTTGATTCACTCCAGTCCCTAGTCATCTCTGATTTTCCAGTACTATCTCTCTGGATGGGGGAGGTTTTCCTGGCTCCATGGGTCTCCCCAGTGGGCTGTGGTCCTGCCTTACTTTTCTCCATTTTCCCTGGATTGAGTTGTTTTCTTGATTAGTCCCAGTGTGTACCTGGATGTTTCAGTTGAAGGTGCTGCATTTCCTCACCCTTTCCGTTCCTCTCTGCGAGAGTGGTGCACATTGGCTGCTTCTAATCAGCCATCTTGGCCACCTCAGAATTGGAGATTTCTTAAAGAATGAAAAAAATAAAAGTATCAATGAACCCAGCAATCCCACTACTAAGTATATGCCAAAAGCAAAATATTTTTTTCTATCAAAAAGATACCTGCAATCATATGTTTATTGCAGCACTATTCACAACAGCAAAGTCAATGAATCAACCTAAGTGCCCGTTAGAATTGAATAAAGGAAGCGTGGCACATATATACCACGGAATATTATGTGGCCAACAAAAAGACTGAAAGAACGTCCTTTGCAGCAACATGGATGCTGCTGGAGGCCCATTATCCTAAGTGAATTAATACGGAAACAGAAAGTCAAATACTGCATGCTCTCACTTGTATGTGGGTGCTAAACATTGCATACTCATGGACGTAAAGATGGAAGAAGTAGACACTGGGGACTTTGTAAGTGGGTAAAAAAGGAAAGCAAGGTGTAAAAACTACCTATTGGATACTATGTTCATGATTTGGGTGATGAGTTCAATGGAAGCCTAAACCCCAGCATTATGCAATATACCTGTGTAACAAACATGCTCATACACCTCATAAATCTTTAAAAAAAATAGAGAGAGAAACAGAGCTCAGATTATGGGCAATCATCCCTTTAAGGCTAAGTAATTTATCTTGATGAGAGATCCACCTTTAGAACTCCAGCTTGATTCATGTACAGTAATTATGGCACCATCTCCTGTCAGTATCTAGAAAATGTTCTTACTTAACCTATGAAGACTTAAAACTAAAAAGGTCTAAATGGGATACCTTTGAAATACCTAAATTATTTTATTATGTGCAGTGGCATGCACCTCCCAATCTTGTTAAAATAAAATAATTTTTATTTTGATTTGGAGGTGACAAAATATCACTACACATAAATAAAATTATTAAATAAATAAATGATTAATTATTAAATAAAATAATTTTTATTTATGTGCAGTGATATTTTTGTCACTTCCAAATCTCATGTTGAAATGTGATCCCCAATATTGGAGGTGGGGCTTGGTGGGAGGAGTTTCTGTCATGAGGGTGGGTCCTGCGTGAATGGCTTAGCTTCTCCTCACCGTAATGAATTCTTGCTCTGAGTTCATGGGAGATCTTGTTGTTTAAAAGAATGTGGTACCTCCCCCCTCTCTCTCTTGCTCCCACTCGTGCCATGTGGTATGCCAGCTCTCCCTTCCTGTTCTGCCATGATTGTAAGATCCCTGACGCCTCGCCAGAGGCTGAGCAGATGCTGGCACCATGCATCTTGTACAGCCTGTAGAACCATGAGCCAATAAATCTCTTTTCTCTATAAATTACCCAGTCTCACATATTTCTCCATAAATGCAAAAATGGGCTGATATGAGTCTCACGCCCCTTCCAGTAGTGCTGGTGTTCCATGATGAGTATCTCCTCTCCAAGGACAAGATTGGGTACAATATCAGAAATGCATTCATGTTTCTCTAAACAGTCACTAATGCTTGACACTAGTATCACTAAGGATACAGTATGTCACTGGCCTATTAATAATACTTTACAGAGTAAAGGGCATGGGAAGAGCTTCTCAGTAAAAGAAACTATCTTGCTACCTGATATCGTTTGGCTTTGTGTCCCGCCCAAGTCTCATGTTGAATTGCAATTCCCAGAGTTGGAGGAGGAGCCTGGTGGGGAGGTGACTGGATAACGGGGCGGATTTCCCCCTTGCTGTTCTCATGATAGTGAGTGAGTTCTCATGAGATCTGATTGTCCAAAAGTGTGTGGCACCTCCCCCGTTCTCTCTGTTCCTTTATTCTGGCCATGTAAGACATCCCCTGCTTCCCCTCCGCCTTCCACCATGATTGCAAGTTTCTGGAGGTCTCCTCAGCCATGCTTCCTGTACAGCCTGCAGAACCACGAGCCAAATAAACCTCTTTTCTTTATAAATGACCCAGTTTCAAGTATTTATAGTAGTGTGAAAATGGACTAATACATTACCTTTAACACCGATGGTGCCCCAGCAGAGGGATGAAACAACACTGCCTCATTTGAGAGGTGAAAAGACAACTCGATTTCAGGATAGTATAAAACAAATTTGGGACTGTTTTATCCAGCTTGCCCTCTGCTGTGGTCACCTCAGTCAGCTTGCCCCTTTGTTTTGTGAACAGATAAATTATACCAAAGATACCTTACTCAATAGTGCTGGAGATATGGGATGGATATCCAAAGAATGACATATCCACACTATTACATTACAAAGTACTGATTGGCATGATGCTGAACAGGCACAATGAGCAGGTATTTACTGGTTAGCTCCAAATGGAATGTCTTGGCTATGTAGTACCAACCTGTGGCCGTGGTTACCCCCAGGATGGTTAAGACCGTGTTCCTTGGGTTATGCTTGGGCACAAGTTTAAGTAGTTCATACCCTGTCAAAATCTGCAAATTTTCCTCGTTTACAATCTCATTGTGTTCATTCTGTGTTTCATAGATATCATCATTTAGCTTTCATCTTTGTACCATAAATCAGGTATTGAGAATATCATTTGTCGTGAAGAGATCCTGACCAATTATACACAAAAGGCCCTAAGTAATAGCTCCATGGGTAGGTCTTTACGAAACAATTAAGTTGCTTTTAGGAGAAGTGCCACATTACAGAAGAGTATGGCTTTAGACACACTCAATACAGCCTGAGGAGGAGCTTGTACTGTCAGAAAAACTCAGTGTTGTGTCTATACCCCAGATGAATCGAACGACATCATGAAATTAATCACAGATATACAAATTCAAAGGTTAGTTAACCTTTCAGATTCAATACTCTCTGATTATTTAATCAGCTGGTTTTTGTATTTTGGGGAACTTGGTGCAAAAAACTGTTACTAATCCTGGGAATTATAATCATTTGTTGTTTCGCCGTTTTTGTCTACACTGTTATTACGGCACGTGTTTTCAATGGAGTCAATTCACAACCAAAAGGGCTAGAATAAAGGTTGCTCAAAGAACTGCTGTGAATGAAGAGGCAGTCATGTGGCCTGAACCAGGTTTCAGGACCAGTTCTCCCTTGTTTACTTTATACGTTGGCTTTAGTTTTTTCTAATTCTTCCCCTACTGGACACGACTTCCTAGGAACAAATCTTCCTAGCAGGGTGAGATTTTGACTTAATTACGTGATTCTTCTGCCACGTTTTCTCTGAAATAATTTGAAGAAAAGGAAGAAGAAATGTAAAAGAAGTAAAATGTCAAGACCTTCTAAATTTATTATGCCAAGGAGGCAGTTAAGCCCTGAAGACTCAGTCACATATCATGTTTGCAATTCTATTTCGTAGATTATAGCTTAACTCTTTTTCTCATTGTTCTGGTTTTGTAAATGACTCGGAGAGACCAGAGACCAAAACACCTCCTTTCCCTCATTGATCCTTGTTATAGATTACTTGTCTTTGTTGCCCTGATCCTGACTGAGAACACAGGGTGCCCAAGATCTCATGATAGTTACATCTTGAGTGTGGAATGTTAAATGCACCTTTGCCAAACAGAAAGACTATCTCCACTAATCAGATCATTGTGAGTAGGCATTAAGCCTCACATAGTCAGATGTGAAAATTCGGTTTAACTTTCCTGAACTTTGTATAAATGGTCCCTAACTTCTCCACTTTGTAACACTGACTTTTGTGTTTTGGAATCTGTGCTTCCAGGTTGGTCCATCCTCAATCTTTTCATGTGAATAAATTCTCTTTAATCTACATTCTGACCCTTTGATTATTTCAGGTTGATGTTTTTCTGACCTGCGGGAGCCTCTTTGTGACTCAGTTTGTTTGACTCATAAACCTGCAGGCCACTGGTTTGAAACCTAAGTCATTGCCAGAGCTGATTATAACCTCCCGGAGGGCCAGGACTGGTCAGATATCACTAGTTGCTATGTCCAGAAACCTGGATCCTTCAAAGAGGAAGGTCCTTGTGCTGAGACAGGCCTGGTGGTGCAAGGGACAGGAGCCCTCATACTTGCCCTCCACTAGGGCACCAGAGTGAGGTGGGCCTCTGGTTGCCCCTGGCATCAAGTAACCAAAGGTCAGCACCCATAGAGCCAGCCTTCCACCAAGGCCCAGGCCTCTGCAGCGGGACCAGGCTGCCACCTTCTCCCACAGTCCCAGCCTGGGGGTCATAGCTCCTCTCCACTGTGCTTCTCACTTCAATTCCTCTTATTCTGCACACTCCTTGGCACCCACAGCAACAAACAATCTCAGTAGGGCAGGTATTCACAGGAGGCAGGGGCGGAGGTGGTGGTGATGAAGGAGGAGGAGGTAGTTTCGCCTATTCTGGCTCCTAAAAAGAAAAACAATTGTCTGCTTCTTTTCTGGGCAGATCCTGGGAGCAAGGGCATGGTGTCCAGAGTGCCTCCGTCCTTAGGATCTTATAAATACTCTGTGGGATATTGACAGAAGAGCCCCATTTATTCAGGAGAGATCATCACAGTCGCTGAAACTGGCCACCCCAGGCTGTGAATTGGTGACAAGGCTCATGTTGAGGGGTGCAGGGAGAGGGGAGGGTGTGCTGGGGACATCACTGTGAGTCTCCGCCCTTCTCAGGCTCCACTCTGCCCCTCTTTCACCCTCTTCTCTGCCCAGGTAGGAGGAGGTCATGGGGCACAGGCTTCGTGGCACTCTCGGTGAAGGTCAGTGGACTCCTTGGGGTGTGACAATATCGGAACCAGAACCATGACTTACCTTTTCTGGCTTCTGCACAGGTAGTGACTCCTTGACTGTCTAGAGTGTTCAAAAGAGACAAATGTGGGCTGGATGGGGGTGGGTGGGCTCTGCTTTGGCCCTGTGCACAGCTGGGACCCTGGTCTGGAGCAGCAAGGCAGAGCGTGGTCTTGGGGTGTCACTCTGGGCACCCTGAGCCTGTGCTGTACCGGGCAGACCTCAGCCTCCAACCTTACTCAAGGAGAACACCTGCACCCACTTCGCGGGGACCCTAGGGGTCATCTAGGCCAGGGACCACATCCCTAGAGAGGCCCAGCTCCTGCAAGAGTCCTCTTCTGCCCACAGCCACATAAAGACGAGAGTGCCCGCCCCACTTCCCTTCCTCAGGGAGAGTCTGTCTGTCCCTGGGAGCCCTCCCTGACCTCCCAGCCTCATGGCTGAGTCCACAGCTTCTTCCCCTCATGGCTCCCTGGGCAGAGATGAGCCCTGTGTATTCCCTGGGATGAGCTCTGTCTTCTCCTGCCCCTGCTCCATCTTCTGTCTGCAGCTCTCTGGGCTGGGTCCATCCACCCCAGCTCCCAGGGCCTCTGTCGCCCTCCCCCACCCTGGGCTCCATCTCTGCTTTTGGTTCCGGCTCTGCTTTACAGGGGCCCTTCTCACTCCTGTAGGGTGGACATTTCACCCTCAGCCTTGACTGGACAGGACTGTGAGCTCCCTGTGGGGAATGGTGGCTACCTTATTTTTGTCCCTCTTCAGCTCAGCATGGGGCCCAGGGGAAGCTGGAGCTCAGTAAAGACAGATGGAGGAATGGAGAAGGCACCAGACATGTGCCAAGAGCCATGCTGGTTTCTCAAGGCACAGACAGCTGAGGAGTTACAGCACCGTCCTCCATGTGGGCCATCAGAACCTCATGGGGGACCCTCTCTCCTCCCTCCATACAGAGGTCGCCTTCTGGTCCTTGTCCATCTGAGGCTTTCAGAAGTCCAGCTTGTTGAGGCAGCCCTGTTTTTAGGGATTCTGGGGTCACTTCTCTCTAGGATCCAGGGCAGGCCTCAGCCCCATGTCCAAGGCATCCCAGGCCAGCTCTCTGTGGCCAGCCCAGGACAGGAGAAGCCTGCGGAACTTCAGGCTTGCTAGGCTCTGGGAATGTATGGACAGCGTCTGCACTTCCCTTGGCTCATGTGATGACCCGGTAGCTGATGGGAAACTTTCCACAGGTGGGGTCATGTGGCAGTCACATGTTGAAGTCTCTTGGAGGATGGGCCTGTGTCTGGGCCCCAGGGCTGGGTGGGCAGGGAGCATTTATTCTCCTCCCACACAATTGCCAGAAACCACAAAGCAGCAGCAGGGTCAGGAGCAGGGCCGGTAGGAGCTGGATGATTAGTGGGTTGCTTGTCCAGCCCTGTGGTTGACTTGCCTCCTGTGATGTACCAGTGCTCTGCGGCAGACGGGTGCTCTGTGATGAACAAGTGGTCTGTGATGGACGGATGCTCTGTGATGGATGGGTGGTGTGTGATTAATGGATGCTTTGCGGTGGATGGGTGGTCTATGGTGGATGGGTGGTGTGTGACGGATGGGTGGTTTGTGGCGGATGGGTGGTCTGAGGATGAGTGGTCTATGATGGATGGGTGGTCTGTAGTGGATGGGTGGTATGTGATGGATGGCTGGTTTACGGTGGATGAGTGCTCTGTGATGGATGGGTATTCTGTGGTGAATGGGAGGACTGTTATGAATGAGTGCTCTCTGGTGGATGAGTGGCCTGTGACTGATGGGTGGCCTGTGATGGATGGGTGCTCTGTGGTGGATGAGTGGCCTGTGATGGATGGGTGGCCTGTGATGAATGGGTGCTCTGTGGTGAATGGGTGGCCTGTGATGGATGGGGGCTCTGTGGAGAATGGGTGGCCTGTGATGGGTGGGTGGCCTATGATGGATGGGTATTCTGTGGTGAATGGGTGGCCTGTGATGAATGGGTGGCCTGTGGCAGATGAGTGGCCTGTGATGGATGGGTGCTCTGTGGTGGATGGGTGCTCTGTGGTGAATGAGTGGCCTGTGATGGATGGGGGCTCTGTGGTGAATGGGTGGCCTGTGATGGATGGGGGCTCTGTGGGGAATGGGTGGCCTGTGATGGATGGGTGGCCTGTGATGGATGGGGCTCTGTGGTGAATGGGTGGCCTGTGATCGATGGGGGCTCTGTGATGAATGGGTGGCCTGTGATGAATGGGTGCTCTGTGGTGAATGGGTGGCCTGTGATGGATGGGGGCTCTGTGGTGAATGGGTGGCCTGTGATGGATGGGGCTCTATGGGTATGGGTGGCCTGTGATGAATGGGTGCTCTGTGGTGAATGGGTGGCCTGTGATGGATGGGGCTCTATGGGGTATGGGTGGCCTGTGATGGATGGGTGCTCTGTGGTGAATGGGTGGCCTGTGATAGATGGGTGCTTTGTGATGAATGGGTGGCCTGTGATGGATGGGGGCTCTGTGGGGTATGGGTGGCCTGTGATGAATGGGTGGCCTGTGATGGATGGGTGCTCTGTGATGAATGGGTGGCCTGTGATGAATGGGTGCTCTGTGATGAATGTGTGGCCTGTGATGAATGGGTGGCCTGTGATGGATGGGGGCTCTGTGGTGAATGCGTGGCCTGTGGTGAATGGGTGGCCTGTGATGGATGGGTGCTCTGCGGTGAATGGGTGGCCTGTGGGGAATGGGTGTCCTGTGGTGAACAGGTAGTCTGTAGTGGATACATGTTCTGTGATGGATGGGTGGCCTGTGATGAATGGATGTTCTGTGATGGATGGGTGTTCTATGGTGGATGGGTGCTCTGTGGTGAGTGGGTGGCCTGTGGTAGATGGGTGCTCTATGGTGGATGGATGGCCTGTGGTGGATGGGTGCTCTGTGGTGGATGGGTGCTCTGTAGTAAATGGGTGGCCTGTGGTGGATGAGTGTTCTGTAATGAATGGGTGCTCTGTGGTGGATGAATGGCCTGTGGTGGACAAGTAGTCTGTGGCAGATGCATGTTCTTTGATGGATGGGTGGCGTGTGATGGATGCGTGGTCTGTGGTGGACTGGCACCCTGTAGGAGAGAGGTGGTAACGTGCACTACGCCTGGTAGACAATGCGCATGTCAGTGGCCTGGAAGGGCCTGGGTAGCCTCTTCCCGGTGCCCACCACTTGGCATCCCATCTGGCTACTCCTCGCTCTCTCTAGCTGGTCCCTCCTCCAGCTACCACAGTGGGGCCAGTGGCCAGGGCTGGGACCCAGAGAGCTACAGACCCCTCCTTTGGTCCTGCTCAAGGGCTCTGCCCTAGAGCCCTGCCAAGAAAGTGAAGTTTCCGTGGTCTGAAGAACCCACCCTCACTGCACACCTCGCCTGCAGCACAGGGCTTCTGTGAGGATCACAAAATCTACAGGTACAAAGACGGGAGAGGGTGGGGGTGCTGCGGCCTACAGAAGTGCAGGTGCAGGAGCGGGGGGCAGGAGACCCAGGTCCATCCCCCCACAGCCTCTCTCTCCGCTTCCAGGCTCTGACCGTGGGCACATCCATGCACAGGTCTGAGCCTCGTCTCCGCATCTGTACAAGAGGAATGAGCCTCCCTCCCTGGGGGCACTTGTGAGGTTTAGAGAGCTCAGAGGAAGTCCTGGCTCAGAACTAGGGCCATGTAGGGTATAAGCAACGGGAACACTTTTCTGGGTGTTCCTCACAATAAAGGGACCTTTAGCAGCATCTGTGGGAACACAGGCTGCCCAGGCCTTCCCCAGATCCAGAACTCTGCTTAGACAAAAGGCTGGGGTCGGGGAGGGGAGGGGAGAGAGCCTGTGCTGAGCCTGACCTGGCCTGCACGCCTGACAGCCTCCCCATCAGCAGCAGTAGAGGACTTACTTCAGGGCTCAGTGAGCGAGCAGAGAGGGACAGCTCAGGGGCCTGAGCAAGGAGGAGAGGCAGAAAAGAGGCTGATGGCATCTGGGAAATGACAGCAAGTGACCACCAGGCAGACCTGGGGACCCGGGTCGTGAGTGGATTTAGGACCAGATCAGCAGCTGGGGCACTGGTTCGGCGGCACACTCACCCTGAAGGTAGCGCGTGGAATCCTCCAGATCCCCTGGACCTGGGAGGCCTGCGTGGAGAAGCTGGACACCCTAGAGGTCCTGGACTCTGGCTCCTGGCAGACAGCCTCCCAGCCTCACCCACCTGTGCCAGCTGGAACAGGATCGAGCAGCCCCAGATGCCTGCTGCACATGCTACTTTCTAGGACTTCCTGGGAACTGTGTGCCTTTTTCCTTCTCCCAGGGTGTATCTCCTTCCAGTGCAGGGGCTCTGGACAGCCCAGGTTGGTGGCATCCCCCACCCTGGTACTCACACAGGTGGTGCTCTTCATGGTGATGTCATTAGAAAAGACGTTTCTGCCGTTGTTCAGGCTGGCTTCAGCAAAGACCTCCCTAAAGCACAGAAAGCAAAGATGGGGAGAGCCAGTCCGGGAGATGCAGTTCCTGCTGTTGGTGAGTGGACAGCATGAGAGGTCACTCCCCAAAGCCCTGTGAGGTCAACCTCAGCAATGATGGCCAAGGGGTATGTGGGTCCAGTAGTGAGGGGCCCTGCATGAGGTCTCATGTCATTGTAACTGTGTCCTAAGTGACCATGGATGGCTGCATGTTGTCACCATTCTGGCTCTTCTGTATTTACAGAGTCCATTGGCTTAACTCTGAAAGGCGACCTGGAGTGAAGGTACCAGTCTTTGGGCAATCATATCCTGCATCCTGCCCTCCTCACAGACCCTAGGACACTGCAGATCCCTCAACACCTTGGGGCCACCAACAAGGGAGGTAAGCAGTGTGCCCTTAGCCCAGCCGCAGACACATGCTGCCCCAGCAGGGGGGGGCATCCGCATTCCGTACACCTCACAGTGCCCAACCCTGACCCCTGGACTCCTGCCCTCTAGGGCCTTCTACCAAGGATACTTACTGTCCAGATTTTTCTATCTTTGGTTCAGGAAAGTCATGAAAGTCTTGTCCATACTGATTTTTTTTTCTAAAAGGAAATGACATGGGAAGATGTCGATGCACATGTCCATTCACTGTCCCTCCCGCCTCTGGTCCTCATTACACAGAGCTGACCCTGTGGCCCATGACTGACATCTGGGCTCTGCTTTCCTATTGCAGAGACCTCCGCGAGCACCCGCCATGCCCAGGCCCTGTGCTTCACTCCGCTGTGTATCAGGAACAGGCAGGAGTCCCTGCTCTCAAAAGACTCACCTTTAGGGACTGCATGCGAGACAGAAGACAAAATTAAAAATAGACAGCAAGAGAGATGGCAGAGTGCAGCATGCTGTGATGTCCATGAGCAGAGGGAAGGAGAGGTACGGAGGGGAAGGGACAGCCGCTTCGTCACAGGCCACTAGGAGCATTCGCGTGATGCCACTTGTCACAGGCGACCAGGAGCATTCGCGTGACGCTCCAGTTTCTTCAATCCCATTTCATTTTCTTTTTCTTCCATCATATTTAAGCAAAGTTAAATTTATTGTGCTGTAGTTGAAAATGTTAACAGCACTTGTCTTTGAGTTGGGATTTTGGGGTAATTATTTAATTTGTTATTTATTAATTTATTATGTATTATGTTTTGTCTATGTCTTTTTTCTACATTGTATCATTTTTATAATAAAATATAATTAACACTTTAAAAATAATTGTACAAATATATAACCAAATGTAATATCATAATTTTATAAATTAAAATTTCATGTATACGTAAAAATAATTTCTATTGTTTTTCTCTTTTCGTGTAGGTCAGGGTTATTATGCACAAAATGACTCATTTCCACAGGGTAAGATTTGTTGGCCTGAACCCGGTTGTCAGATTAGCCATGAATTTCTAAACTGTTGACCTTTTCTTTGGTGCTGATAAAGATAGCAATCAGGAAAACATGGTTAGGGAAACAAATTTACTTTGAAAGCTGGAAAGGTTGGGACTACTGGGCTAAAAGTCCCCAAAGTGGTGTGACCTGACTGCTGTATGGCATTCAGGACAGCGCAGGGAGCTCCTGGGGAGGGTGGATGGGACTGGCTCCCTGAGGCCATGGCTCAAGGTCAAGATGGGCAGAGGGCCCAGCAACACTGGGCTGCCAGGAAAAGTTTTCAAACTGAGATTAAGTGATTAAACCCATACTTCAGTTACCATATTAAAAAACTTCTTAAATTACAAAAGCACAGCCTATAAAGACAGAAAACATGAAGCATGTAGAACCAACAAGGTTTGAATATGTCTTCTTCTTGCTTCCCTATTTCTAAAATGTTCCTCAAATGTTTTCATCAGTGGAAAATGTAATTAATAACAAAGTCACTCCTCAGTGCATCTGAGCTCCCTGCAATACACAGGCATGCCCGGCCACTCCTGCACAGGCACTGACCGGGAGCAGGGTGGCCGTCTGCAGAGGCACCCAGGACTGCAGCATGGGCTTTCCTATGTGAGACCTGATGCTGGCCCACCATGAAGAAAAGACTGGTCTCCTCCAGGAAACCAGTGCACCCACAGGCAGACAGAGGAGGCATCTGAGCACCTTTCCTGTGGGTAGGCAGGGACATGCCTTCCCCCAAGAACCATCATCTCAGGAGGCAGAAGGCCCCTACTGGGTAGACAGATCTCCTGGGTCTCCTCTCCGGCCATGTGGCCCTGGAAAAGCTCTTCTATCACCCTTGCCCTGGCTATCCACCCATGCAAAGGAGGTGCAGCAGGGCTGCTTTGAGACTTCATGGAGATAGTGAGCATAAGGCACTTGGCACAGTATCTGATACAAGAAGTACTCAGTACATGGTAGTATACGGTAGCTCTCCTTAGGAAGGGGCTGCTCTATCCCTAAGCCACTCTCATGAAAGTACAGTTCAGTGGAATCTCAATGCCCTGAGACCATCTACCCAACTCTACCACTCCACACGAGAATGTGACAATGACAGCCTCTGCCCCATTCTATGCACTCAGGGACAGGAGGAGAGGTGGCCAAGAAGCATCCTGTAGGGAGAGGAGTCATTCCAAGTTTACCAGACGGCCCTGAATAAGAGGCCATTGAACATACCATGATCAGATGGAATGACTGTATCAAGGGGTCAGGAGGGAGAATTGGGAGGAATGCAGAAAATCCAACTGCACCCCAGGTGCTCAGCAGGAAAGAGCACATCCCCTTAATACCCAGGGCACAGTGTTTGCCTGGACTGTGTGCTTCCTCAGTCCACTCCCCCCACCGCAGAGGTCCCCTGAGGCCTGAGTGTTGCCAAGCAATAGAATGTAAAATATTATAAAGTCCTTCCATGCACCAGCTGCTCTACACAGGTGATCTTGCTTAGTTAGGCTGAGTATCCCGAATCTAAGAATCTGGAAGCCATCATTCTCAGCAAACTGACACAAGAACAGAAAACCAAACACTGAATGTTCTCACTCATAGGTGGGTGTTGAACAATGAGAACACATGGACTCAGGGAGAGGAGCATCACACACTGAGGCCAGTTGAGGGGGGGTAGGGGAGGGACAGTGGGGAGTGGGGAGGGTAGGGAGGGATAACTTGGGGGAGAAATGCTGGATATAGTATATACCTAAAGTAAAATAAAAAATAAATAAAAAAATAAAAATAAAAAAACACAAAATCCTGAGTGCTCCAAAATCTGAAATTCTTTGAGTGTCAACATGACGTTCAGAGGAAAAGCTCATTGGATCATTTCAGATTTCAGAGGAAGCTATTTATCAATGACTGGTTTTGCTGAACTTGAATCTGCAGATAACTTGGTCTTGGCTCTTTGCATTATTAAAGCCATATCCGTGAATAATCACTTGCTTGGATTCTGCAAAGGCAACACTCAAAAGTCTGAGTGAGGAAGAGTGGAGGGCTGTTTCACTCTAATCTCCCTGTTTTTGTGGTCCATCCCCAGCACTGAATTCCCAGGGGACTCCCCTACAACGAAGCGGCTGTGTCTCAGTGAACACCTGTGTGTCCACTGGACCAAATCCTCATCTGGTGTCACTGAGGGTCCACAAGGAGGTGGTTGGGCCTTGAGCACACAGGAGGACTCCCACACCCTTCCTAATCTGAGGAACCCAGGAAAGGCACCCTGCCTCGGCCTCTGCACAGGGTCAGGTCAGCCAGAGCTTTCCACCCGGACATCCCACAGTGCTCCCTCGGGCCACAGGGGTCAAGTCCTTGCAGTCCTGAGCAGTGCTGTAGGGCTGACGACTAACCAGGAGAAGGGCAACAGGACATGGATGGAAGTCGCCTGTGCTGGGGGAGAGATGGGGACCGGGACTCCCGCACACTGCTTGATATGGCCTCCTGGAGAGATAAGCAACGCTACTGAACAGCGTTTCACAGGTGTGTGCCCTTAACACAGCAATTCCACCTCTTGCCTCAATCCCAGGAAACTCCTGAGCCACATGCACAGAAAGGTAACCACTGAGTGTCCACAGCAGCACGGCTACTAAAAGCGATGCATCAGGAATACTGTGCGTGTCCACCAAGGGAGACTGATGGAACTTGGCCCATCCATATAACGCAGTACAGACTGAGTATCCTTCATCCAGGATGCTTGCAATGAGAAGTGTTTAACATTTCAGATCTTTTTTTTTTTAATTTTGAAATGTTTGTATTTACTGAATGGTTGAGCATCTCAAACGTGAAAGTCCAAGATCTGAATCACTGTAATAAGTATTTCCTTTGATCATCAGGTCTGTGCTCCAAGTTTTACATCTCAGAGCATTTCAGATTTTGGAATTTCAAATTTAGAATGCTCAACCGGTACTATGCAGGAGGTCGAATGTACTACATGATTATGTTTGTATAAAAATATATTTTTAAACAATATGTAGACAGATATCTTCATATAAAGTATCAGCTGTTTATGGATCTCTGGGAAGAGACAAAGATAGGACCAAGGTGGACCCTTAGCATAGTGGAGGGACAGTGGCTACTTGGGCTGGCTACCCAGGGGTGTCCCTGCGTGCACAGTGGCCCTGCCTTGCCCTGCCTCGAACAGTCTGCCCCAACCCACTCCACAGAAAGGGTCTCCTGGCCACGCTCCAGGTGCCCGGAGCAGCATTCCCTGGACCCCCCGGATCTGAGAGGAAAGGCATCCCTGCTCCGTGTCCTACTCTGTGCCTCCCCCTGCATGTGCCCAGTCCACCAGGATGCTTTGTAGACACCCATTCAGGGACAGTCACGTCCAGGAAAGAACGTCAGCATGTCACCTGCAGCCTGCCTCTTGGAACAGGTAGCAAACACACATGACATGGGCAAATCTTGGAGCCAGAGTGCCAAATGCAGGAAGCCAGACCCAGAGTTCCCACCCTGTGATCCATCCGTGGATGTTTTAGAAAGGCAAACTCTCCTATGGATGAAAAAACGGAGCAGTAGCTGCCTCCAGGGCAGTGGGTCGGGACCGCCTGGGGCAGGTCTGAGGGGATTTTCTGGGGGCCAGGGTAGCATTCTGCATCTTCACTGGGTCTGCGGTTGAAGATGTGGTGTGCTCTTGTCAAAACTCATCAGATGACATACTTAAGATTTGTGCATTGCAAAAAGAGAACTTAAATACGGGTCCCCAATTAAAGATACACAACTGAAGGGTTTAGGGGTAAAGTACCCTGATGACTAAACTACTTTGAATGCATTCAAAAATAAGATGAACTGGTGGAGAGAAAGAGAGACAGAGAGAGGAAGAAACACAGACAGGATAAAGCAAGCATGGTCAAGCATTAATTAAAAATCCCCACGATGGATATAGGCGTGTTCATTGTACAATTCTTTCTACTTCGCTGTAAAGCTTGAAAATTTTAATAATAAAAGGTTAGAAGAAAAACAAAGAATTAGAGAAGAAAATTATGCTTGTACACAGACACCAGAGGTCATGGGACATCCTGGGTGACAAGTGGCTGATAACAGGGACAGACGAAGCCCTTGGGCTGCAGGGAGTCAGAGGGGCTGGTCATCAGGGAAGGCTTCAGGACAAGGTGCCCTTCGAGCAAGGCTGCAAACAACAAGTGGGCTCGGCCCTTCAAGCTGAGGCAGGGCTTGCAGAATGCCTATGCTCTACCTGGTCCCACCTCTGCACACAGGGCCCAGAGCAGGAGTGGCCTCTGGAGGGCCTCACTGCTCCAGGCTGGTCCTGAGCCCAGCAGAGGCCTCTGCCAGGCTGGATATGAGGCCCAGGGGCAGAACAAGGGAGTCTGGGCTGTGTACCTCCCTCCCCTGGCCTCCCCTCCTGGGCTCCCTGGAGCCCTCTTGCTTCTCGGTGGCAGCCTGCTGAGAAGGCTCATTCTGTTGCATCAGGGTTCCTGTTGCCTTGGCCTCTCCCTCTCATGACTGTCACCCTCTGTGTGGGGCAGCTTGCCTAAGTCAGCGAACAGCTGACAGGTCAGGGCTGTGACTGGCATATCACGTGAGCAGAGGCAGAGGGCCTGGTGAGCAGAGGGCACCTGTCACCCCGACTCGGCTGCCTCAGGGAGGAGTGCCAACTCACATCCTCACCTGGGGTTGACAGGGCTGCTCAGATGCCATAGCCTGTGCATGTCCAGGGACATCATCAGAGGAGCACAGCTGTCATGCTGGCTGCATGGCTGGGTGACTTTACATCAGGAGCAGCAGAAAGATTCCCCAAGGGGGAGGGAAGCTGTCTCCTCCACCCCCGCCCTCAGCACTGCATGGGGGAGAGGCGGGGTGGGGACCAGAGCCCAGGACCAATCATGGAAGTGTCAGCGCAACTCCCTGTTTCTGGGACCTACTAGCTCCCAGTCCTGTGCCAGTCCCTGCGCAGCCCAATACCTTGGGGCTCACGACAGGCCTGGCAGCATCCTTTCTGTGCATGGGAGGCACCTCTGGAGCTGGAGCTGGCCAGCATTGCACAATTTGTTCCTGGCCACGCGCCCATGGGGAGCAGCACTCAGACATGGACCATGTGTCTGTCCCCCACAGCCCACTGCCAGGGCACCCTGCAGTGAGGAACCAGGAGGCCAGAGCCCAGCTGCTGGAGGGTCTGGTGGTCTTGCTAAGGGCCTTGTGCTGTCCCCATGGAGGGAGGACACCCAGGGCTCCCCTTCCTCTCCAGAAGCTGCAGTTGTGCAGATGCCGGCCATGCAGAGCCCCAGTGTGCACAGACAGAGCTCAGGACAGACAGAGGCATCACAGAAGCCCACACAGGACTGTCATCACCCATGCAGGGACCCTGGCTGGCAAGAGGGCATCCTCGCCATGTCCTGGACAGCAGGGATGGGTGCTGGGATTTATCCTTTGGGGATGAGAAGAGCCAAGGGTGTTTGTGTGGATGCCTTTGTTGGGCTATGGAGGTTTCCTTCTGTTTCCAGGGTGCTGTGGGATGTTGATGCCCCCCACTTCTTGTTCCTCATCCCCCTGAGATAACCACTTGGTTCCTGTTCACCATTTTGTTGATGTGGGAAATTGCACAGATATTTCAGCTCCTGCACCCGCCTGACCTTCCTGGGAGGAGCCCGGACTGCTTCTGGCCTGTGGGCCAGGTTAGCTGTTGCGCATGCCCACGCCACATACACACAGATACAACACACACACCACAAATACACTATACCACACACAACCAGCACACACACACCACAGATACAACACGCATACCACAGACACACTATATACACACAACTAGCATGCAGACACACTATACCACACACAACCAGCACGCACACACCACAGACACAATACACACACCACAGACACACTATACACACACAACTAGCACACACACCACAGACACACTATACACACACAACTAGCACACACACACCACAGACACAACACACACCACAGACACACTATACACACACAGCTAGCACACACACACCACAGACACACTATACACACACAACTAGCACACACACACCACAGACACACTATACACACACACCACAGACACACTATACACACACAACTAGCACATACACACCACAGACACAACACACACACCACAGACACACTATACACACACAACTAGCACACACACCACAGACACATTATACACACACAACTAGCACACACACACCACAGACACAACACATACACCACAGACAAACTATACACACACAACTAGCACACAGACATACTGTACCACACACAACTAGCACACAGACACACTATACCACACACAACTAGTGCATACACATCACAGATACAACACACACACCGCAAACACACTATACCACACACAACTAGCACACACACACCACAGACACAATACACACACCACAGACACACTATACACACACAGCTAGCACACACACACCACAGACACAATATGCACACCACAGACACACTATACACACACAGCTAGCACACACACCACAGACACACTATACATGCACAACTAGCACACACACACCACAGACACACTATACACACAAAACTAGCACACACACCACAGACACACTATAGACACACAACTAGCACACACACACCACAGATACATTATGCACACCCAACTAGCACACACACACCACAGACACAACACACACCACAGACACACTATACACACACAACTAGCACACAGACACACTGTACCACACACAACTAGCACACAGACACACTATACCACACACAACTAGCACACACACATCACAGATACAACACACACACTCCAAACACACTATACCACACACATCTAGCACACACACACCACAGACACAACACACACCACAGACACACTATACACACACAACTAGCACACAGACACACTGTACCACACACAACTAGCACACAGACACACTATACCACACACATCTAGCACACACACACCACAGACACAATACACACACCACAGACACACTATACACACACAACTAGCACACACACACCACAGACACAATACACACACCACAGACACACTATACCACACACAACTAGCACACATACACCACAGATACAACACGCACACCACAGACACACTACACACACAACTAGCACACACACCACAGATACAACACACACACCACAGACACACTATACCACACACAACTAGCACATATACACCACAGATACAACACACACACCACAGACACACTGTACCACACACAACTAGCACACATATGCCACAGACACAACATAAACATACCATACTAGAAATGTACATGATCTACACACCACATACATTCCACACACACCACACACCATACCTGATGCATAACACACCCTCACACAGCACATGCAAACACACAGACACCACATGATCCCAACACAGCTTCCACAGCACACACACCACAGCACGCACACTCACATACCCTATACCCACTATGGCCAACACACACACATCACAAAACGTACCACGCACACCCTATACCCCACATGCAGCACACATGCCTCTTACTACAGCAGGGCCTTCTCAGCTCTTACTTCCTGCACGCACGGCAGAAGGCTCCACTCACTTCACCTCAAGACACCTTGTGTTCTGATCTGTAATAGAGAACAGGGTACAAAGGGGCAGGGCGTGTGAGCCTCGGGGGCACAGGAGCCAGGTCCCCACCCCATCTCAAATCTGCCCCACTCACTCTATCCCATAGGCCGTAATGTTCAGAAACTCCATGGCCTACTGCAAAAATGTGGTCCAGGCTGTACGCAATTGCTGTTATCTACAGAGAGGGGGAGGTATCTTGGACCCCTAGCCAGGTGAGGATGCAGTTGGTCACAGGCCCAGGGGACAGTGTCTTGCTCTCATGCTTTGGGGACAGAGGGATGTCAAGGTCTAAGTGTCATAGCCTTCTCTAGCCAGCAGCCCACTATCAGGGAGTGGGGAGCTCTTCCGCCCTTCTCTTTGGTATGGTGGGATTTATACAACACGCTGACAATCACTTCTGCAGTGGCCATGGGTTGGCTCAATTCACTTGGGGGAAGTTAGATGACCATCCTTTGGGTGGCCCTGGGGAAAACTGCCTGGGATGCCTTTCCCAGTCACCTCAAGAGTGGTGTGTGGTTACCTGTTTGGAATGACCTGGTCTACTTATAATCAGCCACACCCATGGCCCCCAGGCTCTGAGCCTTTGCAGCCTAAGGGAAAGAGTATCAGTCATCAAAATACATGGAGCAACATGGCGGTAGCTATGAACCCGACTCACTTGTTTGAGAGTGTCCTGAAATGCATTTGGCAACAGTGCCCCACCAGTCATAGCAATAATCATGCTGGTAACCTTGTCTGCAGGAGAAGCAAGGAGTGACCAACTCAGCAAAGGCCCCAGGAGTGACCTCCAGAAGATCTGAGACCCCTACAGGCACCTGGGCCTTCAGCGCTGCTCACTCTAAGCCATGGCCAGGTGCCCCCACCTCATCCTCCAGGGAGAGTTTCCAGGACCCAAGCACCCACCATCCAGAGACCCCTAGAGTGAGTGGGGGGCCTCAGCCTGGTACCCATTTTACAGAGGAGGGATGAAGAGGGGCAGGGCCCTTCCCATCAGGATTCCTGAACTCTCACCCACTAGCAGCCTGCACCACCTATGCCTAAGGACAGCTCCAGCCAGTATTCCCCAAGCACAGGCCTGTCCCATGGGCAGAGGGAGGAGCCACTGGGCCCTCCTGTAACGGGCAGGCTCAGGGAGGCTCCCAGGGGCAGGGTTCTGCTGTGGGCAGAGCCTGCGGGCAGCGTTGCTGGCATCTCTGGGCCCAGGAGTTCAGGACTCCAGGTCAGTGGCATCCGAGCAGGGGACCCCACGGCCACCTCAGTGCCTTTCCCTACCAGCCCCGCCTTTCCTGACAAAAGCTGCAGCCCCACAGTAGGGAGCGGGAGTCGGGGGCCATAGAAAGCTTCTGCACCATCTGAGACACGGGCAGAGGATGCTAGTTAGTCGAAGGGCAGACAAGGAAGAGAGAAAGACTAAGATGTCTGCAAGGGGGCAAACCCTCTGCCTCTTCTCTTCCTTTTCACACAGCCCAGCTGGAGGGCAAGCACCTCTGGGTTATGAGCACCAGGACTGCACACGCAGGATCCCATGAAGTTCTCAGGCTTCCATGGGGTGGGGGTTTACTATGCTCATTGCACTGGGGAGGGACCTGGAGCTCAGAGCAGGTGAGCAATTTGCTCCAAGAGGCAGGGCAGGAATCTGCACACAGAGCTCTCTGAGGCCCACACCCAGCTGTTTCTCCTAGGGGACCACCATGGGGACAGCAGGCACATGGACTCGACACATTGAATCTCCTAATTTGCCTTTAAGGAAAGGAAGATGTTTTAAAAGTGCACTGTGAGGCAATCCCAGTAATACTCTAAGAGCATGGTGAACTAGATAGAGCACATTATCTGAGCTCCGGTGGTCTGTACCTTTTCACCTCTTTCCTGCATGAATGTGTGTCCTTAAGTCTCAAGATCGTCTGTTAGAATAAGATGTTCATGGATTGTTTTTCTGAGAAAATTGAACAAAGAGGATTGAGGTGGAGAGGGGTTGACTATTACAAAACAGTTCCTGAACTCTCCAGGATGGAGGAGGGAGGAGGGTGCCAGGCACATAACTGGTCCTGCTGATTCATCACTGTGACTTTGACTAGAGATGTTTTTGCTTTCTCTGTCTTTGATCTGGTTAGCACAGTGGGAGGGAGGGTGTCGGGTTGGGGTCTGCTTAGCTGGTACCCTGGATATGCCAGGCTTTCTCTGAGCTCATGCCTGTCTCAGGGCACTTAGGCTTTGGAGAGCTTATAAAGGCCCAGCATGAAACCTCCATAGATGTGCAACTACAAATCAGGCCCTTCCAATGGGACCAGTTTTCTTAACCCTAGCCATAACCCTAATCCTAACCCTAACCCTAACTCTAACCCAAGGGCATGCAACTGAGATTCAGGGAAAGGCAATGGGACTGGCATTCCTAACCTTAACTCTAATCCTAATCCTAAACCTAACCCTACGGGCTTCTCTTGTGTTGGGCACTGCAGCCTTCAATAGGCAGGGCTGAGTTTGGAAAAGGTCATCCTGCTAAGCCCCCAGCCCTGCACCCAGCACCCACAGTTCCAGACCCCTGACCCTGACTCAATCTCCCACACTCTTTATTCTACCAAAGTAGCAAACCTGCTTAATTAGAAAGCCACAGCTCCTTGACTTCCTGTGCTCCTGAAACAAAAAGACCAAAGGCTGAGAAGCAGCCGCAAAGGGTGTGCAGGCAGCTGAGCACTGATCTGTAGGCTGGCTCAGGGATGTGACCTGTCAGCCTCTGTTAAAGCAGACAGGACTGGTTGGGCCAGGCAGGGCTGCTCTGGTGGCAGGACTGGGACAGGCTAATCCAATGTGACGGGCTGAGCCAGCACAGCAAGGCTGGGCTGAGCATGGACCCTGAAGGCTGGCTTCGCATTGCGAGCAGAGAGTCCCTGCCATGTGGGGGAGCTCCAAGAGCCCCAGCCAAGGAGGGAAGGCGACCAGGCCCTGCCCCACCCCTGCCGCCCCTCTGGGTCACCACCCAGAGTCTTTCCCCCGTGAACTTGCTTTCTTGGCCCTCATGCCCACCTAGGTCTCCCTCTCGCAAACACACAGCACACCATGCACAAACTCAAGCCTCCCCCAGTGCAGGGAGCAGAACCCCCTCCCAGCTCCTCCTCAAAGCTATAAGTGGGGCCCAGGCCCCAATCCAGTCCTCAGAGTCCTCACCTCTCTTCTGCGCTTCACCCTCTCAGTGCCAGGTTTCAGGAATTTGCCTCGGAAGTGTTCTCCACCTCCCGCCAATCAGGAGCTCTGCAGTGCCTCCTGCTAGGCCTGGCCACCCCCTCTAGGCCACCTCCAGCTGCCCGAGCTTGCTCCTCCTGCCTCCCCTCCAGCTCCCCAGCCTGGCCTGGGGCTCAGGACCCCACCCATGGGCTCCCTTTCTGAGACCCACCAGGGGACCAAGCTCTTCTACACTAAACTCCCAGCACTGCCTCTGACCCTGACCCTGACCCTGTCCTCCTCCCATAGCGAGGGTCAGAGCAGAGAGGGACACACAGAGACCAGTGGCTAGCATAAGAAGGTGTTTACTGGACACATGCACCTGTCTGCCAGCTCCTGCACCCCAGAGAAGGAGGCAGAACAGAGGGAGGGCAGGGGAGAGAGAAGGTCAAGGAGGCCGAGAACTTCGGGAGCACAGGGGCCTGCAGGTAACAGTGCAGCCAGGCATCAGAGGAGCCTGTTCAAGGGAGCAGGCATTGGGGTGAGGGCGGGTTCTGTAAGTTGCCCTGACCTACCTGTCCTGTGTGCTGTCAGGCTCCTAATCAAGGTCTCAGAGAGCCCCTCAGTTCCCTGGAGCTCCTCTGGCCCAGGACCTCAGGCCTCTCTTGGGGACTCGAAGCAGCACTCCTTTTCCTGAGCTGAATGTGAGCTGCGGGACGATGCTGCCCTCCGTGGAGTAGGTGATGAAGGACAGCCGTGCTGTCAGGCTGGAGAGGAAGCTCGGGGCCCTGAGAAGCCAGAGGTACTGGCTGCACAGGACCCAAGCACAGCCAGGCCAGGTGAGGCCCATTCCCCACCTCCACCCCAACTCTTCCACCTCGGGGCCTCTTGCTGGACACAGGACGGTGAGATAAATAGTGAAGGACTCTGAGGCCTATGGAGACGAGGAGTCCACAAAAGAGTCAGCATGGCAACTTGCTGCATCTCCACACTCTCAACATCGCCAAAGAAATCGAACTCACACACATGCACTCACACATACACACACATGCACACACGCACACTCATGCATGCACGCCACACGCACAGTCACACATGCACATACACACACATACCCCATACTGAACAGGCAGGGAGACACACACACAGTCCTCCCAGCTGGCCTCCCTTCTACTAGAAAATTCTTTGCCTCCTCACCCTGTTCCTTCCTCCCCCTTCTCTCTCTCATCCCTCCTCCATCTCAGAGGAGTGACTCTCCCTGTGGGTTGCCATGCACCCAGCCCCCCTTTCCTCTCCCTGACCCTCCTTACTTCTGGCTGACCCTCACTGGCCCTCAGCGACAGTGCTGCCCTGCGTCCCCAGCAGAGCGCCCCATAGCTCCTACCCTTGTTGCTCATTCATTTTACCCACAGTCATCAGACTTCTCTTCCTTAAGTGCCACCTTGATCATGCCACTCCCCTGCTCAAGAGCTTTCTCTGGCTGTCTATGGTTCACAGCAGGAAATCCCAGCTCCTTGCCCTGGCAAAATGAGTCTTTATAGCTTTGGCCTCAAGCTGACCTGCCAGCCCTCTCCCAGCCCTCCCTGAGCTAACCCCATTCCCAGCCAAGCCAGACCACTCACTCCACCACAGGCCCCCTGTCTTTCCCATTCTGCAAGACCCAGTTCAAAGACCCACCTCCCTGGAAGCCACCCTTGACTTTGTTTTCCTTTACCCTTTCATGTGAGTTCTTTGTCCCTTTCCTGAGCCCTCAGCACTGTGTAACCCGGGATTCCAGGACTGCGCCTAATGTCCCTTCCCAACCTGTGATGTCCCCAAGGGGCAAACTGCCTTCCCTGCAATATTTGTGGGCTCGGAGGCAGGAGGCAGCCAAGGCTGCCGAGACCAGATGGAACCAGTGAGTGCTGGCCTCATTCCCATTTCACATTGCCACCCTGGGCTCTGTGTCCCCCCGCCGAGGGACTCCCGCAACCACCGCATCTGATGGGATGTGCTTTCTGCCTGCCAGAGGAAAGGGTTCCTGCAGTGCAGGGGAAGCTGCAGCCATACTTTACATTTCTGTGAAATCTGTTTCATATTGCAGAGCTATAAAGGTCAAGACAGGAATGCAGGCTGCTGGGCCTGAAAACAAAGGAGACTTGTGTCAGGGAGATGAGGCACGTCTGTCTGGTGGGCAGGTGTCTGCCCTCCCAAGTCTCCTGGCAGTCTCTTAATAAGCTCTTCCGACCCCAGCACAGTGGCTGGAGTACACCCCCAGCAACCACAATGGATCATCTGGGGTGGTGACTTTCATCTGGGTGACCACCCAGACCTGTCTGCCTGGGACCAACAGGCTTTCAGGGATAAGGTGCATTTTTTTGCTAATAGCTGACTATTACCCTAGTCAGCTGACTAGGAGGAGAGCTGACTGGTTACCCTAGCTGGGGGCTGTGTAGATAAGAACTATGGGAGGATGCCCCAGCTGAAAGCCCTGAGCAGTTCTGATATGCTGACTCTCCTGGTTCCCACTTACCCTGGGGTTTATCCGTCCCCAGCTGTCTGTGGTGGGATGGAACAGAACTCTTGGGAATCATGGTCCATCAGAAGCCCCTGGAGAGCAACAGACCTAGGGGGGTGGTGACCCAGATCTGGTCTGTCATTCCTCTGTTGAACTCATGGTTTCTTGGGAATCAGACTTGCCCCTTGGGTTGGGGATCCTTCTGGCAGCCTGTGTGTGACCTGCTAACCCTATTCATGACACCCCCAGATTCTGCTCACTGCCCCACATTTCCCACCACCCATAGAGGAGGGCAGTGATGTTCCCTGTGGGGAGCCTGGGCCTCAGGCAAGTGATGATGTGCACTTTAGGCCATTTTGCTTCCCAGATTTCTTATCAGCCTGCAGAGCCACGCCACTCTGGGCACGGAGGGCCTTCTCCAGCAGACACCGCTGGGGAGGGAAGGAGCACACCTGGCCACTGTTGTTTTGGCATCATCATTCCCCCAGCAGCAGAGAAAGCCACATACCCTTCTTGTCCTGACTTCCAGATCTTTGCTCATATTCTCCCACTTAGTCCCCAGACAGAGAGTGAGGAGCCTGAAGGGGATTGGAGCCTGGTGAGACTTCCATCTACGTGGGGATCACTCACATCTGCCCTACCTGCCCAAGATGCAAAGGTCTTTGCAGTCCCACTGCTCTGTCGGAGTGAACAGCTTGGCAGAAATGGGAAATGTTTCAATTTTGCAGGGAAAATGTAAGGCTTGTGAATTAAGTGTTTTGTCCAAGATCCTGGAGATGGTATCAGTTAAAACTAAGGCGGAGCCCTCATCTGAGTCCTTTATCTGTGTCTGGGTTGCCTTACGGTCTTTTGCGAATTATGTACCCAAGGGAGCCTACCAGGAGTCTCTTCTCCCCTCGAGCAATGACCATGTCTGTAAATGTTTACCTCGTGAACACCATGCTTAGATGTGGTGGTTCTCATGCCTCCAAGAGCAGCCTTTTCCACCCCCCTGTTCTACTGCCTCCTCTAGCCTGCATCTAAATCTGCATACTATTTTATGTCCGTTTTGCAGATGACAAACTTGAGGCTCTGACTGGTCAAGCAATTTATCACAATTTCTATAGCTGTGAGGCACGTCTGTCTTGTGGGCAGATGTCTGTTCTTTCTCATCTGCTCCACTGGGACTGAGGTCAGGGTGGGCACTGACCCCACCACGGAGGGTCCAGGCAGGGCTCTTTGTAAACTCTCCAAAGCCTGAGTTCCCTGAGATAGGCATGCACTCAGAGAAAGCGTGGCCATACCCAGGGTAACAGCTAAGCAGCCCCTAACCTCACACCCTCCCTCCCACTGTGCTCACCAAATGTGGGATCTGCACACATAGCTATCCGAGGCCCACACCCAGAGGCAGATGCACCAACAGAGGCAGGTAGTGGGAGCCTGGTCCTCCCTTGGCTGAGGATGAAGCTCCACAGGGAATGTCACTACTTCACACCGGAGGGCTCCCAACACCTGCCTCCATTGGTGCAACAGTAACTACAGTTTCAGAACTTGAATTCTAAATCTTTATAACTAGGCTCAAACACATCTTTATTAATCAAAATGGAAACCATTACAATCAACACATTTTTGCCAATGAGAAATAAGTGTGTTTATTCCTGTAGTGTAAAAATCCATGCTTTGGGATTGGACGAACTCTTGGAAAGCATTTTCTGCCTCCTGCTAGTTGTGAAATCATTTTCCCTGCAAAAAGTTGTGGCGATGCTTGAAGAAGTGGTAGTGGGTTGACGAGAGCTCAGGTGAATATGGCAGATGAGGCAAAACTCTGTAGCCCAGTTCCTTCAACCTTTGATGAGTTGATTGCATGGCATGTGGTCCAGCATTGTCGTGGAGAACTGGGCCCTTTCTGTTGACCAATGCCGGCTGCAGACGTCATAGTTTTTGATGCATCGCAATGATGTGCTGAGCATACTTCTTAGATGTAGTGGTTTTGCCAGAATTCAGAAAGCTGTAGTGGATCGGTCCAGCTGCAGGCCACCAAACAGTGACCATGACCTTTGTTTGGTGCAAGTTTGGTTTTGGAAAGTGCTTTGGAGCTTCTTCTTGGTCTAATCACTGAGCTGGTTATTGCTGGTTGTCATATAAAATACACTTTTTGGTTGAATCAAGAAATGGCTCATTATTGCGTAGAATAAGAGAAGACCATACTTCAAAATGACAATTTTTAAAATTTTTGCTCAGCTCATGAGGCACCCACTTGTGGAACTTTTTCACCTTTCCAATTTGCTTCAAATGCTGAAAGACCGCAGAATAGTTCAAGCTGAATTATTTGGCAAATTCTCGAGCCATTGTAGGAAGGTCAGCTTCAATGACTGCTCTCGACTGCTTGTTGTCAACTTCCAATGACCTGCCTCTAGGGTCCTCATCTTCAAGCCTCGTCTACTTTGCAAATCTTCTTGAGCTACCAGTGCACTGTACGTTCCTTGGCAGTTCCTGGGCCAAATGCATTATTGATGTTGTGAGTTGTCTCGGCTGCTTTATGATCCACTTTGAACTCAAATAAGAAAATCACTTGAGTTTGCTTTTTGTCTAACATCATTCCCATAGCCTAAAAGAAATATAAAATAAACAGCAAGTAATAAGTCATTAGCAAAAAAATAAATAAAATGAGGAATGCACATTAAAATGATGTATAACATAAGCACATTTATTTAAGAATGTATTCCATTATCAAACAGCAAATTTTAACAATGCAAAAATCAGAATTATTTTTGCACCAATCTAATAGCATGAATCTGAACCCAGGTCTAGCTGAAAAACCATACTTTAACCATTGCACTTAGGGTATCTAGGTGACACTATGGTGTCCAGCAATTACTGGAAAGCAAAGCACTGGACTCTCAAAACCCATCCACATCACATAGTTTGCCCTTGGAAGCTCCCACACTAACATGCAAGACAACCCCTTTTTCTAATTAATGATAACAGTTTCCAATTTCCTTCTCTTTACAGTTTCCTCTCTTTTCTTTCAGCAAAAAGGATCTTCCAATGAAGGTTTATGGGGAGCAAGAGTCTTCAACCCACTCACCTACTCTGGTAAAACTTCCAGTTTGAAATGATTTTGAAGAAGGGTCTACATTTTAGACCACAGAGGAAGCCAGTGCTCTTGAATGGAGTAGGGCCACATGAACTGACAGGTCCCTAGGAGGAGGCAACATAGAACAGTGCAACCCATGTGGGCTTCTGGCACACAGAGCCCTAATTATGGTTTAGTGCCCCAGTTTTACATGAGAACAGAGAGACCAGGATCACCAAACATTTGAGAACACCTCTACCATTACAATTTGAGACCAAAACATCATAGTGATATTACCACATTGTGGAAATGGAAGTGGGTAGGATTGAATTGTGTAGGGAAGCTCAGCTATGAGAAAGCTAAAAAATATTCTTCCTCCATAGAAAGAAGTCAACAGAGAATATATAACTGCCAACAACAAGGAATAGCAATCAGTAAAAGTATATTTTTAAAAACAAGGACATAAAATTAGAAGAAAAAACTAAAATATTTGTAAATGGCTGCCTCTGGAGAGTGGGATCAGAAGTGGGAAGGAGTCTAGCAGGAGCCTTGAGTTTTTACTGTGAGTCTTCATAGAGTATTTGATATTTATATTTACCTTCAAACTTTTCCTTAATTAATGTAAAAATGAAACTATAAGCAAAAACGAGTAGCAAGGAATGATGTCAGCAAAATGGTGGCTTGAAAGCTCCAAACCCTTGCTCCCCCATAGAAACATTGAAAGAAAAAAACAGAATCTGTGCATGCTAACTTTTCAGGAACTCAGGAAAACAGTAATCAAAGATTTACTGCAATATACCAGGTGCCCAACTGAGAAAAAGTTACCTTCAAAATCACAGGAAAATTTTATGGTGTTTTTACATACCCTTTCCTCAATACTTTCACAGCATATTGGCAGTTCTGGCTTTGAGCAGTGACCCAGTTCCAAGTGGTTATCTATGAAGTAGAGGGAGCAGTATAGGTCTTACTTGCACATTTCTGTCTGTATCTGTTCTAACCTGGCTGGAAGACACCCAAAAGACTAGCTCCCTCTACCCTATCTCTTACAGCTCAGTCAGAACACATGTAGAAAAGTGGCAGGCACTTCTTGCAAATGTCATGACAAACCTACAGAGGACAAAAAAAACCCATAGATGCCTGAGGCGAGAGAGTTTGGGTGAATACACAATAGACATTAGAGACCCCAAGGAGAAGCTAGGTGTGACTCTTTGGGAATTAGGATGTTTAGAATAAGCTATGTACACAGGGGAATTTAGAAATTCATGCACCTGCCCAGGCAAGGTGTGTGCTCAGAATAGTCCACACTTTAAACTTTCTATAGACTTAGAGCAAGTCTAGTTAAGTTGTGAAGGAGTGCCCAGAACAAAACCAATCTGCAAAGACAGGGAAATGTGGTTGTTCTTAAATTTTTTAGTGGTTTTCCTTTTGTCTTAGCTCCTGGCATTCAAATAAATCTGTCAAAACATCACCTGAACATGAACTACAGAAGAAGAAATTCCAGTGATCTTACACAACCAGGAATGGTCTTTGCAATAATAGTTTGAAAAATTTTCAAAATGGATAAACTGCTACAGGATTCTACAATTAAAAAACAAAAAAAATTTAAAAGCCCCATTAACCTATAAGGAAATGGGGGGAACATAAATTTTAGAGTTATTACATTATAATAATCAAACACCCCAACTTTCAACAACAAAAACAAAATTAAAAAGACAAGACTTATAAAGAAACAGGAAAACATAGCTCATTCAAAGAAACTAAATAAATGGACAAAACCACCCCAAAGGAAGCCAATACTTTAGACATACTAGACAAAGACTTAAAACATCTGTCTTAGATATGCTCAAAGAGGTGAAGAAAAACAAGAGTAAAGAAATAAAAAGGTGAGGCATGGTGGCTTACATCTATAATCCTGGCACTTTGGAAGATAAAGATGGGGGAATCTGATTGCAGGAGTTTGAGACCAGCCTGGGAAACATAATTAAAAAAAAAAAACTGGGTTTGGTGGTGCATCCCTTTAGCCCAAGATACTTGGGAGGCTGAGGTGGGAGGATTGCTTGAGCCTGAGAGGTTGAGGCTGCAGTGAACTGTGATCATGCCACTGCACTTCAGCCCAGAAGACAGAATGAGACTTTGTCTGAACCGACAAACAAACAAAAAATAAAGAAAAAAGAAATTAAAGGAAATCAGGAATTACTGATTTGTTTAAATAACTGAAATAAAAAAAGCTATTAATAAAGAATTCCATATTCTGCAACACTGTATTCCAAAAACAAAGAATACATTTGAGGAATTAACAAATTAACAAAAGCTGAGGGACTTCATTACCACTTGCCTGATAAGAAATGCTAAAGGGAATCTTTCAGGTGAAAATTCAAGGGCACTAGACAATAGCTTGAAGCCATATGAACATAGATTTCTGATAAAAATAAATACATGAGCAAATATAAAAGTCAGTAAGATTGTAATCTTGGTTTGTAACCCTTCTATTTTTCTATAGAATTTAAAAGACAAATGCACAAAAATTATTATAAATCTCTTATTGGGCACATAAAACATTGATAAAGAAGGGCACAAAGCTGTACATGGGCACAAAGCTATACTCAAGACTGCTGTTTACAATTAAAGTTAAAGTTGGTAGCAACTCAAATTAGATAGTTATAACTTTAGTATGTTATAGGTAATCACATGTAATAAAAAGGAAATATCTATAATACAATATACACAAAAGGAAATAAGCAAGATATCAAAATGTTTCATTGCAAAAAAGCAACTAAACACAACTGAAGACAGAAATAGAGAAAATGAGAAAATGAGGAACAGAAAATCTAGAGGATATAAAGAGAACAAATATAAAATGACAGAAGTAAGTTCTTCCCTATCAGTAATTCACGATCCAACTACATGCTGTCAAGAGACTTATTTCAGATTGAAAACCACATATATGTTGAAAATTAAAGGATGGAAAAAGACATCACATGCAAATGAAGACCAAAAGAGAGTGAGGATGGTCACACTAATATTAGACAAAATGGAATTTAATAAAAAAAAGCTGGCATAAGATACAGAGAAGGACTTATATTAATAAAAGGGCCAATTCACTAAGAAAATAAAACAACTATAAACAGATATGTACCAAAAATCAGAGCTCTGAAATGTATTAAACAAACATTGACACAATTTAAGGGAGAAATAGAAAGATCTACATTAATAGTTGGAGACTTCAGTACACTACTTTACTCATGTGTAGAATTAGACAGAATATAAGGAAAGAGAGAAATAAGAAAATAGAGGACTTGAACATCTCTTTTAACTAAGTGTACATAACACACATATAGAAAACCCTCTGCTCAAAGATAGCAGAATACATGTTTTTCTCAAGTGCACATAGGATATTCTCCAGGATAGAGCACATGTTAGGCCAAAAACAAGTCTTAAAAAATCTAGAAAGTTTTAAATCATACGGAGCATCTTTTCCAATCACAACGGAATAAACTAGAAATCAATACCAGAGGGAAAACTGAAAAAATCACCAATGTGAGAAAACTAAACAAAATACTTTTAAATAAACAACAGGACAAAGCAGAAATCTCAACGTATTTTCATTAGAAAATACAAATGTTCTTGGTGTACAATGAGGGTATATCCCATTAAGCCCACTGTTAAGTCGAAAAGTCATTAGTTGAATAATCATAAGTCAGGGATAGTCTGTACCTTGAGATTAATTACTATGAAAACACAACATACTAAAACCTACAGGATGCAAGAAAAGCAGTGCTAAGAGGGAAATTTGTAGCTCCTAATGAATGAGATAGAAAAGCTCTTCAATCAATAAACTGACTTTACATCTTATAAACTAGAAAACCAAAAGAAAATTATACCCAAAGATAGAAAAAGAAAAAAATGATTATAGCAGAGATAAATAAAAAAGAGAGCAGAAAAACAGAATATCAATGAAACCATAAGTTTGTTTTTTTGGAAAGATCAACGATATTAACCAACTTCTATCTTGGATGACTTAGAATTAAAGAAGGATTACTCTAATTACTAAAATCAGAGAATGAGAGTGGGACTATGACTACCAATTTAACAGAAATAAAACAGATTATAAGGACATACAATGAACATCTGTATACCAACAAATGGAATTAAATAGATGAAATGGGATAATTCCTAGAAGCACACAGCCAATCAAAACTGAGAATTATGTTCTTTATGAATTTGGGTGCTTTTATGAGTCTGGGTGCTCACAAAGAATATTTTGCTCTTTATGAATATGGGTGCTCTTGAACATGATTCTGTTTTGATAGAATGTGTGTCTCTAGGAATTATCCCATTTCATCTATTTAGTTCTATTTGTTGGTGTACAGATGTTCATAGTATGTTCTTATAATCTTTTTTATTACTGTTAAATTGGTAGTCATATCCTCACTCTCATTTTCAGAAATAAGACCACACACCTATAATCATCTGATCATCAACAAAACTGTCAAAAACAAGCAATGGGGAATAAATTCCTTTTTTAATAGATAGTGCTGGGAGAACTGGCTAACCACGTGCAGAAAATTGAAACTGGACCATTTCTTACACATTATACAAAAATTAATTCAAGATGAATTAAATACTTAAATGTAAAACCCAAAACTCTAGAAGAAAATCTAGGCGATACCATTCAGACATAGGCACGGGCAAAGATTTCATGACGAAAACACCAAAAGCAATTGCAACAAAAGAAAAACTTGACCAAAGAAACTATAATCAGATTGAACAGACAATCTACAGAATGGGAGACAATTTTTGCAATCTAGCCATCTTACAAAGGTCTAATATCCAGAGTCTACAAGGAACTTAAACAAATTTACAGGGAAAAAAAACCCAACCCCTTTAAAAAGTGGGCAAAGGACATGAACAGACACTTCTCAAGAGAAGACATTCATGCAGCCAACCAACGTATGAAAAAAAGCTCAACATCATTGATCATTAGAGAAATGCAAATCAAAACCACAATGATATACCATCTCATGCCAATCAGAATGGCGATTATTAAAAAGTCAAAAGACAACAGATGCTGGCAAGGTTGCAGAGAAAAAGAAATGCTTTTACACTGTTGGTGGGAGTGTAAATTAGTTCAACCATTGTGGAAGACAGTGTGGTGATTCCTCAAACACCTAGAGGCAGAAATACCATTTGACTCAGCAGTCCCATTACTGGGTGTATTCCCAAAGGTACGGAAATCATGCTACTTTAAAGATCCATGCATGTGTATGTTCACTGCAACAGTATTCACGATAACAAAAACATGAAGTCAACCTAAACCTCATGAATGTTAGAATGGAAAAGAAAATGTGGTATATATACACCATGGAATACTATGTAGCCATGGAAAAGAATGAGATCATGTCATTTCCAGGGACATGAATGGAGCTGAAACTATTATCCTTAGCAAACTAATGCAGGAACAGAAAACCAAACACCACATGTTCTCACTCATAAGGGGGAGCTGAATGCTGAGAACATATGGACACATGAGAGTGAACAACACACACTGGGGCCTGTTACAGGTGTGAGGGGGAGGTACAGCATCAGGAAGAATAGCTCATGGATGCTGGGCTTGCTCCCGAGGTGGTGGGATAATCTGTGCAGCAAATGACCATGGCCCGCATTTACCTATGTAACAAACCTGTACATCCTGCACATGTACCCAGAACTTAAAGTAAAATTTAATGAAAAATAAAAATTTTTTAAAACTCATGAATAAACAGAAAATCAGAACAGTCCTGTAACAAACAGTAAGGAGATTGAATCAGTGATAAAATACTCTCAACAATGAAAAGTCCAGAACCAGATGGCTTCACTGATAAATTCTGCCAAATATGTAAAGAAAAATCCTTTGCAAACTCTTCCAAAAAAACTGTAGGTGATGGAACACTTCTAAACTAAACCCACAAAGGCCAGCATTACACTGATACAAAAGCCAGACAAAGACACTGCGAGAAAAGAAAACTATAGACCAAATCACTTATGAATGTTAGTGCAAAAATCCTCCACAAAGTACTGCAAACTGAATTCCACAGTTTATTAAAAGATTTGTATATCCCCCAACAAATGAGATTTATTTCCATAATTTTAAAATGATTCAAAATTTAAAAAATCAGTGTTATACATCTCATTAGTAGAATAAAGAAAACCACATTATCTCAATTGATAAAAGTATTTGATAAAATTCAATACCTGTTTTGATTAAAATACTGAAGTTAAGAAGAGGGAAAAGTCCTTCAATGTGAAAAAACCATCTGTGAAAACACACAGCTAAAATAGTCAATGGTGAAAGACTGAAAATGTTTCACCTAAGATCAAGAGCAATACAAGGATGTCCATTTGCATTGTGTCCATTTGCATTGTGTCCATTTGCATTGTGTCCATTCAACATAGTATGGAAATTCAAGCCAGAGGAATTAGGCAGAAAATAAAAATAAAAGGCATCTGAATTGCAAAAAGAGACAAAATTGTCTCTTGTTATGAATGATATAATCTTATATGTAAAAATCCTAACGATTCCACAAAAAGGTATTAGAGCTAATAAATACATTTAGTAAAGTTGCAAGATAGAAAACTAACATGCAACATTAGTTGTATTTCTATAGACTAACAAAAAATCAAGTAAAATTCAGATAACAATTCTACTTACAATAGCATCACACAAATAAAATACTTAGGAATAAATTAAATGAAGGAGGCAAAAACAGGTGTAGTGAGAACAACAAACCATTGATAAAATAATTTAAAGACAGAAATAAATTGAAAGACATTTTATTTTTAAAGATTAGAAGACTTAATATTGCTATACTGACAATACTAGCCAAAGACATCTAGAGATTCGGTGTAATTTTTACCAAAATCCCAACAGCATTTTTGTTTTAGAAATAGAAAAATCCATATGAAATTCACATGGAATCTCAAGAGATTACAAATACTACCCCCCAGTCTCCCCCCCAAAATATTCAAAAGGAGAAATTAGAGTACTTGTATTTTTTTGATTCAATATTTAGTACAAAGCTACAGCAGTCAAACATTGTGGTACTGGATTAAAGACAGATATATAGACCAATGAACAGTATAGAAACCCCAGAAATAAACCTTTATGTATATGGTTGATTGATTTTTAAAAATGTTGCCAAGACCATGTAATCTGGAAAAGGACAGTAGTTTCAACAAATGGTCTGTAAAAACTGGATGTCCACATGCAAGAGAATGAAATTGTGCCCTTACGACACTCAGTTACAGAAATTAACTCAAAATGGACCAAAATCTCAACATATGAGATAAAACTACTAAAATCTTAGTAAAGAACACAGGAGAGCACCTTTATGACGATGGATTTGTTAACGATTTTTTGAATATGATACCAAATGCACAGACAATGAAAGAAAAAGACGAAAACTGAACTTTGTCCATGCCAATTACAACATTTTTATGCATCAAAGAATACTATCAAGAAAGTGAAAAGACAGTCCACAGGATGGAAAAGGATATTTGCAAATTAAGTATGTGATAAGAGATTAATATCCGTAATATATAAAGAACTACAGGTCAACAATCAAAATCAGGTCCAACAAAAACTAGACAAAGGACTTAAGTAGACATTTCTCCAAAGAAGATATACAAATTTCCAATAAGCACATGAAAACATGTTCAATACCACTAGTCATTAGGGAAATGACAATGAAAACCAAAAGGAGATACAACTTCACATCCATTGGGATGGTATTACCAAAAAAGAGAAAATAACAAGTGTGGGAGAGACCATAGAAAAATTGGACCCATTGTGCATTGTTGTAAGAGTGTAAAATGGTGCATCCACTGTGGTAAACAGCTTGGCAGTTCCTCAGAATAGGTATTACCAGGGGTAATTGTTTAGTGAGTAGAGAGTTTCAGTATTTGAGGATGAGAAAATTCTGGAGATGAATGGTGGTGATGGGTACAAAACTGAATATACTTAATATCACAGAATTGTACACTTAAAACTAATTGAAACAAGTTTATGCTGTGTATATGTTGCATGTATTTTATCACAATTAATAGCTTAAAAATCCTAACAGCATGGATTGTGGATCAGGCAGACACAAATAGAAGACCCAAGTCTGAATTTGCTGAGTGTCTATGTCATGCTACTTAACCTCTCTGAGCTACTTCCTCCTCTCTCCAAGGCTAAACATAGACCCCACCCCCTACTTCATGGCTGGTGGTAAAGATAAGCGGGAAACGGGGACTAGTGCAGGGGACCCCACAGTGCAGACCCCAGTGCACTAGGTCAGCCTGAAATCAGAGACCCAGGCTGAAGGAAGTGAGCAAGAAACCAGCAGGTGAGGAAGGTGTAAAGACTGAGGACTTGTCAGCATGGAACAGGAAACGTTCCTGGGGAACACAACAATGTTAAGCAGAAAAACAAAACGAAACCAAAAGGAAACCTGCTGCATTAACAAGAGGACAATGAAGCCTATTTATTATAGATGAAGTAATTTTGGGGGGAAGTATAAAAATGGTGCTTTATGCAAGGAAGTATTACCTGAAATTCAGCTTTCCCCAAAAGAGTGGAATGACTCAGGAGGATGTGTTCCCCAGGTCACTGGGTTGTGTGAGCAGAGATAAGGGGTCCCTGCTCCAAGCAGGATGGGAAGAGACTGGACTTGACCATCTCTGAGGCCCTCAGAGTGTCCAGGTTCTAATCACTCTGAGTTGTGAATCCTGAAACTCAGAAAACAAGGCAGAGCAGAGGGAACACGATTCATGCCAAACCCACAGCTTCCCCACCCCATCTTCCCATCACCTACATTTACTGAGGTCGGACTACAAAAGCTCTCTGGGGCCACCAGGCAGCTAGAGGATCCAGTGAGCTGCTGGGGTACTGAGCAGTTTGGGGAGAGGCCCCTGGATTCTTGTGGGCAGCAACATCTGGTGCAAGGGCAGACTGGGGCAGGCGGATGTCTGGGCCAGGCAGATGTGTGGGGCAGCCAGCCAGCACCTGCCGCCCAGTGCTGGAGGCCGGGAGCACTGGAGAATGGAAGGACAGCAGGGCTCAGCCAGGACCAGGGGCCCATTCAGCCCTGACCCTGTGTACAGGCTGGAATGTTCTGTACCTCCCCACCTAGCATATAAGCATGGCTAGGTCCTTGGGATCTGGATGTGCTCAGCACCCTGCTTGGCACAAGGCAAGTGCTGAATATTATTTCACATTCCCTACCTGTGCCTAGAGATCTTACCCATCCATCCCAGGCCTGAGTTGAACCCTCACTGGGGTCCCCAGCAGAACACTAGGGGAGTGGGCAGGGGACATGTAACAGAGCAGCTGAGAGGACCCTCTGGCCCCTCAGTTCCACTCTGGAAGAACTGACTCAACAAGGCTGCCAGCCCCCCATGAAGTCCATCTGTTGTCCAAGTCCAATCCAGATGCCCAAGAGGGGGAATCACCACCCCTAAGGATCAAGGGGCAAGACCTATCCAGGACATCTTGGAAGTCCTTAAGATGAACATGGAGGAGGAACTTCCCCTGCCATCAAGGAGGAAGTCCCCTTCATTGCTGACTTTGCTTAGGAACTGGTGGATTGGGGGCTGTGTTCTCCAAGCATCAGCATACAGGGGCGATGAGAAAAATCAGAGGGAGTTCAATCTGCGATCCTGGAAACAGCCCAGCACAGGAAGCCTGAGTCTTGTCCCACTACCTGCCTCTGGGTACCTCTCCAGCTTCCAGGGGTCACCCCTGACCAGGAAGCCAGATAGAATAATACCTGAGCTAGTCACAGTCCAGGATTGTCGTGAGGTTGCTGGGAGTGCAGGGGAAGGGGTTTTGGAGACCAGAAAGGGCTTCAGCATTCTCCTGAAGATTGCACCACTGAAACTAGTGAATAAGCACAGAGTGTATTCCAGCCCAGCAGGAGGAGCCGGAAAGGGAACCAATACAATTTCTCCAAGGCTCAACACTGGCCCCTTTCCTTCTTTGAGAGCCAGAAGGTGCCTAATGCACAGACTAGCTTTCCCAGGGCCACCCCAAGATAGACCAAACTGTTCCTAAAAGTGCAAAGACTGTCACATGGCTCTCCAAGCTGTAGAAATGCTTCTATTACAGTATTCTAGAATCTTCTCCTTGTGGCCTTAGCCATGGATTGCACTCTGGTCTTGGTAGTCTTGGAAGTTTATGAAGATTGGGCGCAGGTGGTGGCGGAGTTTCTCCAGCCAGGGTTGTGGTACTTGAAGCTCCCCAAAGTAAGTAGCGAGAAGGCAGCAGCAACTGCAAGAAGAGTGCCAAGAGGGGCTCACTATGGCTGGAGCTCCCCATTTTCTGGCTGCTCCTGCGACCTCACCTCACTCTTGGGTCCCTGTGCCAGGGCCCAGGTAGGCTGAGCACAGGCTACCTCTGGCCACCTTCTCTGCTGCCTCCCCCCTGTGCCCAGGGGCCACAACCCTCCTCCTCTGTCAGCAGTGCACACTGAGGTCCTCCACCTGGAAACTGCCCAGCTGGCTCTGGGAGACCCGCCTCCAGTTACCTGCCTGGCCCTTCCCCTACCCTGGGGACAGAATTCCGTTATGTCTGCCAGAAGGGTGACAAGGTAACTCTGTGACCTGCAGCTCTGCCCAATGTCCTGCATGTTGGCAACACCAGGGGATGTCACAGGATCTATGGAGGTCGTTGTAAGACAAAACCTCTATTTCCCTTACAACAGCCCTCACAGTGTCCACTAAAACCCAAATTCTGCCTTTTTTTTTTTACTGGAAGAGTTAGCCCAAGTGACTTAGGTGTGGGTGAGGAGGTCAAGAACTGGGAGGCCAGAGTGTTGGCAGTGAGAGGTCATTTGTGTGATGCTGAAGTCCCCCAGGGGATGGCAGACATGGAAAGAGAAGGAAACTGCAGTGTTACCAGTGTCCTTTGAATGAGGGACATTCTGGTTCTCTACTGCTGTGCACCAGACCACCGCACACTTAGGGACACAGAACAAAGCCCATTTCATTACACTCACAGGTTCCGAGGATCAGGCACTCAGGGGCAGAGTGGGGGAAGGCTCCACGTGTCTGGAGCCCCTAGTGGGAAGGCTTGAGCAGCCAAATATGACTTGAATGATTGGGCACTGGAATTATCTAGAGGCTCCTCCACTCACGAGTGTGGTTCCTGGGCAGAAAGACTCAAAAGCTGGGCTCAGCTGGGACCGTGAATGGAGGCCTTGCATGTGGCCTCCCCATGTGACCTGGGCTTCCTCCCAGTATAGTGGCTTCAGGGTGCTTGGGCTTTAACAGGTGGCTCAAAGTTACAAGGGTAAGTATTTTCAGTGAGCAAGGCAGAAATTGTACAGCCTTTTATGTCATCACCTTGGGAATCACACAGCATCACTTCCACTGTACGTTATTAGTCCAAGCAGTCACAGCTGCCAAGAGTCAGTGGGAGGGAACACAGGACCCAACTCTAGGGCAGGAGTGGGAATGAGTTCACACCCCAGTGTCAAAGCTGCTGTATGACCAGGGCTTAAATGGCAGAGAGGGTATAGTGTGTGAAAAAATATGGGTGCAACCAAGTGGTATTCAAACAGGACTCAGAAGTTAGACTGTTACTATAAAACATTTGTAGAAATGTCTTCATCAATTTTATTTTCTCCATTTTTGTATGCACAAGAGTGGCATATAATTTTAGAAAATTTATAGCAAGTCTATGATATGGTCTGGCTTTGTGTCCCTACCCCAAATCTCATTTTGAATTATAATTCAAATTGTAATCCCCACATATTGGGGGAGGGATCTCATGGGAAGTGATTGAATCATGGGGGTGGTGTGCTGTTCTTGTGGTAGTGAGTGAGTTCTCATGAGATCTGATGGTTTTGTGAGGCTCTTTCCCCCACTTCCTTCTGCACTTTTCTCATTCTTCTCCTTCCTTCCATCACGTGAAGAAGGACATGCTTGCTTCCCCTTCGCCATGACTGTAAGTTTCCTGAGGCCTCACCAGCCAGGCTTAACTGAGTCAATTAAGCCTCTTTCCTTTATAAATTGCCCAGTCTCAAACAGTTCTTTACAGCAGCATGAGAATGGACTAGTACAATAAATTGGTACCTGGTAGTGGGGTGCTGCTGTAAAGATACCAAAAAGAATGTGGAAGCAACTTTGGAACTGGGTGACAGGCGAGTTGGAATGGTTTGGAGGGCTCAGAAGACAGGCAGGATGATGTGGAAAAGTTTGGAACTTCCCAGAGACTTGTTGAATCGCTTTCACCAAAATGCTGACAGTGATATGGACAATGAAGTTAAGGCTTAGGTGAGCTCAGACGGAGACGAGGAACTTGTTGGAACTAGGATAAAGGTGACTCTTGCTATGTTTTAACAAACAGGTTGGTGGCATTTTGCCCCTGCCCTGGCTATCTGTGGAATTTTGAACTTGAGAGAGATGATTTAGGGTATCTAGTGGAAGAAATTTCTAAGCAACAAAGGGTTCAAGAGGAAGCAGAGCATAAAAGTTTAGAAAATTTCCAGCCTGAAGATGTGATAGAAACGAAAAACCCATTTTCTGGGGAGAAATTCAAGCCTGCTGCAGAAATTTGCATACGTAATGAGGAGATGAATGTTAATCATCAAGACAATGGGAAAAGTGTTTCCAGGGCATCTCGGAGACCTACAGCGGCCCCTCCCATCACAGGCCCAGAGGCCTCTGATAAAAAATGCTTTTGTGGGCCAGGCCCATTGATCTGCATAGAGGCTCCTCTATGCAACCTCGGGACATGGTGCCCTGTGTCTCAGCTGCTTCAGCTCCTGCCATGGCTAAAAATGGCCAAAGTACAGCTTGGGCCATTGCTTCAGAGGGTTCAAGCCCCAAGCGTTGGCAACTTGCACATGATGTTGGGCCTGCGGATACCCAGAAGTCAAGAATTGAGGTTTGGGGCCAGGCACGGTGGCTCGACCTTATAATCTCAGAACTTTGGGAGGCCAAGGATGGTGAATCACCTGAGGTCAGGAGTTCAAGACCAGCCTGGCCAACATGATGAAACCCTGTCTGTACTAAAAGTACAAAAATTAGCCTGGCATGGTGGTGGGTGCCTGTAATCCCAGCTACTTGGGAGACTGAAGCAGAAGAATCACTTGAACCCAGGAGGTAGAGGTTAGAGTGAACTGAGATCGTGCCACTGCACTCCAGCCTAGGTGACAGAGTGAGACTGTGTGTCAGGTTTGGGAATCTCTGCCTAGAGATTTGAGAGGATGTATGGAAATATCCATATACCCAGGCAAAAGTTTACTGCAAGGGCAGGGCCCTCATGGAGAACCTCTGCTAGGGCAGTGCCGAAGGGAAATGTGGGGTTAGAGCTCCCCACACTGAGTCCCCACTGGGGCACTACCTAGTGGACCTGTGAGAAGAGGACCACTGCCCTTCAGACTCAAGAATGGTAGATCCACTGACTGTTTGGACTGTGTGCCTAGAACAACCACAGGGACTCAATGCCAACCTGTGAAAGCAGCTGGGAGAAGAGCCATACCCTGAAAAGTCACAGAGCCAGAGCTGCCCAAGGCCGTGGGAGCCCATCTTTTGCATCAGCACCACCTGGGTGTAAGGCATGGAGTCAAAGGAGGTCACTCTGGAACTTTAAGGTTTAATGACTGCCCTTATTGGGTTTCAGACTTGCATGTGGCCTGTAGTCCCTTTGTTTTGGCCAATTTCTCCCATCTTGGAATTGGTGTGTTTACCCAATGCCTGCACTTGCATTGTATCAGGAAATAACTAACTTCCTTTTGATTTTACAGGTTCATAGGTGGAAAGCACTTCCTTTGTCTCAGATGAGACTTTGAACTTGGACTTTTGGGTTAATGCTGGAATGCGTTAAGACTTTGGTGGACTGTTGGAAAGGCATGAATATGTTTTGAAATATGAGGACATGAGATTTGGGAGGGGCTGGGGGTGGAGATGATATGGTCTGCTTCTGTTTCCCCACCCAAATCTCAAATTGTAATCTTTATTGTAATCCCCATGTATAGGGGGAGGGACTTAGTGAGAAATGATTGAATCAAGTGGTGGTTGCCCCCCTGCTGTTCTCATGATAGTGAGTGAATTCTCAGATCTAATGGTGTTGTGAGGGGCTTTTACTCCCTTCACTTTGCATTTCTCTAATTCTTCTCCTTCCTGACACCATGTGAAGAAGGACCTGTTTGCTTCCCCTTCCACCATGACTGGTAAGTTTCCCCGAGGTCTCCTCTAGACATGCTGAACTGTGAGTCAATTAAAACCTCTTTTCTTTATAAATTACCCAGTCTCAGGCAGTTCTTTATAGCAGTGTGAGAATGGACTAATAACATATACTTTATATAACTTAAAAATTACAAGTGATGAGAAGCAATAAGTTGGTTGGTTGTCAGTTTTTCCCCCTCTTTTGGAGTTGTATTTAGTGTAATAGAATGTCTTAAATTAGTGATGTTTTATAATCAATAAAATTGGGTGTACTTCTCCACAGCATATTAGGATTCTCTTGCTTCATGCCTTTCATGGAACTTGTTATTGTTATGTTTTAATATTTATGCCTAATGATTAAACATCTCTTTGTAGTCTAAATTTGCATTTTCTAATTACTCTAGAGACTTAATCCGTTCACATGATTTTGGTCATTCATAGTTCCTCTTGGAAGCGTCTATTCATGGCTGTGTCCATTCTTTGCTTTGGGTGTTCCTCTCTTTCACACTATTTTATTAAAAGTCTTCATATATCATGGATACTAATCCTTTATCAATTGCTGCAAATATCTTCTTTCAATGTGTGGCTTGCTTTTTCACTCCGTTTATTGTTTTTTAATCAAAGCATAAGTTCTTAATTTTAACGCACTTTAACTGTCATTTTCCACCCTGACCACCTTCCACCCTCCAGGGGCAGTTAAGTTCCCTGACACCTCCGGGTTCTGGGGTCGCGGAGCCCGCCTTCCCGGCTGAGCGCTACGCGGTCAGAGCTGGGGCCTAGGGAGCAGAGGTGGCCAGGCGCTCCCGGGAGGAGCTGGGTGATTCGGCGCTGGGGAGGTGTTGTTCTAGGGGCCGCCAGGCTACGAGGGGAAAGAGGGCCAGGAGGCCGCGGGGGTCCTCGGTGTAGACGGGAGCCGCAGGCACCGGGCACAGCTCCCGCCCGCATCGCCGAGGCCCGGCGGGCCCAGTAGCGAGAGGTCGGGGCGCCCAGGACCCCAGGACCAGAGGGCGGCGGCAAGAGCGGGTGACACCTCCAAAGGACGTCCTAGCCCTCCCGCAGGCGCCGGAGCCGGGTTCAACCGGAGTCAACCTGGGGGGCATCTCCGCAAGCTGAGCCCGGGGAAGGCCTGGCCGCCCAGCGGATGAGACCAGGTTTTCTCCCGTGTTCCGGGTTCTCCGGTCCGCGGCGCCCTTCCCGGCCAGGGCCGCCCACCCACAAGCCCCCGCCCCGAAGGCTGGAGCTTCCCTGGGGGTTGGCGAAGCCGAGGCCACGCCCCGAAGGCGGGAGCTGCTGTGGGGCGGGACCTGGCCACCCTCAGGGCTCCAGCGCCAAGTTCAGAGCCGCGCGCTGGGCTCTGGGCTCGGAGGAGGCTGTACTGCACCAGCGCCCCGTGCCCCACTTCTCCGGAGAGCCCAGGTGAGGCGCCTCCTCCTGTCCGCAGGGACAGAGTCGCGAGCGGGCGCGGGCGGCGGGGTCCATCTCACTTCCACTGCGTTTCCCCAGGACAGGGTTGTTGAGTCCTGCCTTTGACTGTGGGGTCCTTTCTTTGCCTCAGTCGCCAGCTTCCTCCAGCTCTCTCCCACGTCCTTTCCGAGTCCCAACCCCGTTTCTGTTCCCTTTCTTCTTTCCCACTTGTTCTCCTCTGTCTCCCCTTTATTGTCTTCCTGTTTTCATTTCCTTCTGTATCAGTCTCTCTCTCTCTCCCCTCTCCCTCTTTCCCTCTCTTTCTTTATTCTTCTCCCCCACCTTCTCCCTGTCCCTGTTGCTTTTTCAGCACTCAAGAATTCTGCCTATGATTTTTTTTTCTCCTAGAGTGACTTTCAGGCTGCAGTTCTTTTCATCCCTCCCTCTGTCCCTCCTGGGGTTTGTCCTGTATTGCTCTTTTATTCTCAGCCCAAATCGTTTCTCCAACAGATTATATCCAAAGATCTGGACATGTAACCTGTTCACTGCTTTTCCTGGGGGGGGAGGGGGGGGAATACCAGTGGTCTCATTATAATGAGTTTTTAGAATGAGCTGAAAGAACATACCTGGTTTTAGAGACGAGGGGTTGATTGAATCCTTTCCTTGACATTTTGCCTTTACTAATAGACACAGACAGTACAGCAGGAAGCTAAGCCTTAGAGAAGCATTTAAGGGGCGTTCCCACCCACACCTGCCTTCTGGGCAGGGTGTCCAATGCCAGGTGCAGGGGAGGAAAGGGACAGAATTCAGAGCAGGGTTGTGGGAAGACAGTGGGAGGCCAGGACTTTGCACTTGAAACATTTGAGGGAGCTTGGAAATAAGAAATTAAATTAAAATTTCTAAAATATGTAGTTGCCAGTGCCACTGATGTGCAGAAATGAAGTTGCTTAATTACTCCCGAGGGAGACATTAGACATTTTATGGCAGTAATTATGGCATTTGAAATTAATGATTTTATGTACATTAGGTAGGAGGGCCAAGGGGAAGGTATTTCATGTTAGTGTCAAAGATTGTCGTAGATGCAGAAGTGATGAACTCTAGAAAATCTAGCCTCATTCATTTTTGAGGGAAAACATAGAACTATATCGAGACAATGTTTTTGTTTCTTTGATTAAAATGTAAGCTTGTCAGAGAGATGTGATTTAATTTTTAATGAAATTTTATAACACATACATATTTATATGTGCAAATACACACAAATACATAATATACCTACACTAACTTATAAAAGAGCCATTGTTTGTTTCTAAAGATCTGAATACCAACTAAAGCATGAAGCTTTTGCTTCTTGGAAATAATTTAACCTGATACTGTAGCTTATTATGACCTTTAATGAAAATTCAACTAATTGAACTTTTGATTGATACAGAAATGGAAATTCGGTCATAGATAAATCACACAGAATTAAACAGAAATTAAATATGATGAAGGAACACATTGCAGTGTGTTCAGTGAAAAAATTTGCATATGCTAGATTCAGAGAATTTTGGACAAATTCGTAGGTATGTGCATGAAACTGTGATTTGTGAGGCTTTTTTTTTTCTAGCTTAAAAAGTTAAATTGTCTGCTGGGCATGGTGGCTTGTGCCTGTAATCCCAGCACTTTGGGAGGCTGAGGTCGGTGGATCACAAGTTCAGGAGTTCGAGACCAGTCTGGTCAACATAATGAAACCCCATCTTTACTAAAAATATCAAAAAAGAAAAAATTAGCCAGATGTGGTGTTGTGTGCCTGTAGTCCCAGCTACTCGGGAGGCTGAGGCAGGAGAATTGCATGAACCTGGGAGGCAGAGGTTGCAGTGAGCTGAGATCCCCCCATTGCACTCCAGCCTGGGCGACAGTTCGAGACTCCATCTCAAAAAAAAAAAAGTTATGTTGCCCTAGGGCCACCCTCCCTGCTGCCATGGGGGAGTGGCCATGTCCTCGGTCTCCTGCACTTGGCTTTGCTGGAATGCAGCAGGCGTTGCTGCCAGAGGGGTCCAGGCATAACCGGCCACAGAGCCTGTAAGGGCTGGCCAGGAAGTGCTCATCACCCCAGCACCACCAGCCAGCCTCTGGGAAAGCCTGGATCACCTTCAGTGTGAATTTCCTCAGTGTGCTAGAGTCAGGACGATGCCTGGAGATAGGTGTATTCCCTTTCTTAGGAAACCCCAGGACCTCACAATCCAAATGCAGAAAAGGCCTGTAGATGATTATCCCTGGAATATTCCAAAAGGATCTGGGGGAGCTTCTCCAGAGACTAGGGACACCAAAGGATTGAAAGACGAGGTATTTTCTGCTTTTATGTGTTTTAGCTGAAGAGAAAGGCAGATGAAGCAAAGCACTGAATGGGAGGTGGGGGGGTACATGGTGTCTCTGAATAAGATCTGGTGCCTGACCTGCAGCTCAGAACAGCTGGAGGCTGGCCAGTTGGCTTTGGGTGGGAAATGCCTTCCGACATCTCAGGAAAAAGAGGTCATTCAGCTGTTTGCAAGAGGTCTTTGCTCTGTGGGTAGCGTGGGAAGGAGAAAAATGCCCAGGCTGCTTGGTCATTCATTAACCACTGTTGTGCGCTGGTCCCTGAGAGCTCAGGAGTAACGGGAAGGCCGCCATTGGGTGGACTCTGTCCCTTTGCACTCAGTGTGATAAGAACTGATTCCCCTAATGTTTACCGAGGCAGGTTCCTTAGCACTTTCTCTGTGTTAATCCTTCTAATCTTTCCAACAACCTGGTGAAGAGAGCACCAAGGTGACCCTCTTCTACAGATCAGAAAACAGGCATGGAGGGGATCCATACCTTGCCCAAGGTCACAGGTTGGATAGAGCAGAGCTGGATTGGAGTCCAGGCCTCTGACCCTGGAGCTTGTGCACTTAGCATCTGTTTTGGATGAAGGTTACATGAGACAACCTGGTTAAGGTATAGACAGACAGATAATGTGGGAGCATGTGGCCAGTGGTTCCAAAATGAGGGAATGATCGGTGTACAGTCAGGGTCCAGGGAATGGGGTCATAAACCGAGAACCACAAGCTCTTAACACCATGGGGTTGGTGAGGCTTCATCTCCCAGGATACAACACCTGCTGAATTGGGTAATAAGGGACTCTGATTGCTGGCCTAAGTGGGTGGGGAGCCTGGGGAGATGTGTTCTGTGTTGGTGGGAAGGGCCAGCATAGTAAGATCCCCCTGTAGACTTGGGGGAGCTCGGTTTCAGGTAAGTTTCGAAGATCATCATTTCCCGTGATGCGAGAGCTCTGAAAGCGGTGGGGAAGTCCTGAAATTAAATCTGTTTTTTTTCAAGTAGGAAGAACGTGGGGTGGCAATGAGAGACATCTGTGTGGCTCAGAAAGATGTCTTGCTGAGGTCAGAGGGATGAGTGCCAAGGAGGACAAGAGGAGCCCTCCCCCAGGACACTCACAATGACAGAGTGACGAGGGCCACTAAAGAGTGTCAGGGGGCGAGAGCCTGGGCATGCACTGAGCCTACGAGGAGAGCTGACGACCACAAAGCATCTTTTCATATCATGTTCGGAGCAAGGAGAACAAGGGCTGCAAGGATCCATCGCCGTCTGGGGCAGCTGGTGTCTGTGAAGGGGAGGAAGGCGCAGCTCCACTGTGCCCACAGCGGTCTGGACGGAGGAGGACCTGCAGGTGCAAAGGGTGTAGGCGGGTCCCCCAGAGGAAAGTAGGAGTCAGGCAGCGCTGGGCTGCTGTTCATGTGCTCAGGGCCCTGACTCAGAGAATGCCCTGGTCAGGGCATGGCGTGACCTAGAATGAGATCCCCCATCTGAGGTGCTGTCTGAGAGGTGCTGGACATGAAGCCTGGAGGTACATGAGACTCAAATCTGACATTGGCCCTGAGAAAGATCCTAGAGTAAGAAGAAGGCTGTGAGTCTGTAGGCAAGGGAGAGACGGGCATGAGGAGCTGGTGGAGGCTCCCCGAGGACAAACCATGCTGGACCCTTTTCTAACTTTCAGGGCTTCAGTCTGGCCCTTGTTCTGTTGGGGTTCTGGAGGACATCCTGTGCCCTTGTGTCACTGACCTTAGTCCATGCCGTGCTGATGCATGCGACAGCAGTGACCCTTGGGGTTTCCAGATGGGGTGAAAGGTCCCCAGCTAGTTCCTAATTTCCTCTCCTCCCTTTTCTCCATCCTCCTCCTCCTTCTTATTAAGATGTGGGATGTTAACATTGCTGGAGCATGAAGCTGGGGTGGGATATTTAATTAATCCGTTCGTGGTGTCTGGATCCACAATGGTCTCTAAAAGCTGGGGACGCTGCCCTGAGTTTATCAGGATGGCATTTGGCAGATTAGAGATAAATGCACCTGGATTGAGACACATAGCTTCCCTCATGGGGTTTTTATGAAAATGCAATGAACAAGGTACCTTATTTCATTTATTAATACTATTGTTTGTCATGTTGACACTTAGGTAGCTGATAGTGACTCCTATTTTCATACCATGAAGCATCCTGATAGTAAATGTTCCAACCTGCTGTAAAGGTGTTCCCCTTTTTAGTACTGAGAAGGGGTTGTCATGTCCCAGCTCAGGGAACTACACGCCATTCTCATGTTCAGGCTGTGTGGCTGTGGGCAGCAAAGGTAGCCTAGGGAGGCACCTGCAGAGGTGGTTCCAGGCACAGCAGGACCAGGAAGAGTAGGGACAGTCTTCTGTGCTTGAGAAGGACATTGTGTGGGTCGCAGCTGTCCTCTAGAGAACTGTCTTTGGAGAGAGAGGAAAAGAGCGAATGTGAATGCAATCCAGCGTGTGTGTATTCATTCATGTGTGTGTGTGTGCATGTGTGTGTGTGTCTGTAATGTCTATGTGACTGGTGTGAGTTTATGTGTATGTGTGTGTGAGAGTGTATGTATGTGTGTGAGTGTGTTTCTGTGTATGTATGAGTAAATAAGTGTGAGTGTGTGTTTGCGTGAGTATATATGTGTCTGTGTACACATGCCGTAAGTGTGTGTGTGAGTGTGTGTGTGAGTGTGTATGTGTGTATTTCTGTGTGAGCTCATGGAAGCTCAGCAATGGGGCTTCAAGCAGACCAGTTATTCCTGAAGAAACAGGAAGAATTGGTTTCATCCAATTACTCATAGATGGGTAGGTCTGGGATGGACTAAGAAGACAACTTAGCCTGAGCCCATTTTACAGATGGAAACCTGAGGCTCAGAGAGGTTGAGTGTTTGCTCAGGGTCACGGAGAGGAGTGATGTTTCTGCCTCTGCCTCTTTGGGAGACACTGGCTGACATTCATCTCTGATGTCAGGCACCCCCTCTGAGGAATCTGCTCGGAAAGAGGATCAGGAGTGGCGCAGAGCCTGCTGCAGCACGTGGTTTGCATCCTCTCCATGAGACAAAGGACCTGGACTTCCAGGAGTCACATGGGGTGGTGTGCAGGACAAGGCAGGGTGGCAATGTCCCACAGGAGCTGGTCCAAAGCTTGTGGCAAAAGGACATGCTAAGGTTTTATGTTCACTTTTCCTGCTTTCTCTCTGATTGCTCTTGTGCTTTCACTCCATAAGAAGGTTGGCTTCTCTGTCTCATCTCCTTGAGAGCTCTTGCAAGAAGGGGCTGGACGCAGGTACCTCCTTTCCTGGGTGGGCAGGAAGCAGGGAGAGGAATGAGCTGATTTGGCCCAGGTTATATTTATGAGTAGCAAGCCAGGGAGGACCCAGTGAATAAGGCACTCACCCACTCCTAGATTATCCCTGAGCCCTGGGATAAATATTTTCTAAGGATGAAAATTCTGGAATGCTCAGTGGAGTCTGGTTCTGCCAGTGCTGCTCACCAGCGGTGGGGGCACTTGAAGAACTGGAGTTCTAGCTTTCAGAACTTTGGGGGTGGGGCTGGTGATGTCAGGTAGAGATGAAGGCATCCCAACAGGGCTGATGCCACATCCCTATGGGTGCCACCTTCACATGTCGTCACTGCATGTCTTCCCTTCCGCACTGTGGGCACTTCCAGGGTGAGGTTGAAAGCTGGTCCACCCATGGCTGTCCAGCAGTCTGGCACAGGCAGACAGTTGGTAAACCTCTGCCGGGGGGAGCAGAGGAGAAGCGAGTGGATTCATGTGTGGAGAGAAGTAAGAGTGAGCACTGCTGGTGAGTGGAGATGGGGTTACCTATGCTCTTTCCAGGGACAGGACCAGGTGGTGAGGTGGCTGTCCCCCCAGTGTGGGGGGTAGGGCCAGGCACAGCCAGACGCATCCTGCCAAGCCTGCATGTGCATTGCTCCAGCGATTGTCCCTCTGTGCACCTGTGCCTGCAGAGCTTCTATCCCCAGTGCCTGAAGTGGCCTGGCACTCCTGAGGGCAGGAGAAAATGGGCATGGCAGCCAGCAAGGAAGGAAAGCTGCCCTCAGCCTGGGTGCAGACACAGTCGGATTGAGTCAGAGCTGGCAGGCGGAAGCCCTGTGTGCTCTATGAATGTGGCAGCTGCGGCTAGATGCTGACAGGTGTAGGGGCGGGGCTGAGCCGGCACCTCTGGTGGCAGCCGTGTGTGTGTGTGTGTGTGTGTGTGTGTGTGTGTGTGTGTAATTGTTATTGTTTCCTGGGAGAGTCCTGGAGGCACAGTGCTCTGAGCTGGGGTGAGATGTCACATCCATAGCAATCAGGATTCTTTGGATGCAAACCACAGTGACAGACTCAGGCCAAATTTGTCAAGAAGGAATTAATTAGAAGGTTATGGTGGCAGGTAGATCACAGTGTCAGAAGGAGAACTGCAGAAATAAGCTCAAAAAAGACCAGGATTGAGCTATTTGGAGAGTTCCAGTACCAGGCACACATAAGCAGCTTCTCAAACTGAAACTGGGTTTGGTTAGGAAGGATGCTGAGTAGCATAAAACAGAACCAAGCCATCTGACGCCTGCTCTTGTCGTAGAGAGCACATACTCCTCCCTTCCTGCCAGCTGGTTTAAGAACCTGGGTCAAAGGGGGACCACACTGCTCTTCCTGAGATACCCTGTGGGGGCTACAGAGATAGATCAGACACAGGCTGTCTCTCCACAGGGGCCAACAGTCCAGTGGGTGGTAGGGGCGACACTGATCCTGGCCAGGCAGGCTGCTGAAGGTGTTCTCTGTGCCCCGAGTCTCAGCACAGCAGCCCTGATGGTGTTTCGGTGTGAGCAGGTCACAGATGCAGCTCAGTCATTTTTCTTTCTGGGCCGCTTCTTGAGGGTCATCTGAAGTCTGCACACATGGGCAGAGCTGCAAGCTCTGGAGGGGAAATAGCACTGTGTTATAATTTCCACTGAAGGACATCTATAATCTCAGGTCTCTGAGTGTGAGTTTGGCCACAGGCTCCAGAAGTGTGGATGGAACCTCTGTAGGTGTCTGTGCTGGGAACCAGCGAGGACCCTGAGGCTTAAGTGCCCATTCTGCTGGACCTGATGGTCTGGAAGGCTGGGGCATAGTGTGACTGCTTCAGCCGCTCCATCTGTGCTAGGGCTGGGGGAGAATGAGGATGGGGTGGGGCGTTCTCTGACATTGTATGGTAGGAGTACACTCTCCATGGAGGATATGAGCTCTAATGGATGTCAAGGAGCCCAGAGCTCTTTGGAGAAAGGAGCTGGGCAAATTCCTGGCTCCCATTCTAACTCTCTCCTCTTATTCTCCCATGCCTCCCTCGGCAGAGTTGAATTTCACGATGATTGACTTGGCTTAGTGCAAATGAAAAGTTGTCGTTTACAGGGGGCCTTTCTCTCTGGCTTAATTCCTGCCCCTCTGCCTTTTCCTCACGACTAAAATATATCCAGCCCTTCTTTGCCACTATGACTTTGCCTGGGCCATTTTACCATCTCTGATTGGTGAACTTGTATTCATCCATCAACACCCAGAGATATCACCTCCTCCATGGGACATTCCTCAGGCACTCCAGGCAGCACATGGTCTATCTCCGATCTTGAGGCATTTCTCCCAAACCACTCACGTGGGCTTGTCTGTGTCCCAGGTCCTGTTATGATGAGGTGTTTTTCTCTCTCATCGAATGTGGAACAGCACTTCCATGCTATTCATCCTGCTATCACAGAATAAATGAATGACTGTCTCCCTTAAGAGATATGGTATGGGTCCCTGTAGCTAGGCCATGTGATCTTACCCATAAACAGTCCTCAGTCCTCAGAAAAACTCTTGATTTACTTCAAACCCACTCTTGTCATTACCTGGCGTGTGTGTGTGCCGTTCCCTCTGCCCTCTCCTTTCTTTGCACCTGTCTGCCCTTTGGAGGCCTCCTGCCTCTTCCAGGAAGGTCTCTCTGATTATTCAGGTGACCAGAATTAGAAAATATATGAGGCACATGCTGTGATGTGCTGGTAAGCGTTTAAACACTGGTTCTCAGCATGTAGCTCCAACATGAGCTGTGGGTGATATTTTCATTTACAATAAAGTATAACATGAAAATGAAACAATGAACCTATGTCAGAACTTCACACGTCAGTGATTTAAATAGCTCCTACATCACATAATAGTTTTGGAATACTAGAAGAATAGTCCTTCCGCTTTTTGTGAGCTATTCACAATATAGCAGCCATCAACAAGACAACAGTTTCAATTTAATCTGCATTACTGACCATTTTTTCTCATCGCTTTCTTAAGTCCAGACAATGAACAAAACAAGAAATCAAGCCTTGATTCATAACATTCCCATAAATGATGCCATTCTGGCTGATTTCCAGCCACTCATGATATCGCTGGATGTGGCGTGAGGAGGAGTGGACCGTGGCAAGCCCCCCCGCACCTGCAGGTGGAGCAGCGTCCGCAGCGTAGGCAACGGAAATGTGTCGTAGAATGACTAGGACGTGATGAGTTCTGAGTATGTGTTGCCTTTGTTTTTAATAGAATTTCTTTGAATGTAAGTTTGTATAATTTAGTTTTGAATAACGTCTGAGTTAAAGCAGCTAACTCAGAACATTCCTGATCCTCTCACAAGCCGCCGTGAGCTGGCTCCAAGACACCACTGGCTGCATGCCAAGAAAATCAAGTGGCGGGCAGAGACGAAAACCTTCAAACAGAGTTGCATGGCTGGATCCTCTCAGTTTCCTCACCGGGTGAGCTTTATTAAGTGCCACAGTAACAGATGCTGTCATTGGTTCAATCAGCAACTGTTTCTAACCCATCTCACTTGGCTTTCCTGCACTGCAGAGGTTTGAAAGCTAAATCCATGTTTCCCAGACTCCTTTGCAGGCAGGGTGCAGGCCTTTGACATAGATCCCCCCCAAGCAGCCAGGTGCATCGTCCGGCCCTGGATGTGCAGGCGAGTCCCATGAGCTGAAGTCTTTGGCAGGCAGGTGATATCTTCTGTCAGTCACAGTGGCAGGGACATCTGGTCTGGTGGGGTGGCTGTAACAGAGTTTGTAGGAGTTTGGTCTCTTGTGATGAGTGCTGATTCCAGCAGAGTTTTTACTAGACAGTGCCAGGACGTGGTTAGGCTTTTTCTGGCTATCCTGACCCTTGGAGAGTACCCAAGCGTGGTCTGTGGCTCTCACAGAGATTTAATGAGCTGCATAATACCCTTTAATCAGTTTCTTGCTGTTTAAACTACCTGGGTAGAGGCCGCTGTCTGCAGCTAGGAAGCCCTGATTGCTGTAACCTAAGGGATGTGAGAAATCACTGTGGAGTATCCAGGTATCCAGGGATCTGCTCCTGGGACGTATTAATCACCTCCTTTAGAAGGAGGTGGATTAGTCCTGTTTGTGTTTGAATATTCATGAACATTAGAAGAGCAAGTTAGTCTGGGTATGGCTGTGGCTGACAGAAGTATCAGGCTGTGGCCCGGTTGATTATTAGATCTGCCATGGATCATTACTCTATTTTTTGCCCATTAGCTTGTCAAAGTAATGTCTAAAAAACCAAACTGATCACAAAAGATGTGTCATAATGCCACATAAAAATATCACTTGGCATCTTTTGGTATTAGGATCATAGAGGCCACCTGGTCCAGCCTGCTCATTCTGTAGCTGATGAAGACTTTGAAGGAGAGGTGCTTGCCCAAGGTAAGCTAGAAACCTTCAAGCTGAGACTCTTACCCGAGTGTCTTAACTTTCGCCCACCCTGCGCTGTTTCTCAGTCTCAATCAGCAAGCTTCCCTTGTTATTTTGCTTTGTCTTATGTCTAGGTTTGATTTGGCAGCACGTTTTGACATCTGGTGAAGGCATGGGAATAACTGTAGGTGGGTGGAGCGCCTAAGAGCGGAACGTTTGGTATTTTCTAGGGTGCATTGGGCAAGGCCTCTGGGCTGTCCTTCCTCACCACCCTCCCTGCATTTATTCAGTTAAGAAAGTGGCACATTTTGTATCTTTGAGAATGCAAGTATTTTAGTCATGAGGGTGATGCCCCATCTATGGAAGACTTTGCCTTTCTCCATCGTGGGCTTGGAGAAGGTGTCCCAGCAGCTTCTGTGCGGTCACTGATTCTTTTGTTTACCTCTCCATGCCCTTCATTTCGTTACTGTCCCTTGGCCACAAAGAAAGAAATGAATGTTCCTGAGGCACTGACATGGGCCGGGCAAGATGGGAGCCTCCTTCTGGATATTTTTATCCTTTTAAATGCATTATTTTCCAACTTATTTACACGATTGCCCAGTATTCAGAGAAGTTACATTACACACCTGAAGCTCCATAATAAATCTGTGGATCTGAGATTCGAACCCATGTCTTTCCCATTCTACTTTTTGTGCCTTTCTGTTTTATTTTGCTTCTTGGTATTTCTGTGTATTATTAATAGTCTAAAGCCTAGAAATACATGCAATAGCCATTAGAGTAAAGCAAATACAGTATTGTGCTCTCTGAAGGATAACGGGAACATTTTTGTTGTAATTGCTATTTTGAATTTTCTTTTAAGAATGTTGTCGAGGTAGGAAAACAGAGGGAAAAACCAGCAAAGCTCACTGTGTCTAACTTTTGCCACATGCGTGGACCTAATTTCTAATTTGCCAGCAATAGAGGCTTTCTTTTTGAGATGGTGTGAGGGTGGCTGAGTTCTGCATGCTTGCTGGGGTTGGGAAAATCTGGTGTGGTGGGGGTCAGTGGCCCCATGACATGCCAAGGCAGAGTAAGCCACGGAGCTCAGTCTCCCATAGGTGTGGCCTCCTCCCTTCCTCACATCTGCGTCAACACCAGGCAAGAGGTGCCTAATTCCAGTGGGGGATGAGGCAGTCTCTGCCCATCCCTCTCCTCCATCAAGAGCCCTGCACACACGTGAGGTTGAACTCCCAGATGGTGGCTGCCAGGAGTGTGTGTCCACCTCTCACTTAGGCCAGGCGCGTGGCAGCTCACTGCGGCAGGTGTCCTATGGGCAAGGTCGGTGCTTTCCTGATGTCTTTAATATTTTTCCTTATTTGGCTTAGTCTGAGACCAGGACTTTCCCCTGCTTGTGACCTCTGACTTCATTTGCAAAGTTTTCTCATGCAGTTTCTGAAATTTTCATGACAGAGAGCCCTGGAGGAGTTTGGGGCAATGATGGAGTTAGAAGGTTTAGAGCTAGGAATCTTTATGCATTTTCTCCTTCCCTTTTTTTCCTTTTCTTGACTTATGCTTCACATTGGACTCTGTCTTATCCACGCTCAGAAAGCAGAGGAGGCTTGAGCTTCCAGCAAAGACCTCACCACATGTTACTGGTGACAGGCTGGCACATGGCAGGGGTGGGTGGGGAGGGCTGACAGGACGGTGTCCCTCCCCTGAGCATCACCAGCTCTGTTCTCAGCCAGTTGCCAAAGGGTGCCCTTTGTCCCCACATTTCATTACCACATTCTCTTCCTGCATCCAAGCACAGGCAGGACTAGGGCTGCTGTTTCGGGACTGCGTCCCACCCTGGTGTTTTCTCTGGGCCTCCACAGGGGATCTTCCTGCTCTGAATTCCACATGCATCCTCCAGGCCACACTGTAGGCCACACTGAACACGCACCCTACCTCCAGCTGTTTCCAACTACTTAGAGTTCAATCAGTGTGAGAGTCACCAGTCTTATCTAGACTGGAGCCGGGGCACATAGTAGGTGCTTTGCGCATGTTTATTGAGTGAATGAATGAACAGGAAATGAAATGCACTTTGCCTAAAAGCTGATCTGATTTGATGTAAGTGCCCAGGCATTTCACCCTTCTTCCAAAGCTCTCCTTTGTTCCTGTGGCCTGGGGAATGCTCAATTCCAGGCTTGGCAGAGGTGAGGTCTCTCTAGGTGGCGTGAAACAGACCATGAAGCTCCCGTGAGAAATAGCCCACCCACTGGACAGGCCCCTCCACTCCCAGGAGACTCCAGCCGGAGCACTCCAGCTTGGGGGCTAGGACTCCTCCTTTCTTAGGGAGAGTAGACAGTGGGAGGAATTCAACTCAGAATTATTTCCCGGAGTGGTTAGGAAAGTAGCATCTCTGAAGTCACAGAGGCTTCACTGTGAGAATCCCTTACAGAATTCTGACCCTGACCAAGCAGAAAAGGGCACTGCCCCCTTTAAAATAATTGACTACTGAACAAAACAACATGCTAAAATAAAACCAGAAGAGTTTGAAAATATTGGGAAGTTGAGAGAACCCCCCAATTCCATGGTACTAGCATCACCATAGTATATAGTACAGTGCATATACAGCGTATTATATGGTATATTATGCATACATAGTATGTATACCGTATATTAGATTATATAGTACATGTACGTAGTATAAATTATTTTTCACATATATGTTGCTTTGGTATATTTCTTTCATGTTTTCATTGATTTGGTAGATAGGCTTTTTTTCCTGTTTTGTTTTACAACATATTTATATCGAACACTAACATTGTATTATAAGCATTTCCCCCATACTATTACATAGTCTTTATGGCCACACTTAAAAAATGAATCAATTATTTCTGAAAACAGTCAGGTCCATTTTATTCCGGCTTCTGGGTCCCGCCCCTCCCCCAGGCACTCACCCACTGCAGAACTGCCTGAGGCTCAGTTCCCCAGAGAGCCCTCAGGTTCTCCAAACCACAGGTCCCATGCAAGCTTTTTGTGAATCCTGGGCAGCCCCTCTGGGTCTTCAGGGGTCAGTTGAGATGCCGCCATTGCCAGTTTGCAACACTGGCACATGTGCAGGTCCCTGTGCTCTGTTCAGCCGAACTCAGGACTGCCTTGTCACCACTGTCACCACAGCACCTCACACAGGGCCCGCATGCTGGATGCTCTCAGTGCGTGCTTACTGAGTGAATGGAAGGGGGAATCACGAAAAAATGACCTGGTGGTCGTTTTCAGTGCTTCCTTCGGCGTTTCTCCTTAGATGTATGCATCTTGTGTGTGTGTGCATAGAGTAGGCAACACCTAATCTATAATCTTGTCCTTTTGCCTCCTCAGCATTCGATCATAAGCACAGCAAGCATCACTGTCCAAGGCTGTACTGTGCTTCATCTTGCATACGCATCCTGCTTTGCTCACCATGTCTCTGGAGTTACGCATCTGCTTGCATGTTGCTTTCACCACTATAAACCATACTTCATTTCCTTCTCCTGTTGGGCAGATCTGACCCCTCAGTCTGCCTCTTCCAGCCATGGTCAGACTGTTGTTAGTTCAGCACCTGAGGCAGGGTACTTAAAGAGTTCCGGGCCCTTGTGTGATGCCCACCTTGAAGGGGACTCTCAGTGCCCATGGGCCAATCAGCTGTATTCGTAGTGAGTTCCTATGGCTGGTGGGCTATTTCCCTAAGGAAAAGCTGGGTGGGTTCTCACTGGGGTTGGAACTAGGGCCAAGGGGAGATGAGGGAATGGGAGAGGCTGGACGCCCTTGGTGGGGCTTCACGGTTTGATCTTACATCAGAGTTGGAAAGCAAAGCATGCCCTTCTGCCACAGCTAGCGGTTTCCCCAGCTGTGTCTGAGCTGTGAACTGGGCAGGGGCCAAGTGCCTGCTGAGGAGCACAGGGTAGGAGCAGGAGGCGGAGAAGCTCAGAGGCAGGCTGCGGTCGGCTCCTCCCCTTCTCACCATGAGGCTGTCTCCTCCCTTGGCCCTGTGAGAGCATGGGGAGCTCACATTCTCCTCTCTGTGTAGGAGCAGGCATGGGCCACGCTCTTTGGGAAAATAACGTTGACTTCGTTTTTACAGTTGCTGTCCTGTCCTTCATTCATTCATTCAGCAAAGGCTTCCTGAGCTCCCGTCCTGTTGCAGCATGACTCAATGCTGCAGATGTGAAGGTGAATTGACATATTTGCGCTCTTAGAGTTTGCCTTCTAGCAGACCACAAACAAGTAAATATAATGTTGCACGTGGTGCCTGCAGGTGTTAGGCGCCTGCGACAGTGGTGGTATGGAGGAGGGAGTGTTGTCTGTGTCTGAGAGCACTGGGGAAGCCTCAAGGGGAGGCTGTGCCTGAGTTGCATTTTGGAATGAGTTCACAGGTCCAATGGGAATGACGCTGTTCACATGTACTTGGGTGTCGGGGAGAAGAGTGGGGACACGTGACTCTCACAAACAAGAAGCATAGCTCTGAGAAAATCGGAGACTGTGCGGAAGCTGACAGGGAATGTGATGTGGACAAAGGGGCCGCCATGCCAGGAGGCAGGTCTGGTAGCCCGAGGAGTGATGGGCTGACATTAGGGCCAGGACAGAGAGGGCTGTGTGAGGCACAAAGACCATGAAGTCCATGGTCCTCCAACGCTGCGACCCTGATGCTGCCGCCTCCCTGTATCCTCAACGCTTGGCCAGGACCAGAGGGAGCTTGAGCATGGAGCAGGGGCTTCCTCATGAAGGAGTCTACTTGTTGACAGATGACCCAGAAACTTCTGATGATCCAGAAACTTCTGGAGGGTCCCCAAGTCCCTAAAACAGCCCCCAGAGTAGGCTCTTTCCCTTCCCCTCTAGATACTCTGTTTCATGCCTGGTTAATCCCCAGGAACTACTTCTGCCAGGGGAATCCTATGTTTCTCTCTACTGGGCTATAGGGGAAGCTGCCCATGGGCATTTTCAGCAGAGACCCCTGTCCTCACTCTGCCTCTGGGAGGTGGGCCCTGGAGGATGGTGCCATCCACACTCGTTGTCTCCTCAGAGGCAGTGCAGTCAGCACACTCATCCTACAGACAGCAGAGGAGGCCTGAGCATCAGGGACCTGTCTGACACTGCTCATGATGCGCTGTGCCCCGACTGCCAAATGCCCATCTCACTGCTTGTTGCTTCCTCTCTCCGCAGGGCCCCGTAGCCGTGTGTCCAGCCCAGTGTCACAGGGGAGCTCTCCCATCTCATGGCTCCTTGTTGGGCCAAGCCCTCCAGAACCCCAGACTCCCGAAGACTGATGGCTGCCAGAGCAGCCACCTTGCTCATCCTGTGGCCCTGGCCCTGCTGATCACTATGGCAGCCGGGAAGAGGGCCCATCGAGCCCATTGGCTAAAACAGGTGTCAATTTAGCGAACCTGAGTTGGGTCGAGGCCACAAGGCAGTGCTGCTGGAGAAGACAAACTGCCTGGGCCCTGAGGCAGCTGTGGGCAGGGCGGGCCGGGATGTGGACAGTGCGGAGCTGGCACTGTCAGCAGCCCCAGGCAAGCCCCGATCCGGCCAGCCGCTGCCCCCGAAGGCACGTGGGGGAACAGAGGCAGAGCGCCTTCTCAGAGCTGCCGAGGATGAAGGACCAGTGTGGGGGTTGCTCAGGCCCAAGAAGAGGGATCATGATGATCCTGCAGGCCAGCCTGGCGCCCCGCACCTGACCCAGGCTGTCCCCAGAGACCCAGCTGGCAGCACAGTCTTCTCTGTGTGGCCCAGTGGAGCGCGAGGTGAGCAGAGAAGCGCCTTTAGCAAACCAACCAAGCGACCAGCAGACAGGCTGGCACCAACCTCAGTCTTCCCTGCAGGGGAGTCTGCAGATGCCCTGGGGGAGCTGTCTGGACTCTTCAACACTACAGACCTCCCTTGTTGGGGTCGACTTTCAATTCCCAAGCTTTTGGTTGGTGATTTCTGGAACTTGCAAGCGTTGCCACAGAATGCTCCACTCTGCAGCGCTTTCCTGGGTGCCCCCACACTGTGGCTCGAGTACACCCGGGCCCAGGTGCCCCACCCCCGTCATCCTCCACCATTTCGTGGGCCCTCCTGCCACCCACCCTCACTTCCCTGGGCTTGTCCACCCAGAACTGGTGTGCAAAGTGCAACCTGTCCTTCCGCCTGACGTCCGATCTGGTCTTCCACATGCGGTCCCACCACAAAAAGGAGCATGCGGGGCCTGACCCACATTCTCAGAAGAGGAGAGAAGAGGCCCTCGCCTGCCCTGTGTGCCAGGAGCACTTCCGGGAGCGCCACCACCTCTCCCGGCACATGACTTCTCACAGCTAGCAGGTGGCGGCGGAGTGACCTGCTGCATGCAGCAGCCAGCCTTTGGCAGAGGGGGGGCTCCCTGGGCTTGCCTTGAGGGGGCTGTCACGGTCCTCTGCGGAGTTGCTGCATTTGGCATCCATAGATGAACAGTTCAGGCATAATTTGAAAAAGCCGCACCTGAGTGATGTGTTTTGAAGGAAATAAAGTCCTGAAATAAAGTGATGGGCTTTGCAAATCCAGGGTAGAGGCCCTAACAGGCACAGAGAGCAGGGGCAACTCTGATGCACATGATGGGCTTTGGAGGCACGAAAGCCTGGATTTGAATCTGGGCTCTTTCACATACTAGCTGTGACCTTGGACAAAGACCTGCTGAGCCCCCAATTTCTTATCTGTGAAATGGAGATGATAGCACTGTGTCTTAGGTTGGCGTCTGGGTCACATGAAAGGTGTGTGCAAAGTGGCCGGCATTCTGCCTACAGACCCTGAGTGCTGAGTCAGCAAGGTTTGTGATGGTGTCTATACTAGTCAGCTATTGTTATTAACAAGACCTCCGTGGCAGACGAGCTAAAGTCGTGGGTCTCTGGGTTGGCTCAGGTTAAGCTGAGCTTGGCTGGGCTTGGCAGCAGGTCTCACATTTGATCAAGTCATGTCCTTTTGCTTCTTCGGCTGAAGGGCTATCCAGAGCAAGCCTGCATCTCTCGCAGTTATGCCAGGAACATAAGAAGGTGAGTCTAACAAGCACACCTCAAGCCTCTGCTTGGGTCACATTGCCAACGTCCTCTCAGCCCATGCAAGTGGCAGGGTCAGGCCCAATACTGAGGAGTGGGAAAGCACAGGCTGCCCTTGGTGAAGCTGTGGCAAGGGAGTGAGCATCCATTCCCTCCACAGGAGGGTGAGGAATTGGGACCGGTAATTCCACCCACCACCTGGCCTATAGTTCTTCACATTGTGAATAGGGGGAATAGAACCCCCTCCCCACCAGCTACACACATGCCCTTTTACCTTCCAAGAATAGGGCATATGCAAAAACTCAGCTTCCAGATCGTGAGGCTGGGGAGCATTCCAGGTACCATGTATTATCTACTGTGTTTCAGTCAGTAGCTGCTCTAGGTACCCACGTCGGCCCTTGTGCCTAAGGACGTGTGGGGCCCAGGCCATACTCTTTGACATTGCACAGGTCAGTCTGATGAAAGCCCTTTGTGGGGGAGTTTCTGAGCCGGTGTCGTTTTTGCCCTGGTTTCCACCTCACCATCAGGTTTTGTTCTTTTGATGTGCGGTTTCCAGCCCTCCAATGGGGCCCCTAGCACAGAGCTCAGGCTTGTGGCTGGGAAGAAGCCAGGGTGAGAGGGTGGGGATGCCAGCCAGCCTCCCAGATTGCTCCTCTTCTCTTGCTCTCCTCTGTCCACCCTTCCAGGCAGCAGCACTCCCTCCTGGCTGCTCTGGTGTCCTCACTTCCTCCACTCCTGCCTCTCACCATGCACCCATCCATTGTCCACACACACATAACCAGATCATCTTCTGAAAGTGTAAGTAAGATGATGCCTCCAACCCCGTGGCTGCCCTTCACACTTACAGTCCTAACCCTGGCAGGACCTGCCAGCTGCTTTATGAACAAGTCCCTGCCTGATGTTAATTGCAAGCACTCATTTCACTCTCCCTGTGTGCCAGGCCATAGCATAAGCACTGGAAGAATACAGATGTTATAGAGAGTCCTACAACAGCCCTGAGGGGCAACAGCTGTTTCCTTTCCATTTCAACAATGAGTCAATTGCAGATAATGCTGTAGCACTTCCAGTGTTTCTGATACTCCCCTGAGGCTATACCCACTACCTTCACGGGCTGAGCTTGCCCTTAGGAGGCCCACAGGTGGCAGTGGGCAGAGGGGACTCCGCTATACCAGCTGGCTGCTGTTCTGCTGTCTGCTCCCGTGTAGACCGCAGTTCTCGTGCCATTTCTCAAGACTGGTCTTCATTCAGCATTTGCTGTCCAGCAGTTGGTGCTGCTCCTGCTGTGGTTCCACAGGGCTTCTCTCAGGTCAGCTCCTTAGAGAGGCCTCCCGGATTCCCCATAAAGCAGCCCTGCAACCTCTGTCTCTCAGCCGCGTGACCCTGTGGCTTCCTTCACAGCACGTCTCACCATCTGCAACCATCTTTCTGTTTGTCATTTTGTTGATTTGCCACATCCACACTGTCAGCTCTTTGGGAGTAGAGACTGGTTTGTTTACTGTGCATCCTCAGTGCCCAGAACAGGGCACTGCATATTGTCAGTGCATAATAAATGTTGTGGAAATAATTTCTGTGTGAGAAGCTGGGTCTGAATATGTGTGTACTCCTCCTCTGGCTGTGGAGGGTACCGGGGGGGCTGCCGTGCAGCTGGAACGCTCCATATGTACTAAGCTTCCTTCACTCACCCTGTCTCCCTGGCCTGGCAAGGGATTGAGTGAGTGGGTCCATTTCCATTCATTTATTCAGCATCCCTGGCTCAGCCTCAAAGACGAGTACATGCTGGTGATTTTGTGATGCAGGCAGCAGAGCAGTGGCTGGGGAGAAAGGCCAGTCCAGAGTCTGCAAATGTGTCAGGGTGTGAGGAGGAGATGGAGGGGCAGGGGTAGGAGGGCCTCACAGGAGAGTGATTTGGATCGAGGTACTGAGTGCTTGGCTTGGAGAGGCACTTTGGGGGATGCTCTCCAGCTGCAGTGGGGGAGCATGGTCTGGAGGAGGGAGCCTGGACCTTCTGAGCTCATTGTCTTCCACATCTAGAAAAGGGCAGGGTGCTCCCTGCAGGTGCCAATGAAGCATCTCAATTCTCACAGGGACACTGGGAGGTCCCTTGCTCACTGAGACAAGATAAGGAAAGCTCAGCCTTGCCAGCCCCTTTAGGTGCTGGGTTGGGGTGTAATTTACACACCGAGAGGCTGAGCATAGAAGGCAGGTGAAGCTACGAGAGCCTCCCACTGTGCTGTCCCGGGTGAGGCAGGAAAGAGCAACTCAGGGTCTTGGCATGAGGCCCCACACTATGAATTTGACATACAGCACTTGGGAGGCAGATTGTTTTTAATAATTCCCACTGTACTGCAGATGATGTTAAGCTCCAAGAGGTCAAGGACGTTCCTAAGACCATAGGCTCAGGAGCAGCCGTGCCAGAATAAGACTCTAGGACCTCAGATTGAACTCATATCCTTTTCAGCCTGCCACCTGTCTGCTCAGCCCAGTGTGGTCACGTGGCACTGTAGATGGTTTAGGAACTGGGACAGCAGCAGGTGTAGGCGCCCTGTCTCAAATTCAACTCACACCTGCTACTTGTGAACACACACACTTTCCCATCGCCTTCTCTCCAGTGCTTTCACTGTCTTGCACGCTAAGTCTCTCACTGATTTATCTTATTTACCCTGTCTCCTGTCACTAGAATGTAAGCTCTGTGAGGGATTTTTGCTGGGTTTTTTACCTGCGGTGTTGCTGGCATCCAGAGAAATGTAGGCACATAGTAGCTGTTCAACAGACATTTGTTGAATGAATGAATGAATAAACGAATGAATGAGTGAGATGCCTGGTTTTGGCCTGGCTCTTACCACATCTCAAATCAGCTTCTCGGGAGGATCTATCAAACACTGTGCACAATTGTCCTTCTCTGGCTTCATGGATTGGTTTGTAATTTCTGTGAAATCTCTTTGAAAGGCAGAAATGTGCCAAGACATGATAGACACTTAGAACCGAAGGGACTTTAGATTTCTAGACCACCTCCCCACTGTATAATATTGGACTTTGAGGTCCACAGACATGAGCTGATGTGCCCAGTGTTGCAGGGCAAGTGGTAGTGAGGTCAAGGTTAGAACCACTGAGAGTTCTGCACCTTGCCCCATCCACAATCCACGAGGAACCTCAGCCAGGCCAAGCGGGCAGTTTCCATTGCACGTGAATAGAATGGCCTCACATGTAATTATTACTAACCCTGACCAGTTACACCATTCCCAAGCAGGATAGGCATTTAGGAGAATTTGAAGTTATAAAAAACAACACTATCTTCCTCCAACTCTGATTTTTAAATAGAGTTAATTTTGGTAAAAATGGATGAAGATCCAAATTGCTTAAAGCATTTAAATGGACAAACTCAAAAGTGATTTATGGAAGTGATGGCTTTACAGCTTGTTAATGTCGCGGTTCCTAATTATCACCAGGCTGGGTTCCCATAGTCTCTTTGGGAGTCAAATCCTCTCTTAGCCCTTTTTCATTTCTGCCCTCCTGTATCTACTGGAGAGCAGACACATTAAATCATGGCTTTGCCCAACCCTCTCCACCACTGCTATGGTCTGAATGTTTGCGTCTCCCAAAATTTATTTAAAATCCTAATCCCCGAGATAATGGGATTAGAAGGTGGGGCTTTTAAGAGGTTAAGATTAGTGCCCTTACAAAAGGGAGCCCCCTGGCTCGGCACAGCGACTCACGCCCATAATCCTAGCACTTTGGGGGGCTGAGGTGGGAAGATCGCTCAAGGACAGGAGAGTGAGACCAGCCAGGACAACACAGTGAGACACCCGTCTCTACAAAAAAATACAAAAATTAACTGAATATGGTGGTGTGTGTGCATGTAGTCCCAGCTACTCAGGAGGCTGAGATGGGTGGGGTGTGGGGGGATGGTTACTTGAACTCAGGAGTTTAAGGCTGCAGTGAGCTATGATTGTGCCAACTGCATTCCAGCCTGAGCATCAGAGTGAGACCCTGTTTCTAAAACATAAGTAAATAAATAAATAAATAGCGCAGAGAGCTAGTTCCCCGCTTCCACCATGTGAAAATGCAGTTGAAATTTGCATCTCCCAACTAGGAGGATGGCACGAAGCACCAAAGCTGCTGGTGCCTTGATCTGGGACTTCCCCACCTCTAGAACTGTGAGCAAGAAATTTCCCCTGTTTGTAAGTCACCCGGTTTATGGCATTTTGTTATAGCAGCCCAAATGGACTAGGCAGTCACCTTCTATATGCCAGTTAAGAGTTGGCATTCGATGTTGCCACTATATATCACATCAGCAGGTATGAATTTTACAATCCTGGGTAAGAATGACCACATTCCTTAAATTCTCTATGTCTAATTGAATCAGCTCAGCACCCCATCCTGTGGTCCTGGTGAGATATGCACCCTGTCACTATTGGATTCCTAACCTGTCTCTCAAGCTCACAGAAGCTCCTCAATGCCCCACCTCAAGATTGTACCCTGTCACTTGGTGCCCCAGGGCATCCCCTTACTGTTCTGGCTGGCTTTGCCTCTATCCTCTACTTTCCTAGGATCTAGGGCCGTGGTGGCTTTCTGGCAAAGCTGTTGGAAGTCATGTGAATCGAAGACACTGAGTCGATGAGCAGGAAGCCTTGGCTGACCTCGAGGAACAGAGGAGGGAAACGATCTATAGTAGCTGGAAACGTGGCAAATTCTATCTTCATAAATTATCTCCCAGCGGCAGCCATTCAATTCAGATTTACGAAAGTCCTCCACCAATATGCTAATGAGGCTAAACTAAGACATTCTGAATTCAGGTTCATTTCGGTTCTCAATTTTAACAAAGGTCAAGTTTTCTTTCTGTTTTTACCTGGGAGAGAAGTAAAACCACGACAAAGGTGGTCTCCTAGAATCCAACTTCCTGCCAATTCCTGCATCTCTAGGCCAGGGATGCTAAGCTCAGATGCCTATTGAAGTAGGCTAATGAGTGGCTGGACCTGCCTGGAAGTGGTGATGGCGGGGAGCTCAGGTGCCTGGGTGAAGACTGCGCAGCCAGGCTGGATGCAGGCCTCAAGAAAGGCCAGAGTTCAGGTCTTTACATGAAATTCGTTGTTAGCTGACTCAGTAGTTTTGTAAACACTGATGGATGGCCACAGTGGCACAGATCCATAGAAGCATGACAGTGGTGGTGATGGTGCGGGGACGCCATCAGCTGGTGACCCCTAACTCTTCTGTGCTCCCAGCTTTGGAACAGGTCAGTGCTGGGCCTGGCGTGTGTAACCTCAGCCATACAACCTTGTTCCTGTGAACCTGGAGAGAGAGCCCTTTCCAGGGGTGAAAGTCAGCCAGAGTAGCCCCCAGGCCAGGCTTGCACTCCTCATTCCCTTGGAAAGTGATGGCGCCATCTGGATGCAGCAGGCCTTCCTGCAGGCCACTTCCCTTCAGAGAGGGATTCACATACCCTTGTCATTTGCCTAAATTTGTTGCAGTTTTAGAAGTCCTGTGGTAGGTCTACAGACTGCATAGCAAAATCAGAACCTCACAGAATAAACCCTTTATTTGAAAAGTAAACCGTTCTCTAACATGTGTTGGGTTGTTACACTTCCTAGGAGAGAAGAAGTTTCAGAAACCTTTTGTTTTGTTTTTTGTTTTGTTTTGTTTTTTGATTTTTTTTTTCCTTTTTTTTTTTTGAGACAGAGTCTTGCTCTGTTGCCCAGGCTGTAGTGCAATGGCACGATCTCAGCTGACTGCAACTTCAGCCTCCCAGGTTCAAGTGATTCTCTTGCCTCACCCTTCCGAGTAGCTGGGATCACAGGCACCTGGCATCACGCCCAGCTAATTTTTGTATTTTTGCGGAGATGGGATTTCACCATGTTGGCCAGGCTGGTTTTGAACTCCTGACCTCAGGTGATCCACCCGCCTCAGCCTCCCACAGTGTTGGGATTACAGGCGTGAGCCACCGTGCCCAGCCCAGAAATTGGTTTTGAAAGGGGGTTGGGGAGGCAGTGCCTGCAGGGAGGACGGAGGGTTCTCTAACAATTTCTTTCCATCCATCTTGCCATCTTGTGTTTTCCTGGGGCAAGACGGAGGAAGCCCATGTTGTCTGATCCCATTGCTATTCTAAGCTGCTTGGATTACGAGGCTATTTTTAGTGCCAGCTGCTCTGGTCAGCAAAGCAGAGAGGGTGCCTAGGCCAGGTGGCAGCTAAATCCCATAGGAAGCAGGAGGTGGGAGGTGGGTGCCCCCGGGTGGGGACCTTGGAGACGGGTTTCCTGGCCCGGAGTGTGACCCGGCTGCATTGCTTTTTTTTTCTGAGTCACATGGTCTCACTGCATCACGCTGCGTGGGTAGCCAGGGCCCTCTGGCACAGTCAGAGCCGTTTACTGTGTGGGCCTGTGCAGGGCAGATGCAGGGACACAGGAAGAGGAGGGTGAGAGAGAAGAAGAGATGGGCTCCTCCCGCAGTGCTTCAGCCCAGCCTGAAAGCAGGAGGCCTTCAGGGGTCCCTACCTGGTCCCTTCGCATTCCCTTTGGATGAAGCATATCACTGTGGTACTCCCTGGTCCCTCCTTCCCTGGAGGGGGTCACCACTTCTCTAGCAAGGACTTGGAGGTGAAGGTCACCTTTTCCTTCCTCTCATCACAGAGCCTGGCAGAGGCATGGCTTGTTGCTGACCGAAAGCACCTGGACATGAGTTCCCAGCACCCAGAGTCACAACCCCCATCCTGCCCCCCCAGGTCTGTGCTGTCAGTTTCTGGTGAGACTGCAAAGATGCCCTTGAGTGGACTGTGCCCATGCCCTGCCCCTGCTCTAAGATCTGGTCCACAGGTCTTCTCTGGTGCTGGGGGAACAGGTCTGAGACCGCTCTGTTTCCACCACTTGCCCTGCGGCTGGCCTGGCATCCTCAAGATCTGCTCCTGGAGGGGACAGAAAGGCAGGAAGAGATGGGCCCAGTATACCTTGAGTTCCTTTCTCCACCCAATGACCCTGTGGCTTGGCTGCCCAGAGTGTGACCTGGGCTTTGATGGTGAAAAATAGGGGAAGCTCCTAAGCCTGTCTTGCGCGAGAGAGCCAGATTTGAGTCCCTGCCAGGGCCTTTATAATCCATTTATTACACATGCTGTCACAGCAGGGCTCAGCTGACTCCTGGGAGCACTCCAGCACCCCTGGATGCCAACCCCTGCCTGGTCCTGGGTGACTTACCTCTCCATCACATCTGCAAGAAGGACAGATAAATATGACCTTCCAGAAGTGTCTCCATCACCTAACAACGCCCTTCCAGTGAAGATGAGCCCCTAACTGCAGGCCAGGGCACAGAGATGGGGCAGGAGGCTGTGTCAGAGATTTAGGCACAAAGCTGAAACCCTAAGACAAGGGAAAGAAGATGGCAGGCTGGGTGTAGAGCAGAGTGATGTTAACTGAGGTATTAATTTACCTGGGTCCTGATCATTGGTAGACACTGGGTGAGAGGTGTAGGGGGCAGAAAGAGGGAGTCTGAGTGTTTGGAGCGGAGGTGTGGCTGTGTGCAAGATGTGAGCTGGTGGTAAGCAGGATTGGGCAGGGTGCAGGCCATGAGCCCAGACCAGGGCATAGAGAGTTGAAGGGGTTCAGGGCTCTTCTAAACAGAGACTTCTAGGCAGCTGCCAGCCATCTGGGTCTCCCACCAGAAAAGAGGGCTAGTAGGATTTTGTTTTCCTTTTCCTTTTTTCTCCAGTCTTATGCCTGCAAGCAGGTAACAGTGCAAGAAGGCTTGCATTTAGGAAGGCTGAGCCTGTGCTTTGCTATGCAGAGGACTTTTGCTCCTCTCTGTCTCAAACCCCCTTTCTAGATCTGGCCCAGCGCCTCTTCATGATGTGGTGGAACAGAAGGATCTGTGGAACTGGACAGAGATGGGTTCAGATTCCATCTACCCTTTAACCAGCTACACCAGACTGTGCTGTCCATTAAAGAAAAATGAAGTCTTTGGTGGATGGAAGCAGACAGGAATGTCATGAAGGAGCCTGGATGGTGCCTAGTCCTGGATGGGCGGGCTGGGGGACCTGGCTGGGCAGTGGGTAGGGACAATGGGTCACTCCACCAGAACCACAGCCAAAGTCACACCAGGAAGTCCAGAAGCACCTCTTGAGGATGCTGCTGCTGTCATTGCTAAGCACAGGGCACGGCTGTGCTGTCCCTGTACACTAGGCTTCTAGTAGATGGCCACTGCCCAGGCTCCCTGGCCACTTGCTCCAGATAAAACGTCTTGCTTGCACAGGAGCCTCTGGATGACCAAGGCAGGGCCACATGCCCATGCTCTACTGCCAGAAGCGCTGAAAAAGTGGGCTTCCAGGGTGTTCAGCTTTGTGGTGGAGAAATTATGACAGCTAACATTGGCTGGGCACTGGATTAATTCACTTCATTCTTACAACCCCAAGTGCAGTATTATTTCTCCCATTGAACAGATGAAGAAACTGAGGCCCAGAGAGGTGAAGCAAATTGCTCAGAACCACTTAGCTGGGAAGTGGCTGGGCTCATTTCCCACCCAGGCGGGGCTGACGTCACTGTTTCCTACCGATTCCTATGGGCAGTGATTCTCTGAACATCCGAAGGTGCTGCAAATCTGGGTGGCCCAAAGGAGGACACAGGTCCACTGTGCTGGATGTGTGACCGTGGGTGAGCTGCAGAGCTTGCCTGCGTCTCAGCTGGCTCCTGGGTAGAAGATGAGAGTGGCTGGCCATGCAGCCGGCGTGAGGCTCAGAAGAGACACAGCCAGTGATGTACATCACCGACAGAAGGGCTGCGCCAGCCCTTCCCCTATTTAAGACCCACAGGATCTTTGCCACCTGCTGACCCCACAGCATCTAGTACCACATCTCAAACAAAATCAGCGGTCCACAGAGGCCAGCAGGGCAGATCCGGAGACCCAAATGATGTGAAAGAGAAACCCATGGAAAAAGGAGATTTAACAACCGCTAGTGATCACTACGTTATTTAATGGCTCAGTTATGTAATTTGTTTTATCATCTTTATTTTATGTTTTGGGATAATGACAGCTGCATCTGAACATAATAATATATGCACATTATGAGTATTTAAGAAAAAAAGCAAAGTATGAAGAAGAAAGGTAAAAATACCATCCCAAATTCTACCACTTAGAAGGAATCTTTGTTAAAATTTAGGAGGTTATTGGAAAGCCATATATATATAGGTATATATACATACACATATATGTGTATATATGTGTGTGTGCGTATGTGTGTGTCTGTGTGTATACACCTCCAGCTCTAGTGTAAGCAGAGCTCAGCAGGCCCCTTTGCTGCCCCTGGGAACCTCAGGCCAGGTCATCTGTGGGAGTGCCCTTGGTGTGTGGCCCAGAGGCTCTGTCTGCCCTGGGGCTCTGCTTATGGGGCCCCTCCTTACAGGTGGCTCTGCAGGCCTGGGCTCCGCTTTACCCTCAGCTGGTTTTGCTGGAGCATCTCCTTGGCCTTGGTGAGAGCCTCTTCTGCAGGGACAACCACATGGGGTGTCACCCCCACCCCTTCCCAGGAGCTGCCATCGGAGGCCCCCACAGAACGGGCAGTGGGGATAGTGAGGTAGAGGTTGGTGTCATCCACGTGGTAGGTCTGCGGTGGCTGGCAGCCCCCACTCGTCACCTCCCCGATGACCAGGGCCCGGCCCAGCCTCTTCATGATGTAGGTGAACTCCTCCGCGGTGCCAGCCGTCACACTGCTGGTCAGAATGACCATGCTCTTCTTGGAGCCATAGCGTTCACCTGGAAGACAGAAGGCCCTTCAGGATGGGGATAGGGCCAGGACCCTGGAGCACCTGACTTCTCTATCCTGCCTGGACGGACAGTGAGGGAGGAGGCCCTAGGCTTTAGGTCTGTGTCCTTGTGTCTCCTTGCGAGCCACTTGGCTCCTCTGAGCCTTGATTTCTGTATCTGTAACATGGGAACAAGAATGCATGCCCAATCACAAGCATTTCAGTGCTTGACAACTCCCAATGATGGCTCCTTTATGCCAGGTAATAGGAAAGCCTTGATTTAGTCAATACTTGACCCAGTCAATCCCTCCCTTTTTCCCCCTCTAGAAAATGGTCATAGTGACACATGCTTTGCAGCGACTCAGGATCATGCGCATAGTGCCCGGACTAGAAACCGTGAGCTCTGTCTTCATGAATAATGAGAACACCTAAACTGACCGGACCTCCTCGTTACGCTGGACTCAGAAAAGCCCAATTTGTGATGTTGAAAGAACAACCCTCAGGATAGCGCTGTCCAACAGGAATGTCACATGAGCCAGAATGCCGGCCATAGATGTCATTTTAGGTTCCCTAGTAGCCACGTTAAGCAAGTAAAAGGAACCCATGGCATTAATTTTAATCGTGTTTTCTTTAAGCCAATGTATCCAAAATACATTCATTTTAAAATGTAATCAAATAAAATACGAACGAGGTATTTTCTTTTCTTTTCTTCCGTAATGTCTTCAAAATCTGGAATGCTCTTACACCTCCAGCACATTTCAACTTGGGAGAGTCACATTTCAAATGTTTGGTGGCTGCAGGTGGCTTGTGGCTCCCATATTGGACCTCACAGCTCTGGGACCTCACGATCTGTAGAACTATCTTTAACTTCCAGTCTTGAAGATAGATTTGAATTTAAAATTCACCTGGTTCCGATTTGTATTTACATTTTGTAATATTATTGTATTACAAAATGTAAATGTATGTCCTAGAAGCTACAGCAAAATGCCCGTACATTAAAGAAACATGGACGTGAAAATGGTGGGGTGTTCCTCTGGTCATAGGCACATCCCCATCGGTCTCTCCAGTCCTTTCTTGTTGGATAGGAGCACAGGTTCCTTGGTTTTGCACACTGGGCAGGGAAGATAGATGGAGGCCATCCACCCTGGAATGGGGCTTTGAGAGCCATGGTTCTGTAAAGCTCAGGGCCGACTCTACCCCCTGTAGCCGCTGTTCTGGGCCCACGGCAGGGAACAGAAGCCCCATCAGCACCAGGACCTTTCCAGGTAAGTGTGTGGCACTGCAGCTGAGAGCTCAAGTATGGTGAGCACTGGACATGCCCGCTGGGTTTGGTGAGGGGCGGGGAGAATCCTTCAAGTGCTGCATTTTGTCCTGCAGGCTGGTGATTATGGTGCTAAGACTGGGGGAAATGTTGGTATTAGACAAACTAATATTCACATTTTGGCTTCCACTTATTAGCTGCGTGACCCTAGAAAAGATAATTGACTAGTCAATCCTCATGTTTTTTTCCTCTAGAAAACTCGGGTAGTGATACATGCTTTTCAGGGATTCAGGATCATGAGCATCTAGTCCTTGGACTAGGACAGAGCCTTGCATTCCAGTTACTATGACTTTTACCTACACCCAAGCTGTCTTTCCCTGGTTTCCCAGAAGCTTCTAGAATGACGACAGGAAGGGGAAGTCTTCTCCACGTACCTACGACCTGGGCGTGTGTCCAGAGTTCACTGACGGAGTCGTCAGGCCGGCTGTAGATCTTGTCCAGCAGAACCGGAGGGCCTTCGTCAAAGAAGTAGGAGCACAAGATGGGGATGGAGGATGTGGGGCCACCGATGTTGAACCTGAGGGACGGGAAGTGGAGGCTGTTCAGGGGCTGAGCTCACAGTGAGGCCTTCTGTGCCCCTTTGGGAGGCCAGGATCTTTGTCCCATGGAGGGTTCTAATTCTCAGCAGAAGAATTCCATAGGTTGGCATTTTCCAGAGTGTTTCCAAGAGTTCTAGCATCTTGGAATATGTTTTCAAATATGTTTAGAAAATACAGAATATCGTATCCTTTCCTTCTGTTATATAATTAATATATGTTACTATATTAAAGGCCCTGACAAGTCCTGCAGTCCGAAAATAAATTTTCCCCATTTATTGAACATGGACTGCTCCCCCTGCACCCATATCTGCCTATGAGTGTAACACATTTTGGGAAACCTTGTTTTTCCAGTTGCATTCTGTGACAGTTTTATGACACCTACCAACTGTCTTAGGTCAGGTGTCTTAACAGGACACTTAGTGTGTTGAAGTCTTCAGGCATGTGGAACTGCATTGGGAATGAGGAAGCCTGGATTTCTCCCAGGCCATTTAGATTTGTCCCACTGTGTGGCCTCACTGGTCCCCTATCTCCCCACTGGGCTAGTGATATGTCAAAGAGCCTTGTCTGGTTGATTGTCTGGGATGGCCTGGCTGGGTTCGGGGTCTGTGATGTCAGTGTCTGAACCTCCAAACAAACCTCAGGGGTGGAAGGGTCTTTAAGCAACGTGCACTTGCAGGCTGGGGCCATCTCCTCTTTAAAAAGTGTAAATGGCATATTCAGAAGAAAGGGACTCAGCATGAGTATCATTTGGGGTGCTCAACAGAACGTCTAAAGAATAAAATGATCAGAGTGACCACAGGAGCCTCAAGCTCAGGCTGTGAACACACACAAAACCGGGGCCAGGGAGGCTGTTTCATCTCCCAGGGAGGAGAAGCAGCCTGTGAAGGACTGAGAGCCACCTAGTGACTGCTAAGAAGATGTGAGTGAGCTCTGACGGCCAGAGGACTAGAACTGGGTGAATGCCTCTGCCTGCCACTCTCTGCCACTTCTTTCAGACAACAGGGGACAGTGGGACTGTCCCATCTGAGGGGGGGGCAGCCTGCCCATAGAGGGTGCCAGGGCACATCCACCAATGGACCCCGGAGTTACAGGGTGCTGGGCCTGGCCACTGCCTGAGGGTGCTCATCCACCTCCTACCCCTAGTCTATGATGTGAACTCATGACATATGAGGCACATTTTTACAGAAACAAAGGGGACGTGGCTAGCTGAAGACAACCTTCCGGCAATCATTTGGTGATGCAAAGAATTCTTTTGATAACAGTAGTGATTAATTTCCAAATTCTCCCTGTGCGATTTCCAAATTCTACCTGTTCGATTCATGTGACCGGGGTTGTCATGAGTTGAATTTGTATGACGTGAGGTGCACTTCCAGGTGGGGGACCTGGCTGTCCCACATGCCACTGACCATCAGAATCACCTGGGATGCCTGTCAAATACAGATTATCGGGCCTGTTCACTGGAGTTTCTGACTCAGTAAGGGTGGAGTGGGGCCCAGGAATCAGTGTTTTTAGTATCTCCTTCCTCTCCTCTCCACTGAATCCTATGACCAGGCAAATTTGGGGGGCAGTTCTCAACCTGGAATGCACCTTGGAATCACTGGAGAAGCTTGCAAAAACTACTAGGGCTGGGCCCCACCTGCAATTAAACCAGAACCCCTGGGCTAGCTGGCTGGAGCCCCGATAGGCAGGAGGCCGGCTCCCTCAGGTGCTCTTCCATGTTGCAGGGTCCTTATTCTTCCCTGCGGTGACCCATAGCTTTGATCGCCCCCTGGTGGTCCTGCGGCCCGGCTGGGAAGCAGGGAGCCCTGGCCACTGACCTCATGTCAAGGATCATGGCATCTGTGTGCATGACCTTCTTCCAGATGTGCTCCACCAGCAGCGTGGAGACCTGGGTGAGCAGCTCACCGTCCCCAAACATGTCGAACCTCAAGTAGCCGATGTTGTCCTCAAGCACGTTAGTGTGGAAGGAAAACTTGATCAGCTCTTCAAAGACTTCAGGGGAAGGGATCTGTAAGAGTTGGAGGTCCTGCTCAGTGTCAGGAGGGCAGCCGGTTTTAGAGCCCAGGAAAGCAGGCATCACGGATCGCCTTTACGTCATGGGAAATATTAAGGGCATGGGACAGGAACTGACATTTCTGAAGGAGTCAGTAGGCACCCCGGGACTTTCCCGGTGGCATGTCTAGGATAGTGACATGCCACTGGGATATGTGTGATCAGGGGAAGCCTCCTTGCAGGGGGATGCTCCCATCTGCCACCCACATGCCCTGGTGTCCAGAGCTGGAAGGCCCAGGAATGGTCTCCTCTCTGATTCCTCCAACCTCGCCAGATACTTCCCAATGTCTCTGAGCTCATCTTCGCCTCCACTGGGGCAGGATTGGAAGATGTTAGTCACCTTTAACAGGTGCCTGGCCCTGTACTAAGCACTTTATAGAGCTTATCATCATCCTCACAGCCACCTGCACAGGAGATAACATGATCCCCATCTTTTCCATGGAAAAACTGAAGCACAGTGAGATTAAGTAACTAGTCCCAGGTTACACAGTCAATAAGTGGTGGAGCCAGAATCTGAATCCACATCTGACTCCAAATTGTGAACCTTGGCTATACCAGAAAGGAAGGAGCAATTGATATGGAAACTGGGGATTCTGAAAGCCTAGCACAGGCTACTTCCATGTGAATGCACCTCCTCCTCCCTCTCTAAGGCTGCAGGAGGGCAGCAAGACTTGGTGAGCTGGACTGGGGCAAGGAGCCTCTGCTGACAAGAGACACTGCCCTCCAGGCCCTGCCCTGCCCTCAGTCACAGCTCTCTGACTCCAGGCCACTCCCCCTCTGCACCTTTCTGGGCCTCAGTTATGAAAAATGGGGGATGAGAATTCTGTAGCAGATGCTGTTGGCATTCTCAGCCCCCTCTGATTTCAGCTGCACCAGGCCCCACTGACAGGCTGCCCCACAGCACCATCCTGTCTTTCCACCCTCAGCTCAGGCCTTCTCCAAGAGAGGGGAGCCTGCCCCACCCCCGAGTTACGTCCTTAGGGCAACCCTTGGCTAATGCGGGACAGGAGCCCTGGGGCCTGCCTGCAGAGGGCTGTGCCTGGGAGCATCCCCCACACTTGTCAGCACCCTGGCTTCAGCAGAACAGCTTTGAGGGACCTGCCTGTCACCTTCCTATCTCACTCTCCCTGCTCCCTCCTTCACACCTGCTTCAGCAACCACCTCCCAGACAAACTGCCTGCACCCAAGCCCTGGTCTCAGACCCTCCTTGCAAGCGATCCATGACACATGCTGCCCTGCCCAACTGTGACAATGCAGCAAAGCCACAAGTAGGAGAACAGCATGGAGGAGTGAGTGCTGCCTGGGCAGAGTTCTCGGCCCGCGGGGGGGCACACAATGAAGCCCACGGCCACCTCTGCCACGTGTTGGCCTCTTACCCCACACTGACAATGAGAAGCCCTGCCAACACTCGCCTTCCACCCAGCCAAGGCTGAAACTCCTCTATCCCAGGGGCTTCCAAACTGGCTTCCTGTGAGTACTGGTTGGCTTTCAAACTGGCTTCCCATGAGGTTGGTGCAAAAGTAACTGTGGGTTTTGCCATTGAAAGTACTTTCACACCAACCTAACATGAATGTTCTACAGAAGTTCTACAGCAGCACCAGGGTTCCAGAGAGTGGATAGAACAGGGTGAGAAAGAGGAAAGGACTCAACTGGCCAAAACCTAAACATGAGAACAAATCTAAAAACCATTGTCATGCACTGTGCACAGAGCCCTGCATGTGCAGACGACAGGTCAACTCACTCCCCGGACTGGGCCCGGCCAGGTCTCCCTTGGGGCTCACCTGCATGGGTACAATTCCAGGAATGCGGTCCTTGGCATTCTCAGGGATATGGGCTGCCTTCAGGTGTGGGTCTCCGGAGAGCATCTGCAGGTCAGCCCCGAGGATCTCGGCTAGGGCCACTTCTGAGGTCACTCTGGAGTAGCGGCTCTGCAGACCGCTCAGTTTGGCAGCCACCTTGGCCCCCAGCTCAGGGGAGGCGTAGTTATCGGCCACCAGCTTCCCAGCTGTCTGCAGCACCGTGGGCACCTTGGCACGCAGAGTCACTATGTCCTGGGCTGTGGAAAGGGCTTCGCTCATGGGCACGATGATGTCAGGCTCCACTCCAGCCAGGTCCCAGGCTTTGCCCGTGGTGGCACTCAGGGCCATCTGGGTGGGCATGGATGCATATAAGGGGCTGCTGCCCACCTGGTAGATGCCCACAGAGAGTGCCCCTCCGGCTGTGGGCTCCCCAATGACCGTGGCCCGCTGCAGGTCCTGCATGGTGTGTGCAAAGGCCTCAGCCGCAGAGCCACTGGTGTGGCTCATCAGGATGTAGAGGTCCTTGTATGAGCCATAGCGCTGGCCAGCGACCTGGGGCAGGGTCCACACCTCCATGACCTTCAAGGTGGCCCTGTCAAAGACAGAATACAGGTGCCGGCGAGGCTCTGCCTCAAAGAAGTAGGAGCAGAGCAGCGGGATGGCTGTGGAGTAGCTGCCAGGGTTGTAGCGCAGGTCGACCACCAGCGCAGCCGTGTCTACCAGCTGCTGCCACACCAGCCGCACCAGCTGTGGCCCGACGGCCTTCACTGTCTCCAGTTCAGCCATGGCATCAAAACGCAGGTAGCCCAGCTGGCCGGGCAGCACTTCTGTCTTGAACAGGGCCTCAATAAGATAGGTGAGCTCCTCTGGAGAGGGGGACAGCAGGGGGTGGTGGGGGTGCCTCTTCTACCACCAGCTCATCAGGGCTGTGGAACACTAGCAGGCGGTGGTCCCCAGACACCTCCTGCAGGTCCGCCGTGAGCTGGGAGGCCAGAGACTCCAAGTCGACAGCGGTGCGGTAGGCGCCCTGGGCCAACTTGGCTTGCAGCAGGGCAGTCGTCTGCCCCACGACCTCTGGCTGACCATAGTGGGCCTCCAGCAGGTGCCCCGTGCCCTCCACCAAGGCCCCCAGGCTCTGGTGGAACTCCAGCACTTCCTGGGCTTTGTCCAGGGCCTCCTCGGCCAGCACGATGGCATCGGGCACCACTCCACCGCCCAGCCACGCCTCACCATGATTGTCGATGAAGGTGAGCACCGGCACGGTGAGAGTGAGGCTGCCCTCCGGTGTGTCCAGCAGCGGCACCGTGCGGGTGTGCAGCAGGTTGCCCGAGGTGATCTCACCACCAGCGTGGCCCAGCCCAGTGACTGCATGAGGAAGGCGAACTCCTCCGCAGCTGTGGCTGTGCGGTGGCTGGTGAGCAGATACACCCCACGCTGGGTGCTGTAGCGTGGGCCCGGCAGCTCCATGTGGCTGAAGTGCTCCTGTGTGACATTGGTGCGGCGATCGTAGGTGGTAAAGAGGTGCACAGGACCTGCCTCAGGGCCCTGGAAGTAGGACAGGAGCAGAGGCACAGCCGAGGATGGCCCTCCGGGGTTGTGGCGCAGGTCCATGATGAGGTGCTCCGTGTCCTGTAGTGGCTCCCACACCTGGCGCAGGACATATGGGGCCAACACCCCCAGCACGGAGGCGTCAGCAAAACTGTCGAAGCGCAGGTAGCCCACATTGCCCGGCAGCACCGACACCTGGAACACGGAGTTCACCAGTGCTTGCCGGATAGCCTCGTCCTCAGGCAACTCTGGGGCTGCCACTGGTGGGTCTTCGGCTGCAGCGTCGGGCCCAGAAGGGGTTTCTCTGGGCCCAATGGCTCGCACCAGGAGCCTGGGATCCTCGGATGCAGCCTGCAGGCCGGCATTGAGCTTGGCGACCAGATCTTCCTCGGAGACCACCGTGGAGAAGTCCATGCTGGCCAGGTGCTGCAGCAGGGTGGGCACGCGGTCCACCAGCGTGTAATAGTCTTTCAGTGCCTGCTGGAGGCAGTGGACCACCCCTGGAAGGGCACTGCGCAGAGTGAGGATGGCCAGGGCTTTCTCCAGGGCCTGCTCAGCCGGCGTCCCCACACAAGGCAGCACCCCGCTGCCCTCCCATGTCTGGCTGCCTCCGCCCAGGGGTCCCAGCGACCTGGACACGGGCACGGTGAAGAAGAAGTCAGACTCACCTATCCTCAGCTTCTGGAGGTCCAGGGCTCCGCCCACAGTCCGCTCGCCCACCACGATTGCTCTGCGCATCTGCTTGAGGATGTGTGCGATGTCCTCGGCCACACCCCTGGTGTGGCTGCTGGTGAGGACTACCACATCCTTGTCTGCACCATACCTTTCTCCCAGGACCTGGGGCAAGGTCCAGATCTCCGTGGTGGTGTTGGAGGGGCGGTTGTAGATAGTGTCCACGTGCAGGACGGTGTCCCCTGAGTGCAGGTAGGAGATGATGTAGGGAATGCCAGAGACCTGGCCGCCCACGCAGTGCCGGAGATCCAGCACTAGGGCGTCTGTACTCATCAGCTTCCCCCAGACGTGGGCCACCAGGAACTCCCCCATCATGCTCAGCACCTCCTGGCCCGGGATGCTGTCCACCCTTAGGTAGCCCACATTACCCTCCAGAACCTCATGGCGTAGGCCCCTTTGCAGCCAGGCTAGCAGTTCCTCTTCTGAGAGGCTGGAGAGTGCTGGGACTTGCGGGGGAGGTTTGGGGGTGCTGGGCTCATAGGAGATGACCAGGCGAGGGTCGTTAGGGAGTTCTGCACCCCGGCTGTCAGCACACTGGCCAGCGTCTCTGGGTCTGAGATGCTGAGAATCTCGTCACTCTTGATGGCTTGCTGGATGGCTTCCTGCATGCCCACCAGGTTCTCCGGGAAGCAGTAGTTATCCAAGAGGACCTTGGCCATGTCCAGCACCAGACTTGGCTGGAACAGGTGTGTGGGGCCAGCCAGGCCACAGAGCAGCGTGGACAAAAGCAGAACCCATTCTCTCATCATGGGGGCCCAGGGGGAGATCTGGCTCCTGCACAGAAGCTCCCTGGACTGTGTGCAAGGCCGTGGCCCTGCTCTGTGCAGCTGCCTTCCGCCCTGTCCTTCTCAGCTGGTGGACAGAAGGTCTGGGGCTAAACTCCTGCACTGGGGGCAAGGTTTCCAGCTCTAGTAAGCCTTTAATCCTATCTAATTCAAGCACATCAACCCTGGGTACTGGGGAGGCGTGGCCGGGGTGGTTTGACCCAGAAGGTATATTGCATCTTATCTTGCTGTGCTGCGTCTGCATATCACATATTAATAACTACCATTATTTTGAATTCCTGCCTCATGCCAGGCACTGTGCTCCATCCTTTACAAGCTGATAGTTTCCATCAGTGCCTTGCAAAGCCCAGTTATTAACCTGCAAGTCCTCCTTGGAGGACTGGTTCTACCACTCTCTCTCCTGTGGCCTCAGGGAAGTATCTTAATTACTTAATGTGTAGATTAAATGAGGAAATATGTGTAAAGCTCATCCCAGTACCCAGCAAGTAGGAAGCACTCATTACTGGTAAGTTTTCTGCGTTAGATATTATCTCTGTTCCATAGCTCAAAACACAGGCCAGAGAGTTCTGTAACTAATAGAAGCCCATTGTTTTAGGAGGGACAGATGCAGGGGCAGCAGGAAGAAGTCCTTGGGGCTGCAGTTGGCCCATAGAGTGCAGAGGCTGAGTCTGAGGCTGGCATCAGCCTCAGGGCTTGAGATTTATTTCTATGTCCTATTAATGCCTCCAGGGAAAAGACAGGTCCCCTACAGCTTTCTAACGCCAGGAATGATATGTCTGGACCACCGTGTATGTGTGGAGTGTAGAGGTGCCCACCTTCCAGACATCACAGGACTAGTGCTCCCACTCAGATGAGGTTAGCTCTGAGAGTTAATGGCTAAAGGGAACTCCTGCTTCTTGAGGCCTCAGCCCACAGCCTGCAGTTTGCTTGGGAACCAAGCAGGAAGTCTTGGGTCTCTGTGGTCCCAGGCTTTAAATGGAATCCAGATCATCTCTCCCGTCTTCATGGAGCACAAGAAACAGGGGAAGGTGGACTGCTGGACTCTTCGGATCCCAGCTCCTGCCATTTCTCATAGAAATAATGTGGGTGCTGCTTGCACCTGACTGGCTGTAGAAATCCAAGAATTCCTGCTGTGGGGTGGGAACATGGAAGCCCTGCTTTGCCTCTGAATGTCTCTGTAGATGGGCACTTCCCTCACTTACAGACAGACAACTACAGCCCAGACGGCGGTCGCAAGGCCAGGGCAGAGCATCGGGAGAGCTGTCCCAAGCTGGCTCCAGCAACACCGCCTTGGCTGAGTGGGCAGCAGGCAGATCCCCCTGTGTGCCTCAGCAGGCAGCCGGAGAAGGTGGTCTCAGGGACGTGGGCTTTCTCTGCACAGCTGAGACCCACAATCCGCTCTTTGGAAATCATTATCTGAGGATGTTTACCAACTGCTTTATGAAGGCCAAACAGGTCAATTAGCTAAAACAAACATATTTTTAGCTCATTAGGATTTGTGTAATGCTCAAGTGACATATGGTCACATCACTCCACCGTATGCAGCCAGTGGAAGTAAGCCTGATTTACTATGAGAATGGGGCGGGGCTGGGGTGCCGCCATCATCTCCTGATGAATGCACTCCTAGTATATACTTAGGCCTGCTGGGAAGGCTGGGCCTTCTCCTCTGCTTCCACTTGGGGAATCACAGTTCTGAGCATGCACTTCCGTGTCCTCAGCGGGCACTTGTCTGCCATTGCTTGAGTCCAGGCAGAGCTTCTGGCCCAGAAAGGGCTGGGGGTAGAGCAGAAATAAGACTGTCTTTGGGGGAAAGGATCCCCTGGAGACTTACTAAGATGTAGTTTCAGGATATAGGATATCTGGACCTGTCACTGGACTTGATTTGTGAAGCTAGCCTGGAGCCTTAGGAAGGACATGAGAAAAAATCGGTCTGTTGCAAGTCCCTCGGGTGCCTGAGTTAGCTGGGGCATGGGTAGAGAGGCAGTGCTTCCCATGCAGATAGAAGGGCAAGTTCTGTCCTTAGAGTTCTCCAATCTCTAGGGGCCAGGGTGTCCTTGCCCCCAGGCAGTGGGGGGGATGTAAGCAGATGGCAGCCAGCCTCCTTAGCTTATGCAGAGAATATGCTCTGGGTAAGTCCCCAGAGTAAAAGCCAGGAGCTCTACATCTTCCCATCCAGGCCCTGACAACTGTAGGCCCAGGGTGGGTTCAGAGAGTCTACTTGATCTTGGGGGCTGAGTTTTGGAGTTGGAAGGGGACTGGAAGGCCCCGCACCCCCTCACTTATAGGAATCATCCTGTGGGCAGAGCTGCGGAGGGTAGCTTAGAAGCCACCCTGGGTTGAACTGGTGAGAACTGAATAGGTGAGTGGGTGAGACCTTGATGAGATGACATGAGACCTTGATCAGGTGACATGAGACCATGATTAGGTGACTTGACTGCTCGGAGCCTCGCCTTCTTCAAAAGGGCAAACAGAATAAGGGGAAAAGCCTCAGTATTGCTGGAGGATTAGGTGTTACCGTCCTAGAGTTTACGAAAGGAAGTCGAGGGACGTAGGAGTTGGTGAGGGGCAGCTTGGCTCTGCCTGGCATTCAAATGCCCCTGTGGGTATTGGGGAAAGTCATTCCAAGAGGCTGGGACTGCCCTGGGGACCTGGAGTCCTAGGGCTTCTTAGTCTCCAAACCTTTCATGATCCTCTACATATCTAGGGAGAAATGCCCAGACCCAGGGTCCAGAGCCCAGCCCTGCAGCACCCACAGCACAGGTTAAGAAGGGGACAATGACACCACAGGGCTGCTGCAGGGACGGTCAGGGAGCATGCTGAGCTGGGCCGTCCAGGAAGGAACGCCTTGCCTATTGCATCACAGATGTCTTTTCAGTGCACAAAGCCCTCGTCTGTCTGCCTATTGTTTTACGTTAGTTTTCCCCTCAATGTTTTACAAGGGAAATGTTCAAGTGGTACAGCAAATATCTATATATTATTATTTAAAGAAATGCTTTGACTTGTTAACATTTGAAAGAGCTTATCGAGCAGACAGTGTTTCATGAATTTGGTAGCTCCCACAGGAGGTGGTTTGGGGCTCTGCAAAGGAGCACAAGGGGAGGCTTCTGCAGGGTGAAGGTGGAAGTGGGGTAAATACTACAGATGCTTGGGTTGGTTAGCATTCGGGCCCGTGCATGATCTGGACCATCCCGGTGAAAGGTTCCAGACTATATAATTGATGGCCAGTTGGCCATCTGTGATTGGCTGGACTTAAGCTTCTGTTTCTTTTAAATTAGGTGCTTATAGAAAATGAGTCTGAGTTAGGTTTCAATTTGCTCTTGTAGGAACTCAGGGGGTCAGAGCCATCTTAGTTTAACAGCTGCCTCCCTAGGTTCTACAACTGATAATTTATTACCCCTTTCTCATCTCATCTCTGCCTCTCCAGCCTCCTTTACCCTTCAAGCCAACACATTCTTTAATGCATTTCAAAGTAAATTGAACCTTGACTTTTTATTCATTTTATTATATTTTCATTTTACTTTTTTCTTAAATCAGAGGAGTAAAACAGACTCATTTCTGTAGAAATGTGCAAACAACCTTTTCCCAAAGCTTTCGAAATCCAGCCTCCTTTAGTAACAAATGATCAGCATTGAATGTCCAGCCATCTTCACCTGTCTCTGTGTCCACACAGGGAGGTGCACGTGCAGGAGAGATCCATCCATACATCTATGGGCTCACCATCCATTTATCCATCCTATTGTCAGCCCATTACAGCATAGGCGGTATTTGCATTTTGTTTTACTCACTGAAACATACAACATAAACATCCTTCCCAGTTGAAGTATACTCATTAAATTCATCCTTTTAATGGATACGTACAGTCTAGGCATTCCTAATCCAGAAATCTGAAATCTGAAATGCTCCAAAATCTGAAACTTTTTGAGCACTGACACAACACCGCAAGTGGAACATTTCACACATAAGTACTTAACACCAACTTTGTTTCATGCACAAAATTATTTAAAATATTGATATAATTACCTTTAGGGTATGTGTATAAGGCATATATGAGATATAAATACTGTGTTTAGGCTAGGGTCTCACTCCCAAGATATCTCATTATGTACATGCAAGTATTCCAAAATCCAAAAAGAATCCAAAATCTGAAACACTCTTTTCTCCAAAACTTTCAGATAATGGATCCTCACCCTGTGGTAGTTACTGCTGATTTGCCGATCTGTTCCCTTTGTGAGGCATATGAATTTGTCTCTGTTTTTGCTTCAGTGTTGCTTCACCAATATTGTGATACATGTTTTTGCACACATGTTATTAAGGGCCTAAGATGCTTTTTGGTTTGTGTATAAATTGCCAAACATGGGCTTGCTGAGTCAAAGGGCATAAGTACTTGTTTTCTTTATTGTATTTTTCAGTACCTTTTAAATTAACTAATAAATGTGTCCTTTTTTCACAATTTAATTAATGTATAATTAACTGCTCCTATTTGAAGTGTATCATTTAGTCAGATTTGACACATGCATATCCCCCCAAAAACTCTCACCACCACCTGGGCAACATATATTGCTGCTACCCTCAAGTTTTCCTCATCCTCCTTTGCTTCCCAGTCCCCTCTGCATTCCCATATCCAGACAAACATGGATTTACTTGCTGCCAACACTATAGATTAGCCTGCAGCTTCTAGAATTTCCTATAAATGGAATAATACCATGTGTATTATTTTTTATCTGTTTTCTTTTGCCCAGCATGATTGTGGGATTCACCCACATTGTTGAATGTACCAATAGTTCATTTATGTATTTATTTTTTGCTGAGCAGGCTTCCATTGCACAGATGGACTAAAATTTGTTATCCATGCACCTGTTGACAGCCTTTCAGGTTGCTTCCAGTGTATGAATATTACAGAGAAAGCTGATATGAGCCAGGTGTGGTGGCTCACATCTGTAATCCCAGCACTTTGGGAGGCTGAGGTGGGCAGATAACATGAGGTCAGGAGTTTGAGACCAGCCTGGCCAACATGGTAAAACCCAGTCTTTACTAAAAATACAAAAGTTAGCTGGGTGTGGTGGTGGATGCCTGTAATCCCAGCTACTTGGGAGGCTGAGGCAGGAGAATTGCTTGAACCCGAAAGGCGGAGGTTGCAGTGAGCCGAGATTATGACACTGCACTTTAGCCTGGGCGATAGAGCAAGGCTGTTTCAAAAAAAAAAAAAAGCTGATATGAATATTTGAATGCGAATCTTTGTGTGGATATATGTCTTTCTTTTGGCTGGAGTAATATAATACCTAGGAGAGGAATGTATGTTTAACATTTTAAGAAACAACTCAACTGTTCTCCAAAATTTAAATTCCTACCAGCAGCATGAGACTGCCAACTCTTCCACATCAATGCCAACAATTGGTAAGGGCAGACATTTAAATTTTAGCCATTCAAATAGCTATGTTGTGGCATCTCATTGTGATTTTACTTTGCATTTGCTTGACAATTATTGATGTTGACCATCTTATTATGTACTCATTGGCCGTTTGTATATCTTCTGTGGTGAAATCGCTGTTCAAATCTTTTGCCCATTTGTTGGGGAAGGGAGGCAGTTGTTTGTCTTCATATCAATAAAGTAAAAGTTATTTTTATATACTGGATGTAAGTCTTTTGCCTGATATATGTGTTGCAAATATTTTCTTCCAGTCTATGACTTGTCTTTTCATGCAGCCAACAGTGTCTTTTGAAGATTGAAAGTTTTTCTTTGGTGAATCCAAATTTATCATTTTTTTCCTTTACAATTCATGCTTTTAGTGACACAGTTAAGAAATCCTTGCTGATCTCAAGGCCACAAATCTTTCCTTTAGAATTTTGTTCTAGAATTTCCATACTATTAGCTTTCACATGAGTCTATGATCCGTTTTAAGTTAATCACATACGTAGTTGACCCCAGGCTAGCTATTGCAAAGACTTTCCTTGTTCTAGCGAATTGCACTGGCATCTTGATAAAAAAGCAATTGATCCCACCTGTGTGGGCCTAGTTCTACACAGGCTGTTCCACTGCATTCGTTTATTTATCTGTTTTTCTATTCACATCACACTCTGTTGTTTACTACGGTTTATAACATGTCTTGAAATTATGTAGTCTGAGTCTACCAACTTTGTTATTCTTTACCAAGATTATTTTGGCTATTCTAGTTCCTTTGATTATCCATATAAATTTCAATTCAGATCATTGACTTTACAATCGGATAACTGATTGGGATTGAGTTGAACGTATAGATCAGTTTGGCAGACAATTTACATCTTAACAATGCTGAGTCTTCCAACTCATGAGTATGTTATACCTCTTTACTTACTTAGGCCTTATTTGCTTTATTTATCAGTGTTGGGTGGTTTCACTATATAGATCATGCAAGTATTTTGCTAGGTTTATATCTACGTATTTTGTGGGTTTTTTTTGGTGCTGTTGTAAATGGTACTTTTTTCTTTAAATGTTAACGTCCAGTTATTCATTGTGTTTTGATCATGTATCCTGCAACTTGCTAAACTCCTTTATTTATTCTAGTATGCATTTGGAAGGTTCCTTGAATTTTCTAAGGGGGTGTTCATGTTGCCTTTCTTGATGGACAGCCAATGGAAGCTATTTTTTATTCTTGCCTTACTGCCCTTGTTAGATGTCTCGTTCATGATCTTAGGGGGAAAACATCCAGTTTACTATTAAGTATGAAGTTAGCTGTAGATTTTTTTTTGGTAGATGCTCTTTATCTGTTAAAAACTCTTTTCTATTCCTAGTATTTTGAGAATTTTTAAAAAATCATGAAGGGATTTTGAATATAGTCAGATGTATCTATTGACATGATGGTTTTTCTTCTTTAGTTTTCTAACATAGTTAATCATATTGACTGGTTTTCTTATCTGGAACCAGCCTCTCATTTATGGGCTAAATCTCACATGTTAATGATGTATTAGCCTTTGAATATGTTCCTGGATTTAATTTACTGGTATTCTGTTGAAGGCTTTTGCATGCTTATGAGGAATATTGCTCTCAAGTTTTCTTTTCTTTTGGTTTTGGTATCAAGGTAACGTCCACCTCATAAATGAGTTGGAAGGTATTTTTTGTCCTCCTCCTATTCCATCCTCTTTCTATTTGCTGGGAAAAGTTTATTTAAAATACTTGAGGGGCTGAGAAGTATTGTGTTAGCATGAAAGGAGGGCTGGTTGTGCTTATGTTATTCCTACTTTTCTATTGAGCATTTCAGTTTTGTGTCATCCGAGGAAAACGATAACTGAAGTCCCAGAACATAGATTATTACAGCTGTTAATCACTTATATTAGAAAGTATTCACAGCCTCAAAGATGACATCACTTGCCTGATGGAAAGGCAGGAGCTGGAGTCAAGAGGGCGCATTACCCACTACTGCCTCCAGGGGGTGCTGTGCGTCAGGCAACGGAGCCCAGGGCCTTTGAACCTGGCTGAGTTCCGAGGTGTGTAAGGGGCTCAGAATAGCGACCAAGGTGCCATCAGCCAGGGCCCATCAGCCAGGGCCCATCACCACACACGTTCTCTGCAGGAGGGATGCCCCTCAGAAGCATATGGCTGTCCTGCCCCTCCCTGTGCCACATCTTTTCTGTGCAGTGAGGACAGGAATTCAACTTTTCAGACAATTAGAGTAAATTTCGGCTAGAGAGATCCTAGCGAGTGAGCACAGAAGGGTGGGGCCGTAGGCCGTTTGGAAGGCTGGATACGCACAAAGAAATGAGAGATTTGCATCTGGAGAGAATGCGTGCATGACATTAACAGGAAGGTGAGACCACAAGGCTGGCGACCGAGGGTCGGAGTCGTGTTCCTGCCGCCTGCATCTGCAGGGCATGCACAGCGTTTACTTATGGATGATGCCTCATCACTCCTCACCCAAAGGCATTTGCCTGGATCAGTTCCACATCAGACACCTTAGGCACTACTCCTCCTACTTTGGGGATGAGGAAGGTGGGGCTCAGGGAGAGCACAGAACTTGCACAAGAGCACAGAGCCGAGGAGCCATGAACCAGCTGAAGGGAGAGAGGATTGCACACACACATCCCTGAGCTTTGGTTCCTGTTTGTGTCATAATCCCACGCACAGATTTGTGGCAGGAGGTGGGGTGGGGAGAGAGGCTCCAGCAGGGACGAAGACCCTGTGGCCGTGGCAAGGCTGCATCTCCAGTCACTGAGGGGCATTAGTCTAGAGGAGACGGAGGAGCTATACCCTGCACTGACAGATGCAGGGGTGAAGCCTGAACCCAGCAGGCAGAGCACCCCAGGCCCCCTTCAGGAATCCAGACCATCATATGGGATGACACAGGGGGTTGGGAGTCGTTAGTGGAGCACAGCCTTGGGAATCTGAGAGCGGGGCATTGCAGGGTTTGGGAAGCAGGGTTCATCTGGGAAGCTGACAGCAGGGAGGAGAGTTGATCCAGAGGGCTCAGGGCCCAGGGTCGGCTTAAAGTCCAGGGAGTGAGGCTGGGTCCACTCACTGGGATGTGGGCTCGACACGAGGACTGGCTTCTGGGCGAGGCTGAGGTGTAGGGAGCAGGCGGTGCGGAGCGTGGCCAGGCAGCAGGGGCAGCCTTCTCTCTCTCTCTCTCTCTCTCTCTCTCTCTCTCTCTCTCTCTCACCTAAGGTGTCTGATATGGAACTGATCCAGGGAAGTGGGGGATGTTGGTCCAGGGGCTCAGGATGGTATAAGGCAAGGAGGCCCCTAGCAAGCACTGGCAGGAGTCCTCCTCCTCCCTGAGTGTCCTCCTGCACCAGCACCCAAGGCACTTTCTAGAAGCTGAGCAGGGATGCTGAGATAGATGTCTCAGCAAAGCACCACAAACACGAAGCCCTGTGCCGGGCACTGCCCTGAGAGTCCTGTGCTTTGGAAACCTGGGCTTGTGTGTCCTGAGCCTCACTGCAGAGAGAACTTGGTCTACAGAGGGCATCTGGTTCCCCGCTGGTGGGTCTGTCTCTGAGAAGAAAAACCTGGACTTTGGCATCTGAGGACAGCCTGACCATGAGGGATTGGAAGAGGTGTTTTGACTCATAAAAGGGAAGACGTAGCTGGACAAAGGCAGAATGGCTTTTGAAGGCAGAATGGATTTGGAAAATACGTGCTGCTTCTGTTTGTACCCTGTTGTATCACTGTCATGAAGATTGTCTCACTTAATCTTTTTTAAAAAATGCCTTTCTTGAGATACAGTTCACCCATTTAAAGTGTATAATTCAATGTTTTTTTAGTATTCACAGAAATGTGCAACCATCACCACATCAGTAATATTAGAACATTTTCATCACCTCAAAATGAAACCCGGTAACCTTACACTCTTTCCCAGTATCCGCACCCACATCCCTGCCTCCCAGCTCTAAGAAACCACTCATCTACTTTTGATTTCTATAGATTTTCCTGTTCTGGAAATTTTTCATGTGAATAGAATCATATAATATGTGATTTTTTGTGACTGTCTTATTTCACTTAGCAAAATGTATTCAAGGTTCATCCACGTCGTAGCATGTTTCAGTACTTCATTCCTCTTTCTTTTTTTTTTTTTTTTTTTAGGCAAGGTCTTCCTCTTGCCCTGTCACCCAGGCTGTAGTACAGTGACATGATCATGGCTCACCGCAGTCTTGACCTTTCAGGCTCAAGTTCATTCCTTTTTATGGTTGAGTAATATTCCGTCCTATGCATATACCACATTTTGTTTATTCATTCATTAACAGATGCAAATTTGGGTTATTGCCACCTTTTGGCTATTATGAATAATTATGCTATAAAAATGTCTGTACAAGTTTTTGTGTGAACATACATTTTCATTTTTCTTGGATACATGCCTGGGCATGGGATTGTTAGGTCATATGGTAACTCTATGTTTAACTTTTTGAGGAACTGCCAGTTTTCCAAAGAGACTGTATATTTTGCACTCCCCACCAGCAATGTGTGAGATCTGATTTCTCCATATCCTTGCAAACAATTATTATTCAACTTTTTGATCGTGGCCATCCCAGTGGTTGTAAAGTAGTATCTCATTACAGCACTGATCTGCACTGCCTGATGGCTAATGGCGTTGGGCATATTTTCATGTGCCTATTGGCCATTTGTGTATCTTTCTTACAGAAATGTCTATTTAGATGATTTGCTTATTTTTAAAATTGGATTATTTATCATTTCAGTATTGAGTTTTAAGAGCTTTTTATATATGCTAGATTCAAGTTCCCATCATATATGTAATTAGCAAGTATTGTCTCTCACTCTGTGGATTATTTTTTCACTTTCTTGATGATGTCCTTTGAAGCACAAAAGCTTTTCATTTTGATGAAGTCCAGTTTATCGAATTTTTCCTTCATTGCTCTTGCTTTTGATGTTATACCTAGGACTTCTTTTCCAAAGCCAGGGTCATGAAGATTTACCCTTATGTTTTCTTCTAAGGATTACATAGTTTTAGCTCTTACATTTAGATCCTTGATGCATTTTGAGTTAATTTTTGTATATGCTATGAGATAAGGAAGCAAATTTATTCTTTTGCATATGGAAATCCAGTTGTCCCAGTATGTTCTCATTTAACCATTACAATCCAGAGATATCATGAGCCTATTCTTTAAAATAAACATCTCCTTAAAGGGGAGATGTAAAAGGGAGATGCTTATTTTAAAGAATAGGCTCATGGGATTGTGGGAGCTGGAAAGTCTGAAATGTATTGTTCAAGCCCCAGCGACTGCAAATTCAGGCAAAAGTTGACGCTGTAGTCTTGAGGGCAGGCAGCTAGCTGGCAACTCAGGCAGGGGTTCTCTGTTGCAGTCTTGAGGCTGAATTGCTTCTTCCTCAGGAAACTGCTCATAAGGCCTTCAACTGATTAGATGAGACCCACCCGCATTTTGGTGGATAATCTGCTTCACCTACAGGCTGCTGGTAGCAAATGTATATAACATCCACCAAATACCTTCCCAGCAGCATCTGAACTAGTGCCGCACCAAACAGCTTGGCACCATGGGGTAGTCAAGTTGACATAAAATCAGCCATCACACACATGGGCATGGTTGCCATTTCTTAGGAGAAGAACAGGCTTGGAGAAGTTAAAAGCTTTCTCCAGGAGCACAGTCAGTAGCAGAGTCTAAACATAAACTGGATTATCAGGTGTTAGGCGGGGGATCAAGAAAGGCAAATAAGAAAATGTTGGTCAAAGGGTACAAAGGATACATAAATTCCAGACATCTTCTGGGTAGCCTAGTAACTGTGGTTAATAATGCCATATTGTACACTTGAAAATTATAAGAGAACCGAGTGCAGTGGCTCACACCCGTAATCCCAGCACTTTGGGAGGCCGAGGCGTGTGGATCACAAGGTCAAGCGATCAAGACCATTCTGCCTAACATGGTGAAACCCTGTCTCTACTAAAAATACAAAAAAAAAAAAATTAGCTGGATGGGGTGGCGTGCACCTGTACTCCCAGCTACTTGGGAGGTTGAGGCTGGAGAATCCCTTGAACCCAGAAGGCAGAGCCACTGCACTCCAGCCTGGTGACAAAGTGAGACACAGTCTCAAAAAAAAAAAAAAGAAAGAAAGAAAATTACAAGAGAGTGTGTATTTTAACCATTTTCACCACCAAATGTGTAAGGTATTGGATATGTTAATTAGCTTGATTCAATCATTTTGCAATGTGTACATAAATGTCACATTGTACACCATAAATATATGCAATTTTATGTGTCAATGACACCTCATAAAGCTTGCAGACAAAAACGACACTTGGACTGGAAGCTGGCTCCTTGAGTCACTCCATTCTTATGCCCATACTAAGTCTCCCTGTTCTGAGAACAGTCCAGGCTTAGAGAGCACTTGAGTTCTCAGAACTCCAAGTAGATTCCAGAAAAAAAATACCATTTCATTGATGGCAGACACACACACTGTGTAAATGACTGGAATTTCTCTAAAGCATGCATTCCTCCTCTTACTCTGCCTAAACTCTTAGTCACAGCAATGCAGGGCCTGCTGGCCAGGTGCCATCCTCATTCAGGGAAGTTTTTCTGTGATGTGGCCTCTCTCCTTGTGTTTCTTCCTGCACTTTCTCCTAAGCCCATCAGACATGTGCGTGTGTCTGAACCCCAGCAATGAACGGGTGTCAGGATCTTTTCCCTGAGAGCCAGGGGCACTTGGCTGGCCTTCGGGAGGCTGTGGCTGCCGGGTGGACGGAGGGCCTGTGGGTGTGCACACGGTAGCTTCCAGCTCAGGTAGGAGTAGAAAGGCCGACGGCACTAGGAGAGCATGGGAAAGACAATGAAGAGGAGGAAGAGAAAAAAGAATGAGGACCAAAAAGAAGGTTTCAGGTGACAGAGGACCCAGTAGCTCTAACGTTTTCCTGAGCATTACACACAAAGAGAAACAGGCAAGGACAGAAGTGCAGGCTTCCCAAGAACCCACGAAGCATTTGTGTATGTGGCACTTTGTGGATGATGAGCAAGGACCCAGTGAGCCATGTCCCTTGGCTGTGACCATGCAGCCGGTACATGACCTGGTCAGGATTTGAACACAGGCGGGGCCAACCCTCCCCTCCATGTCCTGCCAGCCACCCCACTGCTTCCGGTTTGCCTCTGCTGTTGGCTTCTGAGCTGCCCCTGACTGTGGGTGCTGCATAATATCGTCCAGTACCCTAGTACTATTCCACAGGAACAGCAGGCATTAACCAGGGCCATGCCAGGCAAGCTAGGATGACGGCCACTGAGCCAGAGGAAGAGGTGGCTCAATCACTGCCTGGTGGGAGCATTGTTCAGGGAAGAAAAGAATCTAACATAGATGGCCTCAAAAGGTGCCAGAGGTTAGGGTGCAGCCTGGCCTCCAGGATTCGAGTGCGATGCGGGGGTCCTGAGCACACACTCACCGCCTGGCTCACATGAGGTGGTCACACCTCGGGCATTGTGGGGGATTTGAGAAATGTTTGCACTTCATGCCCTTTGAGCTAGGTCTCCCTTCCCTTTTGTGTCCACTGCTGAGCCTCAGAGGTGCCCGGTCCAGGTTGGCCTGGGACAGCCTGTTGCCTCCAAGAGTCATTTCCAGGGTCAGCTTCATTTTACTTATGCTGAGACCTCCAAATGCCCTTAGTACTAGGGATGTCACCCCCTCCCTAGCCGAGGACAAATGTCAGTGTGTGAGTTCAGAACACTAGGAGACTGGGAGTGCCTGGAATTTGAGACCTCTCTCCCCAGCTTTCTTCCTACACCCTCTCCTAAGAGCTAACAGGTCAGTAAGACACATCAGGAGTGAGGGCATCAGTGCAGTGGGGGGGGGGGGGGGGGAGGGGGCACCATCACCCAGAACCACCTGCCCTCAACACCCGTTCATTCACTTCCATTCTGGTTTCCTTGTATGGAGTTTACAAAATCTCAGTAGAAAAAAAAGACCATTATCAATAAGGCGACAGGTCTTTTTGACATTCTTCTCCTGACATTTGCTGTGTGTCTTTCTGATCCTTTAATGAACTACTTCCTTATATATAAGCATATCCTTGGACACACAGACATTCTGTGGGTTTTAATTTATGTGCCAGATATCACATGCCAGTCCGCAGCCTGCTCGTTTTGCTCAGCACTATATTTTTGACATCTAGTCATGTGGGTGTGCGTCAACTAGCATGATTTTCCATGGCTCTACATTATGTCACCATAGGCATGTATCACTCTTTAGTCAGCTCTTTGCTGATGGATGGATATTTGGTCTGTCACAGTTCTGGTTTCCAGTGAAACAGAGTGAGATGGGACTGGCTGCAGGAAGCCTGCAGGCGGCACCCTAAGGAGCTGCACTTGTCAGGAGGGGAGGGCCTTGGACTGCACAGAGAGAAGGAAAGGTTGAGGATGATGCAGCTGCCGCGGGACCTCAGCCAATTCCAAGAGGAGGGGGGTTGTCTCTTCAAAGTCACCTCAAATTGAAGCCAGAGCCAAGCCTTCATGCCCCTCATGACATTCTCGGATGGAGGTTGTCCGCAGGCAGTGGATGGGACCTGGGCAAGTTGCTCCCTATAGACTGCTGAGGGCAATTCCAGGGAGAGGGGTCTTGATCTGGGCAGGTGCTTGGCACCCACCCTGAGGCCATGCCAGCCTTTCATGATTACAAGTGCTGCTGCAGTAATCTCAGTAATCTGCAGCTTATCTCTGCAGTGCCTGTTTGCTCAAGTGCAAGTGTGTCTCCAGAATAGGTGTAAGTAAGTGGAGTTTCTGGGTCTTTCATCTCTATCTGATGCTGCGAATTGTCCTCTAGGGTGACTGAAGCCATGACAGTCCCACGAGCCACTGATGATAGTGCTCATTCCTCCCCTTGCCAGTCCAGTGCTAATATGCTATGTTGTCACATGCTTTCATTTTTGCAAATCCAATGAATATAGAATGGAATCTTGTTTTCATTTCCATTTGCTTTTCCATAATTACAAATAAGGCTGAGCACACACAGACACACACACACACACACACACACACACACACACACACACACTGTTGCAAATTCTCTCTTCTGCATCCTACTTTGTCCCTGAATGTAAACCATAGCATGCTCAGACACCGTTTCTTCTCTTCCCTCCTTTCTATCTCAGTTTACCCAAGAAGAGGGTGTTTCCTTTGAGTCTTTTAGTAGTTTCAGAAGTTGCCTAATGCATCAGAAAGTCCTGTTGCGTGCATGTGTGAGCCTGTGCGGGTGTGCACATGTGTGGTGCACACGTGTACACATGCACACATTGCATGCACACGTGTTAATGTGTGGTGTGTCCATGTGTGCACACACGTGATGGATATGTAATCAACGAGAAGTTTCCGTTAAAGAGTCTTGCCAAGCTCATACTCTTTGAAAGAGGAATCCTGACTCGGAGTCTCCATCTTAGAAAATGTATGCAATATGGAAAGATTGAATATATTAAGTTATAATGTAATACACTAAGTTATAGATGGTGTGCCCATGTGTGAACGTGTCCATGTGTGATATGCAGTATGTCCATGTGCACATGTGTATCCAGCTGAGTGTACAGGGTGGGTGAGGGAACTGTCACCCCTGGTCAGGCTCTGCTTCAACTCAAACCTGTGTTGTTTAAGGCTTAAAAAGAGGCTGGTCTCTGTGGTGACTGGAGAAACACAGTCTTGTTATCTTCTGTCTCCTGCTGCCCCTCAGCCGTGTGTCCCAGTGACTTCTGGAGAAAAACTAGGGTGCTCTCTAACCTTACCCCAAATCAGGTCCAGGAAGAAAGAGGAAGGGAACTAACCACAGTTCATTAAATTATTCTCCTATTGTTGGTCATTTTAGATAGTTTCCTGTTCTCACTAGGAAAAGCAATTTTCAGTTAACATCAAATTATACTAAGTTAAAGCTGAACTTGTTTTTAAAATTGACTTAATTAAAATTAATATACTGAATCTTTCCATATTAAATTTTGATTTTTAAGATACAGACACAGAGTGAAGATTTCTCTTTCAAAGGGTATGAGTATTGGGAGGCTCTTTAACAGAAACTTCTCGTTGATCTGATCATCAATCCTCTGGTTAGTAGTAAGAGCGGCCGCCTTCCACTGAGGGCTCAGAGCACGCCAGTGCCGACGCCTGTGCGGGACCAGCATCTGCCTGAACCTCATCTCCCCCACTCTGGGCTCCAGTCAGGACTCATGTAGCAGTAGTACTCCCAGCTATTTGGGAGGCTGAAGTGGGAGGATTGCCTGAGCCCAGGAATTAGAGGTCATAGTGTGCTAAGATACTGCACTCCAGCCTGGGCAGCAGAGCAAGGCCCTGTCTCAAATAGTCATTTTGAAAATCAATGCCGAGTTGTCGCAATTTTATTTTGCCAAGTCTGAGTGTTATTTAAAAAATCAACCTATTACTTACGTGTCTATTATTTCATAAAAAGTAGGAAGATATTTGAACACTCCCAAACTGTACTTGGCTTTTACAAACAATATTTCATTGTCCTCATTTTTTCTCACTTTGATCCAGAAAGTGACCCAGCCCCTGGCCCCTGGTTGGCCTGAACCCCGCCCATTTCTACCCCAGCCTAACCCCCTCTGCTGTCCAGGGAGATGGCTTGTATGTCACGGCTCTCTGGGACCAAGGGGACCCTGGAGTCAGAGCAGAAGCTCGTGAGAGGGTGCTGCAAAGAGATGGACTTTGGCTCAGGCTCAGGCACATCCTCCTGATAAACGGGCATGTTCACATGAACTGGGCTTTCTGGAGGAGTGGTGGGTGGCTAGCCAAAGTGCTCCAGGGAAGCCGAGGTCACTGTTCTGCAGATTTCTACCTGGAGTAGGTGCTCTCTTCCAAGGCTCAGATTCTACGATTAGTAAAGGAAAAGAAAACTGTTCTAAAGGTTTCTTCAGTCTGACCCTGCATAAACCACCTGTGTTCCCTGCTGGTTTGAGGTGTGGCCTGTCTTGGGCATGGTTTCCTTGGGAGAAGGCCAGGGAAGAAATGGCAGCAGTTCTGACCCCTCCCCCAAGGCACCGATGCATGATGTCACAGGCCGGCCTTTGAAAGATGAACAGTTTTCCTGCCCTTGGCTGACAAATTGGAGAAACCTCAGGGCTTCCTCATCCTGCACCTGCGGAGGCAGGCAGGGCCGCCTTAGCAGCAAATTTCAGACTCCTGTCTTCCCAGGACCAAGTCACTCCTGAGGCCTGAAATAGCTCCCGAGTATCTCAGGGACTTGAGAAACCAAGATGCCACCCTCTACATGCACTCAGAATTGGCTGTATCGTTGGTGGGGCTGAGTGCAGAATGAAAACGTCGGCCCCTTGTTCAAAACTTATTACACATTTCAAGATGGCAACAGCAGACCATTCAACCAAGCCCAGAGCCTGAGGCCCTACAGGGCCACACGCCTGAGCCTGCGAACGCTGGAGCGCTCTCAGAGTCAGATCCCTTGTAAGTGAAAGGCCAGCATGGCCCTACTGGCCTCTCCTCTGTCTCTTTGCACCATCACAGCTGGAGGCCAGGCCTGCTGCAGGGGCTGTCACTGAAGGGAGCGCAGCCCCAGAGGTGAGGGTGGTCCAGGCTCTGCTACTGTGTGCCCGGCACTGCCTCCTCCATCTCTCCCTTCCTCATCTGCAGAGGAGGAAACCCACCTTACTGAGGGCTACTGTAAGGATGACCGGAGATGATGGCATGCAGCCTTCCAGGTCCAGGCGGGCCTATCCTAGAGGCCCAGAATAAGAGGCCCCAGGGGCAGGCATAGCAGAAACCTAAGGAAGACTCTGAGGAGGAGCTGATGCCCAGGGCAGAGAGAATGAATCAGAATAGCTGGATACAGAACGAAAGCCTTGGTGTCCCACAGGGAAAAAGAGCTTTGGAGTTCAGTGGAGTGGGGCCTCCCACTTCCACCTGTGCTGGGAAGTTAAGCCAGGCTCAAAAAAGACAAGGTTGCACACTCTCAGAAGCACTGACCTGGGATTCCGCCTCTCTTCCAACTCTGGTAGAATTCTGAAAGCGGGTCAGCCCCATTGTTTAGTGACCCTGCTAACAGGACGTCTCCTTCTCAAGCGAGTAGTACCCTACAGGTGCCAGGCTGACCAGAGATTCTCGCAGTGGCAGGGCAAGAAGGCAATGCCCAGAGAGGCTGGTTACCAGGGAGGGAAGAGCCCATGGAGAGAAGAATCCAAGGAAGGAAGGGTCAGGGCAGAGAGAACTCAGGGAGGGTAGTGCCCAGGGAAGTCAATGCCCAGGGAGGAGTGATCCCAGAGAGGGCAGAGTCCAGAGAGTCAGAGTCCAGGGAGGGCGGAGTCCAGGAAGGGTGAGACCCCAGGGAGGGTGGAGCCAAGGGAGGGGAGAGTCTAGGGAGGGTGAAGCCCAGGGAGGGGAGAGTCCAGTGGGGGTGGAGCCCAGGGAGGGGAGAGTCCAGGCGGGGTGGACCCCAGGGAGGTGAGAGTCCAGGGAGGGGAGAGTGCAGGGAGGGGAGAATGCAGGGAAGGGAGAGTGCAGAGAGGGGAGAGTGCAGAGAGGGGATAGTCCAGGTAGGGTGTAGTCCAGGGAGGGGAGAGTCTAAGGAGGGTAGAGCCCAGGTAGGGGAGAGTCCGGGGGGGGTGGAGCCCAGGGGAGGGGAGAGTCCACGGTGGGTGGAGCCCAGGGAGGGGAGAGTCAGGGAAGGGAGAGTCCAGGGAGGGTGGAGTCCAGGGACGGGAGAGTACAGGGAGGGAGCCCAGGGAGGGCAGACCCCAGTGAGGGGAGAGTCCAGGGCTGGGAGAATCCAGGGTAGGGGAGTTCAGGGAGGGGAGAGTCCAGGAAGGGCAGAGCCCAAGACAGGGCAGCACCCTGGAAGAGCAGAATTTGCCCAGGAGAGCATAGATTATTTATTTTATCTTGTTTATGCCCTTGTTTTGATTTTTCCTGCCAGTGTGACTTTGATCTTGACACTGAAGAAAGCACCAGGACTCCATACAGTAGAGAGAATCCGGGCTTGGTGTCACAGACCGGAGCTCAAATTCTGGCTCCAGCAGTTGCTGGCTTGGCTTGTGGTTCTAGCGAAGTGTGAGGGCTTCACCTGCTTCTGTCTTCTCTGTGTTTGTGAAAGGCAGGACAAAGACTCCTACCCATCTGCTGGCTATTTAGAGCCACTGAAGGCAGCTCTGGGCCAGGGCGGGTGCTCAGAGGTGCTCCTGGCAGCCTCTCTGCATCCCCGTTGTATTGCTGCCTCTGTCTCTCCATGTGTCTGGCTGCTGCTTTCTACATGGCATTCCTGAGCCTCTCTCCCCTCACTATGGTACAGAGGTCAGGGCACAATGAGGGGCAGAAGACAGCGTGGCCATCCTGCCAAGTCAGTGTGTGGGTAGGGACAGGCCCCTGGCTTTGCTGGACTTCCACTTCTTCATTCATGTGACAGTGATAAGACCGGCATCCTGATGGAATGCAAGGGAAATGCTTCAGGAAACATGACAAATGCAGTCTTGAACTGGTGGTCATCAGGCAGAGGAAATGTGATCAGGGGGGGGGGGGGGGGGGGGGGGGAAAAGAATAACCCAGTGACATGGAGGCCGGGAAACATGCCGTGGGTGTTTTCTTGCATGCTTTGTCACTGCACATGGGTACAAATCATGTTTGCCCTCTGGGAGTGACTAAGGTGAGAGGCACATAGGCCTTCTCCCCAGGTGACTCAAGACAAGATGTCAGCAGCTCTCAGCGCCAGGCCCATGGTGACCCTGCAGGAAGAGCGCTGTGGCCCTCCTCAGAGCCCGAGAGGTCCAACCGGAGCATCAGGAGGTGGGTAGGGTGGCAGCACAGTAGCTAGGCCATCAGAAGATTGGCTGGAGCTGTGGGACTGGGAGTGGGGTCGGCAGGGCAGCCCCCGTGGAGGCAGAGAATAAGAAGGTGGTGTTAGGCTGGAGAGGAGGGGGAGGACTTAAGGGTTGTCTTTTAGGGCAATTCAGGGTCAGCCTCTCCTGACATATGAGGAGGTGGAGGAAGTGTCATCTTTGATTTGCAAACCCCTACAAACAGGTGCTCCACCCCCTCACACACAGAAGCCCATACATGAGCACACCACTCACCTCAATGTGCAGACACCACATCACTCACCCCAATACACACACCACATTACTCACTCTAGTGTTCACACCACATCACTCACCCCAGTGAGCACACACCACATCACTCACCAGTGTGCACACACCACATCACTCACCCCAGTGAGCACACACCACATCACTCACCGCAGTGTGCACACACCACATCACTCACCCCAATACACACACCACATCACTCACCCCAGTGTACACACCACATCACTCACCCCAGTGTGCACACACCACATCACTCACCCCAGGTGCACACACCACATCACTCACCCCAGTATACACACCACATCACTCACCCCAGTGTGCACACACCACATCACTCACCCCAGTGTACACACACCACATCACTCACCCCAGTGTGCACACACCACATCACTCACCCAGTGTGCACACACCACATCACTCACCCCAGTGTGCACACACCACATCACTCACCAGTGTGCACACACCACATCACTCACCCCAGTGTGCACACACCACATCACTCACCCCAGTGTACACACCACATCACTCACCCCAGTGTGCACACCACATCACTCACCCCAGTATACACACCACATCACTCACCCCAGTGTGCACACACGACATCACTCACCCCAGTGTACACACCACATCACTCACCCCAGTGAACACACACCACGTCACTCACCCATTGTGCACACCACGTCACTCACCCAGTATACACACCACATCACTCACCTCAGTGTGCACACACCACATCACTCACCCCAATACACACACCACATCACTCACCTCAGTGAGCACACACCACATCACTCACCCCAGTGTGCACACACCACATCACTAACCCCAGTGTACACACACCACATCACTCACCCCAGTGTGCACACACCACATCACTCACCAGTGTGCACACCACATCACTCACCCCAGTGTACACATCACTCACCCCAGTGTACACACCACATCACTCACCCCAGTGTGCACACACCACATCACTCACCCCAGTGTACACACCACATCACTCATCCCAGTGTGCACACACCACATCACTCACCCCAGTGTGCACACCACATCACTCACCCCAGTGTACACACACCACGTCACTCACCAGTGTGCACACCACATCACTCACCAGTGTACACACCACATCACTCATCCCAGTGTGCACACACCACATCACTCACCCAGTGTACACACACCACATCACTCACCCCAGTGTGCACACACCACATCACTCACCAGTGTACACACCACATCACTCACCCCAGTGTGTACACACCACATCACTCACCAGTGTACACACACATCACTCACCAGTGTGCACACACCACATCACTCACCAGTGTACACACCACATCACTCACCCCAATGTGCACACACCACATCACTCACCCCAGTGTGCACACACCACATCACTCACCAGTGTACACACACCACATCACTCACCCCAGTGTGCACACACCACATCACTCACCAGTGTACACACCACATCACTCACCCCAGTGTGCACACACCACATCACTCACCAGTGTACACACCACATCACTCACCCCAGTGTGCACACACCACATCACTCACCAGTGTACACACCACATCACTCACCAGTGTGCACACACCACATCACTCACCAGTGTACACACCACATCACTCACCCCAATGTGCACACACCACATCACTCACCAGTGTGCACACAGCACATCACTCACCCAGTGTGCACACACCACATCACTCACCCCAGTGTGCACACACCACATCACTCACCCCAGTGTACACACCACATCACTCACCCCAGTGTGCACACATCACATCACTCACCCCAGTGTGCACACCACATCACTCACCCCAGTGTGCACACTACATCACTCACCCCAGTGTGCACACAGCACATCACTCACCCCAGTGTGCACGCCACATCACTCACCCCGGTGTTTACAGCACATCACACCCCAGTGTGCACACATCACGTCACTCACCCCAGTGTGCACACACCACATCACTCACCCCAGTGTGCACACACCACATCACTCACCCCAGTGTGCACACACCACGTCACTCACCCCAGTGTGCACACACATCACTCACCCCAGTGTGCACACACAACATCACTCACCCCAGTGTACACACAGCACATCACTCATCCCAGTGTGCACACCACATCACTCACCAGTGTACACACCACATCACTCACCCCAGTGTGCACACAGCACATCACTCACCCCAGTGTGCACACCACATCACTCACCCCAGTGTGCACACACCACATCACTCACCCCAGTGTGCACACACCACTCACCCCAGTGTGCACACACCACATCACTTACCCATGTGCACACACCACATCACTCACCAGTGTGCACACACCACATCACTCACCCCAGTGTGCACACACCACATCACTCACCCATGTGCACACACCACATCACTCACCAGTGTGCACACACCACATCACTCACCCATGTGCACACACCACATCACTCACCCCAGTGTGCACACACCACATCACTCACCCATGTGCACACACCACATCACTCACCCCAGTGTGCATACACCACATCACTCACCCCAGTATACACACCACATCACTCACCTCAATACACACACCACATCACTCACCTCAGTGAGCACACCACATCACTCATCCAGTGTGCACACACCACATCACTCACCCCAGTGTGCACACACCACATCACTCACCCAGTGTGCACACAGCACATCACTCACCCCAGTGTGCACACACCACATCACTCACCCCAGTGTGCACACACCACATCACTCACCCCAGTGTGCACACACCACATCACTCACCCCAGTGTGCACACACCACATCACTCACCCCAGTGTGCACACAGCATCACTCACCCCAGTGTGCACACACCACATCACTCACCCCAGTGTGCACACACCACATCACTCACCCCAGTGTGCACACCACATCACTCACCCAGTGTGCACACACCACATCACTCACCCCAGTGTGCACACACCACATCACTCACCCCATGTGCACACACCACATCACTCACCAGTGTGCACACACCACATCACTCACCCCATGTGCACACACCACATCACTCACCCCAGTGTGCACACACCACATCACTCACCCAGTGTGCACACACCACATCCCTCACCCCAGTGTGCACACACCACATCACTCACCCCAGTGTGCACACACCACATCACTCACCCCAGTGTGCACACACCACATCACTCACCCATGTGCACACACCACATCACTCACCAGTGTGCACACACCACATCACTCACCCATGTGCACACACCACATCACTAACCCCAATGCGCACACCGCATCACTCATCCCAGTGTTCACAGCATATCACTCTCCCCAATGTGCACACACCACATCTCTCACCCCAGGGTGCACACACCACGTCACTCAACCCAGTGTACACACAGCTCATCACTCACCCCAGGGTGCACACAGCACGTCACTCACCCCAGTGTGCACACAGCACGTCACTCACCCCAGTGTGCACACACCACGTCACTCACCCCAGTGTGCATGCCACGTCACTCACCCCAGTGTTTACAGCACATCACACCCCAGTGTGCACACACCATGTCACTCACCCCAGTGTGCACACACATCACTCACCCGTGTGCACACACCACGTCACTCACCCCAGGGTGCACACACCACGTCACTCACCCCAGTGTACACACCACATCACTCACCCCAGTGTGCACACACCACGTCACTCACCCCACTGTACACACCACACCACTCACCCCAGTGTGCACACACCGCATCACTCACCCCAGTATGCAGACGACACCCACCTGCACCTGGGGCAGCTGCCTGTCCCTCCCCTCTGCCTCCTTAGGAAGGGGGAGGCCCATCCCACTGGGGTCTGGAGGGTGTAGCAGGCTGAGTATGGGTCTAGAGCATCCTCAAGATCGGGTCTCACATTCAGGAGGGACTGCAAATTAGACATTTGACTTTATTTCCAAGTGAGACTTTCAAGCAGGCACAGAAACACCACGAGTACTGAAAGAAGATGCTCAACACCCAACTTAGAACAGCGTTGTAACACCACACTGCCCGGCATGTACCAGAAATTCATATTTTCTTTAACACCAGTAATTAAACCAGAATGTTTCATTGTATTTTTGTGTTAAAGTTGTTGATTAGTTCCATGTAAACATTTAACATAAGGCTTTCCCACCCCCTCCCACACACACTTTTAAAAAAAAAGAAAAGGGAGTTTCAACCATGGGGAGCAGTCCTGGCCTCTCTAAGTCTCCCCTAGGCCCTGCTCTGGCTGGAGGTCAGAGGGCCACGGGTGCACTCTTCGCTACTTTCAGAATCTTCCTCACACCGCCCCATTCCATGTGTGGCCGGGAGATTAGGAGGAGAGGGTGAAACACTGAGAAAGTGAAAGTCTTGTCCTCCCTTGGGTTTGTGGAGGCTGGGTCTGGTCCCACAATCCAAGCCCAGGCAGGGCTCTGGGATGCCTGACTCCAGAGAGCCGGCAAATGCAGGCAGAGCCAGTGATTGCCCATAAGGACTGTAGCTCTTCAGAGGCTGGGGAGGCCTCGCCCAGGAAGGCTGAAGTCTTGTCACTTGAGGACATGTCACCAAGGCATAAAAATAGGAATGTTTCAAAGACCAAGCACGAGCACATTTAATTCCAACAAATTCAAATTCAGGCCTGTCTCTCATGGGGTTGTCGCTGGGGGGCACCCTGGGCACCATATACTGGTGATATGGCTAGGCTGAGTAACTGCAGAGATGCTGGCCACAGGCTGCCCCAACCCTCAGGGGAAAGTGTGGCCTGCCCTCTCAGACAGTCACATGGTTTCAGCCATGGACAGCGAGTGGTCCCGTGTGCGCCACTGGCCGCAGGAGCACTGCACGAGGGGGTCACAGTGAATCATGCAGCCCACAAGGCTGCTGTCCTGACCTCTCTTTCTGTCCTGCCGTTGGCCTGAGATAGTTTCTCAGTGCCTCAGAGGAGATATTAAAAACCATTTGGCCACTGAGTGAACACTGGCAACAGTGGCCAGACCGTGCCCTGGATGTGACAAGCAGCCTAGTCACACTTGTGACTGATGAGCCTCAGCCCGGTCTGGCCTGAACACTCCTGGGCTCCCAGTGACTCACTGCTCTTTAGCTAGCGAGGACCTACTAAACTGCAGCGGGGCACTTGTGAAGATCCTGGGCTTTGGGGTCCCACAGAGCTGCGCTGGAATCATGCCATTGATCAATGCTACTTCATGTGCCTGTGTTTTGGTCTCTGCGTCTCTAAATTGGAAGCCATGCACTCTAACTGGGTTGTGGGAAATAATGTGCAGTGATGGATGTGGAGCGTGGCCTGCTCCTTCCCTCCACTCTGCAGGGTTCTGGAATAAGCCTGCCCTCCTCCACCTCTCTAACTTCTGTCAGTCTCTGCAGTCACCTGCCCGCCTGTGCTCCTCCGGCTCACTGCTGCTCAGTTTTCTGCTGACTCTGGATTATTTTTCCCTTTGTCTCCTTTTTGTCACCTCCTTGCACCCCAACAACCCTCCCAGGCTTTTCCGTTGTGCTCAAACCCCCATTTCCTTAGGGTTCCCTGGCAGTTGAATCGGTGGTGTGTGCTTTGGGTGGGGGATGGGGAGGGACAGCAGGCTCCCTTCCCCCTCCAGGCTGGCATGCAGATAGAATCAGTCCTTGTTGTACCCAGGGGGACGCAGGACCTCTCGTAAGGATCCCCTTTTGCCTGCCTCCCCAGCCCCGCAGGCAGGTACTACCTGCACCCACACTCTGCCACACTCATGCCCTCATAGTGGTACTTGAGGGTGGGCACCCCCATGTCATCCTTGTAGAGGACGGAGATGGGGCTCAGTTTGGTGGGCACACAGCAGGCCTTGCCCACCTTTGTGGGGAATTTGAGATGCACCAGGGTCTGCACAATCGCGTGTTTCGTCGGCGTCACATCATCGGCCAAGGGAAAGAAGCAGCCGCCCTTACACTCGTAGGCTTCGTACTCCTTGGGCGCGATGATCCAGCTGTCCCAGCCAATGTCCTTGAAGTTCACCAGCAGGGAGGTCTTCTGACAGTGGCTGCCCGCCCCGGCACTCCTTTTCCGTCTGGCTAAAGTTGCTCCTGCAGCCACGTGGCTGTCCACGTCCTCCTCGTGGCCGCTCTCACCTGCCTCTGTGGAGCCATCCTTGGACAGCTTCTTGAGCACGCTGTCTTGCTCATGGCCGATCATCTCCCTGAGCTCCAGCCTGGCCTCCTTGGCCCCACTGCTGTGGTCATTGGAGAAGACAACAAAGAAGGGCAGGTTTCCAGAACCTGGGGGAACACTGATGTCCAGCTTGCCGCAGCCCTTCCTGTGGCTCTCCACGGTCACTTCCAGCTTATTTTTGCTCTTGGTGGAATCGGCCCGGACCCAACGCTTCACAGCACTGGACACTTCCAAGGTCTCCCAGCCCTCATCCCGAATGTCCTGGGACACCAGGAAGTTCTTGGTCCCGGCAGCACTATCCCAGGCATCTGTTCCATCCAGAACATCGTAAATGACCATGCTTCCTTTCAGGTCATGAGAGGGGTCCACGTGATTTTGACAGGAGACATAGAGTCGGAGCTCAGCCCTGGTGATCTGCTCGTGCCTGGGAATGGAGATGTTGAAGAGCAAGATGTGCTTCTGGAAGGAGAAGTCCTCCGTGGCAGTTACCGAGATGGCATCTGAAATGCAAACACACCTGGTGGGCATCTGCCGGAGGGCCTGTTTCCATGACCCTGAAGCTGAGTCTCAGGGTTTAGACAGAAGAATATCTGGGACAACAGTTTTGGTATCTATATTCTCTATTTGGTTTCACCCAAGCCCTTAAGGTAGAAGAGTATTTTGAAAGGTACATTTAAGATCTTCCAAAGAAAAGCAAAGTCAGGAGATGCCCCCAACTGAGACTGACAACTCCTACTGTTTCTTGAGCATCTACTAAGGGCCAGGCATTACACGGGAAGCTTGGCAGAATACATTGCACTTTAATCCTCACACTCACCCTGGGAGGATCTAATTATTATTCCACGTTTGCAGATGTGGAGACTGGGATTCAAGGCGGTTAACTTCCAAAACGCACACAGCTAGTTAAGTATCGTGGCACTCAGTAGCTCACAGCTAGTTGAGTACATAAAGAAAACAGCAAAACTCACTGTCAGGTCTTGAGTAAAGATCCTGAGTGTACGAATTTAAAGGAGAGATCCTGGGTAGGGACAGTGAAAGCTCAATATTAAGACAATGTTAAAAATCTCAGGATTTAAACAGTGTATAAGTCGTCTGGAATTGTAATTTCCAAACAAAGTGAAAGTGGACAATCGTTTTCAGTGTTTAAGGAAGAAAAAAACTATTGGCTTAAATTGCTTTGTCATGTCAAGGAAAAATGGGGCTTGCCTTTAGCCACATAGTTATCTCAATTTCCCATTTATCCTGGGTGACACTTTGTCATTAGCATGCTCCTGCTATACCGTGGCTGACTCACAGGCAGGGAAAAGGGGTTGCGTTTTTTGAGCACTTGCTGTGTGCCCACATATGTGGAGACCCTGTGTTATAGGGGAAACCCAGCCGGCAGGTTTCGAAGTTCCAGTCCTGCCTCTGCAGACTGGTTAGGTCTGGCCTGGCTGTGGTTGGAGCTGGGGCCCTTAGCCATTTGCAAGTCTCAGACCCAGGTGGGGAGAGGCCCTGTGCTCCTGGACATTCAAAGGGGGACAGCAGCAGGAAAAGCCGGCTGTGCAGGCAGACAGGCCTGGGTCAGAATCCAGTGGCTTAACACTTCTTAGGAGACCTGGGTGGGTACCCTTGGTGGCTGCAAGCTTTGACTGAACAGTTTCGCTGTTCAGAAACTCATTTCACCTGCATAATGTGAGCTTGGCTGAGTTAAGACATTGGTTCTAGGTCCATGTTTGCTATCTTCTAGTCCTTCTAAGTCAGATATGTTTCTGTTTAAAAACAATTAGGTTCTCTTTCAACACTTCTCTGTTAAAGAATTTTATCTGATTTTTAAAACCCTTTCACAAGAAAGGAATAGATGTGCTCTCAAAGTTTAAAAATATACCAATTAGTTGGGAGAGAAATAGGTTGTCTCTTCTGTTTTGAAGTAGGAAGGGGACAGGAAGAGACGTGAATAAGAGGGGGGGAGATGGAAAGAAGAGGAGGGCAAAGGGAAGGGGGAAAGAAAGGGAGCTGGCATCCCTGTGCACCCGCTGCGTGAAATGTGGCACAGAGCCCGGAGAAGGTGAATCCTTCAGAGCAGAGCAGCCAAGTAGCGCTGTCAGTGACAATGAAAATGTCCTGCAATCTGCCTTGTCTGATAGTGAAGCCATGAGCCACACATTTGAAAGGAAGCTGGTGAGGCTAAAGAACTATATTTTAATTTTATTTCATTGTAACTAATTTAAATGGAAGCTTGAAGAGCCTCCTACGGCCAGCGGCCTCCACGGTGGTCAGGGCAGCTGTGGACCTGTGAGTCCCACCCCAGTGCACTGGATGCAAGCAGAGACCTTACCTTCCACGCTGAAGCTCCGCACGATGTTGGACGCTGGCGTGGTTGACTTATCGGACGTGTACCTGTTGTACAGGTCGATCATGTACTGCGGCGGCTCCACTCTGGTTTTGTCCTGCGAAGGGACCCCACTCAGGTTAAGGCTGCGTAAGAAATCCACCTTCATGTTCTCCAAAAACAGCTTCAGGTTGAAGGTGTGCTCTGGCAGCTCACCTCCAGGCACCCCCAGTGAGCCGTGGGCGTTTCCCCAGCAGACCCTTGTCCCCAGCTCTGCAGTGGCTTCCCCCTGTAGGGAGCCGGCCAGCAGGGACAGCAGGGGCAGGGCCACCCACAGTGCCCCAGGACACATCTTGGGCCCACGCAATCACCCAGAGAGGAGACTGCAGGCGGCCGTGCTGTGTTAGCGGGCACGGGGAGGAGCCGGGAAGGAGCGGGCGGGCATCTCCCTGCTGTTTGCTCTGGAGGAACCGTCCTGGCCAGTGTCCACTCTTGCCTCCCGCCAGACTGGATTGTCCTCCACTTGTGCTAATTTGGCCCTTGATGCCGCGCTCCAACCTCTTATCTGAGGGAGCCCTTCGTTAATGAAGGCTCTATAAACATTTGACAAACACACAGGGCATGTGGGAAGGACACGGCCTACTGTAAAGAATCTGCGCTTCTCCCGGGGGGTTATTGCCCCCCTAATTAGGATCCTTTCTCATTTCCTTGCCAGGGCTGTTTAGAAGAATCTCCAGGCAGGGTGACATATACTCCATCTTCTGGGCCACAGGAGTGAAGAATCTAGGAAACAAGACCAGTAAGTCCTCCAAATAAAGAAAGGACAGCACAAGATCACAGTGAACTGTGGAGGCTGGGGAGATGGGGGTAGGGTGGGGGACTGCGTCAGGGCTCAGAGGAGGCTTGCTCCTTGTAGAGTCAGAACCTGCCAGCAAGGCTCCCTGCTCTGTTGGTGGGATGCATTGCTGAGCATTAGAGATCACAGGTGAATATGGCCCCCGTGCAAATTAGTGTGGTGATGAGTCTGACTAGACAGAGGCCAGGATCTCAGCTCACCAATTCCCCGCAAGTGTCACCTGGAGCAAGTCACCACAGCTCTTGGAGCCTGCCGTTAGAAGATAGCTGTAGACGGTTAAGAGGATGCTGTGCCCCAGGCTGGCTTGGTGGCTGCATTCTGGCTGCCCCATCTCCAGCCCAGGGCTGACTGAGCTGGAGCTGGGGGAGGGAAGCCCCAGGTTCCCCCGGCCTGCTCTGGGGGAGCTCCACAACACACTGCAGCCTGCGGGGGAGCTCCCCACATCCCAGCATCCCAGCCCTGTCACTGGTCTGTTGTGAGGTGGCCCTGGCAGACACCTGGGCCACACTCATCAGCAGGGAGAACCACGCAATCTGATAGACAGGGGAGTAGGTGTGTCATTCAGAGACTGGTACATGCCAAGAAGATGGTCCCTTGGCCTGTGGAGGCTGACAAGCTGCGGCCCAGGCAAGTGACCCAAGGACTGCGTTAAGAGCAATGTGTCCACGCTTGGACTCTGTCCATTTCCATCACGTGGGGCTTTGAGCAAAGCAAAGAAGGAGCATGGTCAGAAATACTCTGGGTTATGATGTGCCTGGTGGTTTACTCTGGGAAGATGCTCCACACTGGTGAGGCAGTGGGGGAGCGGTTACAGAGAGCTGAGCAGCTTCAGGGGGTGAGGAGGGGCCACGGCATGCTGTGGTCAGAGATTGCAGAGGGGGGATGGGTGAAGCAGGAGCCCGTGTATGGCCAGGCCTGGACAGAACTTGCTATCTCTGTCCTTTGACAACATGGGCCAGGGGAAGACGGGAAGGGTGTTGCTCAGAAACTCTGCTTGGGAAGATGACTGGAAGTATGCTGGGCTTTGATCCAGCCCAGTGCAAGAATTCCATGGGGGAAGAGAAAAGACGAACAAATGGGTGCCATGCCCAAGAAATGGAGCTGCAAATGTGAAGGAGGGTGTGGTCTGAGAGGAGTGAGAACAGGGCAGATGCCTGCAATGTGCTCCAGCCAGGAGACTTTCACACCTGAGAGGCTGAGCAGAGGGATAGCCTAGTGGCCCAGATGTGCGCAGGGAGGAGCAAGGGGCTGCTACCCGATGTTATTTTTGAACTGTGACATTTTTTTTTCCCAGTTATGACAGTAGTCTGTAGCGTAGAAAACTTGAGAAATGGAAAACATTATTATCATTATTTTTGAGACAGTGTTTTGCTCTTGTTGCCCAGGCTGGAGTGCAATGGCGTGATCTCCGCTCACTGAAACCTCCATCTCCCAAGTTCAAGCGATTCTCCTGCCTCAGCCACCCAAGTAGTTGGGATTACAGGCATGCACCACCACCCCCGGCTATTTTTTTTTTTTTTTTTTTTTTGTATTTTTAATAGAGATGGGGTTTAGCCATGTTGGCCAGGCTGGTCTCGAACTCCTGACCTCAGGTCTTCTGCCTGCCTCAGCCTCCCAGAGTGCTGGGATTATAGGCATGAGCCACCATGCCCAGCCAGAAAACATTATTAAAGACAAAATAAAAATAACCTACAATTTGATCATCCAGTGATGCGCACAGCTAACATTTTGAGACACCTCCAGCTCCACAATCCTGTATCTGAAACCCTTCCGGCCAGGAGAGTGTTGAGACTCTGATAGCTTCAGATTTGGGTGATTTTGTATTGTGTATATTCAGTAACATCTCCAAAGGAGTCAGAGACAACACCTCATAATAACACACATGAATATTTCTGCGGTGAAACCAATAAAGACACAAATGTCCATTCAGGTCAAGTTTTCCCAGAAAACGAATTAAAAGAAACTTTAGGTTCTCTGATGGTTTTATATTTGGGGGGGTCTCAGACGAAGGACTATGGACCTGACTGTATCCAGTGTCATCACAGCTGCCTGTGGTGCTGGTCACACAGACTGACATGGGTGGCTTTCCCTGGAGCTGTACAGTGCAACATGCCAGTGTATATCTGAAACGATCTGCCTCGCAAACTCAAGGTATCAATATGTTCACACCTCTTTTATTGTTTTTAACGGATTGCTTGAGGTTTCCTGATCCATATTATCAGGAAGTCCAATCTTCTCCTTTCCCGAATTGTCCAAGTACCCCACGGGTCAATAAGGCCAAAGGAGATGGGTGTGAAGGTGTTAGCCCAGCTTCTTCCTGCTGGGAAGTGGGAGGGAGAGAGGCATCCCACCTGCTGTTGCTTCTCAACACCACTGGCTTCGCTGTTGGGCACTGGTCCTACATATGTAAACAACTGCTTGTTCATAGCTATTGGGATGCCCTCTAGCCCAGGTCTCTGGGGTGGCCCCCCCTGTGGCAACAAGGTAACAGTGTTCACAGACATGTGCCAGGCTTACCCATCTCCAGCATGCATGCCTCGGTGGCCAGTGGCTGAGTGGAGAGAAGAGACCAGCCATAGGCACACTCCAATTCCAACCTGCCCTTTCTCAAATCGCTGGGTTCTTACTGGGGACCTAGGTCACCAGCAGGACTCTTACTTTCATCAGGTGGTGATTTCAGGGACCTGGTTACCTTTTCATACAAATGGGCCTTGGTCCATCTGAGAAAATCCCCCTAACTCCCGGTCTTAGGGAACAAGTCTCAGTCTTGTGCTGCCTTTCCCAGGAGGAGACAGACCCTGGATGTTCCCTCCGGCAGGAGGACCCCTTCCTTTGCCATCACCAGCTTTGCGTTGTTGGGGCCTCAGGAAGGAGCTGCCTTACTTGAACAACAGAAGGTCTTACTTATCCCTCCTTTCCGCCTTCTCCTCCAAACTGAGTACTTTCTAATTGTTCACTGACTTGCCAGGGAAGTCCATCCACGTGATTATTCAAAGACTAAAGATCTGAATTATGGTAGTGTTCTGTGTCTATGACTAAATAAAGCAAAAGCTAGCATAAAATTTAAGAAAATCTACACCAAAGTGTCTTCAATCTCTGCCTTAGGTTTACTTTCGAAGCCACTTGAGGTATACAAGGTTTGATGTTATGTAGGCTTGATTCTCTTTTAAAATATTTTCTAATTAAAAAAATTAAAAATGCTGTCATTTAGATTCCTTTGTCACAGGTTGCAGAAAAGCTGAATCCAAAGAGGCTTAAGCAAAGTGGATTGTGCCTGACTAATGAAACCTTCTCAGTTGGCAATGGTTTGTCTTTAGCATGGCTTGAGCTATAGAACACGCAAAGTTCCAGCCATACTTTCTTCTTCTCAGTCCTGCCTTCCACCTTGCTGGCTTCACACTCCAACTCTGTGTGTCTTGGCAAGGTGACCGGTCACTGCAGCTGGCCTGCATCCCTTTCACATGGGGACAAGGTGGGGTCGAGGAGGAGCAAAAGCCTCTTTTCCAGGAAGTGACAGGGAGTCTCATGGTGTCTCTCTGACCCTGATTGGATCATCTGCTAACACCCAGCCAATCACCGTGGCCAGGGAAACACAATATCCTGAATGTCCTGATTGGCTTAGGATCCTGGGATGGGTGTGGCGCAGGCAGCACAGGGAGAGTCCGGTTGGCATGAACTCAAGAAGGGTCTCGATCTGGGCACCAGGAGAAGGTACTGTGGAAGGACTGCATAAATATCGTCCCACGTCATGAAAAACTTTTCATGAACTCATTTATTTATTTATGAGACAAGCTCTCACTCTGTCACCTAGGTTGGAGTGCAGTGGCGTGATCATGGCTCACTGTAGCCTCGACCACTGTGGGCCCAGGTGATCCTTCCACCTTAGCCTCCTGAGTAGCTGGGACTACAGGCATGACCCACCATGCCAGCCTAATTTTTATGGTTTTTATAGAGATAGGGTTCCATCATGTCCAGTTTGGTCTCAAACCCCTGGACTCAGCAATCTGCCAGCCTCCACTACACAAAGTGCTGGGATTACAGGCGTAGGCATTGTGCCCAGCCCATGACCTTCATTTTTAATGACTAACCATTTGCCAATTGTATGGACATATCTTAATATATTCAAATGTTTTCCAATGGTAAGACAATCAAGACTATTAAGATAAAGTTGCAAGACACATAATTGTACATTATTATAGTGTATATTTTGCGTTATTTTTTTGGACAGGTCATTGGAAGTGGAATATCTAGGTCAAGGTATGCATAAACATTTGCAAAGCTCTTGGTAAGCATTGCTAAGCGGCTTTCCAGAAATGCTTTTTAAATATACACTGTCATTAGCTGAGCCTAAGAACTTGTCTTATCACACCGTTACCAATACTTCTTTCTAATCTTTAGCAAATTATTGAACAGCAGCAACAAAAAGTGCTAACTTGCATTGCTCCTTAGGCTGGACTACATTTTCCCCACTATTTTCAGGAGACACACCACAGGATCTGGGCTTCAGCCTCCAAGGAGGTATAGCTGTGGCCAGGTCTCACCTGTGCTGGTCTACGGCCGTGCTCAGGAATCACATTTGTTGCTGTGCTATGAGTCTAGGGAGAGGGCCCGAGGGCTCCGCAGATTCCCGGATGTTCCTCGGGAATGTGGCTCAGGGCAGGCACTCAATAATCAGTCATTAGCGCTGCTCTTGTTAGTACATGATCTTTCTGTGACTGTTTCTCTCTTCCCCACCGCTGAGACAGCTCTGCCCTTCCTTTCTGCGGAGCCACAGAGTGGGCTGTGCTCTTGCTGCAGGACTGCTTCATGCCCCTCCCCCACTCTCCTCTACCCAGATCGGTCCCAACCGCCCTTTAGTAGCTGCTTAGGACTCCCACACCACACAACCTCTGTGTTCCAAGCAACAGTCGGATTCATCTAACAAGCACTAAAGGACCCTAGGGCTGCTCCTCTGCTGTCGGCAATTTGACATGCCCAGCGAGTCTTCTCAGCCTTCACAGCCACAGAGGCTCCTCCAGGGCAGGCTTCCCATGCTCGTCTCTGCATACGTCTTTGAACACCTCCGAGTGCTCCGTGGTGGGTGCTGGTCAGGCTGGGTTCTGTGCCAGTGGCTGCCAGCTCAGCCCTGTTCTCCTGTCTATTCCCAATGCCCAGACAGTTTCTCGTGACTGTGCTGTTGTGATTTTTAACCAAAACCTCCATAGCATCACAAACATCAGGACTTGTGAATTATGGAAATCATGGTGTCACTGCAATTGCTATGAAAGAAATGCAATTCAATAAACAAGAGAAGTAAATTTGACTCATCCGTGTATTTCAAGCATCTTTGAAGCCCGTTCCTCCAAAAAGGTGGCATTGACTTCAGCGTTCATTCATGGAGGGAGAAAGGATCTGCCTGAGTTTCTGTTACACCATGACTCTAGAGCACCAGGAACCCCTTCCCTCCCAGGAGACATCACTGGGAAACCTGATCTCAAAGTGTGGCTCTGTAGCCAGCAGCAGCAGCACCTGGGAAATGGATGGAATTAAAGCCTCAGCCTGAATCAGAAACAATGCTAGGGGTGAGGCCCAACCTGTGTCAAGCTCTCCAGGTGATTCTGATCTGCATTCTGCACAGTGGTTTTGACAAAGAGGGAGCTAATAAGAGCCTTCCAAGAGAAAACGTATGAATACATTGTCTAGCATGGTATTTGGCATGTAGTAAATGCTACATAATTGTATAAATAAACATGTTTCTTCTTCAGCCCACCCATCTACCCTTGACTCATAAAAACAAGCCTGCTGGGAGAGATGGAGGAGCATGGCTTGGGGTCAGGCTGAGCATGAGTGAGGCGGACTGGAGGCAGGGTACACAGAGGATGCACAGACATCACTATCTCAGGGAACAGAGAGAAGGGGAATGGAAATCTTGGAAGGACCGGTGAAGGATCTCATGTTGCATTGAAAGCCTTCTAAAGTTTTCTCCTAGCCTCAAAAGTTTCTAGCTCTTTATGTTTGTCACATGAACTAATGTATAAGAGGCCCTGCCCTTCTAGAGGATGTGTAAGTTCAGAGGTGGGGCCCAGCTGCAGGCCACCACCCTGCACCCTCCAGAATGAAACAGGATGTCTCAAGTGGGAAGGGGAGTGTGAGAGGAGGGGACTCTTGAGGAGGAGGAATGGAGAGGACTCCACAGAGAGGCTAACTTTGAGGCCAAGAAGGACGAAAGAGCTGGGCTTGGCTGGTGGAATATCAACAGAATGAAACAGGCCCAAGTGAGTGACATCAGCAAACCAGGCACATCTAGACCATGTGCTGGAAACTTCTGGGCTCTTATGAAAATGTAAGTTCCTCAATTGCAGCTCTATCTCCATCCTGGCCACAGAAGAAGCATGAGTTATAAGCTTCTGCTCTGAGGACATTTTATGAGTGACTTAGTCATAGAGAAGCACCTATTGGGACACCCCAGGCAAAACACCTGCCAGTACCAGGACTGAGTCTCCCCATTTCTCCAGATGCTACCTAGACTCCTAGAATCACTGTGGCTGCCTGTGCAGAAGGCCAGGGAATGGGGACTTGACATCTCCCCCTCCCAGGGCCGCTGGAAGCCAAGAGGCCCTGAACACTCAGCTCCCTTGCTCAAGGCCAGACTGCCCTGAGGAGTAAGTAAGCTCCAAAGCTCCCACAGGATTGCTCCTAGTTTGCTTTCCTGCCGCACTCCACCCTTGCTCATATCTCCTGGGAGCACTGCCCCACACATCTCTTGCACAGGAATCCTGCTCTGCAGAGCCCAGTCTAAAGCCCAAGGTAGACACCAGGGCTGCTGCACTCCTTGGACATCCCCCTCTTAGAAAACCGCTGTGGCTTTGCAGTCTCCTCTAAGACTTGGGGCCATGTCATCTGTAGGTCCCAGCTGATGGGACTGCTACATATATACCTGTCTCAAGCTGAACCCAGATTCTCCTTTAGAAATGCTGGTCAAGCCGCTTCAGGCACTCCATCGTATGGCAATGTAAATGAAGGGCATAAGGGAATGACTTGGGGTGGCTATTTGGGAACAGGGCTGCTGGGTGACCCTTCTACACACATGCAAAGGAGAAGCAGGTGCAGGGGATCACATGGCCGGCCCACTTCCTCAGGAGTCCCTGGACCTTGCGAGAGACCCCTACTTATGCTAAATCTCTTGCTCCTTTAATTACCAGAAGTAAAAGATCTCTGACCAGGCAACCATAGATGTTCCTTTAAACACCCCAGGCACCTCCCAATCAATCAATGTCCTTGAGGGTAGGGGATGAGAGGAAACCCTGAGAGGCCACTGTCCCTGTCTGGGGCCATGTCCGTTCTCGACATCTGCCCAGGTTGGGGATTTTCAGGAACCAGTGGTGGGGCAGGCCCCTGGAAGGCATGGAAAAGTCTGGGTTTCTGGCGTCTGGGACAGATACCAGAGAGTATGGAGATGGCCTAGGGGACTCCAGAGACCCTAAAGAGGTTGACTTCCCAGCAGCCACCAGATGTTTTACTTACAGATAGGGAGCCAGTGAGATTTTTAAATGATTGGCATTCAGTTTTTCAAGATACTCCTGTATCTTTAATTTATTAGCTTTCCATAAAAACACAGAACATACACAATCTACAGTATAGAAAGTATAATTTACAAAAATATAAAATCTTGGTTATTTTTTAGTATTCCCACGTTACTGTATGTGTTATTTCAATACGCATGTTTAAACAGCTCACGCTCATTATGACTATCTCTGTGGGGGAATGGTGTCAATGCCCTCCTCTTTTGTTGTTTTAAAATAAAATATATATATTAAGAAAAAACCAACATCGGTTACATGTGCATACTGTATGGATAAAGCTCTGCAGTGGATTTTGAAAGGAAATATCCATTTACACCATGATTATCCTGTTTTCCAAAATCACTATGTGGCCCAAAGTGTTCTGAACTGAGCATTTAAACAGAGTTCCTTCCGTGTGCAGGGAATGAGCGCCCTAGGATTTGCATAGTCTTCTTGCTCAAACATGAGATGATGATCACATCAAGCCAACGTCGTGGACAACTTTTGTTTTCAGGCCTTCAGAACGCTGGGTATGAACGAGGGGCCACTTTCAGGCCAGGGCTAATTCCCAGATTCCTTCAGGGACTCAGGCTGGCATTTAAGGGGCTAGTCACTAGCAATGAAAGACCCCCCAAATGATGCACTGGCGGACAGCTGTTTCTGGGCCCCAGTGATGTTGCCTATGAGCTCTGCTCTGTGTCTGCAGCTGCACCGCCAGTGAAGTCCTGGCTGCAGACGGCTGCGAGAAGGTGGCTCGGCTGAGCGTAGCTTCTTCCACCCTGGAGCGGTCTCACCGGCAGGCACAGGTGTCCACGGACATGTTGGGGTACACCTTCAGAACCACATTTCGGTTCTCATCCAGGAAGAGGACCCCAAGGGAGTTCATCTTATCAGGAACACAGCAGGGCTCTGGGATGCCAGGGACGATGCCCACAGCCCTGACAATGCTCTGGATGGTGGCATGGTTGGACGGGCGGACGATCTGCAAGGCAGGAAAGGAGTAGGGTTACTCAGCTCTGCCCTCCTCCACCCACCTGTGCTATCCTTACAGTCCCAGCCCATACTGCTCTGCTGTTGTTCCCCAGCTGAGGTCATGGAAGACGTGTCCATCTAGGGGAATGGACGAGATCCCAGGGCTGGGCACACGATTCCTCTAAAATCAGACGTATGTTGAGTCCCGGGCTGAGGTCTGCAGGAAGCCCCAGGCCTTCCTGCCCCTTGGCTTCCCTGAGGCATGCTGTGTCCCCAACATGGCACAGCCACATGGGGGCGCCTGAGTGTCACACATCCCCGCGGAGCACAGGGAACCAGGCAGAAGATGCCCAGAGGGAAAGCCTAGTGAGATGCCAGCACAGCCCTGATCTCGAGGTCTGAGGAGGACAGGCATGCTTCCCACGAGGTCGTGCTCTTGTCACTGAAGGGAAGGCCTGGCATGTGCATGGCAGCATGACAGGCTGGACTCAGACATTTCCCAGGGGCTGCTCTCTCTGCATCCCCCCTGACCCTTTTTTTTTGTCAGCATAGCAATTTTATGGAGCGGGTATTGCCTGGACTTTACTGGGAAGACCCTGAGGCTTAAAATGGCTGAATAACTTGACCAAGTCCCCCAGTAGAAAGTGACCTGGTTTGGGAAACTGTGTCCACCTCTGACAAGACAACCCAACCAAGTTGTCTACTTCGGAGCATCACCAGCCAAACAGACTTTTCTATGTAGTGTGGTTGAGGAGGAAGCCCTCTTGTGTGGGGTGGTGGGAGGGGGAGCAGGGCAGGGACATCTGCCTTTGCAGTGTTCTGGATGGTGTCCCGGAAGGTGGGAGGCCACAAGACAGGGTGATAAGCTAAGCCCATGGCCGGCCAGCTGCAAGCCTGCAGGGTTCCGGGCTTGCATCTGGCTGGGTCTGTGCTAGGCCCTTTTAGCAGGCCCTGTCTCTCTGTCAGGTACCTCCCTTCCTCTTTCTTGCACATACATGGTTTTGAAGAGAAGCCATTTAATTCCCAAACATGTTACTGCTGCACCATGTCTGGGTCTGGACTTCCCCAGCTGGCTGATTTATTTAAGTTCAAATTGGATTTATGCACTGACTTCCTTTTCTTGGAGGGAAAAGCATGACCTGCACTGGGCAGAGTAACTAAGCAGGAGGAAACTGTGTCCTGAGCGTCGAGGGCTGACATCACAGGCAGCCAGGCTGCTGTAGGGCAGGCTGCAGGGAGAGGGGCGGACTCAGTCACAGACCAGGCTGGAGCGAAGGTGAGAATAGGAAAGCCTGGGCTACACAACAGACAAAACAGCCCAGTGCTGTGTGTCCTGCAGACCCTGTGCACAGTGAAAGCTGGCTGCCTGTGGATTCCTGCCCCCAGCTGCAAGGAGGAGGGAGCCCACACTGGGAGAGCCACTGAGGCTAGCACTGTGCTGGTCACAGATCGCCATACCCCGGGGTCCAGGCTGGGAACAGAAATGAGAGCCTTGGTCAGGAGGGAGCGTCTGGGACCTGCCCTGTGTACAGGAGGCAGCATCTGCTAAACCTCTGCCGATAGTTGCTACGTGGGGATGCATTTCTAAAGAGATGAATTCTCTTGTATTTCGACAGAATGTTCTGATTTTGAAGTCCCAATTCAACAAAGTCAATAAAAAACAGGGCCAAACACAACACATATGTGGGCGGCAACTACCCAACGGACTGCCACTTGGTGACCTATGTCTACCTATGTCCTGCCTGGAGTAGATGGGAGGTGCTTTATCCCCATGTTGCAGATGGGGAAACAGAGATCATGCAGGCTGAGGAGCTTGAAGGTGGTGGCAAAGCTGAGCCTTAGAATCTGACAACAGGCGGAAGGCACCCTACCTTAGGCATGGGGAACTCGCATGCTCCCGCGCAGTAGTAGGCATCGAAAGATTTGGGTGAGATTATCCACTCATTCCAGCCGATGTCTGCGAAGTCCACCTTCAGATACCTCCGGGAGCACACCCTCGGCTCGCCCCACTGCTTCCTCCGGGCTTTCTGCATCGTCTTCTCGTCGAAGTCCAGCACCTGGGAGGAGGCAATGAACACCTCCTGGCCCTTCTTCCTGCGGTCTTTGCGCCCTGGCCGGGGTTTCAGTGCCCGGAAGGGGCTGGACCACAGCTGGTGCTTGTGGAAGTGCTGCGCGTGGGTGCGCGGCGGCCTCTCGTCCAGCCCCCGGCAGTTCGTTGTCCTGGAGGGGCCCGGTGGCCTGGGCGGCTCGGCGCACGCGGGGGTCTGCTGAGCTGTTGGGGGCTGCACGGGGCTCGGGGTCTCCGGCAGGGAAGGGGTCGTATCTCTGCAGCGTCACCGCCACGCTGTTGGGCTCCGAGATGGCCAGGTCGTTGGCGTAGACGAGGATGTAGGGCGCATAGGGGCTGGGCCGGGGCACCCCGGAGTCCCTCTCCCCCAGAATCCAGCTGAGCGGAGAGGAGCAGCTCGCCATCCCGGCGGGCCGCCTTGACGATGGGGGAGATGTCCTTGGCCTGCCACATGCCGCGCGGCGGGGACGCCAGGGCCATGGCCCCGCGGAGTAGCCCCTGCGTGGCCGCGTTCTGCGAGAGGCTGCGGAAGAGCAAGTGCTGGCGTGCGGGGCGGGCCCGGGGGCAGCGGGCCGCCTGAACCGTTCTTGGCCCGTGGCTTGCATAGCACTTCGCGCGCACGGGGCCACCGAGGCGGCTCTGAGTAGAAGTGGAAAGTGGCCGTAAGGATCATTTCCGAGTCCTGCATGGAAGTCAGGTTGAAGAAATACACGGCCTTCTGGTCGATCACTTCTGTGAGGGAAGGAGAGACCACAGGCTGTGAGGTTCTCCTTGGCGCTCCCCGACGGTGACGGTCTCCCACCCAGGGCTGGAGGAGCAACGCCCACCTACCTACTCTTCCAGGACGTGCCCCTCCCCCCGCTTTGCTTCCCTCATTTCATGTAGTCCTCACATTAAACTGATGAGGGCGCCCTTTGCAATTCTCAGTGCACAGGTGAGGAATTAAGGTTGAGATGGTAAATATCCCATAGCAAACAAACAAACAAAAAGAAATAGCAGCAAAGAAATAGGAGCAGACAAGGAGGCACTCAGGCCTGCAGACTCTAAAGCTCCTGTTTGCTCCCCCTGCCCTCTACTGCCTCTGCATGCACAAATTAACAAATGTCACTGACACCTTCATTAAGTGCTCAGGACAGCTTGGGTTGGGTTCAAGCCCTGCATCAAGGCAGCCCCCTCCTGTATTTGCACAGCCCTCTATTTATGCAATCAGCTTTTAAATGCACTCATTAAATACACTTCACATTAAACCCAAACATTCTTCCAAAAGAGATGAGATAAATAAACACTCATGCTTTTTGAGCACCTCCTAAGGGAAACTGGTATGAAAAGCACAGCCATTTCGGCATCTGCTCTTTGTCTTGCCTGAGGACTTTTAAGATTGTTTTAAAAAGAAAAGGGCAATATCAGGATTACAGAAGGCCACCTGACTAAATCTCCAAGGTTCAGGTAAGGACCGGGAAGTCTCAAGCATTACATCTCCAACTTGGCTCCAAAATGCTCCAGTTCCTGTTTCCCTGGGGCTGACAGCCACTCCTTCCTATTTGTCTGGTGGAAGCAGGCATTCCCCAAGGCCCCAGGGCAGCACAGCCACGTCTGCAGTCCCAGGAGGGTGCCCCAGCCTTGGCAGCAGCATGAGAATCCTGTCAGGTTTGAATCGCCTAAACGTTATTATCTATCAGTGAGCACTCTCAAATGGCCAAGTCCCCTCTAGGCTTCGGATCGGTGCGGAGTCTCTCCTGGTGCCTCCCTGGGATGCTGCACACTTAACAGGACACCAAAGAGGCCAGGTGGGCTTTCTGCTTCCCACTGCTTCCTTTCCTGACAACTAAGTGTCCTTCTGCTGGGGAACATCTGAGAGGAGCAGAGCTGCCAAGCCGGGGAAGTATGGTGGGGGACACTGAGCTCTCTAGGGGCATGGGTGGGGGCCACACCTCTCTGACACCTGTACCCACAGGATCTGCAGGGATTTTTTTTTTAACAGAAATATTCCACTTCCTCTTCTTTGTTTCTGTTTGGAAGAAGGCATAATTCCATTGCGATTGGTCTCATCCTCTCAAGGGATACGAGAGGGAAGAAACAGAGAAGCACATCTAAGGAGGGCCCAATAGAGAAAGGCTCAGGTGACACCGTATTTAATCCTTACAACAAAGCTGCCAGGGCAGCGTCGCAGTCCCTCAACCTGCTCCACACAGGAGCAGCAGCCCAGGGTCTCCAGGCACATTTGAATGTGGCTTCCCCCAAGCATGTGGCCTTGACTGAATGACAATGACTTCACATTTTAATCAGCACCCCAGGGGACTCTGGCCCTCAGGGAAGTTTGGGAAGTCAACAGCAGCTGATAGCTCACTCTGGTGGTAGTGGCTGTATATCTGCAGCATCTGTGGTTGACCTATGGGTAGGGTGAAAGTCCACCAATAATGCTGTACCCCCACCCCCCAAGCTAAAAAATGCCCTAGGAACCAAGCTTTCAGGACTCAGTGGGGCCACGCCCTGAGCCTTGCTTTCCCCATCTGCCTCACAAGAACAACAGCCTCTATCTCACGTAGAGGATTATCTGGAGGATCACAGAAATAACCTAGTGAAATGCCAGGCACAAAGGAGGTGCCTCTAAATGTGCTTTCTGCCACTTGCATCTAAAGGACCAAGGCTGCAGAGCAAGCTTCTCTCCATCCACTAGGGTACCTTGCATTCACCAGTCCAAATATCTGAGCTGCAACCCAGCCAACACAGCACATGTGTTTTTCTTTCATCTAGTTCAAGTCTCAACTCCTCCATTGTTCTGCTAACAGATTCAGAGTGGGAAGGAAACTTTGAGGTTATGTAAAAGGGTATGAGTACTACCTCCATGTGGCTTGAATACCTCCAGCCAGAGGAGGAGGCTGGAGGCTCACCCCTCACTGGGCATCCTGCTCCATGAAGACCCTCCCTGCTGGGGACTGCTGATGACAAGATGGGTCACCCCCAGTCCCAGTGCATGAGGGCCACAGGCTGGCCCTCTCTCTGGATGTGCCTGCATGTACGCAGTGCAGGGGGCTCCAGGTTGTGGCTCAGAGAAGGGACCTCAATCTGAAGTCTCTCAGTTTTGCTGAGCCCAGGCCACAAAGAGAAGCCCTGAAGAGAAATTCTTTATTTCCTATGATGGGTACTGGTGCCCTGCAGGTCATGTCTTTTCTCTCTTCTTTCTTCTCTCCTTCCCTTCTCTTTTTTCTTCCCCTCTTCCCCTGTTCTATCCACCCTCTTTCCTTTCTTTCTTCCTCCTCTTCTCTTTGTTTTCCCAATAAACATTTGCAAAACTCCTACTCTGGGCTAAGTTGGGCTAACCAGGGTCAGAGCAAAGTTGCCCAGGAGGAGTTCAGCCTGGAAGGGAGACAGACTCATAATGGCAATGACGACCATCTTCAGGGTCCCCTCATGTCACAGTCATATAGAGCACTGTCCAAGTGAGACCCCTGGTGTGCTGGCTGCCTTCCATCACAGGTCACACCCAAGCTCAGAGACCTCCATTGCCCCCAAATAAAACTCAACCCCTTACTAAGGCCTTACTTGATCGGGACTGCCTACTTCTGGAACTTTATCTCCTAACCGCAGCCCAACTCCATCCCTCTGCCCCCATCACACTGGCCTTCTTGTCCTTCCAACATGTGGCTTTCTTCTCAGGACTGTGTCCCACACTTCCTTCCACCTTCATGGCTCCCATCCAGTTACCACTCAGCCCTCTTCAGGTATCTGCTCAAATGGAACCTCCCACAATGGGTCCCGTGGGCTCCTGTGGCTGGACAAGCAGCCCCATCACTCTGTCTGCCCCTGATTCTTTGACCTTCCTGACATCCTGCTGTATACTGATTTGTTTACTGCTCTTATCATTCACCCTAAAACATAAACTCTAACAGGACAGAGGCATTGCCAGTTTTATTCACTACTGCACCCCTAGACCCCAGCATAAGGCTTAGGCATCAGCTGGAGCTCAGAGATACATGTCGAATGATGGGACTCTCTGTGCAAAGCCTGCCCAAGTGGGGGACAAAAGTGTGGTCTGTTGCTTCAGTTAACACTGGGGGTCCCGACATGCTGCTCTAGAATGCAATAACCATAGCTTTAAGAAATCCAGAAATCCTCATTCTTTACAAAGATGCAGCTGATGATGCAAATCCTGTTGGAGACAGTGGGCAGCCAGATCTTTAGCCAGACTTCCCCCCTTGAGCTTCAATGTTCCCATCTTTAAATTGGAACAAAATTGTTTATTAATTATGACATTCGAAGCTCCAAGTGCATGTGCTCAGCCTTGTGCTGAGTGTTCTGCATGCTTGATTCATCATTTCCACCATGAGGAGAGCACGGAGGGGTCATTTGTTCTGTGAACCAAGAGCTGAAGCTTCAGAGAGAATGTACAATTTGCCTAAAGTCACACAGCTGGCAAGGGGTGGAGTCAGGGCTTGTACCCGGATCTGTGTGACCCCAAGCCCATGCCCTTTGCTTCTCCATGTGTCCTGGATGCGTTCATGATCTGCCTAAGAGCTAATGGACAAATATCACGTGCTGTGAACTGCAGCATGTTTTGCAGAGGTTATTATTTCGATATTTTTGAGTTCTGACTGCCTAAGAAGGGGAAGACCGACTTTATTTAGACAAGCTGATCTTTCCGTGGCTCTTGGGAATTCTCAGAACTGTGACCAGGTCCACTTTGCTGGGCGCTCAGCCTCCTTCCTGAGGGCAGTGGGGATGGGACTGGGGGGAAGGGACCTTCTCATCCAAAGGTCTGTCCAGCCCCCCTGCTGGTCAACTCTCAGGCCAAGAGCAGCCCCTCAGATGCTCTGCCCTATATAAAAAGGCTGCAAGACATTTTGGAGATCTGTCCCTTCGCCCACTGCCCCTTAAACAGCCATCAGGGTAATCAGAGTGGAACGCTGGGCTTAGATGCACGCACCACAGAAGCTGGAGGAAGGGGTGGTGGGGAGGGGGCAGTGGGCCAGACGGTGCTGCAGAGAAGAGCAGGGAACTAAAACTGATTTAGTACTTACTGCCTATTTCCATGCAGGCTGCAGGGTTGAGGTTCAACTCCTGCTTGCGTCCCTTACCAGCTGTGGGGCCTCAGGCAAGTCATGGAAGCACTCTGTGCCTCAGTTTCCTCACCCATAAACTGGATAGAGTATTTGCACCTCCAAAAGTTATTGTGAGATCAACTCTGCAGAGCGCACTAGCAGCACTGTGCCTAGCACCCAGCAGGGCTCAGAACAGCTGTGACCTCAGGAGCTGCTGCCACCCTCAGGGCACCACGCCCTTGTTCCCTGACCTCCTGTCCAGTGGGAGGCCTCACTTCCCCCTCCAGCCCCTCCAGCAGGAGCCTGATAGCTCTGGCCTCTCTCCCTCCCACTTTTAACCAATCTCTGGGCTCTGTTTGCTCCGCTTCCTGTTTCTGCACAACCATCCTGAACACAGCATCTTTCCGCCCTGCATCCGGGGCCTCGGACCCAACCACAACAGTGATCCCAGAGCTCTGCTGCCTCTTATGTCACACTCATGCCTCAACAGCAAATCGTCTATTAGAGGTGAAAGGTTAAGATCTTTACTATGTAACGAATATCTGCACATCAGGAAGAGAAAGCAGGGACCCCCATACAAGGAGGCAGTTTCCACAGGAAAAACTGCAAATGGCCAGCAGGCATGGGGGAGACGTTCAAGATGACCAGTAATGAAAAGAAGTAATTTCAAATGGAAATACCTGCAAGTTTTACCTGCATGCTGAAAATATAATCCATAAAAGCTATGAATATTTGTGAGATATATGCACCTATATCACACATGTATCTATCTTATATATACACATATATATCTTACATATAAGGGTAAAACAATGGAGATACGAATAGATAGTGGAGAGATAAATAGATAGATAGATAGACAGATAAATGATATAGCTGGAATGATTCTACCACAATATCACACTAACATCTCTGGTTATATCTGGCTATGTGATTAGGGATGACTTATGCTCTTTACTGTGATTTTCTATAATTTCCAAATTTCCCCCAATAAGCATGCATTTCATATAATCTCTCTTTTTCTCTCTTTCTCCCTCTTCCCTGCAGTCCTTCCTCCTCCTCTCTCTCTCTCTTCTTTTCTCTTCCTTCCCTCCTTCTCTCTCTCCCTCCCTCCTTCTCTCTCTCCCTCCCTCCTTCCCTCTCTCCCTCCCTCCTCCCTCTGTCTCTCATGCACATTATATATTGCCCCATTGCCTGTGGGGGGGACAAACTAGAATACTCATGGCTCTCCATGGCCTGCCTGCTTATCTGCCTCCATCTCCTGACTTTCTCTCCTTGCGTTATCTTCTCCTGAAAACCAAACTCCTGCCAGTCTCTAAACACAGTGGACTGCTTCACTTCCGTATCTGGCTAAGCCCCACCTGCCCTTCAAAGTGGCTGGGGCCTGGCCTGCTCTGGGAAGGCTTTCAGGGTCCCAACCAAAGGCCCAGCCCCTGCCAGGTCAATGGGCCCTTGGGCTCCCGCAGCACCCCGACCCTCCTTGCTCCATGGCACCCTCAGGCCCACTGCCCTATTCTGCTGCTGACTTTGATCTGCTCTGCCAGTTTATGAGTTTTTCTGGGAATCTTTGTGTCCCCTGAGCTTACAGCACTTGCCACCAAACCAAGTGCTTAGGATATACTTGGGGAACTGAAATCAAGTAGAGTTTTGGCTTTTTTGACAGGTGAGTGTGCAGTATTATTCTCATTTTAGAGATGAAGAAAACCAACTCAGTATCACATTGGTAGGTGGCAAAGCTTAGATCTAAACACAGGTCATTAAGTGGGAATTGGGGGTGGTCTAACCTTAACCCTTAGGGTCAGGCTCCCAGGCTTTCTCCACTGATGCAAACTTAATAGGGAACCAAATGTACTTCGGGAAGCAATTGGGAGGGAAGGAAGGGGTGGCTGTATAGTAACTGCAAGGTTAATACATCATCGACACTTCCATGTGTCAGGAATGGTGTAAGCACTTGACATACCTCAGTTCCCATTAAAAAAATATCTTACAAGGGAGGGAGCATCATTAGCTCCATTTAGAAGTAAAAAAAACTGAGTCATGGACAAGTTCAGTCCCTTGCCCAGATCGCAAAATTGGGATTTGGATCCCACCAGGCCAGCTCACAGCCAGCACTTGGCAGCTGAGCTGCGCTGCCTGGTAGCAGGTGAGGTATAGTTGTGCACTGCAGGCTGTGGGGGATGGAGGCATTTGTTCTTCAGGATAAGTTGCTGTCCCACTGAGGCAGGACATACCCACCACTGGGGAACAGACTGAGACTGGCACGTTCTCAGACCAGAGCTCAAGCCTACTACATGGGTGGCATCATCCATGAGAGAAGGGTCCCAGCCCAAACTCATACCTCCTCACAGATGGGTCACTGGATCAGGAAGCAGGTGCATCTGAGGGCAGGCAAGAGGCTGGGTGAGAAACAGTTAGATGAATTGAGGGAGGGGGAGGATCAAGCAACCTGCCTGGGCCCCCACTGTATGTAAGACACAAAACCTACTTAGCCCATTTAATCCTCACCTCTTCACTGTACCACAACTGATGCTTAAAGAGGTAAGCTAACCTGTGCCACAGCACACAGCTGGTGGCTGGTACAGCTGGGATTCACACTCAAATGTGTCTCAGACTTCCAAAGAAGAGGGATTTGTCAGACACTCTGGACTGTACCAGAATCCGGATTTCCCAGCCTTGTCTGTTTCACCCTACCTCTCCCAGACCCTGGCCATAGCTCTGATGGAGATGGTAGGGTGTGGGGAGTGACAGTGAGAATAGTAATGGCCTGGCAGATGGCAGGTGCCAACTCCTGCCACTCTAAACCACCCCTGAATCTCAGTTTTCTTATCTGTAAAGTGGGAGTGCTGGATTTGAGGTACTATCTTCAGGTCCTTTTTGAGAATAATATCCTGAACGCCACTGTTCCTTGCACTACCCCCTTTCTGTGAAAACAGAATGACATAAGCAGTCATCTCCATGCCTGGCTGCAGCAAGTGGATAGGCTCAGTGAGCAGGCTCACCCATGTTGCAGCAGTGACCCTGCTGGCTTAGAGGATTGAGTTAATAGAGAAGCAAGGTCAAGTCTAAACCCACAAGAATACACAATACTTAGCACAATTCTTTGTGCTCCCAGGGGAATCCCATACATCAACACTTAATCTGGCCAGTGCTGGGCTCTGAGCACGTATGACCTCATTTCATCTTTCCTTCAGCCCCACAGGGGAGATACTGGCAAGCCTTATCCATTTTATTGATGAATACACTCAAGTCCACATAGCTTTAGTGATTTACCCAAGGTCATATTCATGCCAGATGATTCTTAAATGGCTTAATTTAACAATGTTCCTCCAGAAATGGACCCCGCATGGTGCAAGAAAGTTATGAGTGAGGATGGAGTTAGATCCAGTTGGCCTGGAGCCCAGGGCCACTGACCTGGTTAGTCTGCTAAGTGGAGGAGGAGGGCATGGGTCCTCTTTGTGCCAGGTGCTCCCCAGTTCATGGTTATGGGAGGCCACAGATGTTACCTTGAGTCACACAGCCAGTGACAAATGTGACCCCAGGCTGTCTAGCCCCACAGCCGGGCTTGTTCCCCTCTCCCTCAGGGGGGAGCCTGTAGACTGCAGATTTTTCTCCTGTTGAATGGCCTCATCCTCTACAGAGCTGCAGGGGACCCTCACCCACATTTTCTGGAACAGTATTCTGCAACCAGGAGTAATCACCATGACAACCAGGGTCTTCTCACCACCTCTGCGGCCCAGGCTGCACCTCCTCTCTACCCAGGGCCTGCAAAGGTTGGCAGGCTGATGAGGCAGGAGCCTGAAAGTGCTCTCAGAGCAGGGTAGCCTGGGCCTCTGCAAGTGCCCTCTGCTCAGCTCCATCCAAGGGACTGGGAAAGTGGAAAGGTGGGACAGAGACTGGAGACGAGCAGAGTTTTCCCACTAAGCCCCTGGACCCTTCCTTAAACCCCTGTGGTCTGAACGCTTCATACCAGTGCGTGGAAGTCCTCAGTCCCGGACAGCCAAGGCCCTTCTCAGTCCACTCTGCTTCCCTGGACACAGGAGCCAGGACTGCCACCAGCCAGAGGCTGCTGCTTCTTGACAGGGCCCAGTGCCTGGAACTTCTGTCAGCACTGCCTATGTTCACCGCCTGTGCCCTTCTCATTTGTAAAGTGCCTACATAATTGACCCTATGACATGTCCCCTGGCCCATGTCCCCCTCTGCCACTCTGTGCTTAGAGCCTTAGTCTGTGTCCAGCAATGTGGGGAGCATCCCAGGGGCAGTACCTCAGTGCCACCCTGTGCCACTCTGGTGCCCACTGGAGGTTCAGGGTCTGGCATGGAGAGATCGGTGAATTATTAGTGAAAGAATGAATCGACCACCCACCCGTTGGCCAGACTGAAGAGGAAAAGTAGAGGTGCACGGGTGGGGAGACAGAAAAGTGGGGAAGGGGAAGAATGAGGAGAAGGGGTCCCCGGGCACCCTCTACTTACCCAGCCTGGCCCTGAAGCTGCGGACCGTGTTGCCTCCTCCCGGCCTCGCGCCCTGCCGGCTGTACTTCTCATAGAGCCGGTGCATGTGGACAGCGACCATGTCCTGGGCGCCGGGGCCCAGCGTGGCAGCCGCGTCCCCAGGGAGCCGCTGGGGATCCCTGTCCCCCTGCAGGCCGTCGGCGGCAGCGGGCGGTGCGGACCAGGTGCGGGCCCTGTGGCTGCCGCCCGCGTCCCGGAGTAACAGCAGAAGCAGCGGCAGCAGAGGCAGCAGTTGGGGCCCCGGTCCCGGCCGGTCCGAGCGGGGTCACGAGCCATGGCGCGGTGAGGGCGGCGAAGGGCGAAGTCCAGGAGGAGGAGGGCGAGCGCGGGCGCACCAGAGGCTGCCCTCGCGGCTGGAGGGCACCTCGCGGCTGGAGGGCGCGCGGACCTCGCGGCTGGAGGGCGCGCGGGGAGCCCGGGCAGCAGGGCGCTGGGTACCGAGGTCCGCCTGGGGCGAGGGGCTTAGCAGGGCTGGCAGCGGGCGCGCGGTCTGTGGGTCCAGGCGGCCCGAGCACCGGGCCGGCAGTCACGACCGTCCGGAGCAGCGCAGAGCCGAACCGAGCCCGAGCCGGCGCGCTGCCTCGGCGCACTCGCGCCACGAAACTTTGCAGCCCACAGCGCTCCCGGCCAGGCGGGTTCGAGGGGGAGGGGAGGGGAGGGGAGGGGAGGGGCGGGGCGGGGCGGGGCGGCCGGCGGCGCCCTCGGGGGGACCCGGCTGCACGCCCCGGACCTCTGGGGCTGCCGCCGAGAGGGCCGTCCCCGGCCCGGCTGCCGTGTGCGTGCGCCCGTGTGTGGCGGCGTGCGCGCGCTGGGGAGTGCGCCCGCGAGTGTGGGGGGCGTGGGCGTGGGCGTGGGCGTGGGCGTGGGCGAGCGCGCTCCCCGCTCCCCCTGCCGAAAGTCGGAGACCCAGCCCCGCGGCCGGCTCCTGTGTGTCGGCGCCGCAGCCTCGCCTGGCCGCGAGGGGGGCTGGGCGGCATTTGGAGGGGGGCCTGCCTGCTGGGTTGCCCCTGCAAAGGCATGCGATGGCTATGTGGTTGCAAGATGACAGCTCCCCCTGTGAGGACCAGAGAAGGGGTGTGTGTGCGCCCAGTTGCCTCGGAGCCAGCGTGTGTCCAAAATGCCAGTGTGGGGGAGCAGGGATCCCCCTCTGGGCTGACTCCGAAAGAGAAGCCCTCACCCCAAAGCTCATGTCGTCCAAGTCGAATGGAACAAGATCCTGATTAAAATTCAGAATTAGCTGATTAACCGTCGCCTTATTTGGCAACAGTAATTCCAGTTGTTGAAGGAAAACATCAAAGGTCCTTATTAATCTTTGGACATGTAGCCTTCAGGATTCTCGGGGTAAGACATGCTTTCAATTTGCCTTTCAAAATATGTCCAAAGCATCAGAGCAGGAGGAGAGAAAGCAGTGGCTTTCCCAGAAGGCTTCCCAATGAAGTGAGGGTGTAGTGAGTCCCTGGCCCCTGCCCCTCAGCTTAACCCTGGGGCAGAAGGTCCTGAACTTTATCTTGCCTCTAGCAGGATTTCTTCCCCGTGGAAGAAATTCAAGGGCTCCTATGAACTTGGTGGGGGGAAAAAATACATCTTTATTTTCATTAACTCTAGCTGAAACTTAGCATTAACTAATATAAATGCAAGCAACCAACCACAGTGGTATTAGTGACTTTGTCACCGATAGGCACCATCCACAGATATTTTCGCATCGTGTGAGAGTGGTTGCAGATTTATCAAAGTATCATGTTTGCGCAGTACTACTTCAGTTAGGCCTATTGCTAGTTAGTTAAACAGTTAAAAAGGAACATAGTTACTATGTTGCAAAATTGTTTTAAAATATTTTTAATAAATGTATTCTAATGTAATTGTCTTCCTTTGTAACTCTGCATATTTCATTTTATGTATTTAAAAACACTATTTTAAGAAGAGGACCACAGGCTTCCCCAGACTAGAAAGGGGCCCAAGACCCACCTAAAAAGTTTAAGGACCTTTGGGAGGGAAGAAAAGGGCCACTTCAAGCCCATGTTCTTCCAGAAAGCTCCCAGATACATACAATCCATGCTACATTTCAAAGGACTGTTTGCGAACTTTTGAACAGGCTGTTCCCTTTACTTGGTAACTTTGGGCTCTATGAGCCAAAATGGTTACTTTTCTTGGAGGGCTCACAATGCAATAATTGAAAAACTGCTGGAAAAGGCTTCTGTTGGTGTGTAAAACACAACCCGTTTGTAATTTTTTAAAATCTTGCAGTGTCAAATTAGAGGCCATCCTATTAAGAGCTTCTGAACCTCAGACCTGTAGCTTTTGGAAAACCAGAGAGAAGCATTTTATTTCTTTTGAAAATTAGATCACAGTGTGTTCAACTTCCCATTAGGATAGCTCCCATTTGTTCTGAGCCAGTTTTCCAAAATGGTTTGTCTGGAGGTGAGATGATCGAGTCTCAGCCTGGGACTTAGTGAATCTCTCCTTATAAATGATCCAGACCATCCTTCAGCGATCCCTTCCCCCACTTCCACCCCTGTTTCCCTCCTTCTCCATGTGCCCCTCACTTCCCCTCTGTCTCCCTCTCCCCCTTCTCCCCCAGAATGCCTCTGACCTGCACCGGCTGGGGGTAACCTCTGCTCATGGGTAGTTTTGTCTTTGCTGGGGCCATACACAATCGAGGCCTGTGAAAAGGAGGGTGAGTCCACAGGAGGCCCTCACAAGCTGGGCTATTGGAATCCGCGTCCATTAAAGCCTTCTCCGCTCTCCTTAACTCATTCCCGCTCCATTCAAGCCAGCCTGAGGGGTCAGGCTTTAGCCGGCACTAAAACCTGTAGGGTACAGATTCTCTGACATTGTTGGGAAAGAATTAAGGCATGAGCCAGGGACGGCTAATATTTCTTGCCTCATTTTATTGCTGAACAGCGGGACTGTAAAGTCTTGAACACGAGCACTGTGGCCTCCTTTCATGTAGCCGAGATGATGGGATAAAAATGTGTTTGGTGAAGCAATTCAGATTACCACTGGGTCACATCCTTGCTGACTCTCAGCACGGCCCTCGAAACAGCATCGCTAAGACAAGAAACAGTCTCCGTGCAATTTAGCTCATGCAGAACAGTTTTTCTAGCGTGGAAATGAGGCTAATTGTGGAGCTTGCCCACGAGAATGTTTTGTTTTTTAATAGCTCAGGCCGCAGCTCAAAATAAGAGTTGAGATGGCAGACTGTGGAGACAAGTCCTCAGAGCTGTGATTTCTGACAGCTTCCTACAAAATTATCCTGGTCCTAGGAATTCCGTACATTGCAGTTACCCAGGGAGGTCTTGAACTTGCCGATTGGAGTGGAGAGTGTTCCCTCCAGGGAGATGAGAGGTAGCTTGGGAGCCCTCGGTCCTCTAGGCCTCCCCTGCCGTAGACTCCGGGGTAGCAGGGTTTTCTTCAGCTCAGAAAGTCATGAGCAAGGAGTGAAGAGACTCCATAGTTACGAAGCTCTGCGCCCAAGTAAGGAGATAAAGCAAACCCTGGGTAGTTTTGAAAAGCAAGCTCATTTGGTCTCATCAAGAACCTCTCCGGAAATAAATGTTCCCAAGCGAGTGTTTCATGGCATTGTCCAGTTAATTTGTGGCAGAGCCAGTGTATACTTCTAAGTAGCTCTGCAACCCTGGGGCAGCCCCATTGCCTCTCTGGAATCCTGGAAGCCCCCTCGTTTAAGTGAGAAGTCTGGCCTCCAGGCTCTGCCGGCTGCTCCTGTACTCTCCTTCTCGTTCTGTAGTCCCATGTCAACACGTTCTTGGAAGAGAGGGGGTTCCCATGACCCTGTGGAGTCAACAGGGACTAGATTCATGGCCCTGTTTTCACTGCTACTTAGCTGTGTGATGATAAGCCAGTTACTTGCCTTCTCTGGACCTCAGTTTTTCAGCTCTAAGATGGGGACAAAGGCAGGATAGTATGAGCATTCTTGGCAAGGTTTTAAAGCGAGATAATATTAACTGAATTGCATTGATCATTGGGACTGGTCTTTTCATTTATTGTGGGTGTGAAAGAGGTTGTAGCACATTTAAAGTGGACCCAGACTGGCAGATTTGGTGAGAGGTTCAAGCCTGGCTATTCCTTACTCTGCAGAGGAAATTTGTTTCTTAGTGCACAGTGCCAACAACTAAAAAAAAAAAAAAGATGAGATGGGAAGGGAATGCTTTCTTGATGAGGAAGGCATAGACCTCTACCAAGGAGCTGTTATGCTGTTATTGTCTGTGTCTGCAGGTTCTTATCCAAAGATTGGGAGGATGATTCACAGCTCTTCATCTAGATTTTCAAAGCTCCTCGCCCTTAAGGACAAAAGCAATGCAAGTGAGTCCCTGTTCCCATTGGGGCGTGAGCTGTGGGGCGCTGAGAGACAGGAACCCCAGGGCCTCCCCAGGCCGCCAGGCCAGAGTGTAATAAATCTGTGAAATAACAAGCACAAAGGACTTTATAATCAATGACAGATTTTATTTTTGCTCTGGCAAAATCCATCTGTGGAGTTAACATTTTATAGGGAAATAACTACCCACTTTGTGACTCCTCCTCAGCCCATATTCTCTTTCCTAAAGTTCGAAAACTCAGAGAATCAAAGTCGGCTCCTCTAGAACCGTGGCAAGCGAAAGCATGACTTCCCCTGGGCGGGAACCCAACTCTCCCGTTACTTCCTAGGGTGGTGGGGGCCATTCATTTCTGTTTTGCTAAAATACCCGTGACATGTGAATAAACCAGGATTACAGAACATTGTCTCGGTCAGTAATCTGAGCCGGCATGGGCTCTGGTTTGATGAAATATGGTGCTCTCTGAGCAAACATGGGAATTGGTATTACTTCTCGTTAAAGCTGAACAGTGGGGGCTATTTAGAACTGACGCATGAATGCAGCACTGTGGGGAGTGACAATCTGAAGGGAACCGATTTGGGGGAGGAGGGCAGTGGGGTGTGTGTGTGTTTGTGTGTGTGTGTGTGTGAGAGAGAGAGAGTTGGCCGGAGCCAGCCAGTTAAGAGGAGTCTATGGGAGAGACAGCCAAGAAGACACTTTGAAAATTAGGGCCCGTTTGTGGCTGCACAGTCTCCTTATCACCCCCAAATAATCTTGCTCAAAACCTTTGACTACTGTCCTTCACAGGAGGGATAAAGCTTTCTGTCCTTGTCCTAGCATTCAAGCCCTAACCATCTGACCTCTCTGTCCTGCTGGAGTCTTTCTCCAGCTTCTGTTCTTATGCATCCTCTTCTGCACCAGAATTCAGGGCAGCTTCATTCCCTGAGTTCTCATCCCAGGCCCCTCCCTATGGCCTTCGGGTGACTGTAGCTAAGCCCCCTGTTGCCAGCACCCAGGTGTTCATGGCCTCAGCTGCCAGGACTGCTGTCTGCTGAGGGCTCACAGTGGAGTGCCTCCCCAGGAAGGCTGACACGAGTGGCCTCACTCAAAGTCATCTCACACTCTGGGGACAGCCAAACACAGTGACCAGGTGCTCCATAGGGCCACCTGCCTCCAAGGCTTTCTATACCACTGTGTCATTTAGCTGCTCCCTCTGGCTATCCTGTCCCCTCCACTCCCTTATCGGTGTTTCCCCCTACCACTCTCCCATACACTTCTGCACTCAAATTTCTATCTCAGAGGCCCTACCCCTGAGGCACCAAACCTGAGATAGTTTGTGCCAGGAGAGATCTAAGCAAGTGGGCTGTAAGGTGGGGATCTGAGGCCCTGGTCATCTGATGTCCAGTGACAATGAGGACTCTGTGGCTAGTGTAGCTGGAGTCCCCATAGCCTGATGCTGTGGTGGTGAGCTGGAGGGGTCACTCTCTTATGGGTTAGAGAGGTTCAGGGGAAGGAATAATTTTGAAGACTGTGGGATGGCTGAGTGCCATGGATGAATTGGAGAGAGACAATAAAAGGTTGAGAGGGATGAAACGCTAATTTAAGGCAAAGTGTGAAAATTGGAGGGTCTTCCTGGCAGCATCTAAAGAAACTCTCAGTTCTTACAGCCAGTTCTGCTGAGGACTGGGTCCAGAACTTACGTTATCTGTGAAGGTAACAGCTCCAGAGATGGTTTCGTTCTTAACCCCAGCACTTCTGTTATGCCAAAGTCAGGCCCTGGTGGAGAAGGAGTGGGGTCCCTGAGGCTTGGGGTGGGAGCATCTTGGTGGATATACTCAAGAGTCTTAAAACCCTATACTTCCTTCAACATTCTGGGCCTGGGGAGGTGGCTTCTGTCCACCATGCTTGAAGATGATAAAGATATAGCATGAGCCCCTCTCATAATCTACCCTTACCTGTACCCTGGCTGCCAGATGAAAGCTGGGCTTATGTCATCACCTCGCCCAGCCAGGGAATTGCCGGGACAACTAAGGGGAAGAATACGGTAGACTGGAGGATCTGTAGAGTCAACGTGTATAAGCAGGACCTGAGAGAGTATGCTTGTCGTGGGCTGCAAGGGTGCTGAATCAAGGCGGACTGGATATGGAAGTGCATAAGGGAGAGTTCGTCAAGCCAGGAGCATGGTCCCGTGGGATTTCCACCATGGCAAGGGCCCTAGGGTATGGGGCTGATATGCTTATCGGTTGGCCTTTGGATACTTGGAAAAAGCAATGGCCTTCACTAAATGAAGTGTCAATGCTGAAATAGCTGTGATAAGTGATAGAGGAATGGACTACAGGCTCAGAGAGCAGACATGCTGGATTAGAAATGGTACACAGGCTGGAAAGCCACCAGCCTATATGTTCTATGGAAGGACTCAGAGGACTCTCCATTTACCAGAGTGATAAGAAATCCACTGGTGAGAGGGGCACCAGCAACATGCAAAGGTCAGGGATGGCTTTTGTCTGTAGGCTGGGGCTGAGGGTAGAGGGTATTGTTACTCATCTGGGCTAGCAGAAATGGGGTTGAAAGGATCCCAAAATAATGGAATACTTTGCTGTACAAATCAAAGTAGAAGCAATTATCAAAATGAGAGATGTGGTCAGATTGCAGCCAGGGTTCCCAACTCACGTGGAGCTATGAAGATGCTTAATCAAACCTGCAGTCTCTAGGGGTCATATGGATGGGCAGCCCACAAGAGCACCACTCAATTTGTACAATCCAAGGATGGATAAATGAGGCTGAGGGCAGCCATTCCCAAAACAGTCACACTCCCTTGCTAGGCTTGAGCCAGTTTCTACACCTGAACACTTTGATTGAAGGAGAGGCTGGGACCTCAGGAGGAAGGAACCTGCAACACCACAGCAAGGATAGATGGTCATGATTTCCTGTCCTTCCCGAAAGGGACCTATCGCCATTTACTCAGGTAACCATTGAATCTGAGGGAAGGGGGAGCATCCAGACACTTCACAAATAAATGGATACATGGTCCAAGTTGACACTGATACCAAGGACCCAAGGCCTCATTATAACTCTCTTGCTAGAGTGGATTTTGTGGAAACCAGATAGTCAACGAATCCTGGTGCAGCCCAGCTCACTGGACTTGTGGACTCATCCACAGCTATTTCCCTACACCTCGAATGTAGAATTGCAGCAAACATCCTTTGTAGCTGCCAGAACTTTGCACTGGTTCCTTCGCTTGTAGGGCAAGAGTTAGAGGAGTGTGGAAGGCAAATTGAAACTTGTGGGGTAAGAGTTACCATAGTAGGAAAGTTCAAGGAGAAGCATCTGAAACCATTCCCTCATCCATGTCCTGGCCAGATGAATAAGTCAAAATCAGTGTCATGTCCCAAGGGAAACGGTAGAGATTAGTGCCATCCTTAAAAACCTAAAGGATGCAGCTGTGATAGTTACAGGCTCTCCTCATTTAATTCACCAGTCTGGCCCCTACAAAAAACCAGACGGATGCTAGAGAATGACAGTGATGGCTGCCAGTTCACCAAGCGATGTGTCAGTAGCCCTTACTGCAGTGTCTGTGCCAGATGTCGGATCTTGGCTACAGCAGACTGACATGGCCTTTGGTATCTGGCATGCAGCCTCTGACCTAGGGAATGTATTCATTTTCATCCCATTCAAGAATATAGAAGCACTTTTTATTCCCATGGGGCAGGTACCAGTATACATTTACTAGTATGTGTATTTCTTGCCCTAGTGACATGTTAACTGTACCACCTCTGTCATGAGGGATCAATTGGACCTGGGTCTTCTGGATATTCCGCTGAGCATAACATTGGTCCTCTGTATTAATGACATTGTGTTAACCAGAATGAATCGTAAGAAGTGGAATCAGTAATCAGTAAGAATACTTGAGAGACCTTGGTAAGACGCCTGCGCTCCAGAGGGTGGGAGATGAGCCCCATGATGATTCTGGGGTCTGCCTCCTCACTGAGACTATTAGGTGGTGTGTTAGTCCATTTGTGTTGCTATAACGAATACCTGAGACTGGGTGATTTATAAAGAAAAGAGGTTTATTTGGCTCACAGTTCTGCAGGCTGCACAAGAAGCATGACCCCAGGAAATGCTTCTGGGGAGGGCCTCAGGGAGCTTCCACTCATGGTTGAAGGCAAATGTGGAGCAGGTGTTACATGGTGCGAGAGGGTGCATGAAAGAGAGAGGGAGGAGGTGCCAGATTCTTTTGAGCAAGAGATCTCATGTGAATTCATAGAGTGAGAACAAAGTCATTACTGTGAGCACAGCACCAAGCCATTCATGAGAGATGCCCCCATGACCCAAACACCTCCCACTAGACCCACCTCCAGCACTGGAGGTCACATTTCAACATGAGATTTGGAGGAGGCATCCAAGTCATATCAGGTAATGAGTGGCCGGAGCACCTTGGGACATTCCCTTTAAAGTAGAAAACACATTGTGTCTTGCGCTTCCCCCTCTCTAAGAATTAAAAACAATTCCTGGTAGACTTTTTTGGGCTCTGGAGATGACAAGTTCCATCCTTGTGAATGTACTCTGACCCAGAGGGACACACAAGGCTGACAGATTTGAGTGGACCCAGAGCAGAAAGAACTCTGCAACCCATCCAGGCTGTGAAAGCCCAGCTTCTTGGATCATAGGAGCGATCAGACCTGTGGTATTACAGGTATCTGTGAAAGAAAGACATTACATGGGATTTATGGCAAGGCCCAATAGGAATAAGTCCAAGCCCTCTGCAGCAGTGAATTATCTGCCCTTTGAAAAGCACCTCGTGATGCTGGGCTTCATTTGAGATGAAGAGCCTAACCATGGGCCATCAAGCAGCCAGAACTGCCTGTCATGAGCTGTGTCCTTGTAGATCTACCACGTCTACATGGTCCATAAGCTTAGGCGGGCCCAGCAGTAACTCATCAAAGGTGGAAGAGGTCCACTGGGATGGGCATGAGTAGTGCCAGGGGGTACAATGAGGCTGCACTAGCAGGTGGCTCATACCTCCATGCCATCTACCACTGGGCACCTGTGCTTCTCTTTCAGTTCACACCTGTGGCCACATGGGGGTCTCTTATGATAAGGTGATGGAGAAAGAAAATGTATGAGCTTGGTGCAGGGAGAGGTAGACTTGGTATACGGCTGCAGAGTGGAAATGGACTTTTGATGCACTGTACCCTAACTCAGGGATGACCCTGAAAGATAGCGGCAAGGAGGGGAAATCGTCCTTATGGGCAGAGTTTTGGGGGTACAGCTGGCATCCACCTTATATGGAAAGAAAAGTGACCTGAGGGATTTGGGGGCAGTGGAAAATGGTTTGGTTAGTTGATTGGGGGCCTGGAAGAAAGCATCTGAAACTTCAGGGCTCCAGAGGCTTGTGGACAAGGTATGTGAATAGGCCCACAGGAGTCAGCAGGGAGTGAGAGGATCTTTATATTGCATGTCAACGCCCACCAGAGAGCACCCACTGTGGAAGACGCATTGAGCAACCAAGGATGTAGACTGGCCCTGCAGCGGACATCAGCAGCCTCTGTCATCAGTCAGAATGAGTGCCGCCCTGGAGCTGCTGTGGCAAGAATGGGAGCTGTGGATAGCATGGCAGCATGAGCACCAACTGACCAGGGCCAGTCTAGCTCTGCCACTTTCCAGTGTCCAGCCAACCAGCAAGGGAGACCAGTGCCAAGCCTGTCATATGGCCCATCCCCCAGCTGGGCACATGAGTTAATTGGCGGAGGATGATCAACTGAATTCTTTCCACCCTGGAAAGAGCAGTGATTCGTCTGGTCTGGAGTCTACACATATTCTTGGTTTGGTTTGTTGTTTTCGCCTTCAGAGCCTCAGCCAGCACCACAAAACTTAGAGAGCATTTGATATCCTCCTTCAGGATCCTATGTGACAGAGCATGGAACCAAGGGACTCACATTGCAGCAAAGGAGGTACCACAGTGAACATAGGCTGATGAGGCTTACCAGTTCCAGCACATCCCCGTGATAGAGGATTGGAAAGTGCGGCCGAAGCTCTGCCTGAAGCGGATGCTCTGAGAGGGTGGGAGGCCATCCTCCACAACACAGCACTCACCTTGAACCAACAGCCAATATGTGGTGCTGTGTTTCAGTCAGTAGAAATCATGGGTCCAGGAACCAAGGCACAGAAACAGGAGTAGCATTGCTCACGGTCACACTCATGGCCCAGGGGAATCTGTGCTCCCCTGAATACTAGGCACAGTGGGACTAAAGGTCCTGGTGCCCAGAGGAGGAATGCTTCTTCCAGGGGACACGACAAGATTCCCTTTTCATGTTCAGTGACAGATGCTGCCAACCACTCCCAGCTCCTACATCTAGAGACTGCAGGGAAGGAGGGGAGTCTCCATCCTGCACACATCTTCAGCCCTGTGCTGTCACACACTGGGGCAGGGAGGCTGTGCTTAGCATCTAGGGGATCTACTGGGCTATTGCCTGGTACGTCCCTGCCAATTCTGTGACAAATGGACAAGCGCAGGAGCCACAGCTGGAGAAGGATGTGACCACCCTCTGGGGCGAGGGTCTGTGCCACCCACCAGGTGAGCCCCTAGAGCAGCAGAAGCATGAGCCAAAGTGGAGGAGAACCTGGCATGGGTGGCAGAGGAGAGAGGTGGTGAGTACCCGAGGTCCCCAGCCCAGCCACAGCACAGGCACTGTGCTCATCTCTTTAACCTTCCTCTTGTAAGTTTTCCCAGGAAAAGAGACCAGGCATCCTGGGGGAGCTGTTCCCAGGTAGGACCGGATCATACAAAACAAATGAACGCAGCTGCGGAGAGGGAGGCCTGTAGAGGAAGCTGTGGAGCTGCCCAGCTCCTCCCTTCAGGGCTGAGGCCCTCATCTCCCAGCTTTCAAGGGTGGTGCCTGCTGATGGCTCCTGGCTAGGACCCTCCCCAGGAATTACCCTCTGAGGCCTAAAGGAGCTGCTCTGCCCATGGCCATACCTTCTCTTTCCCAGGGCCACTGCATCTCCTAGCTAGGACCATTTGGCAGTACAAAAGCCTGGGCTCCCTAGTCTCAATCTGGGACAATTTTGAGGGGCCATCCCAGCTCCAGAGCTGCCTGTGGGAGCAGCCACAGCCCCTGTTGTGATCACATCCTAATCAGCTTCTCCGCCTGTCCAGCAGCCTCTCTCACCCGTTCCAGGAGGCAATGTTGCCAGGTTCTGACCTCATAAACCTGCCACACTCACCTCTCCACCGCTGAGCCTGGTTCCCGGGTGCTGCACGTGAGGCGACAGGACCTGGGCGCCCAGTGGCCGTGAGTCTCAGCACGACAACTGCTTACTTCCCCATTCCCTTTCCGTCTTTTTGAAAAATGTTATTCTTCTTCTGGTATTTCTCTAACATCTCCCTCGTACTTCCTGATTCCCTGTGTTCACAGGGAATTGCAGCCTGCAGATTCATAAGAAATTCATGAGCCCATGCTTCTTTTATTTATTTTTATGGTTAACTTCTATTTATAACAAGGAATGCTGGTTTTCCATTTATACTTGAGATGTAAAGATTCTGTTTAAAATACTTGTAAGTAAAACAGAGTGAGTAGGCTTTTTAAAAAACAGCTAAGTAAATGACAGTGACCGCAGGCATGGTGAAGGTGGTTCACTGACGGATGGTAACCTGGACGATGCCTACACCAGTGATTTCTCCTGCCTGGGGGCCACTCTGTGTCAGGTGAATATGTGCCCTGCAAAACCCACCCCCAAGACTCCATTCTTTGCAAAGGCCCTGGCCCCTACATTTCAGAGAGAGTCTTGCCTTCCCATGACATGTGTTCCACTCTGAGGATCAATCTGTCTCCTCATCTCAACTGCAGCCGGCCAGCAAGGGCCTCGAGCGCCGAGTCTTTCTTTCTTTCTTTTTTATTGAGATAGAATCTTGCTCTGTCTCCAGGCTAGAGTGCAGTGGTGCAATCTCTGCTCACTGCAACCTCCACCTCCCAGGTTCAAGCGATTCTTCTGCCTCAGCCTCTGGAGTAGCTGGGATTACAGGCGTGTGTCACCACGCCCGGCTAATTTTTTGTATTTTTAGTAGAGACAGGGTTTCACATGTTAGCCAGATGGTCTCGATCTCCTGACCTTGTGATCTGCCCGCCTTGGTCTCCCAAAGTGCTGGGATTACAGGCGTGGGCTGTGGCGCGCCGCCCAAGCCTTTCTTACTCCCTGTTATTACTCCAGAACTTAGTAACAGGGACCGAGACACAGGGAGGCATGAGGCCAGGATGCTAAAGCGGTCCCCATAATTCTGCCCCGGTGCATTTGCCCATAGCAATTCTATCCTGAGTTGGGGTGGGGCCTTTGACTATGGCGTGTGTGACTCCTGGGATTCGCTTGTGTTATATGGCAGAGGTGATGAGATTTTGTGTATGTAATTGAAGGCCCCAAACCAACTGATTTTGATGGAATGAAAAGGAAGATTATCCTGGGTATGCCTGCCTTAATCCAGTGACAGCCCTCGAATGGAGGCCTAGGCCTTTAATGAAGAGAGGGCTGCCGTGCTGGCTGTGTCCTGAGACAGGGCCCCATCACGAGGCTCTAGGAGCTGGGAACCAGCCCTGCTGACTGCCCAGAGGAAAGCGGGGCCCCTCAGTACTACAGCTGCTAGGGGCTTGGGAGAGGGAGGACTAGGGCTCCTGAAAAGCCTGCAGCCTGGTGGACACCTGCATGGCAGCCGTGCAGGAACCTGACTGGAGGGCCCAGCCAAGCCATGCCCAGACTCCAGGCCTGTGGAAGTTGTGAAATAACACGTGTGTGCTGTTTTAAGCTGTGAAACTTGTGGAAGTGTGTTATGCAGTGTGAGGAAACTGGCCCTGCAGCCTGACAGACATGGGCCCCCCCAGTGAGTGTGCAAACCTTAGGGTACCCCGAAGGAACAGGCCGAGGGTCACTTAGCGGGGAGCACGCCTAGGAACCCCTCTGAGCCTGGCCTCCTCAGTCACGCTCTCGGTGCCGGCCAGCGCAGTGCCCACTCCATGCCCTAGAAGGCATCACCATCTATTCTTTCTTTGGTGACTTCAGCTGTCAGAGGATCTCTCCACCCTGCCGCCTCCCCATGGGGTCTGAGCGGCTGAGCGGCAGGTGGAATGTACCTTCTCTCCTCTCCCTCACCCTCTGGCTCCGGAACACAGTGGCTGTCCCCCTCTGCCCCAGGCAGGCCTTCATCCTGGAACTCTGCCTTGGGTGCTCTGATAGCCTGGCCCCTCGCTCCAGTCTCCCTCACCCCCATCCTGCCACTCCACCCCTCACTAGCTGTTTCGTCTGCCGGGCATGGTTTCCTGCCTTCTTTTTGAAACAGCTCTCTCCTTTCTGTGGAGGAAGACTTTCCCCAAACCACACATGATGCTCAGTGGAGCTGCCTGTCTGAGAAGCTGCCTAAGTGCCATGCCAGGGGGTTGCTTCATGACCTTGCCAGTCCTAACACCTTCCGCCAGTCACAGGGAATCCCAGGAGAAACCCTAAGCTGGGTTAGTCATTGTTCCATAGGATTCTTCTAAGCAGACTTGGTGGTAGAGCCCCGCTCTTCAGTTTGCTGAGGGGGAATAATGTCAGGTGGCCAGACCTGGCTGTTGCTGCCAAGGTTCCTGTAACACAGGGACACGTGTCTCTAATGGAAGGGAACTGAGGCAGCAGAGAAGAGGAGGAGGAGGTGGAGGAGCAGGAAGAAGAGAAGGAGGAGGAGGGAGGGAGGGGAAGAGAAGAAGGAAGAGGAGGAGAAAGAGGAACAAAAGGAGGGGGAGAATGAAGAGGTGAAGATGAGAGAAGAGGGGACGTGTTTTAATTACAAATTATCCCCAAACTTACAATGCCTCAAAACAATACACAGGTACTGTCTCGCAGCTTCTGTGGGTCGGTGTTTCGGCTGTGGTTGAGCTCAGGGTCTTTCTCAAGACTGCAGTCAAGCTGCGGGCTGGAATCACCCTCATCTCACGCCTGCTTCAAAGCCTTCTCGAGGCTATGGGCAGGGTTCAGTTCTGGGCTCTTGGACTGGCAGCTCAGTTTCTTGCTAAGTTCTGAGCTAAGGATTCCCTGCTTATTCTGGGCCTTCTCTTTCAGAACGTCTCCATCCACTTCGCAATCCGGCATCTCCACCCAGACCGCAGGCTGGCATTCTCCAGCAGCTCCAGGATGCCAAACTCGCTTCCAGGGATCACCTGCTCCTCCTCCTGCGCCTGCTCCCCCTCCTGTGATGGCGCCATGGAGCTGAAGGTTCATGGCTGGCTGCTCCCTCTTTTCACCTCATCCCAGCCAGCTGCCATCCTGTGAAGCGTCTCCTGGCTCCCCCCTCTGCCTGCTCTGCACATGGACGCTTTCTTATCCAGGTCTTCACGCTCTCTTGCTGCTGGTCCCCATGCCAGTCCCACCTCCTTCAGACTCCTTTCTCAAGACCACAGGGTGATCTTCCTCACTACAGAGGTGTCCACACCACCCTCCTGCTTGTGGGACCCTGCCTGTCTCCTCTCCATGGCATGACACCTGTGTCAGACCCCCACACATGGTCCCCGCCCCTTCTGCACGCCTCTCTTCCAGGCACCTGAGTGTCGTCTCATTTCCTGCCCACACACTCCTTCTTCCCAAGCACAGACCTCCTCAGCCCTTTTCAGCCTGACATGTCCTCCCCCCAGACCCACCCTTGAATCTTCTGCGCCCACAAGTCCCAGGGTCAAGTTCGTCTAGCCCAGGAGCCCTCTCAGAAGCCCCCCCTGCCTCCACAGCCCTTTCCTTCCCCCAGGAATGGGACTTGCTCCAGACGGCCCTGTGTAGCACTGTCCTACAGGTGGCTGTCCCCCTGCCCCAGGCTCATGAGGGGGACCCTGGCTGATGAGAGTCTGTCCCAGGGAAGGTGCCCGAGAGTTAGGGAATTTGCTCCAGGACCATGGGAAGGGAAGAAGGGGTCCGTGGCGCTGGGGGGTGATGCCCTCGATGGCATGAAGCCCCTCTGCCCGCTTCTTCCTCAGGCCTCCCTTCTGAGCCCTGATCATGAGGCAGGAGGGAGGAAAAGTTCACGGCCAGAAATGCTCAGCTCTGAGCAATGGTCGGTTTCCTATGGTTCTGGCAGGACTTGCTACTCCTCCATTGTTCGCTCAGACATCACTGACGACAGAAGCCAAACCTAAACTAGAACTACTGAGAACGAAGGACTGATTGGCTGAGATAACGAACCTGCCTAGAGGGAGTGGTAAGCTAGGCTTCTGGAAAACTCAGAGTAGGGACTTCCACACTGGCAGCCTCCCCTTCCTCTCCCCCGCTCCCCCTCCCTCCCTTCCCTTCCTCCATCCCGTCGTCCCTTGCCTTCTCCTCCTTCCTCCTTGCCTCCTCCTTCTTCTTTCTCTCTCCCTTTCTCCTCTTCCCTCTCTCCTTCCCTTCATTCTTCTCCCATCTGTCCCTCTTCCGAATGAAAACAGCTTTGCTGTTAATTGACAATGTCATTACTGCTTGGCTACTGTAAAGTAAGAGTGATGTATAAGGTAGCCCTATCAACATTCTGACTGTCATGTGGACCCACAGGCAGCAAATGTTTGCTCTAGGGGCCAGACAGTCAATATCACAGGCTTTGTGGGCCATATGGTTTTATGAATGCAACCATAGACAATATGTCAATGCATGGGCATGGCTCTGTGCCAATAAAACTTTATATCAAAAAAGATGGTGGGCTGGATTTGGCCTGTGGGCTGTAGTTTGCCAATTACTGCCATAAACATTTTCTTCTGACCTCAGGTATCAGCATCATTCTCTCCTATGACAAAATAGTGAAGTGAGTGGATGTATGGTGGTCATGAGTTTAGCATCTCTGGGCCCTCCCTGCCATGATTTATGGCCAAGGAGGAAAGGCCTGACTCTCTGCCAGCCCAGCTTGTGGGTGCCAGAGGGGGACTGATTGGCCTGGCATGAGGCTGGTGCCCAAGTCTGGATCAATTGTGGAGGGAGGTCTGTGGGTCTTGGTGGCGGAGGGATGTGCACTTTGATGAAGGGTGAGCTGTTTGGGACATGCAAAATGATGAATGTCCGGTACATTCTATATCCCTTGAACAGAGCCCAGCTTTTATGAAACCGGTCTTGCTTATTACTATGGCATGACATTTTTAAAGAAGTAGATTGTTTTCACTTACTCTGTCCCATCGTTGACTGTTTACACAGAAGTTCAGTACATCCTCTGACTCCTTCCCACCTTTATGAATGGGCTCCAGGCTAGGGAGTATCTCCTAACTGGTGTAATTCAGTCCAGAAGACTCACAATATTGGCCTCCTGTGACCTACTTGGTTTCTTGCTGACATTTCCCCTGTCCCCATGGCCCATCTCCACACCCCACCTCCTGTCTTGAGTAGGTCAGACCCTGGGAGGCATTGGCAGGCTCACATCCAGCTAGACACCGTCATAGCTAAAGCAGTGCTGTGATCTGTGTGCTTCTGCCTCTGCAGGTGGAGCCCCGATCCCCTCCTGTGGACCTAACCTGCCTAACCTAACCCAGTGCAGGCTCAGGTATCTGTCTGGACCCAGCAAGCAGAGCTGTAGACTCGGGCTGGTAGCTGAGCCCCTTGTACCTTGGAGACCCTGGGGTTCCTGCCTGTTGCCTCAACGCTACCTCCTTTCTGGCTGTTGGGGCTGCTGTGCCTGGCTCACTTCTGGGGTCAGCCTCTCTGGGGCCAGCTTCTTGATGCAGGTACATGACCTTGGCAGGCTCCTCTGCTGGGAAATGCAGATAAGGATGACTGTTCCTCGGGGTGCTGTGAAGAGCAAAACTATAGAGAAAGCACGTGCGGGTCTTGGCTCATCGCCGGGCGAGGGTGACCATCTTCATCTGCCCTGAATCCTCCCGGTTTTAGCACTGAACATCCCGCATTTCAGAAAACCCTCAGTCCTGGGCAAAGAAAAGCTACAGTAAGTGCCACCGGGGCTGGCATTGCTGGTTTCTTCCTGTCCCACTGGGGCCTGCACAGGGATGATATCCTCCCACACCTCCATTTCCAGGGTGGAGGCAACCCAAGGCCATCGCATGAACAGCTCTTCTGCCTGCTGGGTGAAGCACCCAGAGATCAAACCCACACTCTGACCTCCGCCTATGTGTTCCAGCCTCAGCCTTGGTTGCTTCCCTCTCAGGCCATCCTAGGAGAAGCCAGGTCCTCTGGGAGGGTTGTGGCGGTGCCCAGCCAACCACCAAACCTGGCTCCTGACTCCCCCCATATTCACAACGCTGCTCACTCAGGGCTGTGGGACCACCAGTCGCCAGCCCCCAGCCACCCCTCTTCTCCCTTCTTCCTCCTGCGGTGCTGACCCAACTCTGTACATGTGCGTATGATGACGCCCTGCCTGGCCAAGCTCTGTGCATACCCCTCCCTCCTCCTCCGATACCAGGTGCTGCCTCCCAGGACTCCCTCTGTTCATGATAGCATGCATTGATGCCCTTCTCTGATGTTTAGCTATTTTTAGGGACAAGTAAATGACGTGGTGGGCTGGACATTGTAAACACAGGGTGAAACAGACTGCGAAGGAAACTAGATGGCCAGGCTGCCGGTTGGCACCTTCTATGGACATGGGAGCGTGGGGGAAGGCAGTCAGCAGGGGAGGGGGGCAGCATCGGGAGGGTCTTGGAAGATCGGCTGGGGAGAGTGCCAGGAGGGAGGTAGTGAGGGGCTGCCACCTGAGTCTTCTGCTTCCTGGGAAGGACTCTGGGGGTAGACCTCCTCTCCCTCTGTGTCCACAGTGCCTGTGTCAGGCTGTGGCCGCTGCTAGCTCCACGGGACAGGAGCCCCTCAGCTTCTGCCTCATTCCTGCTGCCAGGACCAACCTTACAGAGTTAAAGCCAATTCCCTCCAAAGCCAACTAGGCTCGGGGTGGATTCTTCTAGTACCACTTTGCTCAGTGATGCCCTTGCTTCAGGTTCAAACTAACCAAATGAACATACTGGGCTAGTTCATTTAGTTAGTTTGAACCTGAAGCATGAGATGGTTTCAGCCCTATACGAAGCAGTTGGAATTCTATTAGATTTCCCCCTGATTTTCTTCCTTGTGAGCATTTTCTGTTACCCAGTCTAGCACTCTAGTGTTTATCACATGTTTCTACTTCAGATACAATTCATCAGACAGAGTGCTTCTCAATATGCATTCCTCTATGGGGCTTGCTATTTCCTTCTGCTCATTTTGGTGCACAGTACAGCTTTTGGTGTCTGTCCCTGCTTTCAGGGGTGCCCTCTGTGACCAGGGAGCCCAAGAAAACCATACCCATGGTGCTTTATTAGCCCCTGCACCCCCCACGTCAGAGCCATCAAGAAAAATACCAACTCACAGGGGCCTGAAAAATGCTTCCTTATTATAAATGTACTTACAACTCATTGAATATATGGAACATCTCCATAGCAGAGATAGAAAGAATTCTCTTTTTGTAGCACTCAAACTTACCATTACCAGGTGGTTCAAGTCTCTTCCATCTTTTCTCTGTGAATATCTTCTTTTTCATACAGTTGATCTTTCTGTAGGCAACAGATTTGGATTTTCTTTTTGTCACTAAGTGTTAGAACGTAAGTATTTTGTTAATAACACAAATAAAATTTCAAAAATATATTGCCATAGAGTGTGGAATAATAGACATTAGGGACTCGGAAGGGTGGGAAGGTGGGAGGGGTGAGAAATTACCTAAAGCGTATAGTATATACTAGTTGGGTGATAGTTAACAGTAAAACTCCAGACTATGCAATATATCCACATAACAAAACTGCATTTGCATTCTCTAAATTGATATTAAAACATATGTTAACTGATTCCTTCCTTCCTTCCTTCCTTCCTTCCTTCCTTCCTTCCTTCCTTCCTTCCTTTCTCTCTCTCTCTCTCTTTCTTTTCTTTTCTTTCTTTCATTCTTTTTCTTTCTTTCATTCTTTCCTTTCTTTCTTTCATTCTTTCTTTTGCTTTTTTGAGACAGAGTCTCACTCTGTTGCCCAGACTGGAGTGCAGTGATGCAATCTTAGTTCACCGCAAACCTCTACCTCCTGAATTCAAGCAATTCTTGTGCTTCAGCCTCCTAATTAGCTGGGACTACAGGTGTGCACCACCATGCATGGCTAATTTTTTTTTTTTTTTTTTTTTTTTTGTATTTTAAGTAGAGACAGGGTTTCATCATGTTGTCCAAACTGGTCTGGAACTCCTGGCCTCAAGTGATTCACCCATCTCAGCCTCCCAAAGTGCTGGGTCTACAGGCATGAGCCACTGTGCTCAGCCAATTGACTGTATATTTCATTGGTTAGCTTTGCCGTGGTTCAGCTAACCAATCTTCCCTTACCGTTTATTCTAGTTTTTACATATTATAAACAGTAACAAAAAGAACATCTTTGTGCCTAAATACCTTTTTTCTATATGTATAATTATTTTGGCTTTGACAAATAATTTGCTAAATAATACCAAAGAACAGATTTGCATAAGTGAAATTATTTGCTCAAAGAATACAAATATTCGTAGAGCTTTTACACATATTTAAAACTGCTATCCCAAAATAGTGATATTACTCAGCTTATTTTTTTATGTATCAAGTTTTACACTTTTATAAAAGCAAGTCTAATTCTTTTTCATGTCATTGATACTTCTAAGCCTTGTGACCTCTCTCCCTAGATTAAATATCCCGTTATAGTTTCTTCCTGCATCACTTATCCTTTTGCATGTAATTGTTATTGTATGTTGTTACAGCTGCCTGTTTGGTCTGGGTGGGATTTCTTTTGACCCACCCTGTGAGGCACGTGGACTCGAATGGCTGGCTATGACTCACCCGGGCATGAAAATAAAGAATAACCTGGGCTCCTCAGCCATGTTCCTTCTCTGAACCCATTAGCTTCTGTGCATTCTTCCTGGTGGCTGTAGGGGCTTCCATCTGGGGTGTCAGGAAATGCGAGATACTGTAAGGCCCCACGGAATGGGTGGATGAGTGGCCCCCACATGATGTGGCAGACGAAGCCTCCCCCAGGTGGCCCTACTGTCATCTCTGCACTCCAGCACCCTGGCCTAACCCCAGGACTCCACAAGGTCTGCTGAGCAGAGGGGCTGTCCCCCTCATCTTGAGTAGCCACTCTGTCAGGTGGCGTCTGGCAGGAAGGATAAGCTCTATGTCACCTGCTGATGACAGAAGGCTGGGGCAGATGCTGGAACACTCCTTGGGTGCAGGTAGGGAGGCGCTGGTCTTGCCTCCCCCGAGCCAGGCTCACAGGGCTTTTGGAGTCTTGATTTTGCACTCCCACTGCACCCAGTGGGACTTGCAGAGTTTTTTTTTTTCCAACATACATGTGAAAATGCTTCCTGAGGGCCTTCCATGAGCTGAGCACTGGGGTAGGTAGTTCTGGGGATGAAGAAACTAAGAGCAGGGGGTGCCCAAAGCTGGGGGGCATGGCAGCTTCTGGGGACTAAGAGTAAGGTCAGTGCACAAGGTGAGGACAGAGGGGCAGGTGGGAGGTGGTAGCGATGGCAGGGCTCTCACTGGGGGATCCTAGTTGGGCCTGAATGGAGAGGCCCAGAAGGCTTCCTGGAGGTGGTGACTCAGCTGGGAAGGAAGCAGCACAGGCAAAGGACAGGCTTTGCAGGCGGGGGCTCAGAGCCATGAAGACAGAAAGGGGAGCCGGCATGAGCTTTCCAGGAACTACAAGTGTCTGGGTAAAGTGGGAGGTCAGGATACCCCTGACCTTCAGAGGCCTTCAGACAATCACAGACAGGAGGACCACGGCATCAGAACCCTGGGAGAGAAGGAGGAGGCAGTGGCGTCTGGTAGCTGCTGGAGAAGAGTGACCCTGTAGGCAGCTCAGGGGCCCAGGCACCGTTATGGGCAGAGGCATGGGGCTGAGTCCTTGCTGAGGCCGGGCACTGAACATGTTGGTGCATGAGGTAAAGCTTGGAAGTTGGTCATCAACCCTCTCCTCAAGTCGCCACCCTAGCTGGAGGTGAATTCGAAAGATGACGGCCCTCTGCTCTCATGGGGGTGGTACCTGGCCTCACACAGACCTGAAGGAGGCTCTCTCCAGGCCTGGGGGGATGTCCATGGAGGGAGCAGGCAGGGAGAGTGGCTGTCCTGACCAGACAGCAATGGGTGGAGAGGAGCCGGCTGTGGCTGCATGACCTTGAATGACCTTTGGCGACCTTTGACTCTACCAACACAGTGTCTGTGTGTAACATGCACCGTGACCGTGCATCTTGAGGTTTAAGCATCATTTTTAAAATCACCCTCCATGATGCCAGGTCTAGCCCTCAGAGTGAGAGGGCAGCCAGCTGGTGTTTTTTAAGCGGACCACCCCACAGCCTCGCCCAGGCACCTCTTTATGTCCAGGAGCCAGGTGTCCGGGTCCCTGCGCAGCGGTGGTGCCATCGTGTCTTGGACCTTTGCCACCCCGGGGGCCCGTCAGCGCCTCTCTGGAGCCTACAGAGGCACCTGGCAGGCTGGCAGGCAGCTTTTATGTGCCTAGTTAGGGTTTTATGGTGCAGCCGGGAGGATCTGCGTCTGACAAGGCATGCGTGTGGCTGTGGCGTCTGTGTTCCTGGCTGAGCCTGCCTGGGAGCAGAGACTGGTGGGGTCACCTTGGGGACCATGCTCCGAGGCCCAGCCACAGAACAGGAGTCCAGGCCATCCCAGCTACGCCTTGCTTCTCCTGAGATACTCATTTCCATTTATTCATGAATGGGCAGGACTGAGTCAGGCCCAGAGGCTGGAGGACGTGGGGCAGGGAGGCCTCTTGGCCTGGGGGAGTTCTGGGAGTGCCCTTCCAACTACCCAGGGCCAGCTCCAGGTCCTGGCAACTCGGAGGACAAGCTGCAGGACTGGCCACCCCCCTTACCCATCTCTGTGCAGTTTGTATTCCAGTGGGCAAGGTGAAAATAAACCCATAAGTAGACAAAGTGTCACAAGACGGTTTCTAGCAGGGTGGCTCTAGGAAAGACAGGAGGCAGGGCCAACTGGGAGGGTATGATGGTGGCAGGTGGTTGGGCTCATCTGGGGGAAGAAAGGCCTGCTGAGACACCATGAAGCTTAGTTGTCAGCCATCAAAGGGCAGGGAAGGGGGCCACGTAGCAGTGAGTTTAGGGTGTTCATGGTGCAGGCTGCAGACCAGAGCCAGGGAGAGGCAGGAGGTGGCAGGGCCAGGCCCGGGTCTTCTAGTCTTTGGTGAGGAATCTGCATTTCTCTTTGATTGGCACTGGAGCACTTGCAGGGGCTCACAGTCATGTGAGGCAGGTAATCATTAGGGGAGGTGGGGACACACTTGGCTACACACAGTCTAGAGAGATCAGCTCTGCCTGAGCGCTCATGGACAGGGTATGCCTGGGACCATCCCCATGCACACCTAGTGACCTCTGTCATTCTCAGAAGTGCCCCAGTCTGGATGATTAATTATGCTGTCAGCTTCATGATAACCGTCCTCATAGAGGGAGAGATGCTGAATTCTGACTCCTGGAAGCAGAGGATGCTCACCAGGCAGGCGGCAGGGAAGATAATTCCAAGTCCTGGAATTGGGAAATGCATAAATGTGTCGGGAATTGCAGGAAGCTCTGTAGGGATGACTCCTTAACCATCAGAGAAGGGATGCAGAAGAGGCAGGAATGGGGCTTGAGAAGACTCCGTGGAGTTTGGACTCAGCCTTTTAGCCTTGGGTTGTTGAGATTCACAAGAGAGTTCAAGGTCTGGGAGGAACCTGGTCAGCCTTATGTTTACAGAGAACACGGTGGGGGACTCAGGCAGGGGAACCAGGAAAGTGAGGAGCCGAGGCATGGGGTAAGGAAGGAGGCTGTCATACTGTCCCAGGCAGGAAGTGTCAGGGACCTGACCTATCGCAGGATCATGGGACTGCAGAGAAGGATGGATATGGGGGGACTAATGAGGCAGGCTCAGTGAGGACGAGCAGATGTAGGAGGGGGATCCCGGCTGGGGCCCAGGTATAGGGGTCTAGGTGGAAGCCATGGAAAGCTGGAGAACCCAAGATGAAGACAGCAGAGCTTGTCTTGTGCAGTCAGAGGGTGGCAGGGATGATTGATGCTCCCCTCCCAAGTGTCTGTAGCCTTCTTCTGTATTTCCCAGCCTTCTTTGAAGTTGGTGGAGGCCACGTGACTAGCTCTTGCCAATAAGAATGTGAGTGGAAGTCAGGTATCACTTCCTGTCCAAGAACAGCGTGTAGGGGTGAGGTCCTCCACATTTCCCCGCCTCCTGAACTCTCCAAGATGAGAGAAGAACGAAGTGGAAGCTACTGGATCCCTGATCTCCCAATCAAGGAAGGCTGTCTGACTTACATAGTGAGTCTGCAATGAGAGTGAAGCTGCTGGGGCTTGGGGGCTTACCACCACTGACCGTGGGGGTCCTGTGTGCTGATTGCTCACATGGAGGGCAGTGGGACGGGAGGAGGTGACAAGGCACAATGTTGTCCTCAGTGTCCATCCCAGATTCACCAGTCAGGGAGCCCTCCTGCTCCCTGAAGAGACTGAAGAGACACAAGGCTTCAGCTGCTCTTTCCAATGCATCTGCAAGGGCAGGAGCTCTTGGGTGTTCATTTCATCTCTGAACCTCTCATGGCTTAGCCTGTGGTCAACCAAGGCAAGGCTGTCCTGGAGGAGGAGTCAGCAGCCAGGGGACTGTCCAGCTCCTGCTGCCATGAGGCTACTGCTCCCTGGGGTCAACCGCTGCCCCTTTATGCATGCGCCTGGCATCCCTGGTGAGCAATTTAGCTTCTCCCCATAGAAGACTCTAAAAGTAGTCAGAAGGGAACAGAAGGGAATCCCACGGCTCTAACAAACTCTGGACTTTTAATTATAACACCATTCTGGTACCCACTGAAATTAGAAAACAGAGGCAAATCCTCAGCTAGCCGGGCAGTTAATCTAGGCAAAGCAATGTTCCCAGATTTTTGCATTTAGTGAAAGCCACATTGAGGTTACTACTGTCAAAATCCAAAGCAGAGATCTGCTGGTAGCTGAGGGAAAGTAAATGATGTTTATTGAGTCTGTTCTGCAAAACTTATTTCCTATCTTGTGTTGTTGTTTTTCCTTTCCTAGTAGCTTTCTGTAGATTTTTGTCCTGGGAAATCCCACTAAATAAAGATGTAAGTTTAGTAAGTTCCAGTCTTCTGAGGTGCATCCGTTGTCCACATTTATCTTATCCACTGCTATTCTCCCATCAAATAATCCCCTGCAAAAGGCAACTTCCATTTTAGCAATGTCTAAGCAGGCCTGGACTCCATCTGTCGCCGTCCTGCCTGGCTATGCTTTGGAGATTTTGTCTCCTCTCTGACCGTCATTGATGTCCCAGTTTGATTTATTTCTTCTTGGGCTTTTCCCTCAAGGCATGGATCACTGTTACACACTGGAACTATCCAAGCTTCCAGAATGCCTACTGAGAAGTTCAATGTCCTGTATTTCTATTTCTTTCTTTGTAACCTGCCTTTCTTCTCCAGTTTTTTTTCTCTGGAAGCTTTAGGATCTTCTTTTGATTCCCCGTGTTCTAAGTCTTCATGCTGATGCACCTTCCTGGGGTTTCTGCTATACATTGTGCTGGACACTGTGTAGACTCTTTCTATGTAGAAACACATATTCTTCCAATCTAAGAAATTTTCTAATTACTTTCTTAAGTTTCTTACACTTGTCCTCTGTTTCCCATCTCTCTCTCTCGCTCGCTTTAAATATTTATTTATTTATTCAACATTTATTTTACATTCCGGGGGGTGCATGTGGAAATTTGTTACATGGGTAAATTGTGTGTTGCTGAGGTTTGCAGTATGAATGATCCCATTATTGAGGAAGTAAGCATCACACCTGATAGGTAGTTTTCTCACCCTCCCTCCGTTTTCACACTTCTTGTAGTCACCAGAGTCTATTGTTCTCATCTTTTTATCCATGTATACTCAATGTTTAGCTCCCATTTATAAGTGAGAACGCTTATTTGATTTCCTGAGATTGATAGTATTTGATTTCTTGTTCCTATGTTAATTTGCTTAAGGTATTGGTCACCAGCTGCATCCATGAGAGTAAATTTTTTTATGGTTGCATAGTATTCCACAGTGTATAGACTGATTCCATGTCTTTGCTATTGTAAATAGTGCTGTGATGAACATACAAAATGCATGTGCTTTTTGGTAGAACAAATTATTTTGTTTTTTGGTATGCAACCAGTAATGTGATTATTTGGTCAAATGGTAGTTCTGTTTTAAGTTCTTTGAAAAATCTCCAAACTAATTTCCATAGTAGCTGAACTAATTCAAATTCCCACCTGCAGTGTATGAGCATCCCCTTTCTCTGCAACCTCTCCAACATCTGTTATTTCTTGACTTTTTAGTAATAGCCATTCTGACTGGGGTGAGATGGTATCACATTGTGATTTTTACTTACCTTTCTCAAAATAATAAAAGCCACCTATGACAAACCCACAGGCAACGTCACACTAAATGGGCAAAAGCTGGAAGCATTCCACTTAAGAAATGTAACAAGACAAGGATGCTTATTCCCACCTCTCCTTTTCAACATAGTACTGGCAGTCTTAGCCAGAGCAATCAGGCAAGAGAAAGAAATAGATGGTATCCAAATAAGAAAAAGAAGACATCAAATTATCTCTCTTTGCTGATGATGTGAGATTCTATATCTAGAAAACCCTAAAGACTCTGCCATAAGGCTCCTAGTCTGATAAATCACTTTGGATAATAAAAGGCTCAGGATGCAAAATCAATGAACAAACAGTAGTGTTTCTATATACCAATAATGTTCAAGTTGAGAGCCAAATCAAGAATGCAATTCTATTTACAACACACACACACACACACACACACACACACACACACACACCCTAGAAATACATTTAACCAAGGAGGTGAAAGATCTCTATAAGGTGAACTACAAAACACTGCTGAAAGAAATCATAGATGACACAAACAAATGGAAAAATATCCCATGCACATGGATCAGAAGAATCAATACTGTTAAAATGGCTATACTGCCCGAAGCAATCTACAGATTCATTGCTATTCCTATCAAAGCACCAATGTTGTTTCAAAGAATTAGAAAAACACTATTCTAAAATTCATATGGAACCAAAAAGAACCCAAACAGCCAAAGCAATCCTAAGCAAAAAGAACAAAGCCAGAGGCATCAAACTATCCAACTTCAAACTATATCACAAGGCTACAGCAACAAAAACAGAATGGTATTAGTACAAAAACAGGCACATAGATCAGTGGAATAGAACATAGAGCCAAGAAATAAAGCTGCACACCTAGAACCATCTGATGTTTGACAAAATTGACAATAACAAGCAATGGGGAAAGGACTCCCTACATCATATGCAGAAGAATGAAACTGGACCCCTACCTTTCACTATATACAAAAATTAGCTCAAAATGGATTCAAGATATAAATATAATATTCAAAACTATAAAAATCCTTGAAGAAAACCTGGGAAATGCCATTCTGGACATTGCCCTTGGCAAATAATTTATAACTGTACAGTAAAAAGAAACTATCATTAGAGTGAACCAGCAACCAACAGAATGGGAAAAAATTTTTGCAATCTACCTACCTGACAAAGGGCTAATATCCAGAATCTACAAAAAACTTAAACAAATTTACAAAAAAAAAAAAACCAAAAACCCCATCAAAAAGTGGGCAAAGGATATGAACAGATACTTTTCAAAAGAAGATATTTATGCAGCCAACAAATATATGAAAAGAAGCTCATCATCACTGGTCATTAGAGAAATGCAAATCAAAACCACATTGAGATATCATCTCAGGCCAGTTAGACTGGCAATCATTAAAAAATCAGGAGACAACAGATGCTGGAGAGGATGTGGAGAAAAAGGAACGCTTTTATACTGTTGGTGGGAGTGTAAATTAGTTCAACCATTGTGAAAGACAGTGTGGCTATTCCTCAAGGATCTAGAAATAGAAATACCATTTGACCCAGCAATTCCATTACTGAGTATATACCCAAAGGATTATAAATCATTCTAGTATAAAGACACATGCATATGTATGTTTATTGCAGCACTGTTTACAATGGCAAAGACTTGGAACCAACCCAAATGCCCATCAATGATAGGCTGGATAAAGAAAATGTGGCACACATACACCATGGAATACTATGCAGCCATAAAAAAGATGAGTTCATGTCCTTTGCAGGGAAATGGATGAAGCTGGAACTCATCATTCTCAGCAAAGTGACACAAGAATAGAAAACCAAGCACCATGTGTTCTCACTCATATGTGGGTGTTGAACAATGAGAACACACGGACATAGGGATAGGAACATCACACACTGAAGACTGTCGTGGGAAAGGGGCTATGGAAGGGATAGCAGGGGGGTGGGGGAATTGGGGAGAGATAGCATTAGGAGAAATATCTAATGTAGATGACAGGGTGACGGATGCAGCAAACCACCATGGCACGTGTATACCTATGCAACAAACCTGCACATTCTGCACATGGACCCCAGATCATAAATTATAAAAAAAATAAAATTTTAAAAAGTCCATCTTTGTTTGTTGTAGTTCTAGTTTCCGGGAAATTTTTAAACTTTTATTTCCAAATGTCTTTGTTGTTTAAAAGATTTTCATTATTATGTATTTTTATTTATAATAATCCTTTTTATTGTCAGTTTAATACTTTCTTGTTCTTTTTTGACGCAATTTTTTTCTCTGGTCTCTCGGAGAATCTTAATGCAAGTCTGTCGGAGGTTTTCTTTTGCTTCCTGCATCACCTCTATTTTATTTGGCATCTGTCTTTCATTCTGCAGACTTTCCTTGAATACCTGAGGATCCTTTGCCATTCATTCAAATTGAAGAGTTAGTCACTAGGAACCCAAGAATGGAATAAAACAAATGAGAAAATCTGTGAGAAGTCACAAGAAAGTTCAGTAATGTGGCTGGATACATTTCCCCAAAGCCAGACAGCTTATAGAGATGATATCTAACTAGAAAGAGTAGTAGAATATCAGATGTCACTCACAGTGAGGGACCTAGAAATTATGCTAGCAAGGAAGAGAAATTCTTTTGTATTAGCCAGGGTTCTCCAGAGAAACTGAACCAATAGGCTATATAGAGATACATATAATAGAGAAGATTTATTATGAGAATTGGCTCACACAGTTATAGAGGCCAAAAAGTCCCATGATCTGCAATCTGCAAGCTGGAGACCCAGGAAAGACACTGGCGTAAATCAGGCTTGAGGTTCCAAGGGCTGAAAATGTAAGTCCCAGATTGAGCCCAAAAGCCGAGAACCAGGAGCACCGATGACTGAAGGCAGGAGAACATGGATGGCCCGAGTTCAAGCTGAGAGAATTACTCTCCTTCCTCCGCTTGTTTATTCTAATTTGGACCTTGAGGGATTGGATGATGCCCACCCACACTGGGAAGGGTCATCTGCTTTACTCAGTTCCTCTGTTCAAATGTGGATCTCTTCAGGAATTACTCTCCCAGAAACACTCAGCAATCATTCTTTACCAGCTGTCTACACCCCTTAGCCAAGTCAAGTTAACACATCAACAGCCTTCTTGGTGACAGCATGAATGCCTCATTAAAATGTCTAAGATAAGAACTGATTCGTACATGGAAAGAATTAACATTGTATTTATGTTAGTCCTCTCAGATTTAATCTATGAATCCAATGCAATTCCTATTAAAATTCTGGAAGGATTTTTCTTAATGAACTCAACAAAATGGTTATAAAATTATATGGAAGAGTAAAAGTGTGTGAAATAACCTAACATACTTTGAAAAAGAAGAGCATCTATTAAAAAACTGGTAGGGTTAGGTAGGAGGAGTAAGTTCAAGAGATCTTACTGTAAAACATGATGATGATAGTTAATACCAACGCACTGTATTCTTGAAAACCGCTCAGAGTAGATTTTAAGTGTCTCATCACCAAAAAGATAAGTATGTGAAGTAATGCATATGTTAATTAGCTCATTAGCCATTCCACAATGTATACATATTTCAAAGCAACATGTCGTACATCATAGATATATGTAATATTTGTCAACTAAAAATAAGCTTAACACCCACTAGAACTGACAAATGACTGCAACGAAGTTGTAGAATGCAAGTTCAATATAAAAAATTGTATTTATATCTCCCGACATCCAAAATTTAGAAATTAAAATTAGAAAACAGCCCCCTTTATAATAAGATCAAAAGCACGTGAAACATCTAGAAATACATCTGATAAAGAGATGAAAGACTAGGGTGCTGACAACTCTGGGTCATTGTTGAGAGACTCAAGATCTAAACAAATGGAGAGAAACACTGTATTCACAGATCCGAAAACTTATTATTAAGATGTTGATTTTCCGCAAATCGGCTTACAAACTCAACGCAATGCCAACAGAAACCTAAAAGGATTTTTTTTTTGTAAAATCGAGAAACAATTCTAAAATTCATATGGAAATTCAAAGGATCTAGAATAACCAAAACCCTGATAAAGAAGAGCAAATTTGGAAAACTAGTATTTACCAATTTCAAAACTGACAGAACTGCAGTAATCAAAACAGTGTAGTGTTTGCGTCAAGACAAAGAGGCTATGGAACAAAGTAAAGAATCCAGAAATGGACTCACACGTACATAGACAACCAATTTTGAAAATGATACTAAGATAATTCAGGGAAGAAAGGATAGTATTTTGAGCAAAGGCTGATGGAGCAATTGTATATCCATATGCACAAAAAAGCTTTGATCCAGACCTCATTCTCATCATGTATGTAACAAAAATAAACTTAAAAGGCATCGCTTACAAGTAAAACCTAAAACTATAAACTTTTTAGAAGAAAAATTTCTAGAAGAAAAATAGGAGACAGAAAATAAGAGATTGGGAGAAAATATTTATAAATTGCACATCTCATAATTTTTGTTGAGAAAATATTAAAAACTCTTAAAAGTCAACAATAAAAAAAAATCAACCCAATTAAAAACTTGCAGAAGATCTGATCAGATGCTTTACCAATGAACTTATAGAGACGGCAAATACATATGAAAAAATGCTCAATAGAATTAGTCATTAAGGAAGTACAAATTAAAATCACTGTAAGACAGCACTATTCCTCTACCAGAATTTCTAAAGTTGAAAAAGAAATAACTGACAATGTTGCATATTGGTGACATGTGGAGCACTAGGAGCTCTCATTACTAGTTCAGTAATTGATAGGAATGCAAAATGGTATAGGCGCTTTGGAAAACGCTTTGATTGTTTCTTATAAAGCTCCACTTGCCTGATGACCCAACATTCCCACACCTAGGTATTTACTCAAGTGAACTGAAAACTTTCTTCCACACAAAAACCTGCAATTACTTGTCTTGGTATTACTCATAATCAAAAAAGCTGGGAATAACGAAGATATCCTTCAACAGGTGAATGGATAAACAATCTGTGGTATAGCCGTACAACGGAATACAACTCAGAAATAAAAAGAAATAAACTACTGACTTACATAACAATAAGGATACATTTCAAATACATGTGTCTAAGTAAAAGAAGTTAGACCCAAAGAATGCCACTGATGTGACATTCTAAAAAAACCAAAATTGTAGAATGGGAAAGATTAATAGTTGCCAGGAGCTGGGGGAGGGGAGGAGGTTTGACCACAAGAGGGCCTCAATAGAGAGTGTTTAGGGGGTTGGAACAGTCTGTATGCTACTCAAGTCGTAGACACTTGATTCTATGCCTTCGTCAAAGTCCATGGAACCGTACACCACAAGGAGTGCACCTAGCATTGAGCGAAGAAAGTAAATGAAATATCTCAATGCCATATCTGTAAATTAGAAATTCACACACGTATAATATAATAATCTGTATCTTAAGAAATTGTATTAAGTACATCATAATGACTGCTTATGGGGAGACAGAATTGTGGCTTGAGAATAAAAAGGAAACAGACGAAAACAATAGAGAACTTTGCATGGGCCAATGGTGAGAATATGTGCTGACCTGAGAAGTTTGATGAATTCAAGCATGTCTATTTGAAATTCAAGCAAAACAAATGTAAAACTAAAATTCAGACCAAGGCACAAAAAGCAGATTGGAAACTCTGAGTCCCAGACAGGTGTGTGAGTGAGGAATGGAGCTGTTCTATTGAGAACCTTCCCAGTAGTGTGATTAGGAGGGACCTGGTCATTCACTGAGGGACCCCAAATGTCAATTCGTTTTCTCCTGGAAAGACCTGGAACTTACATCTCCTCTCAGGGGAGGGGCAGACGTAGCTGCCAGGCTTAAGGGAGTGGAGGAGGGAAAGGGAGGAGGGTGATGGCTCATCTGGAAGTTCACCTCATCGCTTTTGCAGTGATGCACCTACCCAAGTCCTTAGCAGGAACTCGCATCCCTGAATCCAGAGGGTCTTCTCTCCAGGTTTCCTGGGACGGATACTGGGAGCGTTCTGAGGGCTCCGGGAAGGAACTCGCCTGGCTCTGCTGGGTATGGAGAGGATGGGAGAATGCATTCTTTCTTATTCAGAGTTCCACAAAACCTCTGTTTTTAGCTCCACACCTAATTCCCACCTTAATCGTTTCTGGAACCTCCAATTCCAGAGCCTTTCCAAGGTGTTGCTGAGCCAGATTGCAGGCTTCTTACTGTCTTGATTGCTGCGGCCTTAGCTTTCATCTTTCTACTTCCCCACATTTTGACATCTCTTAGCCGCTGCCATCTCTTTTTCTTTCTCCTTTATGGATTTTAATTCCATTGAGCCATTTTACTGGAATTTTGGGGAATAAGTGGGCACAATGCCACCTTAATCTGCTATATTTGATTGAAGACAACACCGTGCTATTTTGCTGGGCCTCCATTTTCTCCTCCCTAATGTGTGGTTAATGGCACAATGGTGAAATGAACTCAAGGCCACAGCCTGGTATGGAGGAGACAGGACAAGATGGGAAGGTAAACATGCCTAGTTTGGATCCCGGCCCCACTGCATACTGCCTAGGTGAGTTTGAACAAGTCACTCACCCTTTGTGAGCCTCAGTTTCCTCTGTAGTAAACTGGAGGTGTTCATGCTGCTACTACCCAGTACCACAAGTCATATAGTATGTGTTCACTCTATGCTATTTTTTCTTTCCTTAAGGGAATGCATAAGTCAGCAGTCTTAGCACTATCCTGGAGAGATTTATTACAGGTGGCAATTGTGGCAATGGGATCCCAGTGAGTATGTGAGGCAGGGCAGAGTCCAGTGAGAATTTTTCCTAAGCAGAGTGCTCTGCCCTGTTGTTCAGGGGTGGAAGCAGATTCCGGACCCACTATCTGAACTGTGGGAGGCCGTCAGGAGATTTCCGGCAGAGCTGGGCTTTTTTCCATGCACAAGCAGGAGTCCATAGGTCTGACCATGAGGGTGGGAGGGAGGGAGCAAGGAGTCCTTTCCTTCTTGTGTCATGGTGTGGGGATAGGTGGGGGTGGGTTGCCCACTGGCTGGCAACTGATGACAGAGCTTTCAGGTAGAAAACAGGAGTTCTTTGAAATCTTGTGAGTCGAGAGATTCCAGAAAGACCTTGCCATCCAGAAGAAGTCATACATGAGGTTCCAAATATGCATGTTCCCTGGGTCACTTTTCTGCTTAGCTGCATGCATGTGAGATATAAGTCTTAGGGTGCAAGGGTTCCGATGGTTTGATGCATCTTAGATCTTGCCCTGGTTCTGCCAGGAATTTGGGCCAGCCACTTCCTCCCTCTCTGAGCTTAGTTTTCTCATCTGTAAGAAGGGCAAATACATAGCAAGTGCACTCCTCACGTGCACAGCTCCAGAGTTTGCTAGAGTACTTTCCAAGTCTTCAGATGCTGTGTTTGGAACGCTGAGCTCATATATCTGTCTTCAGGTTGACCCAGTGGAAGATTCTGTGCTAATTACTTTGCTGATGGCTTTTAATTCCTTAAGAGACAGATATTCTTTCTAGGACCATGACACTGTTTTGGCACAAATCTGTGAGGTCTGGAAGCATACCCATGGTCAGAAACATCCTCCTTTGGTGGGTATAACAGGAAAATAGTGGTGATGGAGAAACACAGAGATGTGTGCCAAGTCTTGCCACATGGTCATCTCATCCTGACACAGGATTGCCAGTGTCTCTGTGATCAGGAAATGGTACACATGTGGCAATTGTGCCTGTCTGTCATGGGGCCTGACCCTTGGGAACAGTGAGGAAATAATTTATCCTGTGACTATCAATGTGAGAAGAAGAGATGGAGATGAGAGTCAGGGGACAGAGGGAGACCTGACCCAGGTGACCATCTGCCACCTCTTCTGGTCAGTGATGCTCCTTCAGTGCTAACCACCAGGGGCTGAGAACACACATGGTCAGTCGACTCTCTGGGTCCTTCATCCATGAGCTTTGTCATGGGGTGCCCCGAGGATAGACATCGCCCCCCATGCAGAACCATGGGGGATGCTCAGTCCCCTGGAGAATGGCCAGATTTCTCTGGGGCTTTGTGGGGACTCCTGTGGACAGGGCAAGATGAAGCTCTGACCAACAGGCTCATCATGAAGCCAGCACCTTCATCCCCACCCCCGCGACTTTCTGTAGATTATGAGTCTTCAAATGCCATCGAGTTCCATCAACATGGGAGCCTTTGCAGGGAGAGGCTTCTTCTGTGGCCTCCCATGAACCACGTACAGACTCGTGGAAGGGCTGTTGACTTGCTTTCAGCCTGACGTCATTTTGTAAAGCAAAAACATAATGATCAAACACATCTATTCATCAGCAACAGTTTGGAAAATGCCAAATAGAAAAGAATGTATAATTCTCATTCCCATTACACAAAGTTAATTCCCATTTTGATATTGTTCCATTCTTGACTTTTCCTGTGGGTGCTTTCGTCCTTTTACACAGCTGTGATTATACAGTTACACACTTTTTTTTCTTTTTCAACTTTTATTTTAGGCTCAGGGGGTATATATGCAGGTTTGTTACATGGGTAAATTGCACGTTGCTGGGGTTTGCCGTACAAATGATTTCATTACCCAGCTAGTGAGCGTAGCACCTGATAAGTGGTTTTTTGATCCTCACCCTCCTCCCAACTCCACCCTCAAGTAAGCCTCTGTGTCTGTTTTTCTCAACTTTGTGTCCACATGTACTCAGTGTTTAGCTTCCACTTATAAGTACGAACATGAGGTATTTGGTTTTCTGTTCCTGTGTTAATTCACTTAGGATAATGGCCTCCAGCTGCATCCATGTTGCTGCAAAGGACGTGATCTCGTGCCTTTTTATGGCTGCGTAGTATTTTACGGTGCACGTGTACCACATTTTCATTATTTAGTCCACTGTTGATGAGCATTGAGGTTGATTTCATACTTTTGCTGTTTTGAATGGAATTGCACTCTTTCACATCATGATTTTATATTTTTTACTGGATGCATAAACATATTCCCATGTGCTTACACACTTTTCCTAAAGATCACACATGGGGGCTGAGAACATGCAGTAGATTAATTGGCCAATCTCTATTTTTGGTTAATTAGTCTATTGTAGCTTCAGCTGTTAGGAATAATACTGAAGTCGCCATTTTCATGTATTTTTTAAAAACCCAGGATCAATTCTTATTGTCATTTCCAGAGTAGAACATGTTTAAGTTCTTGATTTCCTAAGGGAAAGGCCAACCTTGGGATTCCAATTTTCATGTGCCCAGGGAGAGCAGCACGAGTTCTCAGCTCACAAAACTCCTTGTCCAAGACCAGCAGACTGGTCTGAGTCTGACCATGAACTAAACTGCAAGCCTCCTCCTCCCCTCCCCCGCTTCCCCTCTATGTGCCTCTCTTGGTGAGGGCTGTGGGCAGCAGTGGTCTGTGAGGACCTTGAAGAGCATTCTGGGCTGGGGGTGCTTCCCTAGACTTAAATAATTCCACTGGAAGCTGTTGCCCTGACCATGCTGGTCCCCACCCGTGGAAAGTCTGTCAGGCCAACACATGTGAGCAGCCTTTGTTCCCCAGTGTGGCCCCACAGAAACAGAGTGACTAATGAGGGTGCCTTCCTGTCTCCTCAGAGTTTGGCCGGGGCTCCAAGGTTCAAAGAACGGTGTCTGACTCACTTTTTCCCATTTCCCAAAGGCAACTGCAAATGAACAACACTGAAAACACCTCCCACTCTACCCAAACAGACCCCATCCTGGGGAAATTACTTAGTCCAGGGCCCAGGCAGAGCTGGCAAAAACAACAGCATCCCAGCCAGGGATAGGCACAAGCTGCTGCAGGAAGGATGCTTCCTCCCCCACCCCAGGGGCCCCCCGGGACATCGGACTCTCTTCCAACATGCCTCCCTCTTCGTCCTCCCACTCCAGTTGCTGCATATTCTACTGTTGGCTTTAATTTTCCTTTGTATGTGAGCACTGTAGAGAGTTGGTTTGGGAGTCCCCATGCCTGATGGTGAGCCCAGGAACCTGTGGTCACCAGGGCCTGGTCAAGGGCTGGGAAAGTGAACTTTGTTAGAGGAGGACACATTTTTTAGGAGAAAGGAAGGTTCCAAGCCAACTTTGCAACCTCACAGGTTTGCCTGTGTAGCTGAGCTTCATGGGAAGGTCCCAGTGTTGTCATGCAAGAATTGTGGCTCCACTTCCATGCCCAGGGTTGGAGGTCCACCCGCAACAAAGACTTCCGTGCTGGACACAGGTGACAACTACTTGGCCACCACCAGAGGCACAGATCACAGCCTAGCAAAACAGTCTGTTTCATTTGTGGATGGGTCTTGTTCTTTTCACTTACTTTGAATCTTTTTAGGAATAAGGAAGGACCTAGTTAAATAATTATCCTATTTCTTATGGGAACAAAGCATCTGTCTCTCAGAAAGTCCACCCACTGTCCATTCTCCCCCACAAAGGAGCCAGCAGAGTGAGGTGAGAATTTTCTTTGCATGCAATGGGTCCAATGTTTAGATGTCCCAAGTGTCTGTCTCTTTCCGGATTCAACACTTCTCTCCCTTTACTTGTTTCCATGTGACCTGGATCCTACCTGCTCACTCTTCCTAGGACAAGTCCCTTTCCCCTCATAGAATGTGGGTGGGAAAGCTACGTAAGTCTTCCATCTAACCCCAGCACTCCATGGGAGCTACTGGTACCCATGCTCTGGATACCCTGTCCCTCCAGACTCCATCACACTCCAGCCTTGAGCAGTGTGGGCAGCCGCAGCCCACCATGCTCTTAGACCCAGTTTTCACTCAGTGACCACCCCCAGGCCTTTAATATGAATATCTGGGCCACCAAGTCAAGACACTAGTCTTCTCTTCACATTCAGCTTCCCCTGATTGTATTTTATCTCAATTATACTTATAAGACTGGCACTGTAGAGACTGATCATCTCCAACAAATCTCTGTGATCATGACATAAGGTGCAGTTCCTGGCGTTGCTGCCAGGCATAGTGATGCTTGTGAACTGGGACGTGGGAAGATCCACATGGAGCTTCCAAGGTATGTGTGAGGGATGGGGAGAATGGGAGAGGAATAAGCTCTGTGCAGCTGAGACTTGTTTATAAAATGCAACAGCGTTGCATCAATATTGACCCATCACAATTCCCTGCTGATTAAGGACATAGACCATGTTGCAGAGCAAGCTTTAAAAAAATGCAGGCAGGTACACTGAAAGATGTTTCCCCAAAAGTAAACTTTTCAAACAGAATAATATTGACAACTTTCTTGGTGTTCCTTGACTTCTTCTCAGTCTGTGCTGCTCAGAGCTCCATCTTTAAAAGCCACTAGGCTTGCAGCTGGTGCTGATTAGGAGAGCGTTGACAGCATGGTTTTCTCTTCCTACTAACTAGGGAGTTAGAAGCAAACATTTATTGAGTTTTTTAGGGATTCTACACACCTGATTCCGTCACCACTGGTAGTCTTCACTATGACGCCGTAAAATATGTTCTTTTCCCCATTTCATTTACAGGAAGGCTGAGGGTCACAGAGGTGAAGTCATTTGCCCACATTGACAAAGCTGGTTATGACAGAGTTTGAATGGGAATGTGGAGCTTCTTGACTCAAAAGCCCAGGCTTTGTCTACTGCTTCAGACCCTAGACCAGCGCTGTGCAATAGAAACAGAAGGCGAGCCACAAATATGAGCCAAATGTGTCATATTTTCTCAGAGCCACATTAAAGAAAAGAAAACCAGGTAACATTAAGTTCAATTGTATGTGCTATTTAACTTAATGGATCCAAAGCGTTGGTATTTTAACACGTAATCAGTATAAAAATTGTGAGTTTTATATTCTGTTTTTGCTATAAGTCGGAACCCGTCATGTAATTTTCATGTGCAGCACATCTCCATTAGGACTGGCCACATTTCAAGTGCTCAGTAGCCACATGTGGTAGTTGGCCACCATATTAGACAGCTCAGCCATAAAATATAAAAATAGCTGCTTTGTTTTTCTCTCCTAGATATTTCTTTAAAGAGAATTATTTTTTTCTTAGTGTTTTTCATTACATTTGAACATTATAAGAAAATCATTGAATTCTTAATGAGTAAGAATAGCAAATAGATTTTGACTCAAATTAGTCTGTTCAGGCTGCCATAAAAAATCCCACAAACTGGGTGGCTTAACAACAGAAATTTATTTTCTAATAGTTCTGGAGGGTGGGAATGTGAGGTCAAGGTGCCAGCATGGTCGGGTTTGGTGAGGGCTCTCTTCCTGGCTTGCAGACAGCTGCCTTCTCACTGGGTCCATACGTGGTAGAGAGAGGAAGGTGTGGTATCTCTTTTTATAAGAGCTCTAATCCCATCATGAGGGCCTCCACACAGACCTCATCTAACCCTAATTACCTCCCCAAAGCTTCTCCAAATACAATCACCACTGCAGGCTAGGGCTTTAGGGCTTCAACATAAGAATTTGGGGAAGACACAAACATTCAGTTCACAACATCACTGAATAAAACACAGGGGTGAGAAAGTTTCTCACAGTGCTCAGTGATGCAAAATGTCCTGGAGTAACCTCCCAGGATAATGCAGAAACTTCTGTTAGTGGTATTGTAAGGTGGCATGTTGCAGAAATGCCCCTGCAAAGTAAAGATTTCCATGCAACCCCTACTTTTTACAAATCTGCGGTCATTTTTTTCCCTCAATTCTTATACATGGGGAGGTGTCTTTAACTCAATTTTTAAGATTCAGACAGGGAGGTTCTGAGATTGAGTGATATTTGGAACTTCTATAATATATATTTGAAACCCAAGACACACAGCTAGACAGAGCAGGAGCCAAGGCCTCCCCAGCAGCCTTCCAAGCCCAGGGTCTCTTCTACGGCCAGTGCCTGCCGCTTTGTCTGGGAACAGTTGCTGATGGCATGTTGCTATCTTTCATGGCAGCTGAGGTCAGCCTGGGCCCTATTCTGCATACATTTGTCTTTGTGTCCTTTTCGAGGATCACGGAGCTTTAACAGGTTTTGGTTTATCATCTGAGCCAAGTACTTGGTGACTTGGGCAGTGGGCCTCTATGCTGATGCCCAGAGAGACAGGATCTCTTTGCACATGCCTGAGGGAGTTTTAGAGAGAGATGGCTGGGGGGGTGGGGGGTGGGGAGGCAAGCATTTGAACAGGTTTCACTTTTGTTGTGATTTGTATTGCTACAGTTTCTTTCCATTTGGTCTTGTGGTGTCTCTTGAGAGTGGCTGTGAGCCCAGATAACCACTTTCCAGGGGAGCCCTGATGGGGGATATTAGGTTTGGGTGTGTGTGTCAGGTTAGACACAGTAAAGAAGTGAAACCAGAATGCATGAAACAGGGGAAGCATTTCACTCACAGGCCTCAGGGCAGATGGTTACACACTGGAGGCCTATAGGAAGCCAGGAGGTTGCGCGCAGCTTACCCAGTGCGTGGGAAGGGAGAACACCTGTGGGACTATGCTTTCATTAAGGCCCATGGCCATTATCCTTAGGCTTTCCTCTGGGGTTGTGGACTGGCTGGTTTAAAGAAAACACTTATGAAGGGGGAACTTATTTTCCCGATGCTGGCATGACCATTTGGTTTTATTATAGTCAGGTATCGGGTTTTGGGTCAGTGGGATGAGGAATAGCCACATGGGGAGAGGAAGTTTTGAGTCCAAAGGTGACTGGGTACAACTGAGTTCCAATCAGCTTATGTCAGGCATAAAAATGGATGCTGAGGCAGCGACTATATTAAACAAATGTATGACAACCTTGTTATTGAAGCTGCTGTTCCTTCATTCCTACATCCTTCAAACCCTCACTAGAGACTATCTCTGCGAGACCCCAGCTGGGTCAGGGGTGCACAGCGATGGAGTGGCAGTCTCTGCTCTCAGCAACCATAGCATGGCCACAGGATGAGGAGACAGGCAGACACACTCTGAAATTAGGACACACATCAGCAAGCATTGGCTTATCAGCAAACGACAGCAGACAGAAGCTCCTTGGGCTCCGGGGGAAATGCTGCTGCCCGTTGATCAAAGGAGCTGATGGATGGGCTCATGGAGTGGGAGAGACTTGGTGGAAGCAGCATGGGTGGGTGATCCCAACCTACAGAACCCACTAAGAAATGTGGTGGTTTCCCTCTTCCACCTTCATTGCCTCTTTCCACCCAGATGCTGGCAAGAGGAGACTCTGTGGACAAAGGGAGCTACAATTCACTCAGGAGCTATGTCATACCCGTCACTTTACATGTGTCACTGGCTCTGGGTTAAATTGTGCCTCTCCTCACTCATATGTTGAAGTCCTAATGTTTATTACCTCAGAATGGGACCTTATTTGGAAACAGTCATTACAGGTCATTAGGGTGAGCTGTTAATCCAATATGATGGGTGCCCTTATAAAAAGGGGAAATTTGGGCCCAGTGTGGTTGCTCACGCCTATAATCCCAGCACTTTGGGAGGCCGAGGCAGGTGGATCAGGAAGTCAAGAGTTTGAGACCAGCCTGGCCAACATGGTGAAACTTCATCTCTACTAAAAACACAAAAAATTAGCGGAGCGTGGTGGTGCATGCCTGTAATCCCAGCTACTCGGGAGGCTGAGGCAGGAGAATTGCTTCAACCTGGGAGGCAGAGGTTGCAGTGAGCTGAGATTGTGCCGCTGCACTTCAGCCGGGGCAACAGAGCGAGACTCTGTCTTAAAAAAAAAAAAGAGGGAGAAGGGGAAATTTGGTCACAGACAAACATAGAAGGAAAATAACACGTGAAGGTAAAGGCAGAAGTCAGGGAGAAGCTTCTAGAAGCCTGGGAATGCCAAACCCAGAAAGAAACCACCAGAAACTCAGAGAAAGCCTTGGAGTAGATTCTCTCTCACAGCCCTCAGAAGAAACAAAACTTACCAGCACCTTGCACCTTGATCTCAAACTCCCAGCCCCCACAACTGTGCGACAATAAACTCCTGTTGTCTAAGCCACCCAGTCTGTGGTACTCTCTTACAACAGCCCTGGGAAACAAATCCATTATTTCACTGAATCTGTAGAACATCTCCATGAAGAGGATAATATCGTGCCCATTTTATAGAGGAGGAAAGAAGGTTCAGGGAAGTGACTTTCCCAACGTTACTCAAAGCTACGGCTTGAGCCCAAATCTATCTCACGCCCAAGCCCACTACATCCCAGTCTTCCAGCAGGGATTTGCCTTCAGCCTTGGCGTCACAGTCAAGTGGAAGGCAGGCAGATGAGTCCCTCAGGAAAACACTCATTTCTTGGAAGTAGGTTCTGAAAGGCAGGCCAGCCCACTGGGAACAGGAGCTGTGTATCGCATTTCAGAAATCAGGCTCCTGGACAAGCCAGCTCCACCCATCCCCCTGAGCCACACCTAGAAAGCACCCAGCCTGGACAGTATGTATTTAGTTCAGGCCTCCTCCTGACAGAGCTACGCTCCTGCCTCAGGACCCACCTCAGATGGAAGTCCCCTTTTGGAAGACAGAAATGTCCACTGACACAGACATGCAAATATTCCGTAGGAGGTTCCTGAGTTTCACCCAATCCTGCTATAGGCAGCCATATCTTTTCACCTTCTCTATGAAATGAAATGGAAAGTGAGGCTGAAAAGTAGTTGTATTCACTTTGTCTTTCATTGACTTTGGCTCCATAAATCAGACAGCTGTCAGGCAGTCAGCCCCCCCAGTAATATTCCAACAGATGTGCCACAGGCATGGTAGATTGTACTTACTGGGTCAAATAAATACCTTTTCATCTGCCCATAGTATAGGTAACTATATTACTCTTTGTGGTGTTTCTCCTATTAACTTGATCTAGGCTCTGGAGGGATTTTCCTGAAGCCATGGGATGAAACCAGACACTCTTCATGCCTCCTCCTGTCCTTCAACTCCCCCAGCAGGAAGGCAGAGGGCACAGTCCAAGGTCCAGCCTGCACCAAGGCTAGCTAGGACCCCCACAGGTTCACAAGAGTTCAAGACAATGAAGAAATATCACTACAGATTTACCCCGAAAGGTATCTCCTGTGGACTCCAGTTCCTTTTGACTTTTAGTTTTGCTTAGGAATTGCAAAAGTAAAACATGCTGTCTTTACAATATTGCTTGTTACAGAGGTGTATAAAGTCTAACTTGAATGTAACCACTTCCTTGCAATTAAAACAAATTTAGAAGAGAAATTGGATCATACCATATAGAGTGCTCTGCAATCACTTTTTTTTTTTCCACTAAAGAATAAACCAGCTGGGCAAGGTGGTGCATGCCTGTAATCCTAGAATTTTGGGAGGCCAAGGTGGGAGGATCGCTTGAGCCCAGGAGTTCAAGACCAGCCTGGGCAACATAGCAAGACCCCTATCTGTATAAAAATTAACTTGGGAGGGTGGACATGCCTGTAGTCCCAGCTACTCGGGGAGGCTGAGGTGAGAGATCACTTGATCCCAGGAGGCAGTGTTTATGGTGAGCCGAGATCGTGGCACTGCACTCCAGCCTGGGCGACGGGGCCAGATCCTAACTCAAAAAAGAAAAAAAAAAAAAGAATAAAGCAAGGATAAACCAAGGAGGCTTTTAGATCAGTAAATATAGTTCCATTAAACACTTTTTACTTCTTGCTCAGTTCTGCGTACTTTGTTTTGTTCCATATTTTAATTATTTTGGAAGTAAGTATCATCCCCTGTTGATGTTATTTAGATTGCCTACAGTTTGGGGCTGCTATAAATAAGTCAGCTATTAATATCTTCATGCTTTTGTCCAAGTATTTCTATTGGGATAAATACTGAGAAATAACATTTTTGAGTAGAGGAAACTCCCACCTCGACTGCTGGGCACTACCCTTCAATTCATCTGAAAACGTCACCTCTTTGCATTGTCCAGTGCTTTGTAAGAGACCCCATTTCCTACCCAGTCACACCTTGGATATTATGTATCATTTATATATTTTTGCGCTAATCTAAAGGGAAAAATGGTATTTCACTGTTTCCATTGGAAGAGAGAATGAGCATCTTACTCTGTGTTTACCAGCCTTCCTCTTTCTTCTGTGCTGTGACCCTTAAGAACTTGGCCCTTTCACTTTTCCTATTGGGTTGTTTCAAGTTTTGTGGTTGAATTAGTCAGTCTTTTACTTTTAAAACAATATTTCTTGTTTCCTGCCTTGCTTACAAAACACTACCTTTACTCAAGATTGGAAAACTCATTGTGCCAGTTCTTGGTTGTAAGCAATAGAAATCCACTTTATTAAACATAGGCAGCAAAGGGACTTATTAGAAGGATAATGGATGTCTTAGTAAGCGACTGTGGTGTTTAGAAACAACCCTTGGACAGGATAGAGGGACACCAGAGAGCCAAAAAAAAAGCCAAATGGTGCCACTGGAGACATTGCCCTGGACTCCTGCTGCCAACAGGCTGTTCTGATTCTGCTGCCATTGTCTCCACTAGACCCTGTGTGCTGGGTGCTGCCATCTCACCATCACCCCCACCGCTGGCTTCTCCACCACCACCACCCTCAGACTACCAGCACCTCCCCACCACTTCCTCTCCACCTCTTCCTCCGCCATCTCCACCACCACCATCACCATAACTAGTGAATTTTAAACTATCCCCTGATTCTTTGCAGTACAGGTTTCAGATTCAAAGTCCTCAGTAGGAGTCTTTAATTGTTCATACACAAGCTTTCACTGTCAAGAGTCGAGGAGAGAAATCTAATATTTGTGTTCATTTGGGGAGAATTGGTATCCTAGTCATATTAATTCCTCCCATCTAGGAACATGGTATTGTTACCAAGCAATCAATGGGCTTGCTGCCCAATCCACATAGAGGTCAATGCCTTGGCACCATCTTTTGAGAAAAGAAAAACTTTATTGCTGATTAACGGGCAAGGAAGCAGGAGAAAACTCTCAAATCTGTCTCCTTGAGCAGGGATTTGTGTCAGGCTTTATAAGCATAGGGTAATGAGGTGTGATCTGATTAGATCTTGCAATGAGGTGATGCCAGGAGGCATGATCTGACTGGATCCTGCCAGGGCACGATACCAGAGCTTCATCTAATTGGATCCTGCGTCCTGCCTATCTGCTTTTATTTCAGTCCCAGTTCTTCAGTCCCAGTACTTAGGTTCTTCCTACGGCTGCCCACTTAGTTCACCTGGGCATGCTCAGATTACATGACCTTCTGTCTGGGGGGTCCATGGTAACCAGAAAACAACTCACAACTTGGTTTCATAAAATTGAACCAGATAGGTCTGATGCAGTTGCAGTAGGTGCTAAAACCTCCCACTCTGATTGTAAAACTGTCAAATTCTAGGTTTTGGAATTCCAACAATATAGTCACAGTAGTTTCATTAATGAGATGCCAGTCTTATTTATTAATAGGTGATGATATTTTCTGTCTCAGTGTTTCTGACTTTTAGTCTTCATGTTTTAAAATGTTATAATTTTTTTTCTTTCATCCTAACAGCATATATGAGTCACTTTAACCTGAAGTTCCTTCTCCCTGTCTTACTACTTTATGTTCTGACAGATTTTCTTGACTTTACCTTTCAGTTCATTTACTGATGATCACTTTGAGGACAGGAAATGGTGCGTCACACTTATACTATCTAAGAAGATATATTCCCAGAAGAATCCTTTATGAATGTATATGTTTCCTAAGTTTCTGAGAACAGCAATTGGAGCGTTTTAAAAGTTCTCCTTAGTTCGTTGCATCGTCTAGGTGCTCAGTGCCTCTTCCGTCTGCCCTTCCTGGTCTTCACGGCCACATGCTGACTGGCTCTTCTGCCTGATGTACTTCTGTTTGAGAACTGGGCTGGTTCTTACAGATGGCTGCTGCAGTGATTTAGTTCCTGCAGTCCTCTTCTCCAGGAGGCTCCTGCCTGGGCTGAGCTGACTGCTTGGAGCTCTGGGTACCTGGGCTCATCTGTGAAAGCCCCACGTAGGGTGCATGATGGACAGCTGGTCTTGAGGCAGAAGGCATGGTTGTCAATCAATAGTTGATGTCAGAAGGCAGGACACTTCATGTTCACCTGCATCTCCTCCAGCCCCTCTGGCTGACCCCGGACTATGCCTGGCTTCAAGGGGGAGACCCCTTTTCCTGTATCCATTTGTTAAGAGGAGCTGACAAATGGCTTCCTCTGAGTTCCCACTTTCTGCTGGGATTTTCCATTTCATCCTCTGGCCTGTGCCAATAATAACATTTTACACTTGTCTGACACCTTTTCTCCTCTGAGCTCCAAGCACTTTACAAGCAAGCAGTTACTATTATTGCCCTCTGAATTCTGATGGAAAAGCTGAAAGTCATGGGATCAAAGCTACCATGATTGGGCAGTGAAGACAAGGCTCCCAGACACCAGGCCAACCCCTGGCCCTTGGCAGGACCAGAGAGAGCACCCCAGCTGCTGAGGAGGGGCAGGCCAGAGGAGGGCTTTCAGCACGGGCTCCCCAGAGGCTTCCCAGAGCCTCTTATCCTGCTGTGAAGTGATGCATTGTCCTTTACTGCAGAAAAGAATGGGACCCTTGGGACTCTTCTCTGCCAGAAAGGTGATCTGATGGCTCGTGGTTTTCCTGGGAATGAGAAGACTCATGGAATCTGTAAAGGGTCCTCATCTTGTCTTGAGGAACAGGAAGCAGATCTGTATTGAATGGCCCAGGCAGTGGAATAAGGTTCAGTTGCTATAGGTCTTTACCAGTCTAGGCCTTGCTGGCACAGAGAGGTGCCCAAAGGGGAGTGCGTTTGCATCCCCTGGTTGGGAAGTATCTCTAGCTGATGCTGGGGAGATGTCCTGCATCACATGAAGCTAGGGAAGGGTGACACATAAGTCCTCTTCCAACCCAGATTTTGCATTATAAGGATGGATTCTAGTGGATGCTTTGGGGCTGAGACCCTGAAATCCTGGGGCACGTCACATCTTGCTGGATCTGCAAAGCTCCTTAATTCCCATCTTCTCTTTCTTTCATTTAGCAAAACTTGGTTTGAGGTCTGCATTTTCCATCTTTTGTATGAAGCTTTGCTCAGTAGCAGCTCACTGTTTAACTAGAAAGAACATCTGTGTCCATGAAATTTTCAGCAACCAAAAAATGCCCTGTTAAGTTATATCTGCTAAGCTAGTGTTGGGAGTCAGCAGAGTGTGTGTGTGTGTGTGTGTGTGTGTGTGTGTGTGTGTGTGTGAATTCAGCTGCCCTCACCCAGGTGGCTGGAAAATGGCCCTCCTTTATCTGGGAACACATCAATCTTGGGAAGAATCCATAGAACTGTGAGTATGGAGAGATACCTGGCCAGAAAGAAACTGAGAATAAGTCATTCCTACCTCAGGGACCACAGAAGGAGGCAGACAGCTAGAAGGATGATGTGTGTGTGTGTGTGTGTGTGTGTGTGTGTGTGTGTGAATTAGAGAAGGGGAGGGGACTACATTTTCTGAACAGATAGAATTCTGAGGACATCTGTGTGTGTTAATGCTCACATGGAACATTTCAAAGCTTGGAGAGATGAGTATTATAATTCTGTTTTCCCAGTGAGGGATTAGAGGTCAAATAAGCTGCCCACAGCCCTAGCACCAGCCAGAGCAGAGCCAGGATTTGAACCCAGTTAGTTGTCTTTGTCTCTGATGCCCTTTCTCCTCTGTATCCCTGCTTGCCTTCAATGCAGGTGCCACAAATGAGGTCCCACAGACCCTGTCTGACCGGCTCTGAGTCTTCCGGCTAGTCTGGCCGTCCCAGGCCCCAGGCGTTCTTTCTCAAGGGCTGGCTGCCTTGCAAGTCCCCAGAAGCCTCCGGGTCCACCCCTATGCCTCCCTAGATGCTCTAGAGAGCTCTGGGCCCAGGCCCAGGCCCAGCAGGGCAGCCCTTGTGCAGCTCTGTGGTTTGCGATCTGGCCATGCATAGCTGGCTCTGAGCAGGCACTTATCATTCTTCCACGACCACCCAGTCAGCCCAACACTGCCTGGACGTGCAGCTCTAGCTGCCCAGACTGGTGGCGTCTCAGCCCTCACTGGGCCCTGCTGCTCCCACTCGCTCTCTGCCACCCCCGCTGCAGCCAGCCCCGCCTGCCCAGCTGAGTGAGTGGTCGCTGGAGCCCAGAAACAGCAGGGTAGGAGCATCCCCCAACAAACCACAAAGGGGGTTTCACAAATCAAAAGGGCCAGAGAGAACAAAGCTGTCACATCAGTCCATCACGGAGCCGGATCTCAAAATACCGCCAGGCCAGAGTCCTGCCAGCTGTGAGTCACCACCCGGCCAGAGCAGCCACAGCAGGCCCCTGGCCGCATGGAAAACACCTCGGCGGCCAGCTGGCTGATCTCTGCCCAGACCTGGGAGGCACAGGGTGTCTGTGGGGTGGTTCTACACCTCCATGCTGCGGTGTGGAGAGGAGTCGGCCCGGTTTGCTGGCTATAGGAGCAGGAGGGAAGGGACAAGGGAACGGCCATATTGGTGAGTGAGGACACAGTCCCTCCAGGCCTGTTCCAAGCCTCTGGGATAACCAGCAGCATGATGTCTCCCTTTTTATGCCTCCCTGTAGCCCTACGCTGCTGGCCCACCTTTTCCCAGGTGATGAGGAGTTGGGTTCAGGTGCCTAAGTGAATCCAGCAGCTCATGGAACCAATGGCAATGGCAATGCACAGACCAAGAGCCTGCCCTCAGTGTGCCAAGTCCCTCTTCATGCACTGCTCCAGCTCCTACCCCAAGTCCTATCATTACACGTGGTGAGGAGGGACCCAGGGGCACGCACATAGGGATCGTGTCCTTTCGTAGGAGTTTAGGCATTCTCCTGCATTGCTTCTCTCTCATTCACCATGCTGAGACCTCTTCTCCTTCCAACCAGCATCCTTTGTTCTCCTGGCTTTGCGGCCATGGCACGTGTGTCAATAAATATGAAGTGGCCTGGAGGACAAAACACAAAGTTCTGATCTTATTTTTGTTGCCAGCCCATTTCTTCCTCCTGCACCACATTTTCCTCATTGTCAATATGAAGAGTGAGACGAGATCTTACAGAGATTTGGGGTGCCACCTGCCACCCCTGCCTGAGCTGGAGCCATACATAGCAAATTCTAAAGGGCTTCATCTTCAGTGAACTGAACATTAATGAGGAGAGTATGTTTTATTCAGGTGAGGAGGCAACAAGGACTCACTTTAAGAGAATATAAGATGTCAGTCCCAGTCACTTCCCCCTCTCTGAGTGCCCCTTTGCTGTCTTGTCCTTGGCACTTTCCTCTAAATCCTGGCCTTTCAGGCTATGGACCTGTCAGAGCTGAGTGCCAGGGCACTGATTTGAGGTTTCACTCACCACCTTGCCCTGCAGAAATGACCAGAGCCCGCCTTGAACTTTTTTGCTTGCAGCCAGAGTCTCCTGCCCTCAGCTGGGAATTGACCAGGTGGAGGCATGAGTTATAATGCCCCTCTCCCCCTCTCTTCCACTGTCCATCCCTTTGCAGCCCCTCACCATGCTGCCCATGGCCTCTGCTTGGCTGTTCTGGGCCGCTGTGTGATACAGCTTTCCTTCTCGGAGGCCATGATGCTGAAGGCATGGAGAGAACCCAGAGTGGCAGAGTCCTGGCCACTGTGCAGTGACCTCTGCAGACCTGGGCCAGGAGGCCGTTAGAGAGAGTGGGCATGGGCTTCAGCCAGCTGGATGAAGGCTACTGAGCAGCAGCTCTGCAGAACAAGCATAAGTGTTGACATACTCCCTGTCCCAGATGCCACAGAAGGCAGGGGTGTGCCCAAATATGTATGTTCCTAGGTCAGGTGAAAGAAAAGCGCTGGCCACCTGCCACCTAGCACCCATCCCTAAGCTGAAGCCATAACAAATTCCTGAGTACCTAGTGTCCCTCTACCCAGCAGTCAAAGTCTCCGAGAGCTCAAATACACCTGAGTCCATTCGCAAGTTCATAGGAAGGGGCACGAATCTTTTCTCTCTGTTGTTACCTGCCCTCCAAGGAATCACTAACTGAAGCTAGAGGAGATCTGCCTCTTACGATCCCCCAGTCTCTCCCCTTTGGATCCCCCCACCCTTACTTTATTTAGTTATTGTATTCAGTAAATACCTTTGAGGGATCTGGAACTTTTCATTTGGCATATGGAAACCATGCATTAGTTTGTAACTAACCAGTTTGGGGGATCCTGAGCATCAGAGATAAATGTGTTCCTGTAACTAACTTAAAAGTACCTGCTTCCCTTTTTAAACTAACCTAAAAATTATGTTTTAAAAAATTAAGATGAAATTCCATAACATACAATCAGCTGTTTTGAAGTGCATAATTCAGCAACATTTAATGTGTTCTCAATAATGTGCAACTCCCCAGCTGTCTAGTTTCAAAACTTCTTCCTCACCCTTCAAAAACACCTGTATTTACTAAGTAATCACTCCCCCGTCCCACCTCCTATCATGCCCTGGTAACCTCTAATCTGCTTCCCGTCTCTGTGGATTTGCTTATTCTAGATATACTATATAAAAATAAATACAACATATGACTTTTTGTGTCTGATATCTTACAGCAGTTAGCATAATGGACTTAGTTTTCTAGGTCCATCCATGAACCTTTTCAAGGTTTTTCCTTTTTTGTAGCTGAATAGATTCCATCTTATGGATTAACCAAACTGTGCATGCTTTCATCCTCTGATGGATTTTTAGGTTGCTACCATTTGGCTACCATGAATAATGCTGCTATAAACATTTATATACAAGACTTTGTGTGGACAGATGTTATCATTTCTCTTAGATATATGACTAGGAGTGGAATTGCTGGATCATATGGTAACTCTACTTTTAACTTTTTGAGATACTGACAAACTATTCTCCAAAATGGCTGCACAGTTTTACATTTCCCCCAGCAGCATATGTGGGTTTCAACTTCTTCACTTTTTCACCAACACTTGTTATTATTGGTCTTTTCAACTCAAGCCATCCTAGTCAGTATGAAGCAGTACCTCATTATAGTTTTAAGTTGCATTTCCCCAGTGACTAACAATGTCAATCATCTTTTCATTCGCTTATTGGCCATTTTTATAGCTTCCTTTGAGAATGTCTATTCAGAAATTTTCCCATTTTAAATTTTTTATTATTGAGTTGTAAGAATTATTTATAAATTATGGATACTAGGCCCTTATCAGATATATGATTTGCAAGTATTTGCTCCCATTCCATTGCTTGCCTTTTCATATCCTTAATAATGCCCTTAGATGCACAGATGTTTTGATAAAGTCCAATTTATCTAATATGTTCTTTGTCGCTCATATATTTGGTGTCATATCTGAGAATCCTTTGCCAAAACTATGATTGTTATTTTTTCTCATTTTTTCTTCCAAGAGTTTAGTAGTTTTAGCTGTTATATTTAGGTGTTGACTGATTTTGAGTTGATTTTTGAATATGACATGAGGTAGGAGTACACATGAACTCTTTGCTTGCGGATGTCAAGTTTTCCCACTTGGATGGGCATGTTTAGAGAAAGGATAAATCAGTAAACCGACATCTTTTGCTGGTTAGATAAACAAAGGTATCCACATAAAAATACATGTAAACCGGTTCACACTTTTCATGTTCAGCATTGTTGTGAAGATATAAAATAATATGTATAACACTCATGGAGTTGAATAGGACCTAATGGTGCCACTGAAGGGAATTTAGGAGACACAAATCATCAGAATCTTCCATAGAAACAGGTACAGGAATCCCTCCCTTCACGGGGGCTGCACTCGTCTGTTCTGTTTCTGTTTTGCTCGGAAGCCCTGCATGATGTCTCAGCCCACATTTGCCCTGGGTGTGCTCATGGCATCTGCCTCATTGCTGGGTCACTGGGGCAGACAAGGCCAGTCCTCAGAGACGGGTCCTGCCCTGGGAAGGCAAGGCTGCCACCCTGGAGCATCTCCCAGAGACCATAGTGCCTTGCATCTGGCTGTGGGGGACCAGCTCTGGGTCTCTCCCTCTTCGTGGACGAGTAGTCTCAGATGTCACCACCACAAGGTCTGGTGATTCATCAACACAGGAGAGTACTGAACTAAGAATGTGATTTTTTTCATGGGTTCACATCCCAGGAACAGGGTGCTGAACTCCACTGAGCTCAGTTCTTAAATAGTCATTATCCTGGGTGGCCACCCTTGGGAGCGACTGCTCTGCCCTCTGGGACTTCAGTTCCTTCAGTGATCTGTTGCCTGATCACTTCTAATGATTGTGCTTGCTTCTCTGCTACCCGCTTACGCCGTCATCCAGAACTACGTGTTCTTTCCTACTCCAGAACCTCCTCCCTTCTAACCGCCTCAATCAGCCACTTGGGACACACAGCTTTGAATCTCCCAGAGCATCGCTGCCTCTGCCTTCTCACTGCCTCTTGGCTCTCCACTGCCTTCACCTGCTCCTCTCCTGCTTAGACCCCATTGACCACCACTGTAGCCACTCTCCCGCAGGTCTCTTCTGCTTTCCTTTCGTTTGGTTTAGGCCCCAGCAACATCCCAGCCATGGATCGGCCCATCCACCCCTTTCTCAGCACTGATACCTGGCCCGTTTGATGCTGCTGGAGAACATCAGACCCACTGGTGTATGCCTGAAACCAGAGCCATCAGAACCCATGCTCCTCCTTCACCTCAGCACTGCCTCGTCTCCAGCCTGAAGCCATGGTGGGAGCAGTGGACACTCTCTTCCACCCATCTATCACCCTCAACACGGCTCCCTGTGCCCGTGTCCTTAAGGACTGCCTACTGGGACTTTAGTGGCACATTTTTGCTCCTGTCTTCCTCTTTATTTACCTCTTTTTGGTTGCTGGCTCCTGACTTGCTCTTCCTTCTTAAAAAAAAGGAGCCCAAATTTGCCCCGTTCCCTCATGTCCAGCCCCTTCCTTTGCTCACTGGCTTCTTCTACTCCATTCTCCCAATGAGCCACTGCAGCGTGGTCATCCAGCCCCCTGTGGTTGAACTCAACCCAAGGAGCAGCCTCCAGCAATGAGCTCTCATGGGTTCTCTGCAACACTGGAGGGTGAACCACTTCCTCCTTGGTTTCCACGGTGACACCTCCTTACAGGTGCTCCCTACATTTCCCAGCATGTTTCTTCTCCGTTTCCTTTGCAGGCATCTTTTCTCTGCTGGTAGCTTAGATGTTGGGTTTTCTCCAGTTCTGTCCTTGTTCATCCTCTCTTGTTTCCCTGGATCACTTTGCTAACCTGGAGTCTCCCATGATCTGGTGAAGCCTGGAGGTGGGTGGCCCTTCCCAGCCAGTGCTATCTGCCACATTCTCTGTGTGGCAGCTGGGCTGGGAGCAGCTGGTGACTCCACCAGGAGCACTGTGAAGACATTGGTCTCTGGGGGTTTGGGCAGATGACCTTCTGCACAGCAGTTCTGGGGAGGCCCCTGTGACTGTGCAGCCTGTGAAGCAGCATCGTGGGCATCGCTTGAGAGCTTGTTAGATCTAACCAAGAGCTTGTTACATCTGCAGGATCTCAGCCTCCCAAACTCCTGAACCAAATGCACATGTTGACAAGGCCCCAGAAGCGACCACAGAGCAGAGCGTGAGGGACTGCGGAGGACCCGTGTCAGCCTGCTGAGATGGGGCAGAGCAGGGAGAGAGTCAGGGAACTCAGTTTCTTAAGATGCTTTTGCTTCAAAATACAGGCCAGGTTTCCAGTGGAAATTTGATGAAGGAGCCCTACATTTTTTTCTAATGGAATGGAAGCTTATACTTGGTAAACAAGAGATTCTTATTTGAAAACAACTCTTGCTCCAACTTCGTTGGCTACCCAGGGAATCAAATTAGAAGGGAGAGAAGTGGTAGCAGCGAAGCAACCTGGCCATCCGTGCCTGATGTGGGCAGGTCTCAGGGCTGAACTTTTCCCACCCCTCAGTCTAGGGCCAGGCCTGAGCTCAACACCACTCTAGGGGAGGGAGATGAGGATTTCTCTGAGGGGTTGTATGTTCCCCCTCAGTTTCCTCCTTCCTAAGGCAGCCAAGGGCAGTGCCGTCCAGGGTACTGCATGTGCCCAGCAAGGCCTGTCCTCCCAGCCCTGCCTTCCTCTATCCCTTAGGCCGAAGTTCCTATACTTTGCTCGCTGAACTGGGCCTGCAGAACTGGAGTACACAGGCCTGCGACAGCTGCGTGTGACCAAAATCACCCCTGGCTTTTGAGTTGACTCCTGAGGCCAAAAACAACAGCTCCTCCTGCTGTGTATGACCAGGGTGGTTTGGGTTTAGTTGGTAACTCGCCTCGTCGCCAACCCTGCCTCCATAATGAGCACCCCCCGGGCTGGGCAGACAAGGCCCGGGCTGTTTGCAAGAAACAAGAGCCCTGCTGTGGGGCCAGTGTGTTCTGCTTCCACGCTCCAAATAGAGATGATGGGGATGGAGAGGAAGTGAACTTGGGATGGCACCAGGCTCTTATGGTTTTAGACAGAAGAGAAATGACAGAATAAGAAAGCTCCTGGCAGCCTCTGGAAAGGGCCAGGGTCTGGGCTTCAGTCCTGCAGCCACAGTCCAGGGCGTTGCCATGACTGGCCATCACCTCCTGACCCTTCCTGCATAGGGATCTTTGCTGATCCCCAGCCAGAGGTGCCCTCGGCCTCCGCTGCTGCGTGCCTCTCATCCACCCCTTAGCCATATCCCTGGCCTTCTGGGGCAGGCGTGTCCCACATCTCCATAGGGCATATGAAGGCATACAGCATACGAAGGCATGTTCTATGCCTTACAGAGTTGCAGACTCATGAACTGTTGCTATAATGAGAGCAATAGTTGTAACCACATCTTGTCTTTCTTGGCAGGCACAGAGACACACCGCCTAGGACCCCTGTAAGAAAGTACTCGCTGCTGCCCGGATGCCAGAGGTGTGTTTAGCTGAGGGCTAACCTCCTAGTCAATGCCACTCCTCCTGGGGCAGCCCTCAGGCACTGACTAAGCAGGGTGGTGGCACCAGGGCATAGCTGTTCCTGTCTGGCAGGGTCTCTCCTAATGGCAAATCCCTGCTCCAGAGCTCTCCAGCCTGGCAGAGATCATGTCTCAGGGGCATGGGCCACTCCCTGCCCAGTCCCACTCCCCGCCTTTGTGCTACTCCCAGGACATCTTTTGCACTCTTAACTCTGCCTCGCCCTCTGCTGCCCAGAGAATCCAGCTGGGGCAGCCTGGCAGGGCTGGGGCCAATGCAGTTCCAGCACCTGGCATGCAGCTATCACCAAGCCCAGCGGCCAGGTCAGTCTTCCAAGTAGGAAGGTGATGGCCAGGCCAGAGCACAGAGAGCTATACCCTCAATGAGGACCATATCCTGCCTTCTGGAGAGGGAGTGAGGAGGCCGGGTGATTCAGAGCCTCCTTTACCACCTCGGCTGCCTGGGGCATCCTCTGGCTGACACCACGGTTTCAGGATTCCCAGGGATGTCTGCTCAATGTTATATCCCTGAAGGTGCAGCCGAGGTAGAAAAGCATGGGATAGTGTGTGCATGGGTGTGTGCATGTGAGTGGAGGGGGAGCTGTGGTGCATGTGTGGGCAGCGGGTGGTGGGGGACCTTGGACATCCCCCTGTGGGCCTCCTAGGCCTGGAGACTGGATGTGTGGAGGGAGTCAGGGTGGATGAGCTCTGGGCCTCAGCCCAGCTCCCTCCCCAAACACAGGCAGGATATGAGTTTGGAGGAAACCTAGCAGGCTCTGTCCCAGGGTCTCAGCCCCAGGGTCAACCCCACATGGGCCCATCTGAGTCCCCGAAGGGTGTGGTGTAAGCGGGATCAGGAGGAAGTCTTGACCCCACGGCCTCTCCCTGCCTGTCCTCCAAAGCCTAAAATGACACCATTTGGGAGGCCTGCCTTTGCAACTACACAGCTTCACTTTTTGGGGAGCAAATCCTAGGAGGTGGTGAAGCTTTATGACAAATTCAGCCTTGCAGAAACTGCCTCCGCCTTCCACTCCCGTCTCCTGTGCCCTCGCTTGTGCCTTTGCCCCCACCTTGGGGTGCCCACAGCAGCAACATGGCCTACACTGCAGGTCTTCTCACAGCTCTGAGGGGCTGAGCCCTGTTATCCCCCTCACCTGGCACTGCCTGGCACAGGGCACAGGCTCATCCAATGAAGATGGGGTTCAAGTTCAGGCCGATGGCAAGGGAGACAGCACCATCGCTCATGCCTGAGTGTTGGATGCTTGTTTACCTGGTGCAGAAGGAGCTTTCTGGACACTCCATGTTAGTTCCTTCGTTTCATTATCATAGCTTCGTCCTCATGAGGTTGGTGCTATTACTATCTCCATTTATGAGGAGGACTGAGACACAGAGCAATTAAGGAACGTGCTTCGGTGTCACACAGCCTGGTGGCGGAGGGAGGATCCCCGTGTAATGGGTCAGGCTGTGGTGGAGCGAGAGTGGGGGACCTGGGGCTGAGGCCAGCAGCCTGCTCAGGCTGCAGGGTCATCTCCAAGAATCATTCATATTTCATCAGGCTTACATTGTCCTGAGGGGTTCTCAAAAAGGCCCAGGGAGCCTGGTGGGAACAGGAAGAGACACTGTGGTCTGGGCATCTGTTTCCAGTGACATCTGTATTGGATGTCTGTCTAGGCTGCAGCCAGGCCTCCCTCCTGCCAAAGTGCCAGCTCCACCGTCCTGCTGGCTGGCTGTGCCTCAGCAGGTCTGTACTGTGCTTTGAAGCCTCATCAGCATGTTTTTCCCCAGGCGGGGGATGGTGGGCACCCGGGGACACGGCTGTGAGTGGAGGAGGCCAAGGTTCTGAGGCAGAGGCAGCCCAGGCCCATTGCAGTGCTGGCCTATCCTGTGCTCCTGGAGGACACAGGGACAGGCACCTACCAGGTGAGCTTGTGCCCAGCACACCTGGGGTGCTTTCACACCCCTGTCTCACTGAATCCCATGGCACCTCTGTGATCTCCACTTTCCAGGAGAAAACAGTCAGGGAGTTCTAAGGCCACCCAGAGGTGAGTGGGTCGGGTGGTCAGGATTTGCACTCAACACACAAAGAGATGGAGAAATATATCCAGCCCGGGTCTGAGTCTCAGCGGTGAGTCACTTGGGTCAGGCATTAATCCCAGACCATTCTCATCTAGATAAGAAAATGAGTGGCAGGTGAGGCTCCCCCAGAGAGCCAGCACCCTGCGTGCAGGAGGGGCAGGCCCAGGCCCCTGGCTTCAGGCAGGTCAGCCAGCTCCTGGCTCCTGCATGGCATATCGCACTGGTCTGGGCACTTCCCCCACCTCATCTTCATGCATGGGTGGGGTCAGGAGGGAGCGCTGCCTTTCAGCCTGCACACAGAGAAGCCCGAGGTGGGTCCCACGTGGTGACCCTACAGAGCTGCCCTTGTCCTGAAGCACAAGGCAGGCTGGAGTCCTGCTGACCTGTTTTGGTTTTCTCTTCTGTTGATCTGGAATGCTAATTCCCTTTTCACAGAGTGGTGGGGAGGATATGGGGGTACGTTACACGCATTACAGAGCTGCAGACTCATGAACTGTTGCTATAATGAGAAGCCGAGGAAGAAAATGGGACAGGAATTCAAGTGTCGAAAGAAAGAGTTAGTCTGTGGGGCAGGGATTTCCAAATTTCTGGTCAGGAGTCTCTGGGCGAGGCCCAGGGCTAGGTGAGGCCCTCTGCCCTCATCTGTCCCTGCCTGTGGCCAATGTCAGAACAACTTTCTGAAGGTCCTGAGAGGTGCGGTCCTCCTTCAGGTGCCACACTGGTGAGACGCTGTCTGGGTTTTTATTGAACCTGATCAAAAGCCATAAGCCAGCCATGAAGCAGATGCTGAGCCTTGTCCCGGAAGTGTCCACTACATACAAGAGTCTCCTAAGTGGCCGGGCAGAGCCCTGTCTGGAGCTCATCCGGGCTTGGCCGGCTAAGGGCAGCAGGCTCCCTGGCTCTATGGAGGCTCTTGGGAGGAGGATGGCTGTTCTAGGAAGAAGGGCCACTTGGTCACTTTGCTTCATTACCAGTGATAAGAAACTGCAACTGACTTGCACAAGATGGTGCAACCCACTCCCGGCGGGGCTGTAAGTCAACAGGGGCCTGAGTGTCTTCCCTGCCCTTGGCTGTGCTTTCCTGGAGACAGAAGGCTGGCTCTGACATGCTAGGAGACCCCTCCTGATTTTACATTTCTTCTCTGGGGCCCAGTAGGGCCTCTTTGCTCAGAGCTGTGGGAGCAGAGTGGCTGGGAAACCCACGTGTTCAACTCCCGCACAGAGCCCCTGGCTTATGCTGGGCTAAGTTTGCCACTCTATATATTCCCTTCCATTTTTTGGCTATTCCTGAGGGCCCACAGGTGGCCTGCCCTGGTCAGAGAATCAACCCAACCTGCTACCCTGTTGGGCTCTGTGGGACTGAGGAGGGAGAGGCTAGCGGGCCCCCCTGGCTTGCTGTGGAACTGGAAACCCAGGCTACCCTCAGGCGGGAGAACAGTACAGGCCTAACAGAACATGGCCCGTGGGGGAGAAGTAGGACTCGGCAATCCAGAGCATGTGCTTGAAGGGGAGGCAGGGCCTGGGTTCAAATTCAGATGCAGACTTCCCAGCTGTACTACTGACCCCCTGCGTCTCCCAGGGCTGCGTATGAGCACCCTGTATAGCAATTAGAGGTAAACCCTTTAGTGCAATGTCTGAGCCCCATATGCAAGCGGCTGGGGAAGTCATGGGAGTTGCTACTGGTGCCACGTCAGACAGCGTATTTGGCTCATCTCAGCCCCTGTGATGGTGCAGGAGGTAATATTATACCCATTTTACAGGTTGGGAAAGCTAAGGTAGAGAAGACAATAGACCATTTTGATTTGCCCCAAATCTCACTGAAATGCTGATGTGTTTAGCCCCGAAGGCTGGACTGCTATCTACTAACCTTCACATTATCTCCTGGGGTTGAGGTTTGATGCTCCCCCGTACTCTGGATGCTGGTAGAACCGGGTTTCTCTAGTGCAGGACTTAGAGCAACAAGCTTTTTTAGCACAAGCAAGACCCACCATAATTGAACATTTCAGAGATGAGAAAGTACTGCTTTCTTCTACTCCCAACTATCTTCTAACAGACATGTTTATTATGATGCCACGAAAATAACAAACCAGGCCTAGGAAAGCAGTAAGTAAAAGTGAAGAAGCAAGGCTAGGTAAATAAGACATGTATCTGTCCACTGCAAAGACCAACACTTGAGCTCTAGAGTTCACCCTGAACTTCTGGCAGCAAAAATGAACCTCAACAGGTGATAACATTCTCACAGCCACAGAGAAGCCCCACTGGCTGTGGTTGTTCAGGGACATTCAAGATTTCCATGACAGGGCTCGGCATGTGAGGCGGGCTTCCAGACCTTCCCAGCTGCAGACGGTAATGGCCGTCCCTTGGCTGCCCTTGAGGAATCTCCTCCTTGGAAGCCGAGATCTCAACTTCTGAGGTTTCTGCATTGCTGGGGGAGGGACGGGCCTTTTCTCCTTTCATGAAACACAGGTGGTTAACTCCACCAAAAGTCAGTCACTTAGTGGGGGGAATGGATCTAATGGGGAGATGCCTGTCAGAACAGTCATTTGATTTCTAGACAATGACTAAGTACTTCCCAAAGGTTCCCCTTGTCCAGAGACATTCTGGCTTCATGGACACCTGTGGCTGTGGTCACACAGAGGGTGGGTGTGGATTCTGGTGCTGCACTTGGCTGCAAGTGGCAGAGAGGTGGGCTGGGCTTGGGGCATGTGGGGCTAGCAGCTGGGATGGTGATGTGGTTAATCAGGGTCCCATGCCCATGCTCCCTTTCTGCTCCCTGGCACCCTCCAAAGGAACCCAGACATTTTCTCAGTGACCTGTGTTTAGCTGTGTGCCAGAGGCTGATTCCTTTTGACTGGTCCTGGGGCGATGCCATGGGACGATTGCTCTGAAATGCAAGTCTGTCTATTCCAGGCTCCGGAGGGGCCTCCAAGTCCAAAGGCCCTGCTCTCTTCCCTTCCCCAGGGAAAGTGAAGGACGGTCCCAGCTTCTTGCTTGAAGAATACTACAACTTTCACTCTCAGAAGAGAAGTGTGAGCCAAGAGGGAGGGAAATAATTCCTGAGCATCTTGTACCTGGTACCTCCAGCGGAAGATTCAGCTTCTCAGTTTGTCCATAATGGAGGACTTTTCTGGGACACTCAAAGTGGAACAGCTGGTCACCCAGCTCCAATAACCCCATGGCATTCTCATGAGGTGGGAGCTCTCACTGCTCTTTACAGATGCAAAATCTGGGGCTCCAGGAGGCCATTTGCCCCATCTGGGGTCTCCAAGGTCATGGTCCTTCCACTCCTGCATCTTGTAACTCCTGAGGATGTGAGAAGACATTCAAAACCTAGCAAGCTGAGTTCCCCGAAACCTCTGGCTTTCCTGGGCTTGTTTTGTGCTTACTGGTAAGGAGGCCCTCCTTCCCCCAACTCCATTCTCTATGAAGAAGGAATCCCTCCAGTAACCTCTGAGGCCTCTGTGTGCCCTAGATGTCACTGAAATCCTGTGACTGAGGAATACTGATCTTCATGTGGCTCAGAGCCAAATTACCAGCCTGTGCTCAGACTTCTGTCCCATGTCGGGATCGCCTGCGCTGCAGAGAACACTCTTGGCCATGTGGGGTTGGAGGAGGAGCTACGTCTACCTGGCAAGTCTGTGTAGCTGCCATCTAAGGCCACATTCTCCAATCAGCTTTGCCAGAATGAAGGTAACATCTTGCTCCTGCTTTTACCTCCCAGTGGATGCCTAAGAGGAATGTTATATTTTGAACCCCCTAAAGCCCCAATGTGTAAGTTTTCCTATTTGTCAGAGACTTCTAGCAAGACCTTTATCCCAGGAAAAGCCACAGAGCGCTTTATTTCTAGCAAAGCACTTTGCGGCTTTTCCTGCGGGACCCATGGATGACCGCAATTTTGTTTCTCAGAAGAAAGGAACCCTGTGTGAAGAGGCTAGTTAGAGTCTCGTGGGAAGTCGAGGAAAACAGGCTCTGAGCTTTCCCAGCTGAGGGTCCAGCATTAATGCCAAACCTTTCTGTGGCTCCCAGAAATGAGAGACTTGAGAGCTTATGGGACAATACAGGGGCTTCCAAAACGTCCTCCCGAGAAAAGGCATGCAGGGGCTGCGGGAGACCTCTGTTTCATTCCTGCCCCAAGAAATCCTGCCTCTCTGGTCTCTGGCTGGAGGCAGAAAGAATTGTACCCTCCTTCCCCCTTCCCTCCTCCTCATCCTAGAGGATCTTGAATCAAAGGGGACCTCACGCCTGGCTTGTTCTTATCTTGATTGGTGCCCTAAGCTTCCCCTCTTGGTATTTTCAGAGAAAGGGCTTAGGCTAATCTGAAAGTCCTGCTGGAGACCACCCACCTCCCTAAAACAAGCAGCTCACCTTTCAGCCCTGCACTGCCTGTGCCTGGGAGGTTTGACAGGCATGCTCACACTGAAAGTGGCTGGTCAGCCCTGAGAGCTGTGGCTTTCACAGATGTCGGAGCCAGAAAGCTCACTGGCAGAGTCCTTCCTCTGAATGACATCACTTTGTCCATTGGCCTGGGACAGGGCAGTGAAGGTGAAAGCTGAGAAGATGCGGCAAACGGGACAAGCACTATGGTCCCCTGGCAGGAGGATGGATGTGGGAGGCTAGAAAGCTCCCGGCCTCTCAACAGAGCTTCACAGGGGTCTTACCCACACTACCCAAATATGCCTCTGGGGCAAGGATTTGGGGGGTGAAGATCAGATAGAGCTCAGGGTTTGGTTTGCAAATCTTCAGGCACGTCTCCTGGTGTCCTCTGAAGAGGAAGTCACCACCTCAGAATGTTACATGCCGGGCCCCACCTGGAGGCACTTTCCTGTGTTTGTCACTCTGTTGCCTCATCCTTGCCCCTGCAGGCAACCTGTAGGAACAGCCTTAAACTGAGAGTGACCCTGGGCTTATTTGTGCGAACAGCAGAAAGTAGGGAATGACGATACCAAGGGACAGGATGAGAGAAGTCCACATTAGGAAGATGAAGCCGTTCAGAGTGTAGGGTCTCAGGCAGAAGAACCAGAGGGTTAAGGTGCCTGTAGGTCTATGAAGAGTTGTTTCAGTTAAACATTCCACCCCAAAACCTAGTGGCTTAAAGAGACAACTTATGATTATTTCTCCTGGTTCCGTTTTGGTTGACTGGGCTCAGCTGGGTGGTTCGTGTTGAGGGTCCTCATGCAGTTGCAGTCACAAGGTGCTTGGGCTAGAGTAAGTGAGGGCTCTGCTAGGCAGGACAGCTGGCTGCTGATGCTGGCCTTTGGCTGGACACTCAGTTGGCATGTCAACACCTATCTGTGGTCTCTCAGTGTGGCTTGGACTTCCCACAACATGGAAGCAAGAGGCCCAGAGAATATCCCAAGGGTGAGTTGGCAAGAGGCCCAGGTAGAAGCTACAAGGCTTCTTTCAACTCAGCCTCAGATGTCTTAAAACATTACTTGCATCACACTGTATTAGTCAGGAAGTTAATAAGGTCAGCCTATTTTTGAGGGGATGAGGATTAGATGCCACCTCCTGACATGAGGAGTTGTTTGTGTACGTACATAGAGGCAAGGACAAGAGGGCAGCACCTGGCATCGGTCTCTTGCTGGAATTCCCAGGTAGAGTATGGGAGGCAGGGATGAGGGTTTTCTTCAGGCCACTTTTTTTCCTCTTAGGCCACTGGTCCGTGGGGAGCACAGGTCAAGGGCAAACTGCTGGTCAGAGCCCTAACCCAGGGCAAGCCCAGAGGCTATAGTTATGTGTAGAACTACAATACATATCTGGTGTTGCTGTTGGCAGCAATGATAATTGTGAGGCTATTTCACAAATGCACTTCACAAAACATTTTCACATCTACATAATTTGCCAGCGAGTAAGCAAGAGGTTAGTGAGAAGCAGAATATTCTTTATCTACCTGTGTTAACGGTGAAGAGACAGGCTTGAAGCAGTCAAGTGACTTTGCTCACATGACATGAGTCTTCTGCCATTTGCCCCAGCTCAAGCCCACCCATCCTCACAGGAGATACCCTCCGTGTATTAATGTCCTCCTGTCCCCGGCTTTGCCAGCATCCTCAAGCGCTCTTCATGCCCCTGGGCAATGGATCTCCTGGGCTCTGACCTGGCTCTCTTGCTGTCTGCTGAATGCCCAGCTAAATGGCTTCACTTCCATGTGACTCTGTTTTTCCATCCTTAGTGTGGAATTGGAGCCAGGACTGGGGAGCAAGGAAAGGAGTTGGAGAAAGCAAAACCTTTCTGGGTGGTGCAGAGTGGGCTCTGGGAATGGCCTGGGGGCAGACAAGGAGGCCAGTTCCAGCTAGCCCCATGGCCCCCCTGCTGGCTGTCACTGGGTGGCTTCTCTTTAGGCCACTGGTCCAAGGGGAGCATAGGTCAAGGGTGAGATGCCGGTCAGATCCCTAACCCAAGGCAACCCCCAGAGGCTGCAGTTATGTGTGGAACTGCAACTGCCCCAATCTTCAGCTGTTGAAATATGAAAAGTAATCCTGTTTTGCCTAATGTACTCAAATCATTCAGAAGTGTGTGTGTGTGGCGGGGGGAGGGTATCTAATGAGTAGATATTTTAAAACAGGTTTCATTAATCAACTGTACTTACCATTCCCTGCCCAAGTCCCTACCCTTCCTCTGCCAACTCTGAGCCATCTGGGGGTGGTCTTGGCTAGTATTACACTCAACACAGGTGAGGACCATCAGTAACACTGGCTGGAGTTCCCTGAATGTGCCAGCCAGTCTGGAAACTGTGGGCCCAAACACCAGCAATGCCAGTGGCTGACCCCTGTCTCCCTGTCACATCCTGGTACTGTTATAGGACCCTGGCCGTCAAACTCAAGGAGCACATTGGTCACATCTGTGAGAAAACACACAGCATCTGTGATGGGGTAAAAGTGCTTCATCTATGGAGTGAGTTTGTGTATCTTACAAAAGGGCTCAGCATGGGGGTAAGAGTGGAATTTCACCCCGAGGATCAAGCTCTGTTTTGACCCTGATATAGGAGAAGGAGGAGGGGAAGGAGGAGGGGAAAGAGGAGGACACCATACAGAAGAATTAAACTGACACCATACAGAAGAATTAAACCCCTGACACATAATTTTCCTCCCCCTGGATGGCAGCCCCAAAATGCTGCCCCCTGTTGCCAGCATAAACACTATTTTCAGCTTCTGCCTTGGGCTACCAGTCATAAAATATAAAATCCACAGAGCCCTAAATCAACAGCAGGGAGAGCCAGCGCATGTGGTGGGTTCCAGTATGGCCTGGGAGTCTGCAGGCATGGATTCCTTGAGACCCTGCCCTTTCTAGATCCTTCCCAAGTTCCCTCGGGGAAGCCTCACCATGCCTGGGGTGGGGAACAGCAGGACATTTCAGAGCTCTGGGGTGGAGAAAGGGAGACTCAACCAGGAGACAAATGATGGAGCCCTAGGCATTGCCCATATAACTGGGTGCTGCCAGTGAAACTAGCAGTCAGCAGCAGGAAACCTCAGGAGGCTCTAGGGCTCCATGCTCAGAAGAGCTGTTTGGAACCTCTTGGACTCCCACAGGCAAGAGTGAAGTGGGGGAGAGGCTGGTATCCTTGGTATCCACATCTGGCAGAACTACTAAAGTCAGTGGGGGCCGGGGGCAGGGGTGACACTCCCCCTCTTACTCTAATCCAGGAAAGTGGTCCCCATGTCTCCAGAGAGGGTGGCCTCCTGTGGCTTCTTCAATTACTGTTTCAGTTAATTATTTCTGTGTGATAGACTACCCCCAAATTTAGACACTCAGAATAATTTGCCATGCTCTTTCACAGTTCTGAGGTTTACGGGGCTCAGCAGGATGGTGCTCTTTCATATGTATGCAGTCAGATGTCACCTAGGACTAGAGTCATCTGAAATCTCTCCTGGGCTGGACACTCAAGACAGCATTTTCTCTCTCATGTCCAGTACCCAGACTGAGATGGCTGGCTGGGAGTCTCTCTCTCTACAGATGACCTCTTTGTGTGGATAGGCTGGGCTTCCTCACATCATGGTGGCTTCAGAAGAGTTGTACTTCTTACCTGATATCACACTTATTGTGGATTAAATGAGGATGTGTATGTTGGGAAACATGGTTCATTAGGGAGTCATCTTTAGAGACCAGCTTCCACAGGTAGAAAGAGAGGGGCTAATACTGGGGTGATTTGAAGACCTTTATTTCTTCTTGTTAAACTCACCGTGGAGCCAAAATGGCCAACGGGGATCATCTGGTGCACTGCTTCAGACGTCAAACAGGGCCTCCTAGTGCCCTGAGGGTTCCGGGGTCATGTCCAGGCGGACCCCCTGGTCCCTGCAGCAGTCTGCCTGCTGTAACTATATCCTGAAATGCTCTTCAGACAACTTGGTTCCTTGTTTCCATGTGTCCTGCTATCCTGTTGTCAAAGCAATCACCCAGTCCTGTTCCCAGGACTTATTATTATTATTATCTGTCTTTGTTTATTATAGCCATCCCAGTTCTTGATTCTTTATTTCTTATAGCCATTTCTTTTCTATTGCTTTCACTGCCTCTAGCATCTCTTTGCTCCAACCCATGGAACATGGTTGCCAGGGTAATTATCATCAGATGTTGCTCTTAGCCTAATATTCTCCTATAGAGGAACTTGGAGTAGATATGAAAATTCCCAAATGAGAAGTTCAGGGAAAAGAAAACACATCAGGTCCTATGAAGTCAAAGTCATTTCTCTTTGTTTGATCCTTAAGTGCACACATTGCTTCTTTGAGTTTTTTGGTGTCATATATATATACAATTCCAATATTCATGAAATGCACTCTTTTAGTGTGCAAGTCAGTGGTTCTTAGTATGTTTACACTGTTCTACAATTATCATTCCTATGTAATTCCAGAATACTTTTATCACCCCAGAAGGAAATCCCATACCCATTAGCATTCACTCTCCATTGCCCCCTCTCCACTCCCTTACAATTCAATCTATTTTTGTCTCCATGGAATTGCTTATTCTGGATATTTTCTATAAGTGGAATTATACAATATGAAGCCTTTTGTGCCTGGATGCCTTCACTTGTATTATGGTAAAGCTTCATCCATATTGTAATATGTATCAGTACTTCATTCTTTTCTATAGCTGAATAATATTTCGTTGCATAAATATACCACATTTTGTTTTCCATTCGTCTATTGATGCACACCTGGTTTGTTTCCACTTTTTGGCTCTTCTGAATAATGTTGTTATGTCTATCCATATTCAAATTTTGTGTGCATATATGTTTTCATTTCTCTTGATTATATACCTAGAAATAGCATTGCCGAGTCATAGGGTAACTCTGTTTAATATTTTGAGAGGGTGCTGGACTGTTTTCCAAAAAGCCTGAACCATTTCATATTTCCACAGCAGTGTATGAGGGTTCCATTTTCTCATATGCTCACCAACACTTTCTATTCAATGTATTTTTAATTATAGCCCATACTGCTCATATGGTGGATATGAGCAGTATCATATCATGGGCTTTATTGCATTTTAAAAAAGGGCTAATGAAAAGATACAAGTATCAGCTGGTCCAAGTATGAACAACCCTGAGATAATGAAGGCAGAGTTGCAATCCTAATGCTAATGGGGAGAGTTCCCTGCCCTTCTGCATCATAAAGTCCAAAGAGTCCTTGATGGCACAAAGCCCTCCGTAGGGCACAGAATCAGGGCTGGCAGACTCCTGTCTAATTCTTATAACATGGGCTTCCTTCAAGAAAGCTGGAGTCCCATCCCTTTTAGTAGAGCTGACTGGCTGCTTCTACCATCGCCATGAACAGGACCTGGTCCATCAAGAACTTGACCTGATGCAGAGGTGGGTCCTCACTCACATACATGAACCCAGCAGGCCAAGGCAGGACATTGTGTGAAAGGATCAGCAGCATGAGAGCATTGACCTTGAGGAAAGTGCTCAGGCCCCTCTCAGGCTCAGCTAACCCATTTCAAAGGTGAGCAGGTGGGATTGCTGCTCTACTCTACTGCTTTTGAAAGAATACAATCCACAGCCCCTGCCTGTATTGGTTTCTCAGGGCAAACATAATGAAGTACCACAGACCAATGTCTAAGCGACAGAAATTGATGCGCTCACAGTTCGGGAGGCCAGAAGTCCAAAATCAAGGCAGCAGCAGGGCCATGCTTTCTCTCCTCATTTCTTGTGGTTTCCAGCGATCCTAGGCCTTCTTTGGTGTGCAGCTGCATGACTCCAGTCTCTGTCTCCATCACCACAAAGCTGTCTTCCGTCTGTGTGTCTTCACATGGCTTTCTCCTCCGTGTGTGTCTGTGTGTGCCTCTTCTCTCTTTATAAGAATACTCAACATATTGGATTAAGGGCCCACTTCACTTCAGTATGACCTCATTTTAATTTATAGCTATATATGCAAAGGCCTTATTTCCTAAAAAGGTCACATTCACAGGTACCAGGAGTCAGGACCACAACATATCTTTCAGGGAAACACAATTAAATTCACAGAACTGCCCGTGGCTCAATGTCAGTCTCTCTTGCCATATTCTCTACACTGTGTCTCGATCCATCATGAATTTCTCTCTTCTTTTCTATTCCCCCACCCTCACCACACTTCCCCCCAGTCCTCTACAGCCCCTCCCAGCTTCTACCATCCGAGTGCCTCTCTCTCTATGCCCTGATGGCAAAAGCGGTAGACTTAGCCACTGTATTGCATCTGGCACTACGTAGTACATTTCTCCATCTGAAGTTAAGCAATGTGGACATGCTAACTTCAGCTTCAGGAAGCATAGAGTCCTTCCCTGTGCTTGCCCTGGCTTCTTCCACAGATGGAGGGGATGCAGAGTTACCTACAAAAAGATATGTGCCTGGTTCTGTGGTTTGCATAGAGCAGTGTGCTCTGCAAATCAGCAGCATCTAGAAAGCTCTCAGCATCTCCCGAGAACTCATCAATAACAGAGATTTTCAGTCCCTAGCTCAGACCTACTGAATCAGAAACTCTAGGTGGACCCTGGCATTCTATGTTCTGACAAATCCAAAGCCATGAAATCAATAAAATTAGAGGAAATGTCATCACTCTAAAATGACAGCTCAAAGAAGAGGTATGAGGACTTGAAGAAGAGATGATAAGATAGCTAAGAAGATTTTAGAAATGAATCTGTAGTAATAACATTGAAAACTGTATAGAAAGAAAAGTTACATGAGAGTAATCAAAAAGAGACCAGATGCTGTTGAGTAAATAGGTAGTGACAAGAAGGACAGAATTGAGAAAATGAAGCAAAATGTAGTGGAAAAAAATAAAGCACTAATATAGATGAGAAGAAAGTGAGATTTGAAAGAAAGAAAAATGCTGTCTCGCATATAAATAATTTATTTTTCTGAAGACAATAGCAGAAAAACAGAATTAAAAAATAAAGACACAGTAGAAGAAACTAAATCTTTATTTTGCAATATAAAAGGAGAGCTCATATAAAGGAAGAGCTAAATTTACCTGAAATTTCATGACCCAGAAAAATGGTCATAGCACAACAAAATATGAGAGATATTCTGATGGAGATACTTTAATTAAAATGTAAAAAACAAACAAACAAACAAAAAGCTCATTGTCTGTCTAGGTTTAAAAACAATCAACTCAATTGCAAGAGGAGAACATTTCTGAAAGTGGCCTGCAGTTTTCACAACAGAGTCATTCAAAGTCAAAGACAATATGTTAATCCTAATCTTCAGATAAGAAAACATTGTTTAAGTTTGAACAAGTAAAGCTGTCATTTAAAAGTAAACGGTAGGTTGGGTATGGTGGCTCATGCCTATAGTCCAGCACTTTGGGAGGCCAAGGAAGGTGGATCCCTTGAGCTCAGGAGTTCAAGACCAGCCTGAGCAATGTGGTAAAACCCCGTCTCTACCAAACATACTAAAACTTAGCTAGACGTGGTGTCATGTGTCTGTGATCCCAGCTACTTGGAAGGCTGAGGAGGGAGAATTGCTTGAGCCCAGGGGCGAAGGTTGTAGTAAGCTGAGATCTCGCTATTGCACTCCAGCCTGGGCAAGAGTGAGACTCTATTCCTGAAGAAAAAAATAAAGATTAATAATAATAGTAATAATTTTACTGAAAGAGAGACCCTTTTTAAGTGCCTGGCAGGTGTGTGTGCCAGAGAGAAAAGGGGATGAAATACTGTTTACTGCTGTCATCCTACCACCTCAGTCAGAGCGACTCTACAGCATTCCACATGCACGTTCTCCTGATAGGAGGCCTGCGTACTTGTGTGTGTAGGGGTGGTGATTGGGGCTGGTTATTAAAATCACTTGACCAGCTGTGATAAATATAGGGACCACAATAATTGAGTCATGGCTTCCATTTAGCAACTGAAACAGAATTAACCTTTTCTTTAAACAAAACAAACTCTTTTTAGCGTAAAATAATACTCATATAGACAATTTAGAAAATACAGAAAAGAGGAAAATAATAGTTGCTAGTAGTACAACTTTAACAAGAACAATTTCTTTCCATTTTTTTCATTGCAGCCTCTTTTATTTTTACATAGCTGTTTCCAAATGAACATAGTTTTTATTTTGCATGTCACATTTAATGTTTTCGTATCATTGGCATTCTTTATGTCTTCATACGTTTTATTTTCATGGTCTAATAATATCTCTTATGTAGAATACATGTATACCTAGCTCGAGCCATAATGTTATTTCTATGTGCTGGCCAGAAAAGGGTTTGGCTTCTGTTGCCAACACTTATAAATAGCAGTCCGGGGCATAAAGCCTTTGGAAGGTGGATTGCTTCTTGGAATAAATTCTCATGAGTGAAAATAATTAGCTGCAAGATGCATCTGGCCTGACACAGAATGCCAAACTGGTTTTTGGAAGGGTCACGATGATTCACGCTTTCACCCACAGGGCAGGGAGAACCATTTCATTACACCCTACTTATCCCTTGAGTGTTCTTCCAGAGGAGAAAAATGACTCTGCAAGAGGCTTTCAATTATTTGTTTCACTGATTGCTAGTGAGGCTAAACCTTCGTTGCGTGTTCTGCAACTGAGTAAATTATCTGCTCCTACAGAAGTGACCTGTGCATCCACTGCCTGGCCCCCTTTTACTTCGCCCAGTCTTCAGCTCTCCAGGCAGATGTCACCCACCCCAGCCCTGGTCTGGGCCAATGTCCTGATCACACCCACCTCCATCCAGCTAGGAGACTCCTGCATTGAGATCTGTCCCCCCCACTAAAGCACGACCTCCCGAGAGCACGGAGACATGCGGGACAGACACATCATCTGTGCTCAGTGCTGAACCAATCTGTGTCTTCCAGTGCCATCTGATGGGATTGCCTTTGAACTGTTATTTCCGTTTTGGAGTCTTGATCTAGAAGTGACTGCCACCAGCTACAAAAGTTATCCCAAAAGTCTTTCATTTCTTAACAAAGTCAGTCTTTCTGGGCCTCAGGAATCTCAAATCCCTTCTGAAGAGCCTCCCAGCACAGGGCTGCTAAGAGTTAATTAATCCACTAGGGAAGCTAGTCTGCCCTGGCAGGGTTCAGTCAATGGAGACGATCACATTTATCAGTTAGTTAAAGGCTTCATTTAGCCCCTGCCCTGAGGCGTGCACGGAGACGTTTTCTTGGGCAAACTTAATTATTGCATCAGAAAAAAGAACATGTTCTCATGTTAGTTTTGGGGAGACAGCAAGCTCCAGCAAGGCTTCCTGTAATTTTCATTACCAGTAATGACATTTTCCACAATCCTGAAGTCATTGGGTTATTTTAATTTTTCTTATATTCCTTGTTTAAATGGTGTAGGAATCTGTCAAGGGCAGGCATGATATCAGTTTTTATAAGCTCAAGAAATTGTAGGGTATTTTGAAAATCACCTAATCCATGCCTCCACCTTCAGACAGCAGAACCATAGCTAAGTCCTCTGATGGCTAAAAACCTCCTGGATCAGTCAAGGTTTCTGAAGAAATGACTTCCACAGTCTCCCTGAACAAGCTGTTCCTTCCACAGTCTCCCTGAACAAGCTGTTCTGTGGTTTGGAAACTCGGAATCAGGAGGGTCTCCCCAGGTCTGATAGTTGTCCTTGCGATAGCAGTGACAGCATAAGGCTCCCTTTTATCTGCTGCAGGGTTCTCAGCCTGGGCTGCACACGGAAATCACCGGGAAAATTCGAAGGTCCTGATGCCCAGGTCACACCCAGATCAATGAGATACCCTGCCTCATGGAGGGAACAGAAACCTGTGTTTTCAATGTCTCATCCCCAGGTCGGGGGGATGCTGATGTGGAGCCAGAGTGAAGACACTAGCTCCGTTTCTGCGTATTTGTCAAATGTCCCACCTGGGAAGGGACATTAAAGTCCACTTGGTTCATGGTTCCCAGACCTACCTCAACAACAGTATCACCTGGGAAGATTAAACAACTGACTGATGCAGGGACCCCACCCCCACTGGCCCTGACTGAATTGACCTAGGGCCTGGCTACTTTTTGAGAGCTCCCCCAGGTCTCTCTGTCTTAGTGAGGAAGCTTGGCCAGGTGTGTTATCTTGTGTGAGAGGAGCTAAGGCAGACTCCAAGAGCCTTCCCATGTGCAAATGCATTCATTTTGCAAGGGCATTAAGAATCCCCGAATTCTGCTGTCAGGCCAGCAGCTCCACTAGGACCCAGTGGCCACTCCATGTGGGTTACTCAGAAAGATGGTTTCTTATTGTCTCGGTGCCTGAGAAGGTCTTAATTCCTGCAACCTGTGAATGTGAATTTCTAGGCAAAAACAATGTATTACAGATGTGATTTGGTTAAGGAATTTGATAAGGGAGATTATCCTGGAGTATCCGGGTATGCTCTAAATGCATCACAAATGTCTTTATAAGAGAGGCAGAGGGAGACTGAAAACAGACAGAAAAGAAGTGATGTGACCATGTAGATGGAGAGTGGAGTGATGTGGCCACAAGCTGAGGAATGCTGGCAGCCACCAGAAGCTCAGCCAGGCAAGGATCAGAGTCTCCCCTTGAGACCCCAGAAGGAGTATTCCCCAGCTTGTTACTGGTAGAGGGTCTTGACTGCAAGTTGTCCAGGTTCTTGGTGTTTTGAATAAAGCATTGACCAAAACACACGGTAAAGCAAGGAAAGACGGAAGCAACAAAAGCAGAAATTATTGAAAATGAAAGTATACTCCACAGGATGGGAGGGGGCCAGATGAGTGGCTCAAGGGCCCCGGTTACAGTATCTTCTGGGGTCCAAATACTCCCTAGAGGTTTCCCATTGGACACCTGGTATTCACCCCATGTAAATGAAGTGGTGGCCAACAATCAGTCTAATTGGTTTGGAAAGCAACCAGAGGCTGAAGTGAAATTACAAAATTACACTCTATGCAAACATCTGATTGGCTACTGCAACCAATCAGAGGTACTTTCAATTTCTATCTGCCTCAAATAATGACAGCTTTGATTATTGCTTTCTAATCTCTCTTACTTTCATTTCTTTTTTCTTCTTATTGCACTGGCCAAGCCCTTTAATACATTACTGAGTTGAAAAAATAAAAGCAGGCAATCTTGCCATTTTTCTGATACTAAAGGGAATGCCTTAAACACCTTTATGTGTGATTTGCCACAGGCTTGGTTAGGTGTTCTTATTAAGTGTTGAGTGGATGTTGAATTTTATCAAACAGATCTTTGCATCTATAAACCTGAGCATGGACTTTCTGCCTTCAGTCTGTTGATATGACATGTTACATTAACTGATTTTCAAAATTCAACATCTCTGGACATTCTGGTGGCCTCCTGACCTGCTATCTTGTGTGGCTCTTCTGGCGTCTACCATTTTTTCTCTGTTCCCATGGGGGTCTCTTTGGAAGAGGGTGACCCTGCTCACCCTGAAGGAGACATTACGTTGTTCATGACTCCAACAGTGCACTTGCAGTCGGGCTTATGCTGATGGACAGGGCTGCATTTCTTCCATCATGTCCCATCAGGGCTGCCTGATCTTGGGACATTTGCCAGCAAGCCTCTCGGGGGCCCCTCAAATCGTCTTTCTCCCAGACTTCCTGACAGTGTACCCCATTGCCTGTGGCCTTGGGACCTCTCTCTTCATCATTCTCCTGCATCCCTGATTCTCTAGGACCTCAGTCCTGGATGCCAGGACCTCCCTGACTGAGGAGCACACCCTCCCCTCCACTCCCCTTCTTGCTGGGCTATGAGGCTGGCCAGAATGTCTAATGGCAGCCCCCATTTCTGGGCCTCCTGTTGCTCAGTTTGGTCTTTCAGAGAGCACCCCTCAAAACCCAGAGCACCAGATGTCAGCTGCCCTCAGGTCCCCATGTCACATATGAGAAGTGTGCAGACCCTGCATACCGCCTGGCCCCAGAGTGGTGCTTAGGAAACATGTGTTGCTTCTAGCTCATTTTTACAGCTGAGCCCAGGTCTAAGGATGCCCACCCTGGCCAGGCCATGGCTAAGAGGTGGGAAGAGGGGCTTCATGGGTTCGCCTGTGTCCCCTGCAGCACCCCTCACTGCAGCCTCGAGCTTACTGGGACCCCCACTACTGACTAAACACACATGTTGGATCCTCCCATTAAAAGCAATGAGAATTTAATCCTTCAGAGTTCAGCTCAAATATCCTTTTCTTAGAAGCCTCCCTAACCTCCCAGACTAGGTCACTGGGTGAGTCAAAGTCCCTGCAAGAAACAGATGGTATATTTAAATTGGGTAATTTGATCAGAGTTCAATGAAGGGACTGTCTACAAAGTGTGACTGGTTTAGGGAAGCCTCTGGGGTGGGGTGGTCCTCTAAGCCAGTGGAGTTACCTTATAGCGGGGAACTCTACCTCCCTGGGCCGATGGGGTAGGGGCAGAACTGATTCTCAGAACCTGTGTGCAGCCTGAAGGCTGGGTGGGAACAGGACCTGCTGCAGAGAATGCAGAGGGCAGGAAGTCAGGAAACCAGGGCCCACGTTCCTCCCAGCTGCCTCTAGCCTCTGGTCCCCAGCTGGCCCTCCCATCAGGTGAACTCAGCTGGAAGACATGGGCCAGCCTGCAGGAAGGCTCTGCACACTGTACATGTGTGCGATTGCATGACTGTGTGTCTGCCCCATGAAAGTGAGAGCTCCACGAGGAAGGAAATGTGCACATCTTGCTCACAGCACAGCATGTGGCACCTTACTAGGGCTCACTAAAAATCTGGGGCAAGGTTATCATCAATGGACCATCCTGGAAGACGCTGCTGCAGAACCCAGTAGGGACTCATCACCCCTCATTCCCTTCAACAACAGTGCCTTTACTGTCTTCTCTTGAGAGGTCCTAGATGAAAGGTCTGAAGGGCAACCCCTGCCTCATCTCCAACTTTACGGCTAGAGCATGCTCACCCAAGCAACGCTGCAGGGCTAGGGGCCTTCAGGGTGGCTTGACGTCCTCCGAACACGTGACTGCTCTCCTACAATGTGTGGGTGTCTCCCCCTGCTCTCATGCCCCAACTTCCCCATGTGCCTTGCTATGGACCGAATGTCTGTGTTCCCCCAAATCCATATGTTGAGGCCCCAAACCCCAGGGTGATATTTTGGGGAGGTGGTGCCTTTGGAAGGTAATTAGGATTAGATGAGGCCATGAAGATAGCACCTCCATGATGGGATTAGTCCTTACGAGGGGAGGAAGAGACCAGAGCGTTCTCTCCTGCATATGAGGACACAGTGAGAAGTCGGCTGTCTGCGAGCCGGGAAGAGAGCCCTCACCAGGGACCGATCATGCCGGCTGACCTTGATCTCCAACACCCAACCTCCAGAACTGTGAGAAATACATGTCTGCTGTTTTAGTCCCCAGACCCTCCGTCTATGGTATTTTGCTGCCACAGTGAAGACATCTCCTGGAAGCTTCTTTCAGAGACTCCCCCCACCACCCCAGCTTCCCTGTCTCTGGCCCTTGACAGCACTCTTGAAGTTTGTTCCTTCTTGTCCTACATGTGGTATCCAAGGAGCAGTCAGTGTCCCTTCTGGATGGTGAAAGACCCTGAACGGTCAGGAGTGGCTCTGGCTTCCAAAAAGTGAAAGTTAGTCCTGGAGTGACAGGTGTGGGCTAGAGGGAACAGCCCCTCCATCCTCAGACAAGTGGGGGCCCTGGCATTCCAAAGCTGTCTCTTCAGGTGCAGAGGAGGACAGGCTCATGTGAAGCAGCTGCTGGCTCCTTCCCTTGGTCTGCATGAGGCCCCGCCCTCCTCTGGGCAGCCTAAAACTGAGTGCTGGGGATATGAAGGGAGCAGCCTTGAGGGGTTCATTCCGGTTATCAGAGAGGCAGACGAAGACCAAGATGGCAGGGTGGGATGGGGGTGTGTAGACTGCCAGACCTCAGGGTGGAAGGAGCCATGAGGAGGTCTGCAGCGCTGGGGGTACCGGGACTCAGAGGGAACCTGAGCAAAGGGGAGGACTTGAGCTGAGTCGTGGGGGACAAGACCACTTTCTGCGTGCAGGGAAGATGACGGTAGAAGCCCTGAAGAGATGCTGTGCCTGCTGAGAACCATCAGACACAGGATGGACCCATACAGGGCTGACTCAAGGGCATGGCGTCCTTGAGGCCCCAGCTTCAGATAGGTAAGTAAGTTGCCTGCATTCTTCTGTTATCTCCGGCTCCTCTCATTTGACTAGGTGTGAGTGACAGCATCAGTGTCTCCTAACTCAGGAGATATCACCCCCCCCCCCCCCCACCAACATCAAAGTCATGTAGGGAGCTCTGTGAAAAGATTCTGGTTTTGGGGCTCCTCCTTCTGAGATACGTGTTGACTGGGCTGGGCAGGGGCTGGAAGATTTGACAGTTTTTAAACCTCTTCCAGCTACTTGAGTGTGTAGCTGGGATTTAGAACCACTCATCCAAGGAACGTCTGCAGAGGCAGGCAAGCTCTTTCTCTGCATGTCCCAGCCTATTAGCTGCCAAAGATGATTCCAAAGTCCATTCTTTCCACTTTAAAATACAAGATGCTGTTGGATAGATCTCATTTTATGTTTTTGAAAGCATTTTTTTTCTTTTTTTTTTTTTGCAAAATTGAATGACTGTGGAGTTTGGGGGAGAAATAGAGGCCGAGTGCCAGCTTTTCTTCTCCCTTTTGGAACTGGTGCATAAGCTCGTGGAAGCACGTGGAGCTTCTGTGGGGTCCTGGGGCACTGACGAGCAGGAATCAGTCAACTGACGGTTCAGCAGGGCGCAGCGAGTGAAGCTTTGACTGCACCCAGGAGGGCTGCAGAAAAAGTCACCATGAGATATTAAACGTCATCACTTTGAGATTATTCATTTTATATATAGAGAGAAATAATTTAAAAAGCCACTTGAGAGATCAACTGAAGAGGTGTGGACAGAGTTTTACGCACAGAGATACACATATTGAAAACCACCAACTTCTTCAGCAAAAAGGAAAAGCTGTTGTGCCAGATGACAGAATCCAGTGGAGAAAAAATTTAGTGACAGGGAGATCGTCGTATAATGTTAACCCAAAGAAATATATTAGCCTACACATAAAGTATCCTCTCAACCATGTAAAATTCAAGAATTAGGCCACAATTTTAAAGTATTTTTAAATATTGCAGTCTTTCACATATCAGTTAATGGTATTACATATGAGTTATTATCTTCTTTCTTATTTATTAGTATTTTAAAGATTTTCTATAATAAGAGTACATTATTTTCATAATCAGAAAAAAATTATAACAAAAAAGTCAATTAAGTGGCAAATGGCCAGCTGGAGAAAGGGTTTCCACATCTAGCAAATAAAAAGATAGAACATTCACTGAATTTGAATTTTGGATAAATGACAAATAAATGTTTAGTATAAGTATGTCCCAAATATTGCCTAAGATATACTTATGCTAAAAAAAGTGTTTGTTACATCTCTGAAATTCTAATTTAATTATGTATTTCTTTAATTTATCTGATAACCCTTCCTGGAGGAGACAGTGAGCAGGCCAGGTGGGGGATTTTGAGCCATCCTGAGAGCGCCCAGGCTGCCCAAAACATAGGCTTTAGCTTGGCTTCCCTATGCCATGCAATGGAGGGCACCGTGTATGCAGCAGCCACGCTCTCTCCCGAGTCCTCTGATCAGTTGTCTTCCTATTTCTGGACTTAAATACAGCTACACCTATTTCATGCAAATGATAACAATAATATTGTGTTGCATGCTAACATTCTCAATGGGTGCCATATTGCTAATCACCTTTGTGGATTTTTATCTCTGATGGGTCACCCAGCAAATGGCAGGTCTTAACCCAGCTCCTCTAAGACAGCATCTATTCTTAGCCCCATTTTGTGGTTAAGGAAATCAATGTTCAGAGAGGACAGAAGCTTGATGGAGGTCACACAGCTGCAGGGTCTGGTCTCAGAGCCCACTGCCCTGCCCCCCTGAGCCTGGTGCAGAAAAGCCTTTATCTGTGCTGTGCTGTCACTGTAACCTTGGAAGCAGCCCTGGGAGGTGCCTGCAGTGGGAAAGCTAAGGGCCCTCCACCCCTCCCCCTCACAGCAGGATCCCATTGGTTTCTTCAGATCTTTCCCCTCCCCTCTCTGCAATAAAGGTTTTTTGAATTTGCTGGGTCTGCTAGATCCTCTCACTATCTCTGGGCCTCAGGCAAGTCACCAGAGCTCCCAGTGCTTCAGTGCTCCTCCCTAGTCCAGAGACATGAGTGTAGCTCTCAGTGCAAACACCCTTCCCACTGGGTTGCAGCATTCCCAGGTGGCTTTTAAATGCGTTACAGTGACAGTTTCTTCAAAACCATCTCTTGCCCTGCTCTCCAGGGCTTTAGCTGCTGATTAAGGATTTATAATAGAACAAACAGAAAAGTGTTTATTTTATGATTGAATTTCTGGCTTCAGCTCTTATCCATCTTATATTATCTAAAGAAACCCAGATGGTGACTTCCGAGGAAACCCCACATCCATCTCATTGTACTTATTTCTTGGTGAGGTCCTTAAACAGGAGTCTTGTTGCAAATACATTGTTTCTCATTTTTCTTATTTCTTTGAGTCCCTTCAAGGCCTTCCACCAAACAAAATCCTAAAGCTTTCTTGGAAATCCAGAAAATTAAGTAAAACAAGAACACTGTAGAATATATTAAATGGCCTGGCACAAATTAATGAAAAGCTCTTTGCTTGTAAAAGAAAAATAAAGATTCAGTTCACTCAAACAAGGAAAGCTCTGTGGCGAAAGCCCACATTTTCCATTTGGCTTCAGCGCCTCCAAGTGCAGTGAGTGGTGAGTGAGCAGCTCAGTGTGCACATGCCCCTGTCGATACGGGTGGCGTGAGGAGGAAGAGTGGTCCAGCACAAGGCAGGGTCTGCTCAAGAACGCTAAGAGATCGAGAATGTCATGTTCACTTTCTGCACGAAGAAACAGGCACAGAAGGGTCCAGCAACATGCCCAGAGTCTCCCAGCCAGTAAGTCGTGAGGCTGGACCTGACTGCGACCCCGAGCTTTCCAGCACATGGCTCTGCCTCCCTCGTGGGCCAACATCTCCAAAATCTAAGGAAGGATCAGTCCTTCAGAGTCAGAATGTACTGCAGTTCAGAGGTTTATGAACCTGGTGTTGGCTCTGAACCATCTCGAGGGTCTGCCTTTGGACTGCCCTGGAAGCTCTCTTGGCACCTCCAGTCATCACTGGGCTAGTCCCCCTCATTCCTATCTCCCTCTGGACTGATTCTCTTTTCCAGCTTCAGCATGAGGGGAGAATGCCAAGATCATAGACCCTGGCCAACAAATGAACTTCGAAGATTTGTCCCCTTCACAGTGTGGTGACCTAGGGCAAGTTATTTGACCTCCAGGACTCAGTCTCCTTGTCTGCAAAGCGGGTAAACTAACGATCACTCCCAGGACTGTTGCAAAGATTTATGAGACACTGAAGATGTTCATTAACCTCATTCATCCTCCAGCTCTTTGCAGGCTCAAATATTTCAGATAAACCAGACCCTGAATGAGTAGGAGAAGGAACATGTGAAGAAAGCCAGGGGTTCACAACATTCCTCTCTTTGTACTAGGTAATGCCGCTCTACTTGTAAAAATTATTCTCCAATAAAACTATATCTAGGGTAGAATCATGTCCCAGGATATTTGGTATCTCTCTGTGGTCAATGATAGGACTAAGTGGGACATGAGAGATGCTATTCTCAGAATTAAGGGTCAGGGAATACAATGTGGTGACTACAACCTGGTACTCGGCTACCCATTAAGAAGCTCTTTAAAAAGTAAAATTGTGCTGACATTCAGGGATGGCGGTGTGGCCAGTTCAGGTGATAGACACACGAAGCTCTACGTGGAATAGCAGAGGAGCCTCAAACTGTTCCCTGGCCCAGGCCAGAAGGAAATGCCCATGCCAGGCATCCTGGGCATGGCGTTCCTGCCTCTCGCCTGGCTCCCCATCCAATCTGCAGCCCTCTGCCAAGGATTGAAGTCATGGCCACCTCCACTTCCAACACCCGCTCTGTGGCTGTGCCAGGAGTTGGGTATTAGCTCCCTTTCACTTATTTGTAGAGGATGAATTATGCCAGGGTCGTGTTAACCATCATTTGGAAATTATTTTTGGAGACAGAAAACTCTTTAGCAGCAAGTGCTGGAGGTTATACAATGACTGTGTGAGTGAGACTCTTGGCTACTCAGAATAGACCTGCCAAGGTGAGGTCATCATCGAATGGCGCTCCGGGGACAGAGTTTACGGACTCACCTTTGGAATATTCTGTGGTGAGCGTGCCGTCGCCCCAGCCAAGAGCAGGGCCTGCCTGTTCTACTGGCGGTAGGACTCGCCCTCATTTATGTTGGGATGGTGCTTAGGGTGGATTGACGGAAAGAGGTGGAGCAGGATCCAGAAACATCCACTACCTCACTCATGTTATCTCATCACACAAGGGATCCACTGTTAGGGAGACCCAGGGCCTGACCCTGGACATTTCACATGTCCAGTTCTTTCTTAACCCTTTGCTGCTATGTGCTATGGATCCTGTGGCTGGTTCCCACATGCTCTGTTTTTTTTTTTTTCTGTCTTCATGATGAGAACTGTAGCTCTAGGTCTTTGAAGCGTGATTTTGCTTGGGGACCTACTGTAGGAGAGCATTGCATCATAGAAAATGCCGTTAAGTTCCAAATATCCCCAAGGAGAGCTTCCCTTGCAAACTGCAGAATAGGACTCTGCTCTTTTCAACCACTAATGAGGTTTAACATTTGAAAGGCCAGCCAGTGAATATCTAAGGTTTTTGACTGAATTCACCCCATAAGAATGATATTGTGTGTCTGTATTAGTCAGCTAGGGCTGCCGTAACAAACTGTCACAGACTGAATTGCTGAAAACAACAAAAATGTAATTATCCCAGTTCCGGAAACTGGAAGCCGAAGATCAAGGTGCCTGTAGAGTTGGTTTTTCCCGAGGCCTCTCTCGTTGGCTTGTAGATCCCATCTTCTCACTTGTCCTCACATGCCCTTTCCTCTGTGTGTCTATGTCTGTGTCCCTGTCTCCTCTTCTTATAAGGACACCAGTCATGCTGATTAGCATCCACTCTAAGGACCTCATTTTAACTTCATCACCTCTTTAAAGACCTTGCCTCCAAATACAGCTCCATTCTGAGGTTCTGGGCGGCAGAGATTCCACTATGAATTTGGAGGGGGAACAACCCAGCCCATAACAATGTCAACACTCAGTACATAAAGATAACTAACTAAGGCTAGGCGTCACACCTGTAATCCCAGCACTTTGGGAGGCCAAGACAGGTCAATCAACTTATCTGAGGTCAGAAGTTCAAGACCAGCCTGGCCAACAGGGTGAAACCCTCTCTACTAAAAATACAAAAATTAGCCGGGTGTGGTGGCCCGTGCCTGTAATCCCAGCTACCTGGGAGGCTGAAGCAGGAGAATTGCTTGAACCTGGGAGGCAGAGGTTGCAGTGAGCCGAGATCATGCCACTGCACTCCAGCCTGGGTGACAGAGGGAGACCCTGTCTCAATAATAATAATAATAATAATAATAACTGAGATGTGAGTTAACAGGATAAAATAGTACTTACCTGATACGGTTTGGCTGTGCCCCCCACCCAAATCTCAACTTGAATTGTATCTCCCAGAACTCCCACGTATTGTGGGAGGGACCCAGGTGGAGGTATTGAATCATGGGGGCTGGTCTTTCCCATGGTATTCCTGTGATAGTAAGTCTCACGAGATCTGATGGGTTTATCGGGGGATTCTGCTTTTGCTTCCTCCTCATTTTTTCTTGCTGTTGCCGTGTAAGAAGGGCCTTTCGCCTCCTGCCATGATTCTGAGGCCTCCTCAGCCATGTGGAACTGTAAGTCCAATTAAATCTCTTTTTTCTTCCCAGTCTTGGGTATGCCTTTATCAGTAGCATGAAAACGGACTAATATATTACCTTTACAATGTGGGAGATCATTTGATCTTCGCTATTCTATCCTATTTCTTTAAAATAACCCTCGTTATGACCCACCAAAATGATTTCACAATCCACTAATGTTACAACCCACAATTTTTCCAACTATGATCAAGGCCAATCCCTGAGAATATCTATTTCCACTCTGATCTAAGAAGCTAAGCAAACACGAATCAGAACCAAAACCTTTATCTTAATCATGGGTGAGCTGAGACCATGGACAGGCTTGAGCAGGCCTGGCCAGGGAATGGTGGTTACATCAGTGGCCCAGGTCTGGGGACCAGGGATTTGAGCTTCTCCCAGAAAGAAGGATGGCCAGGCAAGGTCAGGATGGAGGCGGAGTAAGAACTGTGTCTGAGACGCAATGCCAGGCAGGGCAAAACCAGGGGACCATTCAAAGAACAAGTGCAGGGCAGAGAAAAGAAGGAGCTGCCAAAAAGGCCAGACTCGGGGCAGATGCAGGGACAGAGGGACAAGCTGGGGCCACATGGCTGCAAGCATCCTAAAGATCAGAGCTCGTCCGCATTGGGGATGGTGGTGGCACAGGCTCGGTGCCTGCATGTTGTAGGCTGCAGAACAAGTGTTGCCCTGTTAGGTCCACCTCATCTCGTTAGCCTTTTTCACAGAACACCGGGGGAGCTCTGGCTGAGTCCACGTGACAGGACATCTCACAGCTGAGGGGCCCTGACACTTTACACTTGAAAAGCTTGGGGAAGCCAAGGAGAGAAGGCTTTAGCAACTGGAAAATCGCCAGAGACAGTCAAGCTGCATAGAAAGCCATTTCTAAAATCCAAAATGGTCATCCCAGCATTATGCCAATTACCTTCCTAAAACACAGGCGCCATACAGTCAAGCCCCTGACTGGGTGAACACGTATTGTTTCCTGATGGAGCATACAGTTATTTCTTTAGAACAGAGTAAACATTCTTTAACATGAAATTTAAGCTCCAAGGATTTTTTGTATCATCCTTCAACTTAAATCCTTCCAGATTCTTAATTTGTCATTTATACCCCTGCCACTTCCCACTGGATATGTATATTCCAAGGGACAGGCTTAACATAATGGTAATAGTACCAGAGATATGGTGCTCTGCTTTTTAAAAAATAGCATAAAATAATTTCAAAGAATATCATACATAAGAAGTATTTAAATTGTTTCTAATAAGAAGAATTGCAAAATAATCAAACACAACAAGCACACAAAAAGAGTATATGTACAGCTAAAACAAGAAAAATCCAATAGACGTTATGAATCTACCGCCCAGCTTAAGAAACAGATCTTTACAAATGTACTAGAAACCCATTATGCCCCCTTCCTCAATTACACTACACCTACTCCCTGCAAGTGACTGCCATCCTGAATAATGAATGTCTTCATCACCTGTTGCTTTTCTGTGTCATTTAAAACACAGCATCAAACTTTTAAAAATCATATTTTGTAAATAAAAGTTGCTGGTGTTCAGAAATGCAATGTGACTTTCGTGTTTTAAACTTAAAAAAAATCAACTAGTAAATTGTCTATTAGTTCTAAAAAAATTATCTGTGGGTTCTTTGGGATTTTCTGTATAGAAAATCTTAACTTCTACAAATAATGGCACTTAGATTATTGCTTTCCAATCTCTCTAACTTTTATTTCTTTTTTCTTCTTATTGCACTGGTTAAGCACTTTAATACATTACTGAGTAGGAAAAGAAAATCAGGCATTCTTGCCATTTTTCTGATCTTAAAGTGAATGTCTTAAACACCGTTACATGTGATTTGCGTAGGCTTTGTTAGGTGTTCTTTATTAAGTTGAGGAAGTTTCTCTCATTTTTACTTTGTTACAAGTTTTATATTGTTTTAAGTCATGAGTGGATGTTGAATTTTATGAAACAGATCTTTGCATCTATAAACCTGAGCATGGACTTTGTGACTTCGATCTGTGGATGTGATGCATTACATTAACTGATTTTCAAAATTAAACCACTTTATATTCCTGGGATAATCTCAACGTGATTATGATGTTTGATTCTTTAAATATTTTCCTTTGTGTGTTCTTTATGGTAGTTTTGTTTAGAGTTTTTTATTTTTATTTATAAAGAAACTTAATCTGTGGCTTTACTTTCTTGCAATTACTTTTCTGTTCTTAGTATCAGGCATATGATAGCCTCATAAAATGAGTCAGGATGTGCTTTCGATTTTTCTGTCATTTGGAAGAGCATGTGCAAGATAAAACTATTTGAACGTTGATGTTTGATAGAAATCAACTGTAAGGCCGCTTGGGTCTGGGGTTTCCTTTGTGAAAGAATTTTAACAACTAATGAGGCCTCCTATTTCTTCTTGAAGTAATTTTAGCAAGGTTTTTTATAGGTACGTATCTTTCTCATCGTTTATTGCCATGACATTGTTCATAACATCTCTTTGTTATTAGTTCATAGCATTTCTTTTTTGTCTTCTCCTTTTGTGCCTTATTTTGGATGGAGTGCTTTAAAATCAGATTCCACTGTCATCCCTCTACTTGTTTTAAAGATATAATTCTGTCTATTCTATTAAATGATTATCTTAGCTATTTCAGTATGCATGTTTAAGAATGTCTAAAGTTTATCAGTATCTACTTCATCTCAACTGATACACTTGATATACTTCATTTCTAGGTTTATGGCTTTCCAAAGCAGATGTACTGTGAAGCTAATGAAACATGAGTTTTTCAGAATTCTTCATTTACATGAGCTGTTTCTAAACCGCTGAGCCAAAGTTTGCTTTTAAAATTTGGTATTCTTTTTGTTAACAAGAGATGTGTTTTACATTTACAGTCTCACAGAACCTGGATTGACCTCGATTGTTTTCAGATCATTCTGTGGATTTCTAACTTCCGTGCCAGCTCAGCATTGTATTTAAAAATACGTTATTTGTGGCTGGAAGTGGTGGCTCACACCTGTAATCCCAGCACTTTAGGAGGCTTTGGTATTGTATCTGTTGTTTCATATATATATATATATATATATATATATATATATTTTTTTTTTTTTTTTTAGACGAGGCTTTACTCTTTTGCCAAGGCTGGAGTACAGTGACGCAATCTCGGTTCACTGCAGCCTCCACTTTCCTGGGTTCAAATGATTCTCCTGCCTCAGCCTCCCGAGTAGCTGGGATTATAGGCATCTGCCACCATGCCTGGCTAATTTTTGTACTTTTAGTAGAGATGGGTTGGCCAGGCTGGTCTCAAACTGGCCAAAATGGCCAGGTGATTCACCCACCTCAGCCTCCCAAAGTGCTGGGATTTCAGGTGACAGCCACCAGTTCTGGCCACAGATAATATGTTTTAAAATATATATGTATATATATATGTGTGTGTGTGTGTAATTGGTATTATATTTGTTGTGTACAATTATATATATAATTGGTATTGTATCTGTTGTTTCATTTGTCTCCGCAGATCTAAGGGACTGAGATCATGAAACTTGCTGCTCAACTGCAAACATGGATGTTTTTTATAGAAAAATTAAGATATCAAACAGTGGATCCCAAAGCTTTTGAGAACAATGAATTATAGAGTCAGTTCCAGGGAACAGTACCAGTTTCTAATCGGTATGTCCTCTTATCCCAGAGCAGGGGGCTCTGCCGACACTCAGGTAGATTTTAGTAGTTGTAATGTGCCTCCCTTTCATCTCCTTCTAGGTGGAAGTGTCTAGTTATTCTGTCTGTCTCATGACTGTATTCTTAATTAGGAATAAGGGGCAAATAATTTCTTTTTTTAGTTCTTAGGTCTCTGTGCCTGACTTAGATGACAAGATACTGAACTTTAAAGACCTTAATGTTATAATGAGATGAAACTTTTGGGTCTAGGAGTGAGAACACATTGCCAGATGACCCTGCTTTGGGCTCAGAAAAGCCCTTGACCAGACCCTGGTTCTGCTTCCTGGGGTGTTTCCACGGTCAGTTCTCGGAGGCACCTGGAGCCACTTCTAGTTTGTTCTGCATCCGAAGCTAATGAGGATATTTCTGGAAAAAGAAGTCCATGTTGGGCATACTCTGAACCCCTCTGTGGTGACTGAGCAACCCCAAGCTTCTGGAAGCATTGGCAAAACCCAAGCTATCTGAAATAACAAGAAGGAATTGTTGTTGACTTTTAACCTGCACATTCTCTTAGAATTTAGTTTCCCTGAAATGAGTTATTTGCTTTGGGATGCTTGTTACTTGCTGTATCAATTATGTTTGAGAAAACAAAGGACAATGTGAAATGAGAGATGTGACTTGTAACTTTGGCTCTGCTGAGCTGCAACTTGTAACTTTGGCTCTCCTGAACTGTTCTGGTAGAAACAGGAACTCTGTGAACGGACTAACCACATAGCTTGACTGCCAGAGAGAGATGACAGCGTGTCATAGGCTGCTCGTTGCAGAGAGCTTATAAACGGACGTGTAATGGAGAGGTTTATTACCTGGATTCCTTTCCCAAGAAAGGCATATGGATTAGGGCCCTGGTAAGGGACTGTGACCCTTATGGAGAGCCTATCAACAGATGCATGAGGGGCGTCTGTCTCTGTGGTTGAGCTAAGGATGTAAAAGTCTTTCTTCTCCCACTGCTCCTCCAGCCTGCATGGAGGCCCCTCCTCTTGCAGTTTTGTGGTCAGGCTGGTTGTCCTGTGTCAGATCCTGTTCCCCCCTGTAGCTGTGAGCCCAATATGTTCTTGCTGATAATCCTAGGTTTATGTTTAACTTACAGTCTTGCTAAGGTGTATGGTTTCTATGCTGACACACAGAAAGTTATCTTTACATTGTTCTGCTTTTAGAATAGCACACTGATTTTTGTGCATCAGTTTTTGCGAATGTATTCTTTTTGTATAATTATCACTGAAACTTTGCGGAACCTCGCTCCCCCTCCCCTATTGAAAGAGCACAATAAAAAACTGAGGCTTTCAGGGGAATGTCGGACATCCACGGAGCAGCATTATGTGGTGTCTCCCCCTGGGCCCAGCTTCAAGGAAACCTTTGTCCTTGTCTCTCTTTCTTTTTCACCGACCACTCGATCACTTTGAGAGATCTTAGACCCACATTGATGTACTGGGAGCTGGTCTCGCCAATATTTGTTGCCCAACATGTTTTTTTTTTTTGTTTTTTTTTTTTTTAATTCTCTCTTACGTGCACTCTGAGTGCAGGTTTTGCTGCAATTTTTTTTGTTGAGTACGGTCTTCGAATATGGTGTCTTCACTCCCTGTCGACTGGTGAGTTGTTCGGTAATTGTTCCAGGGTTACAATGGGTCAAACAGAGTCTAAACACCATGCTTATCTTTGTTTCATTAAACTCCTGTTAAAACCGGGGTGGGGGAGGTGGGAGGGGATTAAGGCCAACACTGATAATTTGGTTCAGTTGTTCCTAACTATTGAAAAATATTGCTCTTGGTTTCCTGATAAGGGCACTATGGATTTACAGGACTGGGATAAAGTCGGTGCTAAATTTCATAATTTGCTGAGAGATAGTGTCATGCTGACTATTTCTGTTTGGACTGATTGGGCTTTGGTTCAAACGGCCCTTTTGCCTGTTCAAACTGGGGAAGTTATTACCCTGCCACAGTTTACAGAAACTGGGGGAACCTCTTCCTTTTCCACCTTTTCCTTCTGCTTCTCAGGAGTATACTGCAGTTAATAACCCACAGCTTTCACCTGACCCCTTTCCTCCTCTGGAAGAGGCAGCTGCGGATCCTCCCTTTTCACACTCTCTCTTTGGTCCCTTTCTCTGGCTCCCTGCCCCTCCAAATTGCCTGGTGATCTGTGTTGTTTCCTTTTGTGTTTCTTTTTCTGTTTTGAGTGTCTTTCTTTGCAGGTTTCTGTAGCTGGAAGATCGTTCTGCTCCCAGTAACTCCAGTGTAAATTCCCCTTCCCCCTGAGAAAATGCACTACCTTGTTTGGGGGGTTTAGGAGTGTTTTTGTTTTTCAGTTTTTTGTTTTGTTTTGTTTTCCTTTGCCTGCAGCCCCCATGCCTCTAAACCCCTACCTCCTATCCCTTTCTTGTTTGCCTGACCTATTGATGAACAGAAGTAACGCATCGGGTATGTGGAAGTGATACTTTGAATTGCTCTTTACTTGAAGGAATTTTGGTGATGCTGGAATTAACTTGACAATTTACTGTATTGATTGTTAGGATGGCAAATTGAGATTGGTAGCATAAAGTTTCAGAGATAAATTTGAAAACATCTCTAGAAACAGAGACTTCAATGGTATACTTTACCCATGTGCTTGAAGCCCCAGACAGAGTGGCTTGAGTCTGGCAGTTGAGTTTTTGGGCTGGGTTTGTGGTCTTCAAACTGGTAGACCATTTTGAAAACAGTCACTAGCTGTGCAAAGACTGGACACTGCTAAAAACTTTATTCCAGAATCCAGATCTCGTAAAATTATTGTAAACTTGATGACCTATAAAAATACTAATTTGGAATGTCAGGTGGCTATGCACCCTGTTAAAAAGAAACCCTTAAGTGATGAGGATGTTATCCCTGCCTATATTAAGGCTTGTGATGGCATCGGCACATACACTCACAAGGCTGTACTTATGGCCCAAACCTCTGCTGGTATAAAACTGCCTGGGGCTCCTACCACCTTTCCTGGCACTTGCTGTAAGTGTGGCCAAGTAGGTCATACTAAAAAACAGTGCAGGCTAAAATTCCAGTTACCTCCCCTCAGGCGGTTACAGGACAATCTAATCAAGGACAGCCTGTTGTTCATTCTAAGGCTCCTGCCACCATTTGCCCGTGGTGCCATAAAGGGAAGCACTGGGCTAACGCTTGTAAATCCAAAACTGATATTGATGGTAACCCTTTAACTCCTTTAGAATTATCTGTGCGGGCTCAAACCCCAAGTTAATTCATTTCCAATTTGGGAAACGGGATGTGGGACCCGCCCCAGTCCCCTCAAACAACAGGGAGCCCCCAACCTGCAGCTTACTCCCTACAAACAGTTGCTCCAGTGGACAACAGCTCAGCCCCAATGCTCATGTCCCAGTACAATGCTTGCCCACTGCCACCACAGGGAGTGGGACAATAGATTTATGCACCACCATACCTTTACCTCTATTGCCCAGGGACGCTCCAGTTATTGTGTCTACTGGTGTAAAGGGATCCTTGCCTCTAGGCACTGTAGGCCTTGTTTAGGCCAAGCCTGTTTAACCCTTAAAGGCCTCAATGTCGATATTGGACTTATCAATTCTGACTCCTCTGGTGAAATTAAGGTCATTCTTTCCACAACTGCTCCTCTTAAACTCTCCCCGGGGGACAGAATTGCTCAATTGCTCATACTTCCTAACTTAATTTTTAATAAGGGATTTGATACTTGACAACCTGGCATCAGCAGTTCTGAAGCCAAGGGAAAGGCCCCCTACTGGGTTGATGTATTCTCTAAGGAAAGGCCTACTTGCACCATTACAATTCAAGAAAAAAAAAATTGAGGGTTTGGTGGATACGGGGGCTGATGTTACTATTATTTCCTCAAATCAGTGGCCTTCAAAACGGCCCAAGCAACTCACCACTACTGGATTACTGGGGGGTAGGAACTGCCTCGCAGGTATTCCAGAGTTCCTCTATTTTATAATGTTTGGGCTCTGACGGACAGTCAGGACATGGACAGCCATACATCACCCCTATTCCCATTCATCTCTGGGGAAGAGATCTGTTACAACGATGGGGGAGCTGAAGTCACTATCCCTTTTCAAAATTATAGTAAAGCTAGTCAACACATTGTGACTCAACAAGGTTACGTCCATGGTTTGGGACTAGGTTCAAAATGCACAGGTTCTCTGGAGCCCATACCTATCACAGTTAAAAATGGCAGGCTTGGTGTTGGCTACCCTAATCCTTTTTAGCGGCAGTCACTGCTGGGCCTCCTGATCCTATTGCTTTACAATGGATCGGTACTTCTCCTACATGGATTGAGCAATGGCCGATAAATGACACCAAATTGGAGGCTTTAACTAAATTAATTCAGGAACAAACTTTACTAGGTAATATTGAGAAGTCTCTCTCTCAACATGGAATTCTCCTGTTTTTGTGGTGAATTAAAAATCAGAAAAATGGAGAATGGTTACAGACTTAAGGGCCATTAATGCTATGATAAAATCTACGGGGACTTTACAACCAGGAATGCCCTCCTCTACAGTGATTCCTAAACACTGGCCCTTGATAATAATTGACCTAAAAGATGGCTTTTTTCATATTGCTCTACATCCCGATGACTGTAAAAAATGTGCCTTTACTATTCCTTCAAAAAATAACCAACAACCAGCCTCTAGATATCAATGGAAGGTATTGCCACAGGGAATGATAAATAGCCCCACTATCTCTCAGTTATATGTGGGATGTGCCGTTTTACCTGTTCAACGTCTGTTCCCTGAGGCCCGTATTTTTCACTACATGGACAATATTTTAGTTGCTTGCTCTAATAGGGAACCTTTAATTAAGTGCTGTGAGCCCTTAAAACAGTATGTACAGTCTGCAGGTTTGCATATTGCTCCTGACAAAGTCCAACAGGTTACCCCGGTTCAATATTTAGGAATGAAAGTAGATCGGGAAATTATTAAACCACAAAAGGTTCAAATTAGACGAGATTCTTTACAAACTTTAAATGATTTTCAAAAATTTTTAGATAACGTTAGTTATCTGAGACCCACCCTAGGTATTCCCACTTATGCACTGTCTAACCTGTTTTCCATACTTAGGGGAGAGTCTGAATCTTAAGAGTCCTCATTCACGCTCCCCTCAGGCAATGCTGGAATTGGAGTTTGTGGAACAAAGAATCCATTCCGCTCAACTTCAAAGAATTGACTCCTTTCAGCTGTTACAGTTTTTGGTTTTTTCTTCCCATCATTCCCCAATGGGGGTAATAATTCAATCTGATAATTTAGTTGAATGGTGCTTTCTGCCAAATCATCTCAAAAACACTGGCTGTGTATTTAGACCAAATAGCCACCCTTATTGTACAAGGGCGCAGCCGGATAATTAAACTTTCTGGATTTGATCCTAATCTCATTGTTGTCCCCGTCAATAGACAGGAGGTGCAATCTGCCTTTGCCAATTCTTTGCTGTGGCAAATTCATTTGGCTGATTTTGTTGGAAACATTGACAACTGTTATCCTAAAAATAAACTGTTTGATTTCATTAAAAACACAAATTGGATTTTGCCCTGGATAACAAGAGCCATTCCAATACCTGAAGCCATTACTGATTTTACTGATGGCTCCAGCAATGGTAAGACAGGCTATGTAGGGCCTCAGGACAAAGTTACAAACTCCCTATAAGTCTGCCCAAAGATCAGAAATTATTGCCGTCACAGAGGCCTTGAAAGATTTTGATGTTCCTTTAAATATTGTTTTTGATTCTCCCTACATAGTAAATGCCACAAAAGTTACTGAAATGGCTACTGTAAAAAATATCAATGATAATGAACTGTTAATGCTGTTCCTTAATCTTCAACAAGCAGTACGTGGCCGTCATTATCATTTACATATCACTGACATCAGATCCCATTCTTAATTGCCAGGGCCTCTTGCTGAAAGTGATACTAAAGTTGATTTACTTATTTCCACTATCTTTAATGATGCTCAAGAGCTTCATAAGCTTGCTCATGTAAATGCCAAGGGAATAAAAATTAAATTTTCCATACCTTGGAAACAAGCCAAACATATTGTTCAAAGTTGCCCTCAGTGTCAGGTGTTTGTTCCGCCTACTCAAACTCCAGGAGTTAACCCTCAAGGATTGACTCCTAACAACATCTGGCAAATGGATGTTACCCATGTCCACTCTTTTGGACGCCTGTCATATGTACATGTCACTGTTGATACCAATTCTGGCTTTATTTGGGCTACCCGTCAAGCAGATGAAAGCTCGGCTCACGTAAAACGTCACCTCCTGTCTTGCTTTGCAGTTATGGGAATTCCCCATACTGTAAAAACAGATAATGGACCCGAATATACAAGCCATACTAAAAAGTTTTTTCTATATTGAACATCAATCATATAACAGGCATTCCATATAATCCTCAGGGTCAGGCCATTGTGGAAAGGGCTGACAGAACCCTTAAAACACAATTGCAAAAACAGAAGGGGCCTTTACAGGATAAGGATTTGGCTACTTCTCAGGCACAATTACAAAGTGCTCTCCTTACCTTAAATTACCTTAATGTTTCTAAACAAAGTGAAGTGACTAATGCTGAACAACGTTTTTCGTCTTCTGACTTGCCTCCAAATAAATTAGAGGGCAGAGGTATGTGGTGGAAAGACTCACTGACACAAAAATGGGAAAAAGAAAAGGTCATAATATGGGGGAGAAGATATGCTTGTGTCTCTTCAGGAAAGAATCAAGATCCTGTTTGGGTGCCATCTCAGCAGTTAAAACAGTGTCATGGCCCCAAGCCTGAGGACTCTCCAGAAGCAGAAGAGGAAGGCTCACCCTTTAACACTCAGACTTCAAAATCTAGTCATCCCATCACTGGCTCGCTGTCTGATTCCTAATACTACAAATTCCAGACCACCCTAATAGGGTCAAATTAAGATAATGTCTAAACAGGTTAAAAAAAAAAAGAAATATTTACAGGAACAAGGAATCCCAAAGACAACTGGTAATCTTATCTTGGCTGCCTTTATGGTAGTTGCAGCAGTGGTGAGAATCCCCGGAGTTGGGACAGTACAAAATTATACTTACTGGGCTTATGTTCCTTTTCCCTCTTAATTGGATCTGTTTCATGGATGGACTCCTCAGTGGAGGTCTATTCGAACAATAGTGCCCTACTAAATTTTCTGACCACCAACTTCAGTTTTGGTCTGGAAAGACTGTGTTCCTGAATGTGCTACTGTACTTTTAAATGACTCCTCTACTGTCATTATTGATTGCGCACCTAAAGGATATTTGAAAAACAATTGCTCCTCACAAACCGTAAGAAATTGCACTGAAAGCACACACAACTTAAATTATCAAGAAAGTGAGGACAATTCTCCCACTCTATATAGAAGGTTTATTTCCTGGTGGCCTTTTGAGTGGGAAACAAAAGGAGTTGCCCCGCCTAGACCTGCAATGACTCCTCTTCATGTTGGTTCTGAACATCTCAAACTCCGGAAATTAACAATGGCTGTGTCAGGACTCAGAGTTTGGAAAGGAGAAATTTTTAAATCTGTCGTTAACAACCCAAGAAACCGACAGAGGAGAGTGGCTAGGTTTTGCAGGGCTTTAAGAGGAGCCCCTAAATTTAAAAATTCCAATGAGAAATATAAAATACCTAATGCTAAGGTTAATGCCTCTCCTCCTCCCTTGTCTAGGGAAGTATATAATACAGCACCCAACTATCAATATGTAGCTTTGCTTATTTCTAATCTGTCCATCCCTATTCGGAGTTGTGTTAAACCCCCTTATATGATATTGGTTGGTAATCTGAATTTTAAAAAGGAGACCAAAATAATTGAGTGTAAACACTGTCAACTATATACTTGCAATAACTCTCCCTTTAAGCCGCAGGAAAGTGGTTTGCTGGTTCATGCTCAAGAAGGTATTTGGATTCCTGTTTCCCTTAACCGTCCTTGGGAAGCTTCCCCCTCTGTTCATGTACTTAATGGTATTCTTCAAAGAATTCTCAAGAGAACTAGATGTTTTATTTTCACACTTATTGCAGTAATTGTGGGGTTAATAGCCGTGACTGCTACAGCAGCTACGCTGGAGTAGCCCTCCACTCCTCTATTCAAACTGCTCATTTTGTAAATGAATGGCAAAAAAAAAAATTCAACCAGGTGGTAGAACTCACAGATGGGAATTGATTAAAAATTGGCAAATCAAATCGATGATCTCCATCAAACTGTAATTTGGATGGGAGACAGAATGATGAGTCTGGAACACAAAATACAGATGCAGCGTGATTGGAATACCTCTGACTACTGTATTACTGCCATAGTTATAATGAGTCCCTACATTCTTGGGGATTCTATTAAAAGACTTTTAACACGGTCAAGAGGACAACTTCACTTTAGACATTAGCCGCTTAAAAGAACAAGTTTGTGCAGCTTCTCAAGCTCACTTTGTTTCCTGGAGCTGATACTGTTGACTATTCCCAGTGGTCTCTCTAATTTAAACCCTGTAAAATGGGTACAGTCCATTCGAGGAACAGTTGTGTTAAATTCTGGACTAATTCTTTTATCCTTAATTGGACTTGTGTTTATGTGCCGCCGCAGCATTGAAATTCTCCAACTACGTCACAACAATGAACAAGCCGTGATTGCAATGGTCCACTTAAAGAAGAGAAGTCCATGTTGGGCATACTCTGAACCCCTCTGTGGTGACTGAGCAACCCCAAGCTTCTGGAAGCATTGGCAAAACCCAAGATATCTGAAATAACAAGAAGGAATTATTGTTGACTTTTAACCTGTAAATTCTCTTAGAATTTAGTTTCCGGGAAATGAGCTATTTGCTTTGGGATGCTTGTTACTTGCTGTATCAATTATGCTTGAGAAAATAAAGGACAATGTGAAATGTGAGATGTGACTTGTAACTTTGGCTCTGCTGAACTGTTCTGGTAGAAACAGGAACTCTGTGAAGGGACTAACCACGTAACTTGACTGCCGGAGAGAGATGACAGCGCCTGATAGGCTTCTTGCTGCAGCGAGCCTATAAACGGACGTGTAACGGAGAGGTTATTACCTGGATTCCTTTCCCAGGAAAGGCGTATGGATTAGGTCCCTGGAAAGGGACTCTGACCCTTATGGAGAGCCTATCAACGGACGCATGAGGGGCGTCTGTCTCTGTGGTTGAGCTAAGGATGTAAAAGTCTTTCTTCTCCCACTGCTCCTCCAGCCTGCATGGAGGCCCCTCCTCTTGCAGTTTTGTGGTCAGGCTGGTTGTCCTGTGTCAGATCCTGTTCCCCCTGTAGCTGTGAGCCCAATATGTTCTTGCTGATAATCCTAGGTTTATGTTTAACCTACAGTCTTGCTAAGGTGTATGGTTTCTATGCTGACACACAGAAAGTTATCTTTACATTGTTCTGCTTTTAGAATAGCACATTGTGATTTTTGTGCATCAGTTTTTGCGAATGTATTCTTTTTGTATAATTATCACTGAAACTTTATGGAACCTCGCCTCCCCCTCCCCTACTGAAAGAGCACAATAAAAAACTGAGGCTTTCAGGGGAATGTCGGACATCCACGGAGCAGCATTACGTGGTGTCTCCCCCTGGGCCCAGCTTCAAGGAAACCTTTGTCCCTGTCTCTCTTTCTTTTTCACCAAACACTCTATCACTTTGAGAGATCTTAAACCCACAGTGATGTATTGGGAGCTGGTCTCGCCAATAAGTCCATCCTGGGCTTTTCTTTTCTGAACATTAAATATAGATATTAAGTATAAACACTAAAATAAATACAAATAAAATATTAAATAGAAATAAGTAAAATGCAAATATTTTCCAAGGTGTTATTTCATTTGAAAACATATAAGTGAATGAAGTATCTTTGGGTGGCTAATGTACTTAATTAAGTTACCTATTTAATTTTAAATATTCATGCTCCTCTTCATATAAATCATTATTTGAGGTGGCTTATGAAAATTTTATGGGTTAAAAAAGAGTCAGTGGGACTAAAAGAGTAGAAATAGCAAGATGAAGCATGAAATATGCTCTTTAAGATCCCACACACAAAGGAGTCTTAAAGTGTTTCTGAGACTCCGAGCAACCCACGAGAAACGGAAAACATGATCCTGTGACGTGACTTACAGTGTCCTTGATATAAACAAACCATAAAGACTGCATACTGCTACTTTATGCTGCAGAGACTCGAGACCCACGGCCCTGTCACTGTGTAGGGCCAGGGACAGAGTCTTTTACCAATATCCTCACAGAGTTAGCAACAGTGGGTTTCCCAGCTGCCTTTGGGTTTGCTTTCCACGCTCCTGAGCTTTAAGCAGGAAGAGCAGCTTCATGAAAAGAGCTCCATGGGAGGGGCTCTGAGAACGAGGTCCATGCTGCTCTGGATTAATCCTTTGCCAAGTTCTCAATGAATAATTTTTTCTCAACTTTAAATGTGAGGTGATGTTTTCAAGGTTTGACTCCTGATACTGGAATGAAGATGGTTTTCCTTGCCTTTTTGTTTGAAGAATGACAGAAAAATGCTTGGTCAGAGTGAATTCCAGATTCCATGCTGTGCAGAGAGCTGGACAGCCTCTTAACCAGGACACCTGCCTGAGAGCAGGTCATGCTGCCTGTCCCACCCCCTGCCCAGCATCTGGGGCTGACCTCTCTCCACTGCACAGGAAGCTTCCCGAGGGCCAAGCCCGTCCCTGACTCACTCACTGTCTATATTGGTCTGCAGGGGCTGCTATAACAAAGAGCCACAAGTTGAGTGGCTTAGAGAACAAAATGTATTGTCTTGAAATTCTGGAGAATGGGAGTCGGAAATCACAGTGTCCTCAAGGCTGGTCCCAGGCTTCTCTCCTTGGCTCTACACGGCCATTGGCATGTTCACATGGCCTTCTCCTGACTGTATGATTGTCTGTCTCCAAATTTCCCCTTCTTCGAACGATGCCACTTTTCCTATTAGATTAGGGCCCATTCTAATGACCTCACCACACCTCTGTAAAGTTTCTATCTCCAAATAAAGGTCACATTCTGAGGTTCTGTGTGTTAGAATATCAACATATGAATTTTGGGTAAATACTACTCAACCTTAACATCATCATAACTCCAGTTCCTAACACAGTATCTGGCACTAAAAAAATATTTGAAGAATGAATGTATGAAGACATAAATTGGAATCTATTTTATCAATAGACAGAGTGTGTTCAAGGCCCAAGATTTTTATGTTATAGTAATAATTCTGGGCTGGAAAATCTAAAATAGGTGTTACTAAATGCTCATGTTGGTCATAAAAAGGTTTAGCAAAGTTTAGCAGAGAATGTCTCACTTTAAGGTATGTGACTTCCTGAGGAACACTCCAAGATAAACCCATTATAAAAAGTACCTCTCAGTAAACGAATGGGTTCAACTTGCACCTACACAGGGTCACTACCCAAATATGTAGGCACACCTTGGAGATACTACAGGTTTAGTTCCACACCACTGCAATAGAGCATTTCAATAAAGCAAGTTGTATTCATCCGTTTTCATACTGCTATGAAGAAAGACCCAAAACTGGGAAATTTATAAAGAAAAAGAAGTTTAATGGACTCAGAACTCCACATGGCTGGGGAGGACTCACAATCATGGCAGAAGGCAAAAGAGGAGCAAAGACACGTCTTACATGGCAACAGGCAAGAGAGTGTGTGCAGGGGAACCCTTTATAAAACCATCAGATCTCATGAGACTTATTCACTACCATGAGAACAGCATGGGAAAACCCCACCTCCCACCCCATGATTTAATTACCTCCCACCAGCTCCCTCACATGAAACATGGGGATTATGGGATCTACAATTCAAGATGAGATTTGAGTGGGGACACAACCAAACTATATCACAAGTCACACAGGATTTTGGTGTCCCAGTAAATACAAAAGTTATATTTACAGTATACTGTAGCATACTAAGTGTGCACTGTCTAAAAAATATAACTTAATTTAAAAATAGTTTGCTGCTAAAAATGTTAACAATCATCTGAGCCTTCAATTAGTCATAATCTTTTTGCTGGTGGAGGGTCTTATCTAAATGTTGATGGCTGCTGACTGATCAGGGTGGTGGTTGCTGAAGGTTGAGGTGGCTATGTCAATTTCTTAAGATAAGACATCAGTGAAGTTTTTAGCATCAATTGAGCCTTCTTTTAATTAAAGATTTCTCTGTAGCATGCAGTGCTGTTTGGCAGCATTTTGCACACAGAACTTCTTTCAGATTTGGAGTGAATCCTCACAAACCCTGATTTATCAACTAAGTTTATGCAATATTCTAAATCCTTTGTTGTAATTTCAATGATGTTCACAGCATCTTTACCAGGAATAGATTCCATTTCAAGGAATCATTTTTTTTTTATTTTTTTTTTTTTGCTCATCCATAAGCAACTCCTCTTTCTTTCTAGTTTGATCACCAAAAATCAACAATTCAGCCACATACTCATGCTCTGCTTCTAATTCTAGGTCTCTTGCTATTTCTGCCACATCTGCAGTTACTTTCTCTACTGAAATCTTGAATACCTTCAAGTTATCCATAAGAGTTGAGATTAACTTCTTCCAAATTCCCATTGATGTTGCTATTTTGACCTCCTCCCATGAATGATGAATTCTCTTAATGGCATCTACAATGATGAATCCTTTCAGAAGGTTTTCAACATATTTTTCCCAGACCTATCAGAGTAATCATCATCTGTGGAAGCAATGGCCTGCCTAACAAAGTGTATTTCTTTTTTTTTTTTTTCAAGGCGGGGTTTCACCATGTTGGTCAGTCTGGTCTTGAACTCCCGACCTCAGATGATCCACCCGCCTTGGCCTCCAAAGTGCTTGGATTATAGGCATGAGCCACCGCGCCCGGCCACAAAATGTATTTCTTAAGTAGTAAGACTTGAAAATTGAAATTACTTCTGGATCACTGAGCTACAGAAAGAATGTTGTGTTGGCAGGCATGAAACAAACATTCATCTCCTTGTACATCTCCATCAGAGTTCTTGGGTGACCAGGTATATTGCCAATAAGCGGTAATATTTTGAAAGAAACCTTTTTTCTGAGCAGTGGGTCTCAAAAGTGGACATAAAATATTCAGTAAACCAGGCTATAAACAGATGTACTGTCATCTGGACTTTATTATTCCATTTATAGAACACAGGTAGGGTATATTTAACACAATTCTTAAGGGCTTTAGTATTTTTGGAATAATCAATGAGCATTGGCTTAAATTTCATGTCACCAGCTGCATTAGCCCCTAACAAGAGAGTCAGCCTGCCATTTGAAGCTTCAAAGGCAGGCATTGACTTCTCTCTACCTATGTAAGTTTTAGATGGCATCTTCTTCCAATAAAAAGCTGTTTTGTCTACGTTAAAAATCTGTTGTTTAATGTAGTCACCTTCATCAATGATCTTAACTAGATCTTCTGGATAATTGGCTGCAGCTTCTTCATCAGCTCTTGCTGCTTCACCTTGCACTTTATGTTATGAAGACGGCTTCTTTTCTTAAACCTCATGAACCAACTTCTGCTAGCATCAAACATTCATTTTGCAGCCTCCTCACCTCTCTCAGCTTTTGCAGAGTTAAAGAAAACCTGGGCCTTTCTCTGGGTTATGCTTTGACTTAAGGGAATGTTGTGGCTAGTTTGATCTTCTATCCAGACCACTAAAACTTTCTCCATATCAGAAATAAGGCTGTTTTGCTTTCTTATCATTCATGTGTTCACTGGAGTAGCACTTTTAATTTCCTTCAAGAACTTTTTCTTGGCATTCACAACTTGGCTAACTATTTGGCACAAGAGACCTAATGTGTGGCCTACTTTGGCTTTCAACATGCCTTCCTCAATAAGCTTCATCGTTTCTAGCTTTTGATTGAAAGTGAGAGACGTGTGACTCTTCCTTTCACCTCAACACTAAGAGTCCATTGTAGGCTTATTAATTGGCCTAATTTTAATATTGTTGCTTCAGGGAATAAGGAGGCCTGAGGAGAAGGAGAAAGACAGGGGGATGGGGGGTTGGTGGACCAGTCAGAACACACCCATTTATCAATGGAGTTTGCTGCCTTGGATGGGCATGTTTCCTGGTGCCTCAAAACAATTACAACAGTAACATCAAAGATCACAGATCACAGATCACCATAACAGATGCAATAATTATGAAAAAGTTCGAAATACTGTGAGAATTACCAAAATGTGACACAGAGACACGACGCAAGCACATACTGTTGGAAGAATGACGCTGACAGACTTGCTTGAGGGTTGCCACAGACCTTCAGTTTGAAAAAACATGCAACATCTGCAAAGCACAACAAAGTAAAAAGCAAAGCAGTAAGGCATGCTTGTAGTTAACATGAAAGGAAATCTTCCAAAAGTGATGACTTGGGCTTGAAAGGGCTGATCTTGATCTAACACTAAGGAGACACCCAGTGAGCTATTTGGCCTCATAACTTTAATGTGAGCACTTCTGCACCAAGAGAAGACATTTCTCTGCTATCTATGCCATCACAGTGGCAATTGAGAAGCATTCCTTATTCTCCTTCCCCCACCAAAATGGAAATAGCTGTGTTTATTTTTCTGATGGGTAATGCATGCTAATTATAAAGAAGATGACTAATAATTCTGAAAATAAAAAGAAAAATGTTCATTATAAACTTCTAGAAGTCTGTGAGAGCAATTTTACAATAAAACTGTATATCATTCCAAATATTTAAATATGCATATTCACATTTTATATATGATATATGTTTATCCAAATGGGATTATACAATACATACTATTTCATCACTTGAATTTGGCACATAAATCATGGCTGTGAAGCATGCTGAAACTTACTTGGTAGCACTGTAGGATGTAACTCTCCCTAGAAACCCGGCTCTTTGCTGAGAAACATGCAGCATTTCTAGTTTTTGATGCTATAAATATCATTTTCATAAACCTTCAGATATGTACACATTTGTCTGATCACCCAATAATTTCCTAATGAAGTGTCCAGAAGTAGAATTGCCACATTAAAATGAATACATCTTACCCTACAGATTTTTACAATGTCCTTCAGAAATGTTGTGCCAGTACTCGCCCTTACCAATAGTCCTTGAAATTGTGTTTACCCACAACTTAAACAATACAAGGTGTTATTCTTTTTAAATTTTGCCAGTTTGGTGGACATAACTAATACCTCATGGTCAGTGTAATTTACATTGCTTTTATAACTTAGTCTGTTCATTGGCAACTTACCTTTTTTTCCTTTTTGAGTTTCTTTTTCCATTTTGTTATGTTTGTTATTTATTTCTCCATTTTCTCCCCTACGTCTTCTCCATTGTCCCTTTCTGAAACTTCAATTCATTCAATTTTGGATGTATATTGTGGTTTTTCTTTTGTTTTATATTGTGGGAGAATTCTCTTTATTTTTTAGAATGTCTAATGAATTGCTGTCTTGGCAACTATATCTCTAAGAAGTCTTTATTGTTCTCAGATTGTTCTCTTTTCATAGTCCCTTCTTATTATTTTAAATAAATATATATAAATTTTTGCTGCTTCTTAATTAGCTTATTTGTTTATATCTAACTATCTGTCATCTATTATCATCATGTGTAGTTACATACTTTGGCTTCTGAGAGAATAGATTGAAATACCAGCACTGTCAGTTGATATGGGATTGCCTATATTGTGCACAAGTTCCACGCCCCGCAAGCAGTTTTGGAGTGGATGGAGGGAGAGCAGTATTAGCAGGTCTGTGACTGCCTTATAGTTCCCATTATCCTCTGTTTCTTTTTTCTTCACTTTTGAAACATTTATCCATTTTCACAGAAGCCATGATTACCATATTAGTTAGAGTCTGTGTTTTGACACAAATAATGCAATGCACTCAAGAGTAGTCAAACATATTACTATTACAGGATGCATGTTGTTTTTCCTCATGTACCTGGGATCTGGTTCAGAGGCTCAGGACTGTCAGAACCATGACCTGAAATTCCTGTGGCCCTTCCTAAATGGTTGCAAGATGGAAATACTCTCTTGTTTTCTGGGAGGCAGAGAGTGAAGGGATAAGGAAGAAAGAGTAACACTTAGAGCTGGAAGCAGAAATCCCCTGCTGATGCTGCTCTCATCTCATTGGCCCTTTAGAACTATTTCCCAGTGTCCCTGGAGTTTGAGGTGATCATGTGACACCATGATTGGTACAGACACTGCTAGCTTCCTATCTACTTCCCATTCTGAACTTATTTCTTACTAATATGCCTCCGATTTTGCTTAGTCTGTGTTTGTGTTGGTTCCTGATAAATTTTAGGACTTTTCGGAGTGACCTGTTAATCATCTTATTTTAAAACTCCCCAGCAGTGCTTAGCCTAGGCTTGAGCACACAGTAGCTGTCCACGGTTCCTGGAATTTGGTTGGCTGCCAGTCAAGAACTTAATACAACATAACTACTACTTCTTGAAATTTACCTATGCCGAGTGTACTTCCAAATGCATCACATATATTAATACATGTTAACCTTAACCTTAACCACCATAACCTTATGCAATAGATATTATTATTACACCCATTTAACTGATGAGGAAACCGAAGCACAGAGTGGCTAAGCAACTTGCCTGAAACCACACAGCTAGAAAGTAGAAAGCAAGCAATTGGGATTTGAAGGCAGGCAGATTGCTTCTTGCACTTGTTCTCTACCGAATTACATTAGTAAAGTAAGCCTTAAGTGGCTTACGCCTTCAAATCTTCATTACGTGATGAAAAGCAATAAAAAGCAAACAAATATACAACTACTTTAAACCTATACTTTAAGGGTAAACTGACAGCCATGTAAAGCCAAGGAGCTGAGGAAACCTTGGGGCTACAGATGGTCCATTCCTCACCTCTCGTCCACGTGGATCACACTGAAATCCTAACCACCTTCTCCCTCATTCATTCTGTGTTTGTGGAAACTTCAGTGATCAAAGCCGTCTTGGGGCGAAGGGTGAGCAGTGTTATAAAGTGAGCTCTGTGAAGAGTGCTGCCTTTCCTCCAGCCCAGGGCAGTGGCTGGGGAGTGTTGTGTGACTCTCCTTTGAAGCAATAAGTCCATTGTGCAATCTTCACAGCATGGCCTAGTGAGAAGACAGAAGCCCAAAGGGCCCAGTGTAAGTTCATCCAGAACCTAGCAGACCTCACTTCCACATCTATAAAATAAGGCTAGTTTGGATTCTTTGGAAGGAAGTAGTTTATAAAATCAGCAGATAATGTGTAGATCCAGATGTGATATCTTTGCAGACACAATGTGGGTGGCTTTTCTCACCAAAGAGAATCTTTGATCTTTGCACAGAGCCAAGGTGGCAACTCTAGTAGCCTAGTTTAATTTCATTTCACTATCCGTGACCTTCCCGGTTCCCAAACTTCCAGTAAGGTATTGTGCATTTAACAGGGAAGGAGACCTAGTCAGGGCCTCTGGGAACTGGAGAAATATGTACGGTGCTCCAAGCCTCCATGAAAATGGACAGTCCCAGGGATCTGCTCTCCCTTTATCTGTCTCAACAGAACCCTGCTCAGCTTCTCTAGTCTCTTCTCTGATCCAACAGGAAACTAACATGCCCTCTGTCCTCAAAGCATAGCAGCCAGGGTAGGCTAAATTGTGCTGCGGTAACAAATCACCTAAAACTGTCTGTGGCTTACCACTTGATGTCTTGCTCTCATAAAGTCGACTGCAGATCTGGGTGACTCTCCAGGGCTGTTTTCCTTCATATTTAGCAAGTCAGATTGTTTTCTTCTTCGGCCTTTCCATTTCAACATGAAGCCACCCACTCATTTGCGCAGATGAAGAAAGATGCGAAGAGTCAAGCAGCTGTATAGTTAATTGCTTTGGCCTAGGAGTGACATTATTTCTATTCATGTTTCTTTGGTGAGAACTAGTTACTTGGCCTTACCTAAATTCAAGGAATAGCTTATGATTCTCCATTTAACTGAAAGTAGCAGAGTACTAAATATTGGTGAACGTTAACTCTGTTGATCATACAGACCAAAGCTCTCCTCATTTGCTCAAGAGTTGCATCTGGCTAACCTCTGAGCTATTATCTGTGAGTTAGCCAGATTCAGGATTATAGAGTCTTGGTGAGGAAGGAACTTGGAGGCCACTAGTTCAGTTTATCCCAAGTCAGGATCCTTGACATGAGTCTCACTATCTTATGAGCCAGAAAATTCCATCTTGAAACAGGTCTTTGGAAAATTCCTCCATGTTCTGAGCCTGCCTACCTTCCTGGCAGGGCCAGTTCTCAAGTCCAGTTCTGTTTGCTTAACGGAGCTGGCTCTATCCATACCCACAGTCCCATTCCCCTTTAAATGCCTGAGGCCATTGACGTGTTTCCATTTCATCTCTTCCTCGCTCAGTTCCATTGCCTCAGTTCCCGCCACCATCCCTCACATGACTTCCAATTTCTCCTTGTCTTGATCACCACACTGTGTGTTACCTCCTTTTAGTGTGGTATTCAGAAGCAAGCACCGTTCCTCATGGTCTGATGGTTGCCAGATGAAGTGTTATCACTGCTCTTGTTCTAGGTGTTGCATGATTCTAGCAGTGTCACCTAAGATAGTGTTAGTTTTCCCAGCAATGACATCACACTCTGGGCTTATATTCCAACTGGAGCTATTGGGATTTGAAGTCTAAAACTGACTCCCTCTTCCCTTCCAGGGTTCTGTCCCATGGCTTGTAGGCAAAAAGAGATGAAAATAAAAATGACAGGCTGATTAATGGTTGGGCATGCATCCCAAGGTTGACAAAATGCAGGCCTCTTTGATCTAAACTGGAATAGAGAATTCATGTTGAATTTTTGAGGCTGAAGGGTGACCACACAGCTCTCTGCATTCTATATTGAAGACAACTGGAAACTAATGTAAGGCTGACTTAACTCACTCATTTGTAGGTAAAGAAACTGGAACACACACACAGGTATGCATGCACACACACACATGCACACGCAAATGTGCATTAGAAGATGTCCAGGCCTGCCTAAAGAAGTTAAGCCTTTGGCCTGGCCACTTATGCTTAGACTGCAAAGAAGGAGGAAGAGGCCTCTGGCTCTTCCGCTGGCCTTGAAAGCAAGCTGTGAAATAAATGGGTAAAAGACACCGTAGCCCTGTCCGTTAGCTAAGGGCTCTCAGTAATATACTTTATTTCTTTATTTAAATGTCTATTAGACCACTTCCCACTCTAACAGGATCATTTTGAATCACAATTTGACAATCCAGTAGATTAACTGCCCCCCATCCCAGGTGGTGTTGACTGGTTTTGTGTTATCCAACTTACTTAGGGGTAGGCTAAATTGTCACTGCAACACAGTTTAACTCACCGTGGCTCTGTGCTTTGAGAAGAGAGGGCACGTGAGTTTCCTGGGCAGGGGTCTGGTGAGACAGGAGAACAACAGTTACAGAGAAGTGGGACATACATCTTAATATTTCTTACCGGGCTGATGCTCCTTGAGTATCATTTTTAGCCATAAATTAATATGTCACATAGCATAAGGTTAAAAAAATAGTCTTTGAATGTGTTCTGCTAAAATGTTACTGACAGTAAAGCCTTCCCGAAGAGGAAAGGGGGGTCGGTTTGTCATGGCTTCCTCTTGGTGAACCCCTGTTGGCTCACCTTTTCCAAATGTGCCACCATCTTCAATGGAATAGCTTCACTTATAATCTGTCTGAAGCCACCCTTTTCTTTGTTATGCTCACCAGGACATCTGTCCATTTACCTCTTTACCAGGCTGGTAGATTCTTTAAAGTTCGAAAGGCTTTTGCACAAGAAGAATGGCTATACTTGTACATCTTGGATTTGATAAGAAGTTTATGAATCTTAAGATTTTAATAATAAATATTTCTACATGACAATAATAAGCATTTTCTCTAATCATATACTTCTAATATAATCTTTCATGATTATCAATATAAGAAATTAAACATTTCCTAATATTAACATATCATCACAAATCTACTCAATCAAACTTTCCAAATACTTAATAAAAAATGCGAGTCAAATATATGAGATTCTCTTCAATGTCTTGCATGCTTTGTAATAGTGGTTACATATCTGGATCTCTTCTGTGTAGCTGCCCCAATCTAGGTCTACTCTCTGCTTGAGTGCATGGGAGGAGCCGTGGCCCCTAGCAATCTGATATGACTCATTGACCAATTCTGGCTGAAGGGCTGAGAGCGGAAATGAAGTGTGCCTCTTCTGGCTAAAACACTAAACTGCTAGAACAAGACCTTCCAGTGCTCTTTCCTTCTGTCTCATGGTATTGGTTGTTTTTAGCTACATAATAAATTGCCCCAAAACTTAGGAGCGAAAGACAACAGACAATTGTGATTTCACAGTTTCTGTGGGTTAGGAATTCAGAAATGGCTTCGCTTGGTGGTTCTGGCTCCGTGAGTTTACAGCCCAGTGGTGCTCTGGGCTGCAGTTTCTCCAGAGTGGGGCTGGAGGATTTGCTTGTATGACTGCTCACTTACATGCTGTTGGTGCAAGGCCTCAGTTCCTCACTGGCTGTTGGAAAGAGGCCTCCACTCCATACCACATGGACCTCTCCTAGGACTCATTGAATAGCCTCAAACATGATAGCTGGCTTCCCCAGGAATGAGTTATCCAAGATAGAGTAAGGCAGAAGTCACAATGGCTTCTATGACTGGTCTTGGAGATCACAAGCTGTTACTTCTGACACAATCTATTCATCAAAGGCAAGTGACGAAGAACAGTCGACACTTAAGGGGAAAAGGATCAGTCTCTAATTTTTGAATTTTTGAGGGGGAGAAGTATAAAATAATTTGTAAACAAAATTTTAAAACTACCACACTGAGTGAATGAAGAGGCCACATTTTCTGGATGAGACAACTGTGAAGCTGTGGAGCCCCTGTCAGCCTGGGTCCATGAGTGACCTGACGGAGCAGAGCCCTTTGCTGAAGTAAGATGGATATGAAGGACGGGAAAGAAATAAACCTTCTTTGTATCAAGTCATTGGAATTTTACCTAGACTCTCCTGGCTAGTAGTCATTTTAAGACATAAATGTAAACAAAATCACACTGATAATATGTAAATGTGGTTACAAAATTATGAATTCTCTGTTCTTAAATGATTTTTGTTTTTGTATCATTCAAAAAGCTTTATTTTTTATACTCATACAGGGCTTCATTAATTCTATGAGATACTAATAATCTCAGCAGACCCCAAACCAGGTGCATACTATTTCAGGAGAGAAGAGGTTGCAGATTCTGGTCCAGGATAAGCCTGTTTGTTTAAAGTGATCCAAACCAAACCCCTGATTGAGTGTCTTTTGATAATAAAGTTCTGTTTGTTACATCCGAACTTTTAAGCCTCTGCCTTTCAAAATCTAAATTCAAAGATTTAATTTTTAAAAACTTGGTGTCTTTCCCAGAAATGATATATTGTAAAAAGTTTCTTATGGCTGGCTGGCAGTACCTAAACTATTGTCCTGTCATTATGATGAATTGGCCTACTCTATAAATATTAATTGGAAACTTATGCATGCCTTATCAATATTGCATTATAATTAGTGGGGTCATCTTGAGGTTCCATCTACTAAGAGATGAGAGATGGAGTGTGTACAATGTTTAGCTAATTAATCATCCTAGAACACTGAAATTCTCTGTTTAATTGGTTGCTGTGTAGGATCACAAAAGCAATCAATTGCTTGGCTCCCTCTACTATGCATGTTTGGGAAGATTAGTTTGGTTTATTGATAGTTCCCTGTGTTTATTCTTTCCTATGCACAAGGATAGTGAGAGAGATAACTGTATACTTTGTAAATAGATATATGCTCAATAGAAAAATGTAAATACAAACATAAATACTTTTCTGTTTATTAAAGCAATAAAACTAAACAAATCCTAATATATGCATTCTTTTGCATACATTATACTAACTTTGCTTTTTTGAATATTGTGATAAATTCACGATCTTTCACAAAATCAAATTGTTTTGGGTAACCTTGAGTATTATTTTATTTTTCATGCTCTGCTTTATTGATGGGACCCTTCAAATTGGTACCTTTGTCCTTTTGACAGCAACTTACTGTCATTTTTAAAACAATCTTATTTTCTGACATTGAGTTTGTCCATAATCAGTATTTTTTCTGTCCAAAGATTTGGGATCAAGAGTCTTAATTCCTTTTGGTAGAAAAAAAATCAAATCTGGAACCAGAGTCACACAGGAGCTGTGGCAGGTGCTGTAGCCACCTAGCCTATATCCTTTCTCACCTTCTGTGATAGTTAATTTTATGTGTCAACTTGACTGGGCCACAGGGTGCCCAGAGAGTTGGTCAACATCATTCTGGATGCTTCTGGATGAGATTAGCATTTGAATGGGTAGACTGAATAAGTAGATTTCCCTCCCTGATGTGGGTGGACTCCATCTAAACATTTGAAGACTTGAATAGAACAGAAAGGCTGACTCTCCCAAGAGTAAGAGGGGAACTCCTCCTCCCTGACTGCTCTGAGCTGGGACATAGGTTCTCTCCTTTGAACTTCAACAAAAACATCAGCTCTTCCTAGATCTTGAGCCTACTGGCCTTTGGATTGGAACTACATTCAGTCTCTTGGTTCTCAGGCCTTCAGATTCAAACTGAAACTACACCACCAGCTCTCCTGGGTCTCCATGTTGCCAACTGCAGATCCTGGGACTTCTCGGTCTTTATAATTGTGTGAGCCCCTTTCTTATCGTAAGACTCTCTCTCTCTCCCCCACTCTCTCTCTATATATATATGTGTGTATATGTGTGTGTATATATGTATATATACACACACATACACACATATATGTGTATATATATAGTTTTTATATATATAGTTATGTTTCTCTGGACAACCCTGACTAATATGCCTTGCTCCTTATGAGAACTCTGATTGCAGGTGACGATGTGCTCAGCTAGACAGATGTGCCTTCATGTTCTCTTGCAGCTGAAGATGGCCCAGGCTGGCATGGTCTAAGCCACATCAACTCTTGCCTGGATCATTGTAGCCAATTTCTGTTTCCTGATCCCCCCTTTACTCCCTAAACCAGTTCTTCTCACGGCATCCAGAGTAATCCTCTCACAGTGTAACCTGGTCACATCACTCTCTGCCCAAGACTCACCAATGGTTTCCATTCCTGCAAGATGAGAACAACATCTCTACAGTGGTCTCCAAAGCCCTGTGTGATATGAATACTGAAAATGTGCCTCAAACATGAAAAGGAATTACATTCCACACCGGTTTCTCCCATGTCCACTTCACTGTTCTTCAGCAATGCAGCAGCATGTGGAGAAAATCTTTCCATGTCCCACTGGATTCACAGTCTTGAGGTAAAGACATCACATATTACAGTAGACGTGGTGCCCATTGACTTGCTGACCTCTTTATGCGGACCTCATAGCATGCTATACCTTGTCCTCCATCTCAGTGTATGATTATGTTCCGTGTGCTGGTCCTGGGTGCTCTGACACCTCAGCAGAGAACCTCTGACACAGACAGTTACAGGTAAATGCTCGTCCTTCTGTTTTACTCCCTTGAATTTCTTCTGTAAAGATGTGGGGTGGAAGGTGGGGTACAACATACACAGTGGATACAAATGAGAAAGATTCAACTTGGTACTTACATATTCATTTCATCCCACAAGTAATTGAAAGGGGCTTGTATTTCAGCTTAGTGTTAAGGAGAGCTGCCCAACAAAGACTCCTAATGAAGCAGAAAATTTTAGGAGGCAGGGAGTTCCCCATCTCAGCAGGCATTCAAGTACAAACTGAAAAACAGGTCACTAGGGCTGCTGGAACAAGGTGCTCTGAGAGTAGGCCACTCTAGATGCTCAGTCTGCTTCTTCCCCAGTTTTATCTTGGATGCTCTTCTCCTGAGCTCCACTGCCTGGGCTAAATGGTGGTGCTGTTCCTTCAGAAATCCTAGAGAAGCCAAGGGCTCATCACCATGGTTATTCTCATCATAGACATAACCATGACAAAGACAGGAGAAGACCCCACCTGTCTTTTCACAGGTTCATCTTCTGACAGCAGTGGTACAGAGGGGAGGGAAGCTGGGGGAAATGCACCACCTGAATACATGACATCAGCATCACAGGTGGATTAGAAGTTAGGCTACTCTCTAAACCAATGAAATGAGTTTGATTTTTCCATCCTTTCTCAAGAATTCCTCCATCTCTATCGCTTCTTCTAGAGGATTGATATTTAAAGTTGTTTTTGGCATTCGTCAACATGCATTCCTTCCAAATGTTAACCAAAAGTCCCAGACAAGTTTTGATGGCATGGAAGTGCTCAAAATAAGTCATAAGAATTTTTTAAAAGACTAAATTAGAGGTGAGTCTAGCCTGTGTCTTGAACAGGATTTTTTATTTGCTGAAGGCAAAAGCCTGCCCTCAATACTCTACTGGCCAAAAATATTATTTGCATTTAAAGAAAAATAATCAAATGCTTTTTTGGGTGCTTACACTTACTTTTTCCCTTCTGTTTAGACTGAGGACAGTGGGGCCCTGTTCTCAGTTAACCTCAACATCCCCAGCCCCCGCCATCATCTCTAATTGAAGAGATAAGGCCAATGGCATTTTAAATTTCTTTAAATGTTCAGTAAAGAAACACATTTCAGCATCCAGCATTCTATTTATTCTAAGATGTTCAGAATAAATAGAACAAACAGAATTTACGTTCTTTGTTCCCCACTTCATTTTATATGCCCTGAACGAAACATCTCCCCCTTTCTTTAGAAAATAGGACAGCTATTTCAACGAGATAGATGACGATACTGAGTTGAAAAACACTCTGTTTCTACTTGCCCAAATTCCTGCAGAAATGAACCCAGTAGAACCTGGGAGTTCTTGGCTGGAACAAATTTGTTGATGGAGATTAGGGCCTAATGTTTTTCTCTTAGTTTTCAACTTAGATCAAGAAACAGTCTGGTTTTGGAAATCACCCTCTAGGAAAGATGGAATAAATAATTTTTTTTCAGAGCCTGGGATGTCACATTTTAACTATGCACAAGGATGTGTGCCTGCAAAAAAGCTTTCTTTGAGCAGATGGCTGTTGGTGCCTGCTTGCTTTCATCCTTGTGCTGAAAACCTGATTTTGGAAGAAGGAGGATCAGTGTCAATTCTGCAGGGGAAAAGAAGAAAATTTCAACTGTGTATATGTATTTCAATTATTTGCTATTCATTTTGCGGCAGGTTGTATATTCCAAAAAGGAGCACAACAGTATCTCCTGACCTACATTCTCTTTGGCAGTGTGACTTTGCAACTCTCTCATAGACAAATGGACCCCATGCTCCATCCCCTTGAATTTTATGAGCTCGTAAAAGAAAAATAAGGCAGTACAGCTTCCTTCTTAACTACTTGAACAGTAGTGCTAGAGGTCCGAACTGATTATCCTGTGGCCACCATCTTGTGAGGAAGCCCAGGTGACATAGAGAGGCCACGAATAGGGACTGAATGAAGAGGTCTTCAGATGATTTCTGCTGCCAGCCATCAAGTCACCCCCAGCTATTGTAAGAGGCCCAGCAGAGGCTGCAGATCGTATTGAGCAGAGACAAGCCATCCTACTGTGCTCTGACTGAATTCCAGACCCAACAGCCATGAGCATAATAAATGAGGATGGTGTCTGGGGCTGCTCAGCAAAAGCCCCTGTGATATCCTTGTTCTCAGGATCCTGCAGGAGCTCTGCACGCCCCCATCCCTGGGGGATAAGAAAAGCAGCCTCTGGGCAGTCAGCTGGCCTTAGGCAAAGGCCCAGGCATAGACTCTAGTGAGGTGGCAGAGCCAATAGGGGACTCCCGGAAGTTGCAGCCTCCTGTGGGGGGCTGTGACTGTGCTGAAATGGATCTGTCTTGAGGCAGCTTTGCTTTGAATTCTAGGGAAACTTCGCAAGTTGAAAGTACCATCCACCTGAATGGCTGATACATGAACTGGGCACAAAGGTTGGCTCAACTTTACAGAAGGGTTGGGAGTCAGCTCACGTGTATGGAGCATCCCCTCTGTCCTGGACCTTAAGGTTCTCTCTGCTGCAAATCCTAGGCAATAAGCCCTGAACCCAATGACTCTCAGTTTCCTCGACTTAGAGTTGTACGGCCTCAAGGCTGATGAGAGGCAGATCCTCATCCCCTCATCACTTGGTGAAAAACTTGGCACTGGGCAGAGTGTAGTCAATATTTGCTATTATTTTTACTATTATTATTATCCTTAGTACCTAAAGTCAACTCCACAAAGAGAGTATTGTCACCCCCATCTCATGTGCAGTAATGAGCACTCAGGAGGCTGAGAACTTGCCAACAGCCACAAGCCTCTGAGAACTTGAGCTAGAATTCAACCCAGGTCTCCTGTCCTCCAGGCAGGGCACCAACTGGCAGCCACTGCCTCAGCAAGCAGCCCTTGTCTTCAGCTTGGACCCTTGCAGTGGCCTCCAGTGAGGTCTTTGTACGACTCACTTTCTACTCTGCAGCTATAGCTGTGGGAGGGACCACCCCCTCACAGAGTCCCCCTTCCCCAGGTTCCACAGCAGTTTAATCCATAGCGGTGGAAAGGAGAATGAAGCTTGTCAGGGGATGGGGCTGGGGGCTGGGGTTGTTGTTTAAGGGGAACAGAGTTTCAGTTTGGGGTGATAAGGATGGATGGCAATGATGGTTACAAGCAAAGTGAATGCACTTAATGCCACCGAACTTAAAAATGGCTAATATGGTACATTTTATGTTATGTGTATTTTCCCACAATTTTAAAAAGTGACTGCATCCCCTAAAGGATAAGGCCCAAACTCCTCTACTTGGCATGTGGGACCCTCCCCCGAAGACCATCTCGTGGGTCTTGGGCCACCCCTGCAGCCTCATCTGTCTGTCTGTCCTGTCTCCCCAGCACCCTGCAGCTCCACTCCTGGCTTCCTTACACGTAATGAACCATTTCTCCCTCTTTTTGCTCAGGCTGTTCCTGAGATTCTCCTTAATCCCCCCCTTTCTTCTCATCCTCAGGGCTTGGCCCAGGCCGGTGGGCAAGGCCACCTCTCCTCACTGGCCTCAAGCTTGGCACCCGTACTCTGTGCTCTGATGTATTTGCAGCCCACCCTGCAGAGGATTATTGTGATCTCGCCATCTCTCTCTGTTAACGTGTGGGCTTCTCAGACTAGGAACTACCCCCAAGTCATCCTGTGACTCCAGCTCATCATACCAGTACTGGCCAATGACCCACCAGTGGGAGCAGCAGCAAGCAAGTGGGGCAGCAGCCTGGAGCTTTTGCCTGGGAGTGGAGGTCCTGGGGGAAAGGTGTGACCCTGAACTCACCCTGACATCCACATCTTGGTCCAGGGATGTGGGGTAGAGGAGACTGGCCTGAGGGGTGTAGGGTTGCATGGGTGGGACATGCCCTCACCTTGCGTGGCAGAGTACGGCTTGGAGAGTGGGAGAGGGTAGGGGAAGACACTGACAGGGAGGGCGTCCTCTTCCTGTGTAGATGCCAGGGCTGTGAGCCAGGGCCAGAGGCCTCAGTGCTCGCCTTCCCCAACTCTGGCAGACCTCTGGACTGTGACATCCCAGGGAGCTTGTGTCAGAGCTTCTGGGACAGCAAAGGCAGGGATGGGGCCAAGGGGCATGTGGCCGTCAGGTGGCTGTAGGTGGGAGAGATGGAAGAGGGTGGTGAGTTTCATACTACCCCTTGCTCCTGGGATCAATGGCTAAGGTGTGATCTGGTGCCTGGCCCAGTCTGAACCCAAGCCCACCATGCTGGTGTCTGCAAGGAGGCAGGAGCCCAGAGCTCTGTTGCGACAGGGCTTGCCAAGTAGCTGGCACAGGGCCCTTCCCCCACAGCATCTCCCTCAGCAAACCTCTCTGGGGGTGATGCCACAGTGATCAAAGGCAGCATTATGGAACTAGCCTGCGCTGGTTTGAATCCCAGTTCTAGCACCGACTGCCTCCATGACCTTGAGCAAGTTGCTTAACCTCTCTGTGTCTCCATTTACTCAATAATAAAATGGGGACACTGGTAGTACCCACACCCTCAGGTTGTTCAGCGCTGGTCCTGTAGAAAACATTATGTAGATACTGGCTGTCAAAATTATGACCCTGTTCCTGGCATCTCCCTGAGATGCCAGCAGGGAGAGTTTTGAATGATCATTCTGAGGATGACCTGGTGGATGAGGTCCTGTGATTTGTCCCCTTGGGGATGAAGCCAGGCCATTGTCACTGCAGGTTAGCTCCTTTAACTTTTCCAAGAGGAACCTGGGGCTCTCCCAGCCTTCTTGCCCTACACACCACAGTGACCCCACGTCCAGGGCAGGTTTGGGGGTCCAGGTCTGGGGGACATGTCGGGGCAGCAGGAAGCTCCTCCCCACTCCGTGCAGGTTGGCCAGAGCAGTGCTGGGGGAGTCGGGCCGCTTCGAGCCAGAAGATAAACATATTAACTGAACTTTCCATCTGTCATTTCAGAGAGTCATTTACTGCCTAGCTGTGGTTGGAAAAATTAAGTCCTTGTAATTTAGAGTCAACATTTCTCGCGGAATCATGTTAGACAAGTTGGCGGCATTTGCAGCCTCTCGGCAGTTGCCTACAATCAAAACAACTCTGCCCCAGCCCCATGGACTCCCCTGCCAGTGGCATGGCCGGCTGTCCTGCACTGGATACAGAGCACAGCAGGCCAGGGTCCCCAGGAGGAGCGCAAGGCAGAGCAGCAAGGCAGAGCGCCTTCCTCTCAAGTTTCCCCTCTGCCTAATACAGAACCAGTCTGCAGTCTATTAGTGTGCTAGGGCTGCCATACAAAACACCACAGACTGTCCTTAAACCACGGACATTTATTTTCTCACAATTCTGGAGCCCTGGAGCCTGTGATCAAGGTGTCAGCAGGGAGCTTTCTCCTGAAGCCTCTCTCCTTGGCTTGGAGTTGCCGCCTTCTCCCTGTGCCTTCACACGGTCTTACCCTGTACCCATCTGCGTCCTAATCACTTCTTCTTCTTCTGTCTTGAAGGGGGGGGCACTGATTCTTGCTCTGTCACCCAGGCTGGAGTGCAGTGGTGCAATCTCGGCTCACTGCAACGTCCGCCTCCTGGGTTTTTCTCGTGCCTTAGCCTTCCAAGTAGCTGGGATTACAGGCACGCGCCACTGCATCAGGCTAATCTTTGTATTTTTAGTAGAGACGGGATTTCACCATGTTGGCCAGGCTGGTCTCAAACTCCTGACCTCAGGTGATCCTCCCGCTTCAGCCTCCCAAAGTGCTAGGATTACAGGTGTGAGCCACCGCACCCAGCCCTAATTTCTTCTTATAAGGATGCCAGTCATATTGGATTCGGACTCACCCTACTGACCTCATCTTAACCTCATCACCTCTTGAAAGGCCTTATCTCCACATACAGTCACATTCTGAGGCACTGGAGTTGAGGACTTCAACATATGAATTTGTTTAAGGGGAGGGTCACAATTTAGCTCACAAAACCAGTCCATTCTGGATTGGTTAATTCCCAGTCTACCCAGGAGAAACTGGTTTCAGTGGCTCCATTTTCCAGAGAAGGAAACCGAGACTTTGGAAAGACAGGTGGTGGTCCCCCAGGTCCCACAGCAGCAATGCCAGACCAGGAAGCCAGGGGTGGGATTTCTGGTCCACACATGTTGCATCACAGCTCAGCTATGTCTGCCCCACAGCCCCTGGGTGGGCATTTTACTGGGCCCCCTGCACAGGCCCCAGAAACCCCCCCAGAGACTCCATGCAGATGACAAGGAGATGGGCTGCAGCGTAGACAGAAGTGTCTGGCAGCGGGCAGGGGCCCTGGGAAGCCTCAGGCAGAGAACCCTGCTTGCCTTGGGAGGTTGCCTTCACTGGTGGACTCTCTCCTACGCCGTCTGCTCTTGCTGACCCTCCATCCTTACCCAGCCTGAGGGGGCTTCCCCAGAGACCTTCTCATTATTTCAGTAAGAGAAATACTGAGGTCCACTAATACTGGCGCTAGACAACTTAAGTTTAAAAGGGGCCAGGAGCGGTGGCTCACGCCTGTAATCCCAGCATTTTAGAAGACCGAGGTGGGCAGATTACCTGAGGTCAGGAGTTCAAAACCAGCCTGGCCAATGTAGTGAAACCCCATCTCTACTAAAAATACAAAAGTAGCTGGGCATAATGGCGGGCACCTGTAATCCCAGGTTCTTGGGAGGTTAAGGCAGGAGAATCACTTGAACCTGGGAGGTGGAGTTTGCAGTGAGTCAAGATAGTGCCACTGCACTTAAGTCTGGGCAACAGAGTGCCTCTGTCTCAAAAAAAAAGAGAAAACTCACAGCAGATTGCCCCAGAATCAAGGGGGCTTATTCCTAGACCTTAGGCTGCATAGTGGATATTGTAGGATCATCCCAAATTCATCATTTTGAAATGGGGGAACTGAGGCTCAGAGTACAGCTCTGGCTTATCCAAAGACTGTCTTAGTCCATTTGCATTGCTGTAAAGGAAAAGCTGAGGCTGGGTAATTTATAAAGAAAAGAGGTTTGTTAGGTTCATGGTTCTGCAGGCTGTACAGGAAGTGTGGTGCCAGCATCTCCTGATTGTCACCTTTGGTTTCCTTGACTCTGTTTGGTGAAGGCTGTCGCAACTGTGTGTGTGAGAGATGGCAGACACAGGCAGGCAGAGGAGAGACTGACCTTTCAAACCAGGCTGAGGCCAACTCGGCTTCTCCCCAGGGGAGCAGAGCAGGCCCCTGCCACACGGATCTGCAGTGTGGTCTCCGGAGCAAAAGGCGTGTGGAACACATCAACTATATGTGGCCATCAGCAAACTGGCTCTCGTAAAGGTCTCTCTCCATCCTGCACCCATCCCCATATTCTAAGGTGGAAACTGAGGCTCAGTCGGGCTCAGTGACTTGCCCCAGCGAGAGAGCACCCAAGTTCCCAGCACCAACCCAAGGATGGTCCCTCAGACTCAGAGTTGACTTTCAGGTCCCATATGGATTTTCAGCCTTACGATCAGAGGTCCAAATTCTGGTTACTGGGCTGTGGTCCCTGTTCAGAAGCCCTGCTGCCAGGGAATTGAGTGGGGCATGCCTCTGAGTGATGGCCCCTGGCCTGAGGCCAGGGCATCTGGTTCCAAAGTGGGGGAGGGTTTTCTGACACCCCTCACGCTGTGTGCCAAGGCCCCACACACATCTGCTATCACTTCCTGGCCCCCTGCCCTCTGCTTCCCCCTACTGGGGGAGAAGAAAATATTAGTGTGGCTGCCCCAGGGGTCCGAGGTCTGCTGCCCCTCTGTGTGTGGCATTGCCCTAATCCCCCAGCCCTGCCCTCCCACAGGCTGCTCTGCTCCCCTACCCCTGCACTTCCTTAGGAAGGTGCACAGGGAAAGAAGAACAGAGCTTGCAAATGAGAAATCCGTCTCCTGCCTGCTCCACCCCTCTGCCTTGGGGACTGCAGAAGGCCCCTCTCCTGACCAAGCGCATCCAAACCGGAAAGAAGAGCTCTCCTTGCAAAACGTGGTTCTTTGCAGCTGCCCAGGACAGCTTAGTGTGTTTGGTCTAGAGGCTCTTCTAACTGTGAATCCAATGACCTTGGAAGAGGGGGACCCCTGTGGTAGGCAGACTCTAAAATGGCCCCAGATTCCTGCCCCTGCATGTAGACACCCATATAATCTCTTTCCCTGGGCCGTGGACAGGACCCGTGAATATGTCACGGAATCACCCTTGTAGTCAGGTTACAGTTTCCTACACAGGGGCCTGGGCAGATAGAATTAAAGTCCTTGATTTCTTGGCTTTGATTTAATAAAAAGGGAGATTATCCTAGGTGGATCTGACTTTATTAAGTGAGGCTTTAAAGGAGACACCTTCAAAGCTTTCCTGCTGGCTTGGGAAAAAGCAAGCAGCCACACTGTGGAGGGGGACCACAGGGCCAGCACTGCCTGCCAGATCTCTAGCAGCTGAGTATGGCCTCTGTTTGACAGTCCTGAAGAAAGCAGGAACTAGCACCACAAGATGCTGGGTTCTGCCCATCACTGGAATGAGCCAGCCGGCTGTCACCATGATTTCAGCCCAGGAATGACCCTGGGCAGAGGACTTCACCCACTTGCACCTGGAATCTTGGCCCCTGGAAACTGAGATGACAGGCTTGTGTTGTTTCAATCCACTGAGGTTTGTAGCCATCCAAAACTAACATGGCCCTCTCCACCCCCAGGTTCCTCCCTCTGATAAATCTCTCAGAACTCAGCCTGGCACCACAGTGGGCAGGGGATGTATCTCAGTTCAAGTATGTTTGATAGGAAAAATTAATCATCATGCTGACCACTTAACATTGAAGCAAAAATAAATCCATTACTATCATGGATGTGGGACAGGGGTGGGACCAATGAGAAGGAGAGAGGGAGAGAGAGACAGACACAGAGAGAGACAAGGAAAGAAAGAGACACACACACAGAGACAAAGAGAGAGAGAGAGAGAGAGAGAGAGAGAGACTCAGAGCCAGACTCCTCAGCTTTCACAGACATGGTGCTTTGGTTACAAATGTTTTCACCTTGCTTCTGTTTTACTCATTCATTTATTTTTAAACCTTGTCATCCTAACAGTGCCAAGAATGAAATAAAGCTTAGTAAACTAATCCTCACTACTTCCAATTAGAACTTCATTTTCTTTTCTGGGGAATGGCTGGTCCCTGCAGACAAGGGAGCTAGGTCTGGAGGGGAGAGCAAGCCTGGATGGCGAGGCTTGCTGGGTGTGGCCCTGTAGCTCGGCAGCAGGCATGGCCCTTGGGCTATCTGGGCATGAACATGCTGCCCACTCTGTAAAGTGTCCCAGGAACAATAATTTTGTAGAAGATAAATATTTCCATTTTGAAGCTGGAAAACAGAAAATAAGGATGGCAGGTGAATCATTTGCTGTGGTTTCAAGGTGTGTCTGGGACCTCATGTCTGGTGTTGCTTTCCTTAGGTCACGGTCAAGGTACTGAAGGGTGACACTGAGCCATAGGCACCAGGAAATTTTCCCAAGGGATCTCCTGGCGGCACTCATCTCACACCAGGCCCTTGTGGTGGCCAATGGTGCTGCCCTGAGGTGGCCAGACCCTCTCCTTCCAAGCACAGAGCAGGCTAGCCTTCTCTGCGGGGAAGGCCATGTGACTGGTTTTGGCCAGTGGGGTATGAGTGAGAGTGATATGAACTGCCTCCAGGATGGAGCATTTAGATATGGACGGGAGCCTCTTTACATCTCCTGCCCCTCTACAATCTGCAAGGGGGACCCGCAAACCTCCAGGCCCAGCAGCTTGCATTCTGAGTGAGGACAGTGAGGGGCAGAGTGCCCATTTGAGCCACTCTGGACATGCAATCTGAGTGAGGAATAGAACTGTGCTGTTTGGAGCCACTGACATTTCATGGTTGGTTGTTTCTGTGTGCCGCCTAACTCATACTGACCAGTGCAGCCTTTCGGGGCCACGTGGTGCAAGCAAGTGTCCTTACTGGCCACGTGCCTCAATGACGTGTGTATTTGACCTGAGCCATGCAGGGGTGCTACCTTGTAGAGTATGATCTGGAGTTAGGGAGTGGAGTGTGGGACAGATAGCTTTCCTGGTTACCAGAGGAACATTTGAATCTATTAGAACTCTGAAGATCTTGAATTTCATTTTCTTGTACACAGAGATACTTGAATTTTTATTTATTTGCACACAGATATACCCATACTATATATTCAGTTATGTCTCCCACTTTTTTGCTCATTGTAAACATTTCTCCTTGTTGCTATAGAATGTGTAAGCATCACTTTTAATGACTGAGTAAATAGTTCAGAGTGGATTATGAAACACCTTAATCATCATTCCCTGTGGTGGGACATTTGGATTGTTTGCAATTCTGTGCTCATATAAGTACCACTGCAATAAACATCTTTGTGCATAAAGTTTGTTTTCTGTTTAATATTATTTACTTTGGCTAAGTTCCCAGAAATGGAATACCTGGGAAGAAATGTCACTAAGCCTTGCCTTTTTCAAGCATAGATTTTTAAAGTAAAGCATTCATGCACGCTGACACCATAGGATGGTCAGTCTGGGGAAAGTAATGGACTCTGTCCTTAGTTATGAACACTGAGTCGGGCCTTGGCCCCAGCCTGACAGTCGGTTATCACTCTCCAGGACTTCAGGGATGCAGGCCAAGCCCCAGAAGGCCAAGCACCCTTGCGGTGTCTGACCCAAGAACAGGCCCCAACAGCTGCAGTTCAGTACTCTCCAGGTCTAGTCCAGCTCACAGAACTTTTGAGGGCCACCACTGTCCCCCCAGGCACCTCCACTGACCCATTGGCCCCCAGGGTGTCTCCTGTTGGTTAGTGGCAGCCCTCCTTCTCCACCTTAAGGTTCCCAAGCACATCTGCCTTTGGCTGCTTACACCATCTCTACAGGCCTAAAGCTGCTGCCCTGCCCCAGGCCACGCCCCTGCCTTCTGTGGCTCCTCCTTCTGAATGGGGTCTTACAGCTGGAGCCCTATAGGGATATCCTCTATCCACTGGGAAAACACCTGTGTTGAGCTACACACTAGGATCCCTGGGGTCCAGCTTTTCCCTGCCACCTCTTCTACCTTTCCCCTAACCCACAGTACTGGCTTATTTCCCTGGGAGCCGGAGAGACCTCTGAGGGACTCCATAGTGCTTTGCTCAAACCATTTCTTCCCTTTGGTCCCCTTGCCTACCTGTGCCTCAAGCAAGCCTTTCTCTCATCAAGGGTGACAAGGACTCTCTTCTTGATAAAATTTTAATCAGGCTCCTCTGATCCCTCTTTCCACCTAGACCTTGGCCTTGGTCTGTCCTTAGCAGGCCAAGCCCAGTTTAGCAAAGAATCCTACTAACTCAGTTGATGAAAATCTCCTCACCCTTGATAGCTGATCAAAGTCCTCTTCCTCCACCCAGATTCCTATCCAAACTCCTCGGTAATTTTCCCTCTACTCCTTCACCCTGCCTTCTGGTTATAAATCCCCACTTGCCCCTGGTATATTCAAAGTTGAGTTCAATCTCTCTCCCCTACTGCAATAATCCCAAATAAAGCCTATTTTTAACAAGCGTCAGAATAATTCTTTTTGACAGGGGACATTTCTTCCATCCAGAACAACACCATGGGAGAAGTTAGTATGTGGGGTAAAGTTAGCCCTGGGGAATGGTTGTCGTCACTCCCCCCACCCCAGCCTACAGCCTTATCTCTCCTATAAAGGACATGATCCTTGGTACAAAACCAACCCATCACATACACACCAGTGGGTGGGTCAGGAGATGGCCCCTGGAAACTGGAGTATCACACAGGACATCTGTGCTGTGAAATTTCTGTGCTGTGTTGGAGAGCTGGGATGTTCTGAGCATCTTCCCTTGAGAACGGAGAATCCCGTGGCCCCTACCTAGCACCCCAGCCTCACCCTCACCCCACAGCATTTGCCTTTAGGCCAAGTAGCCATTCATTCAGCATATATTGATTGTGCTCCTCCTACATCATCTTGTCTTCAATTATTGGTGGAAACTCAGCATCTTCAGGGTTTTTTCTCTCCCTTAATATTTAGTTTTATTTTATTCATTCAGCAAATATTTTTGAGTGGCTGAGCGCCTGTGAGGTTCTGAGGACACCACCACGGGGTGCGAGGTGGACCGAGGCTCTGCCTTCACGCAGCTCCCAGTCTCAGAAAGAAAACGGCCTGCAGCAGTTTTGTGTCTGGTGGGGATGATGCCCGATCTCGAGGCTGAATTATCAAAGATGGGGTCAGAGAGTGGAAAGTCAAGCATCTAGACAGTCGCTTCTTTGTGTGCATGTGGTATCAAACATTTCAAGTAGCTTGCAATAATTTTCAGGGTGTGGTAGAAAATAAATTTTTTGTACCTTTCCCACTTCCTACTTCCTCTCCTCTTCCTCTCTTCTTTCTCTTCCCATTCCCTTCTTCCCTGGTTGTCCCAGGAGGTCCTTGAGGTCATTCCACCGCAGTCCTGTGCAAACTCGCCCTCACTGAATCCTGGTGGGAAGGCAGGGCCTCAGGTACTAGCAGAAGCTTAGGATGGCAGCGGCTGGGCCTTCCTCCAGTATCCCAGTGGGAACCCACCTCGGGGGCTGGTGCCTCCTCTCCTACCCCCCTCCACCCTACCTCCTCTTCCCCACCACCCACCTCCGCCCTGCCACTGTGAAACCCTTGCCTGGTCCTCTGAGGAGTCGCCACCCCTGCCTCACTTCCCGGCATGCTTGCGCCTCCTTTGTGTCCCTGGAGCTCAGTTATGCCTTGGCAGAGGGTGCTGGCAGATGTCTCGCCCTTATCAAACAGCTTACTCTGAGGATAGAGATCGTCTTTCTCTCAGGGCCCTGATACACTGTAGGTGTTCAGAAGATGCACATTTAGAAGATGAAGGAGAAACCACTGACCCATTATAGCCTCCCTCTATAGTGGCCACACAGAGGCTCCCCCTGCCGTGGCCCCACACACTGGCCCTGGTCCTCCTGCCTCAGCTCAAGGCCTCTCTCAGAGGCCAAGGCTCTCAGAAGAGGCGGTGTCTGGCCAGGCCCACCTCACCTGGGTCCCTTTCAGAGAAGGCCCAACCATGCCATGTTTCTGAGAACTTGTTCTAGAAATGTTTGTGTTCCTGAAGGTTCCATTGCAGGCAAGGCTGTGGGACCATCCTGCGGGCAGGTGAGCCTGTCTGCTCTTCCTCAGAGAAGTGCATTCTTATGGCCAGCTGCCTGCATCTCTGGCCCACCAAGGGCAGGGGTAAAAACAGCAGTTCAAAGGTCAGCAATTCAAACCAGGTATCCCTGCAGTCCACACAGAAGTGGAGGAATAGACCCAGCTTCTACTGTGGGCAGTGGTGCTAGCAAACCACTCCCTTCCCTTGGGCACCCTGCTCAGGTGGGTGGGAGTATATGTACTTTAGAGTTCAGATGAGAAAGACAGAAAGAAGGGGGCAGGCGTGACACAGAAAGAGAGAGTGCCACAGGGTGATAAAGCAAAGGGCCAGCAACAAAGTGGCCAGATGAAGGGGACACACACCCTGGAGCTCTGCTCAATGAAGCTTTGCAAGGCTGCTGAGTGAAGACGACCTTTCTGCTTCACCTCTGCAGCCAGCCTTGCGTCTGCCTTAGACGTGTTGCACGGTGCATACTGCGGCTTCTCTGTGGGTGGATTCACTCCCAGGCAGTTCCTAGCACAGTGTTACCCTAAACGCCTCTCTTCTCTCGGGTCCCATCTCTCCCTGCTGTCATGACTGTCTCCAGCCTGCTTCCCAGCCCCAGCCATCACGTATGTTTGTTCAGAACCTTGCACCTTAGGGTCACCTTTCTGCCCACAGTCACATTAGTCCATTCGGCAGCCCCAGAGGTGACACTGCTATTCCCATTGCAAAGACAGTCAGGGTGGCACCCATGAGGGCCAACTCCCGATTGCATGTCTGCTTTTGAGGTCAAGATAGTTTTCCACATTGGATGGACAGGGGAAGCTGCCATGCAGAGGCTGCATAACTGCTCCAAAGTCCCACACGGCCCATGAGAAGAGACAGGCTGTCTTTGTGACTGGCTTCTTTCACTCAGCATAATGCATTTTAGATTCAGCCATATTTCTGCATGGATCAGTAATTATTTCCTTTTTACTGATGAGTAGCATTTTATTGTTTGATGTACCATGATTTGCTTATTCACTCATGGACATCCATGTGGGTTCCAGCATTTGGTAATTATGAACAAAGCTGCCATAAACATCTGTGAGTAGGTCTTTGCATGGAGTTCCATCTGGGTCCATCTAACTACCAAGCCTCTGTTCCTTAGCCATGAGCTTCCTCTGACACAAAACGCAATTGCAAGAGCATGCATCCTGTCAAACGGCCGCGTCGGAATACACCAATCATCGTCACCTTGTTTCTTGGGGTGTGTATATTGTGAGGCTTCCATTTGCTCATAAAATTAACAGAATTGAGAGTCAATTGGACACTACATTAAAAGGCTAAAATACCCAGGACACCCAATAGATGTGTCAGAAAGACTAAACAGGATCCTGACCAACCAAGAGCTGGTGAGGGTGTGGATCAGCTGGCACCCCCACACTGTGGGTGGAAGTGGAAGCGGCACAGCCACCAGGGGGGAGTACGCTGGCAGTGGTGAAATGGTCATTGCAGAGTGAGCCACACACAAGCCATTCGACCCAGCGACCCCACTCTTAGGTGTCACCCAAGAGAATGCAAAACGTGACTTCATACAAATGCTCACAAGTGTTTATAGCAGCTTTGTTCATAATTACCAAAAGCTAGAATCCATGCAGATTCCATGAGTGAATAAACAAATCGTGGTACATCATACAGTGAAATTCTATCCATCAGTACAGAGGAAAGGACTACTGATTCCATGCAGCAGCGTGACCAAATCTCACATGCGTTACGGTAAGTGAAAGAAGCCAGTCACAAGAACTACCCACTGTCTGATGCTATTGATATGGCATTCTGAGGAAGGCGACGCTGTAGAGACAAGGAGATTCAGGTGAGGGGGAGAGGTTTGACTACAGCGGGGGTATGTTCAGGAGATAGTCTATATGGACATAGATAATGAAATACTATTCCAAATATAATAGGTAGAAATAAATATTCCGTATCTTGATAATGGTGGTGATCACATGGCTGTGCATATTTGTCAAAATTCGTAGAAGAGTACATATAAAAAGGACACATGTTGCTGTATGTAAAATAATACCTTAATAAACCTGAGTTACAAAAACTACCTAGCTCAGCAGCTGCTCTTTGAGAGTGAATGAGCCCAAGCTTTACCCTTGTAGGTTATGTAAATGCATAAACCTCAGTGAATACAGTGATTCCTGACTGTCGCTGCAAGTTACTAAGCTGAAGGTGAGAGGCAGAGAGGCGCAAGGTGTAGTGGGAGAAAGTGTGCCAAAGCCCAGAGAGGAAGGCAGGGGAGGGGGTCCGGGCCAGAAAGGAGTTAATGTGCAGTAGGGCTCAGAGCCCTGCACCTCTGGGGTGGGTGTGACCTGCCTAGAAGAAGCAGTAACCAGGTGGTGATGGAAATGGAATCCCTGCAGAGAGGGGCAGGTAGGGGCAGGAAAGGGGTCGAGGCCCTGGCTGGGATTCAGGGAAGACCCAAGCTTGCTGACACAGCAAGAATAGCAGATCTCAGGGGCAGAGGCTGTAGCACAGTTGGGCTCACGGCCCCCAGTGAGACCTGCACACAAGCACCCCAGATCCAGGGACCTGGGCCAGGCAGTATTGGGCACCAGATGAGGTGCTGCCCATTCAGGAGCCCAGGTCATCCTCCCCACTATGAGGGTGAGAATGGCATGCAAGAAGACAAGAGCCTGCTGCTGTTACTTCACCTAGGATGCAGTCCAGGGCTGTAGCCTATTTTCCACCCTGTGTGCTTATTCACTCATGGACATCCATGTGGGTTCCAGCGTTTGATAATTATGAACGAAGCTGCCATAAACATCTGTGAGCAGGTCTTTGCATGGAGTTCCATCTGGGTCCATCTAACTACCGAACCTCTGTTCCTTAGCCATGAGCTTCCTCTGACACAAAACGCAATTGCGAGAGCATGCATCCTGTCAAACGGCCACTTCTCTCGTGCCCAGGCTGGCCCTGCACAGCCTTATCTTGGGCAGCAAGATACATCTGGGTCCCGGGTGGTGTCCCTGGGGCAACTTGATGTGGCCCCCTCCAGGCAAACTGATCCAGACACGGGGTGGGGCGGGGGCTGGTGTCAGAGAAGTATTGGCCTCTGCAGCCATCTAACTCCAGCACAGCGAGGTGGTGACATCTGTCACCCCTCTGCAGCTTATGGCCCTGGCTTTCCAGCTGCATCTCTTAAGGGTGCTGCAGAGCCATGCGGTCAAAGAAGTAACCCTTTCCCTCTGAAGTGAGCACCTGGAAAGTCCACATTTGCTGGAGAGCAGGGGAGGCCTCTGCAGGAGGGTTACGCCACCTGCCAACCAAACGCTCCAACCCAGCCCCAGTAGGGGGTTAGGCAGAACAATTTGCTCCCTTTCAATGTCTAGGTCTGTGTCCTGCAGTAGCTTAGGGAGCGGCTCAAGGTGGTCTCCCTAGTTAAGTACTGCCAGTTCATCACCCCACACTCAATACGCACCTGGCATTAGGCACAAGTGGTGAGCACAAAGGGGCATAAAACAAGGCCAAGGTCCATAGCCAGACCTACCCACTGGCTGGAGATAAAGCATATCCAGGGATGGTCCAGCTGCCGGGTGCCCATCCCTGGGAGAAGCAGGTGGCTATGCCTCTGCAGTTGTGGGCCACTGCACCAACCGTGAGTTTAGAAGACCTTGTTACTCAGGTGCTGGGAACACCTCCTGTCTTCTTTCCTCTTCTTGTGGTTTGTCCTGCACCTGCACCTCCAAAGGCTTTATTTTCATTATATTTCATTGCTGGGCTCTGCTCTAGGGAGGGGGCCTGCTTAAAAGGTGCCTGTTCCTTGGCACCAAAATTGTCCTGGGCCCACTCATGTGGCATCTGCCTCATTGTGCACTCCCCGGGGGCTGCCCTGCCTCCGGCTTTGTCCCTCATCCTGACTCCTCTGTGTGAGGCCCTCTGCCCTCCGACCACAAAGGTGCTGCCCCAGCCCCAGTTTGCACCTGGCTCCTTGGCTCCAGGGAGAGCCTGTGCTTCGCATGTTGAGTTGGTTCCTTCAGCCTTGCTGGAATGTCATGTACACGTCCTGGTGGGATTTCATGATCCAGAAATGTGAGGTCTTCTTTGGCTGCAGAGTCTTGAGTAATGAAAGAAGCCTGGAAACTATAACCTGTGACAGGCTAGGACTTCTCCAAACCTGGAATATCCCTCAGACAAAACTACAAAGCCAACTGGGAAGCCCTGGCAGCTTGTGGTCGTGGCTGCTCTGTTTGCCACACACAGCTGGACCTTCAGAGCTGCAGGCAGTTGGGTGGAGGGACCGGGGCTGACTGTTGCAACCAGCTTTCATCACGGCAGTGTGCTCCAGATCTCCAGGCATCGGAATGAACGTGTGAGGAGTGAGGACAGGGAACTGTGGCCTTTGTCAGCTCCCTCTGCCCAGGTGGTGGGTGTGGGAGGCCCAGCAGTACCAGGTCCCAGGGATAACTTCTCTTCTGCTAGACTCTGATTATGTCAGTCTCCTGGGCAGACTCCCTATGTGAGAAATGGGGTGGGGGTGTCACGGGGCAAGTCCAGCCAACAAGCCCTCTAGGCACAGCGTCTGTCCACATGGGGGGGGGTACCTGGAGCCCAGATGTGTGCCCACAGGGCACCTGATGAGGTGGGAGGGTGAAGAGAATCTCTTCCTTGTGTTAACTATGTCCTCTGAGTAGGGAAAAACCCCCACCGAAGCCTTTTCAAATATTTACATATCTGCCTAGGCATGGGCAGCTGTTTGGCAAGGGAAGCAGCTGGTCAACCTCCAAATGCTTTCTAACTTGAAACAGTGCAGATGAGCTGGTCCTTGCTAAATGAATTAGGCTCTGACTATTTGAGTCCAAAACCTGTCTGGCTCAAGATATCTGGTCCTTCACTCCCAGACATTTCTCTACCTTCAGCCATCCAGTGCCAACGTCCAGCCTTCTATGATTTACTTAATATTTTCTTTAAATCGATCCACTCATACGGCCTACATAAATAGAATTTAAAGGGAAACTTTACACCACATGTATAAATAGGAAACTATTAATACTTGCCATAAGTGGAAGGGAATTGTACTTTAAAATACAATGAAAATAAAGCAAGTTTATTAAATTCTAGCAGGACACTGTTTTGCCAAGTTTCCCAGACTGAAACTGTTCTCTCTTTGTTAAACAGTGAAATTATCATGTGTTAGAGTGGTGTTACAAACCTGCCTTTAAGAATCTAAAGAGAACTAGAAAGAAAATAACAGTTATATTACAAAAGTCAGTGTTATTTTATTCATCCACTTATTAAGTACCCAGCAAGTGGCTGAGTGGAGTGGACAGTTCTTGGGACTACAAAGGCCAAATTAAATATAAAATAGGAAAGTCTGTTTCCTTGCAGAGCTTATGACCTAGCAAGGAAGACAGACAAGGAACAACTAAATAAAATTTTTAAAAATCAATTTCAGTTTACAGGAAGAAGAAAAAGCAAAGCACATGAATAGAGAGGAGTATATTTTGAGTAGGTATGTGTGGCGATGTGGGGCTGCACCTAGAGTGACCTTTATACTGAGTCTGAGACTCCAAATGGATATTTGAATGGTGACTTGAACCAGGTCCATGCGGAAAAGCTGGGGCTGAAATGAAAAATTTAGGGATACCGGAGCATAGATGGCATTCGAAGCCACAGGCCTGAGTGCGGTTACCTAGGGGGCATACGTGCATGAAGAGTGGCATCTGAGGGCTGAGCCCCTGATTCCCCCACGTTAATGAGTCAGGAGAGAAGCCAGCCAGGGGGATGAAGGCAGGCAGGCCTCTGTGGTCCTCTGTGGTTTCATAGAAACACAATGAGAGTGCTTGGGAAGAACTGAACGATAACTGAAAACGTTGCTAAGGTATCGAGTCAGATGAGGACTCCTGGATTTGACAAGATGGCAGTCACTGGAGCAGTTTTGGTGGGACAGGAAGAGTGAACACCTCACTGGAGCGGGTTAAAGAGAAGACAGGGAGTGAGGAGGGGTAGACGGGGAGCGGAGGCTTCTCTTGACCCTTTCAAGGAGCGGTGCTGGTGCTGCAGAGCTCGTATGTGCACCTGAGCCTACGGCGGCTCATGAGCCACCCGAGATCAAACCGTGGTTCACATAGCCTGAAAATCCACTCTGGATACCTGGCCCTTGAGACTGGTAACACGCCCAGGAGGGTGCTCTCTAGGTTCCTTTTCCCCAGGAAGGGTCCTTCCTCTCTGGGTCCTGGGGGCCCGGGGGCCCACACTCAACACAGACGTGTATGGCGGCAGGGCAGGCTTGTGCCAGGGCCACATGGCCGCACACAACCCGGGCCCTCTATCCCAGAGCACGGCGAGGCACCGGGCCAGCTATGCAGCAGCATGGATATTTATTGATCTTGATTCACACCATCCAAGAAAAGCTTGGCCACAGAGCCTCTGGTTCAATCACAAGGATATGGGGGGTTGGGCATGGGCGAGAGAGAAGGAAATGGAATTTAAAGAAATCTGTCCTTAAGAAAATAACTCTTTGTAAACCTGATTTCTGGGAGCCTGGCGCATGCCATAGTGAAATGCTCTGTTACTCCTTGGAGGCGGCGTGAATGGGGGCTCTGTTAGCCACTGGCGGGACCTCCAGAAGCAAAACATGCCAGGGGGATGGAAGAGCTGCCTTCCTGGAGTCAATCTCTAGCAGGGCCTGCGAGGAAGTGGGCCTTCCTCCTCCGGCCCTCAGCCGGCAGCCTGGGGGACAGAGAGAACTCACATTGATGTGCATTTTTATTTTGAATGAACAGAGCAATTAAAGTGCATCAGAGCCAGATTTGTGTTTTCTTCTCAGGCTGTTTCGAGGCTGTCTTCAGTCTGCACCCACATTTTCTTTTATATATTTGGCCACAGACTTTTTTGTTGTTGTTGAGAAGGGACTCACTCTGTCACTCAGGCTGGAGTTCAGTGGCACAATCGTAGTTCACTGCATCCTTGACCTCCTGGACTCCAGCAATCCTCCCTCCTCAGCCTCCCAAGTAGCTGGGATTACAGGCGCATGCCACCACCCCAGATATTTTTTTTTTACTTTTGTAGAAAAGGGGGGTCTCACTATCTTACCCAGGCTGATCTAGAACTCTTGGCCTCAAGAGATCATCCTGCCTCTGCCTCCCAAAGTGCTGGGATTACAGGCGTGAGCCACCACACTGGCCAGCCACAGATATTAAAAAAGGCCTGCACTAGGCATCAGAAAAAATGTTGGAATAGCTTGACTTATTTTGTGGGAGAAGAAAGAAACAAAAACAACTGCTGAGGGCCCACCATGTTTGTTTGCCTTCTTCCTTAATCTTCACCAACACCCTCTTTACAAACAGGAAGCTAAGGCTGAGCAAGGGAAAGGGCTTGCCCCAGGTCACGGTGTGACAGAAGCGTGCACCCTCTGATAAATGGCCTCTTCTGATGTTTTCCCAGCTGTCTGACTTCTGGGCAGCCAGCAGAGGTTTCTGTCCTTGACTGTGGACTTTTCATAATTGCACAGAATGTAAAGTGATGGGCACCGTTGTCCAGAGGCTGCATCCTGGCTCCTCAGGGCTGCCTGCTCTGGTTAGCATGCACGGTCAGTGCGGTTCCTTCTGGTAGGGTGATGGCATTTGTGCCCTCTCCACACCCTCCATCCCTATGACTCCACTACCTATCTCTTCCCATAGGTGGGCTCTCTTACTCCTGCACCTGCTTGGCTCATGTGAGTATTGGCCCGTGACCCCTGCCTAGCGCTCTATCCACTCACACATGGGTTTTCTCATGAAATCCTTGTCGTAAGTCCCGTTTATTCTGATAAAGCAGCTGAGGCCCAGAGAGGTTCAGCAACTTGCCTAAAGTCACAAAACTGAGACTCAAACCTAGGTCTCAGGGTTTCAGACCCCCAAGCCGATGATCTTTCCCCTGATTTGCACATACCCGTTGTGTAAGCTCTTAAAACCCCACCTCTACTCCCTTTATCAGGACTAAGGCCTAAAGGCCAAGTTGGAAAATAGAGTCACCTACAATTGACTCAGCTAGCCAGTTCACAGGGCTGCAGAACTTTACTCATCTGCTAACAGCCCTATAATAAAATCCTCTATGAAACACTTTGTGTGTTTTTCTTGCACCTTCCCAATTATCAGAGGTTGATGTTGCTATACCCATTTTTCAAAAGAAGAAACTGAGGTGCATGGACTTGCCCAAGGTCACACGACTACTAAGTGGTAGATTCAGGATGCAAACCCAGACTCACCTGGCTCCCAAGTCCACCAGCTTTGTACCATATCTGGTGGCTGCCGTTCGGGCCCATGGCTAGGGTGCAAATGAGAGTGGTTCCCAGCACCTTGCATTTGCCTTGTTGGTGCACATGTTTTCCTGTTTACACAGACACTTTGTGTGTGTTACACAGACCCTAAGCAGCACATTCCATACTCTTGCTGAAATGCTCCACTCAGAAGGGATGTGCAGCCTGCTTTGTCCTGGGGATGGTCTAGCTGCCCCTCCCTCTTATCCTCCTAGTGCGTGGCTCTCCAGAAAAACCATGTTGCTTTCCCTTCTTCTTCCAGGCTGGTAACACTAAGTCGGGAAGGGCTGAATTCAGATTCTCACTCATGTCCCTCTGCCCTGAATCTCAGCAGCTGTGGATAGTATGTGTTGACAGTTTGGAAGTCTGATTCAACCTTTTCGCTTTGGGACCCATCAGATGCCTCTCTTCTTGCTCCAGACTCTATGCAACACCTCAAAACCAGAAGGCAAAGCCATCAGTTCTGGGCTCAAAGCTTCATTTCAACCACCTCCAAAGACCATGACTGATGAGCTCCCTCAGGGTTGTGAGATTCTGTCCTGACACTGCCGTGCTCCAAGGAAAGCTGTAACGGATGAGCATGAAATATGCAGAGGCCGAGGATGGAAAGGCTTCAAGCGACGCAGTGAAAGCTTCTCCTCTGAAACTGCATCTGGTCAGGGATGAGAGCACTTTCTCTGAGGCTGAGCTTTCACTTAAGCCTTCTGGCTTCAAGGGTGCAGACCCAACGTGAACCTTTGGAGATGCCAACTCATTTATTCTTGGCAAAACCCGGCTTCCTCTCTCAATACAAATGAAAGCGTGGAAGACTTGTAAAGTTGACTCCAAAGGCATTGTGCATATCTACGAACCCTTAAAATCCAACATTTGGATGAGCTGCGAGGAGATGGATCAGAAACACATGGAGTAGATTTTCTGTAAATTGCACTGTGGGCCTCTGAAATTAAAGGGAAAGAGCTTGGCATGGTCCATTTGGGAGTTACAGATTTCCCAGCACTTGAAGCATCAGTGAATGTTCCCCAGGCAGAAGGTTCTTTGGCTCACTTCCCCCAGACTCTCATTTTCCTCCCAGCAGAACCTGTTAAGGGGGAAAGGAAATGAGAAACTGAAGAGGAAGCGAGAAGGTATTGAGAAGGTCTTCAGGAAGATGGACTGCAAATTCGGGGATTGTAAAGCATGTGGACAATTTGGGAAGTGTGGGGATGAAGCCAGTTCTTAAAATCTGTATCTGTAATGAGGCTCTCTTGGCTTCTCCCACAGTGATTCAGGCAGAGATTTTTCTGGGCTGACCATGGACCTTGCAAATGAGTATGCACGTCATTTAGAAACTATTCACATCCTGGAGTGGCCAGAGCACACAGAGTGACTGGAACCATGCAGACCATTTCCACGAAGCCTGGTGACACATAGGTCATGCTGTCGTGTGCTATTACTCGGCTGGTGTTTGAAGGCATGATCTGTTATTTTCCACCTGTTTACTTTTAAAACAAAGCCCTGATGACTAAGTGAATTCTATTTTGAATACTCCAAGTGAATGATACTTTGAGACCAAGTCAGCTGTTGACGTTCAGCCAAGACTACATCCCATATGTTCAAGGTTAATGACCCTCTGGTCTAGAAAAGGCCAGAGGATCGCGAGATGTGTAGAAAGCACAATACAGACAGTCTCTGTCTTTCTGAAGCACTTACAGACCCACGAAGAGCTGACAGCCCATCACCGAGGCCACCACCACTGAGCAATAACCTGTCCACATGTCAGTCCCCAGCACTGGGCACGGAGCCCCATCAGAATAATCTCATTCTTATTTGTTGCTGGGTGGGGATCAATGCAGAGCAACGCGCAGGGCATGTGTTTAGGCATCAGGCTGGCCTAGCATTTAATCTCAGCTCAGTCAGCCTTCCAGCTCTGGGAGAGTCCACCACTCATTGTTTTCCTTCCCTGCTCTTTGCGACATGCGGCAGTCAGAGGTCTGGGTTTATACACCTTCATTGAGCCTGTCAGTTTAAAAATCAGAGTTCTCACTTGATCTATCCCAGTCAAAACATCTGCAGCATGAAGGCTGCTCTGTGCACTAAATGTGTCATGAAATTTACCTTTTTCCAGGACCTTACCAGTAGGAGGGTGGGGCTGTCAGGGACAGACGCACAGGCATTGGGGACTTCAGAACAGAGGCTCATGGGCTTTAGACACGAATTCCCAGAATGAGTAGGTTCCTGGCATCTGTTCTGCCTAGCTCTGCATCATCCACTGCTCCTGGGCATGGCTTAAGCAGGTGGGAGGTGTCTCCCTCTGTCCCCAGGCGTATCCTTTGTATCGGGAGACAGAGAGATAATCACAGAAAAACTGAACTGCACACTGCAGAGTTGCAGGGCAGGTCCCTTCTGAAGTGCATGCATTCCTGTACTTTCTATTTTATAATAAACGCATAGCCCTTTGGAAATTAGAACAAAGGGGCTGAAGATCTAAGCAAGGACAATGTAGTACACAAAACAATGAGACACAGGAAGGGACAGACATAAGATATGACAGCGGAGTGAGGGATTTGGCTCTGCTGAGTTCAGGAGAGGCTTCTCAGATAGCCAGGAGGAAAATGCTTCCTGGCAGCCACCTGGACACCAGGAGCATAGTCCCCATGCAGGAGACAGGGTGGCATGGGATGGGAACTAGGATTAGTTCAGAGTTGCTGAAATGCTCAGGGAGGCAGGGCAGGAAGCAAGGAAGAAGAGATCAGGGCCTTATTGGAGAGGTCATATGTGCCAGATTCAATTTTTATCCCGAAGGGAGTAACAAAAGATAATTAAGCTAGGGCCTGACCAAAGGGGCTGCATTTGTGTTTGAAAAAATTTTTAGGGTATGTGGAAGGTGTTTAGAGCCAGGCAGGGCTAGGATCAAGAGGCAAAGCCAATCAGGGTTTATTTTTCACCTGCTAACCAACACCATCAGTAAGACAGCTAATTTTGCTAAGGGTCTGAGCAAGAAGGAATTGCGGATGCAGCCGCCAGCTGGCATCTGCCCCCTAAGGCTCCGCACAGTCTCTCTTCCCACAGTGGGGAAGGGGGCCCAGCGGGGCTTCCCTGGGCCATCAATCTTCATTAAGTCCATGATTGTCCTCAAGAGGCGGGCAGTGCTTGGAAGGGCTGCTTGATGGAAGCACTGTGACCCCAAAGTATTTAGAAATAAAGGCTAATTGACCATAGGAAAATCAAACAGATACCATCACTGGTGTTTCAGCTCCTGACTCTTGGACACATCTCCCAGTCACACTTCGACCTCGTCCCCAACAATGGAGATGCCTGCGAGGCACTCGCCGACCCTCCCAGCAGTGGAACTACCCAGGGACATGATGAATGGCTCTTCACTGGGCACTTTGGAGACAGGGTGGAAGCAGCAAGTGGGACAGAAGGGAGGTCAAATGCCAGGCAGAGCAGCGTGCCTTTGCTGCCACTCCAGCCCAGCGTGACGCACTGTCCTATCATTTTGGAGACTTATTTTTTAAGCTTTATTGAGGTATAATGGACAAACGAAAATTATATATATTTATCATGTATGACTTGGTGTTGATGTACATATACACTGTGAAATCATCTCTATAATCAAGTTAATATGTTCATTACTTTTTATAGTTACCCCTTCCCTCCCTCCCTCCCTTCCTTCCATCTCTCTCTCTCTCCTTCCCTCTTTCTCTCTCTCTGTAACTTTCTTGGAGTGAGAATACTTAAGATCAACCCTCAGCAAATTCAAGCCCAACTACACTTTCTTATCTGAGTAAAAATCCTGCTGCTAGAAGGAATTCAATGGCAGGGCCAGGTTTGTGTCGTATTATTCTCAGCTGGATATTTGATAGAATTTACTTTGTACAGAAATTGACCACTAGCAACGTGCTCCCCCACACAACATTAAGTAAATTTTCAGTGGGCTGGGACTGGTGGTTCAGAGGTGAAGACCTGCCTCTAAACGGCTAATGGTCAGTGTCAGTGTGTGTGCATGTTGTGTGTGCCTGTGTGTGTGTATGTCTGTGTGTATGTGCGTATGGGAAGTGCTTTAAAGAACAAGAACCACCAAGGAAACCCAGGGTTTCTAAGGAAAGCACAGCACAGGGAGCGATTGAGAGCATAGATAAGGTCAGCTAACTAGGTGAGGACCTTTAAAACATCGGGCTTGCAGATGGCTGCCCTCTCACTATGTCCTCACATGGCAGACAGCGGAGAGAGGGGAGATGGTGTCTCATTCTCTTTTAATAAAATAAAGACTTTTATTTTATTAAAAGTCTTGATTTTGTGAGATCAAGACTCCAACCTTATAACCTCATTTTACCCTCACCAGAAGTGGAACCCTGTCAGAACCTTGGTCTTGGACGTTCCAACCTCCAGACTGTGACAAAGGAGATTTCTGCTGCTGCAGCCACTCCGCTTGTGATGTTTTGCTGTGGAGCCCGTGACTAATGCAAGCACCCTCCAACCGAGCAGCAGCTCCTCAGTGAGGAGCAAATTAAACACCCAGGCCATTAAAGGGCTTCACAACCATGGGGTGGGCTTTTCTCTTGAACCCCTCACTCACCCTCATTAACTCTATAGACATGGTCCCATGGGGTTTCAGAAAGGGAATCCTGTCATTAAAAAGATGATTTTCTGTTCCCTGAAAATTTAATTGAAAGATATATGATCCAAACGTTGTCTTGTTTCTTGGCTGACATTGTTTGTCAGGGTTTCCCAAGCCAATGTTTTCCACACATAGCCAGAGGACTTAATATACAGACTAATGTTCAACTGTCCACCACTGGGGGGAACATGTGATTATGTTGGTTTGTTGATGAATTTCAAGATGTAACTTGTTTATGAACAAAGCTTCTTAAGGTCAATAAAGAATTTTGCTTTTGAATCGTGGGCCAATCTTGCAGAATGTAAAATCGTGAGCCAGGAGGAATTATCTCTTGACAGAATAGAACCTTAAATGTTTCCAGTGGTGATACTGGTTCATAATCACTGACTGGCTCTATCAATCCACCTACCTATCTTTGATGTTCTCCAAATTTCTAACGATTAAAAAAAGGAACACAGAAGCAAGAAATTTCATAACAACAGTGAAACTAAGAAAAGGATATATCAGCAGAGAGCTGTGCCTGCCCCTTTAATCATAATCATATTTAATCATAATTTATTCATAAACAGGACTGTACAGCCAAAGATAATCAGATTCTTGAGGGCTACATCTACAAACCTGAATACACTGTAAATAAACCCTGTCTGCAGCCCCCTCCTCACTGTCCCCCTGCACAGAGGTGGACTGAGGAGCACCAGTTCGCACCTGTGGGTGTTCAGGGGTTGTGTTGGATTGCTCAGACATTTACCATTTGAGGGCTGATTCCACTCAGCCACTTACTATTTATCCTTCTCCTTTTTAGTTTACAACATTTTGTTGATATTAACTACTCCCCCTGTCTCCTTTTTAAAAAAATGTTTGTGCTTTTAAAAATCACTTTACCACCACTTCAGTGGGGTTTGGTGAGGGAACAGAGAAAATGAACACATTCAGTTATCTCCAGATCTGTAAAACTCCACCTTCTTCTCACCCTTCTAAAAAAAAAAAAAAATGACTTGAGGATGTACTACAAAACAACGAAGAAGGGATCTGCTCCTAAAGAGACATGCTTTCCACAAAATGAAGGCAAGCGGTGCTCAGTACCGGGAGAATCTAGTGACAGTAGCAATGTGGCAGGTCTAGAAACCAACTGGTCTAGGCAGAGCATTCCTAGAAGAACATTTGAAGACAAATGTAGAATTTTCATAACACATATTTTGATTTAGGATCCAGGCAATCTTTGTGATAAGGTGAACACAAAATATTGTTTTTTAATGCCAAATAAAATATAGACAGTCCAGGAAAGGAACATAAAATGAAAGCTCTACATAAAGGCACTGGTTTAGTGACAAAAGCTTGTATCCCTCTTCTATGATCCTAAGCCATTGTAATGAAATATTACACAATAACAGTATTATAAAAGTAGTTTATTTTCATTTTTAGATTTACCTACAGACAAAGCACAAGAGACTAGTTACTATCTTTTATAAAATCTAATAGCACTTCCCCCCCCCCCAACATTTTAGCCTCCTTGAAATTGGGATATATTTTGTAATCAATAAAATATCATTGACAGCATTATTTTAACTTAATGAAACATGAAACAATTATGTGGCATGTTAGTTTTGATAAAATATGGTTTACTGACAAAGGAGAATGAAAATATTGTAAATCTTACAGTTTGATGTAAGAACAGAATTGACAGATGATGAGATGGAGAGGTTAGGGGAAGAGCAGGAAGAGCAAAGGTTTTAATTCTTTCAGTGCATATGGTGGCGAATCAAAGGGCGCCCTGCAAATAGAGATCAAGAAATAGCTTCGACATATTTTAAAGTCATAAAAATAAAACAAAAGAACTAAAAGAGAACTAAAATAATCACGCGTATGTAAATAAAGCTTAGGCTGAGTAAAATTTAATGTATGTAATTTAATTTTTTCTTAATGGAGAGAAGCCAAGAGACACTATTGAGAGTTGGCAGATCAAGAAGTAGAGCCCTGAACATATTATTTAGAGCTATGAAAACCACGGCCAGAAAAAGTAAAAGCAGAAACTTCGGAAAGTTATTTCCCTTGGCAAGAAGGGTGGGAGGGGAAAGGGAGGGTTTTATTCTATAGTTTCAGCATTGTTTTGAGTTTTTACTACTAAGTGTATGACTATTAAAAAATTAATTCATTCATTTGGAATGGAGCAATTCCCACAAATTAAGAAAAGCAAAAAATTAATGCACTCAAGTAATATATTCCAGAACTTAAGATTACCACTTCTGTAACACTTATTTGTTAATTATCTTATACTATCCACAGCTAAGGTGGCCACATAATTGTCTGGTATGGAGAATGTAGGTAATATGAACACTTGCATCTTCTTCTAGGTGGGTGACGAGGTACCATCTCTATCTAGCTATGACTCAAACAGCTAAGCATTGTAGCTCTGCATTGCTTCCAAGAAACACCAACTAGTCTCAAATTCAAATTATGGTTTTGTAGATAACCCTCATCCCAAAAGGTTGACAAACAAAGATTCGTTTAAATAAATCATTTCACTAAAAATTTGCTTGCTCAAATTCAAAGTTGAGGTGCTTTCCAGAGATTCTTTTTGATTGGGATGGTTAACTGATTTCAGTTGCTCTGAACATTCCCAAGACTACAACGATTGCGTTCATTTAGTAAGGAGTGCAAATGTTAGAACTCTGGTCATCCATCATAGTTTGTGTTTTCTGGTGGATCCAAAATCATTTTCTACAGAGGATTGTGGAATACATACACACACACCCCTGAGCAAGGACTCAGGCCTGAGTCATTGTTAGGCATCTTCGTTTCCTCAGGAGGCAACCAACACTTCCTCCACTCAACTTCTTGCCAAAGCTTATGGGTCTGCATTTAATCAACAACGGAGAACAGCTGTCCATCCTGTAGCTGTTGGAGAGGACAGTCTTCAATTTGTTGACATATGATAGGGATGATTTCTTGAAAGTTCATCAGCTATTTCATGCTTCCTAGCATTGTGAAACCAACATCTATATCAAGTCTGCTCAAAAAGCAGTCGGGGACCTGGAGTGCACAGAGAATCACTTTCACTAGCTGCTTGATGCTGTTTTTCCAAGCCGAGAGATTACCTTATGCAAGAAACTGAGAGAACTGCCCTGGGACTTCATTCATAATCTTGTATCACAATCTCTGAACAAAGACCACCAGGTGAAAACATTTGAAATTTACTCTTAGTGAACTTGAAATGCGTAATACATTATTATTTATTACATTTACTATGCTCACCACAAAAATGGTTTTCGAGGGGATGGATATAGTAATTAGCTTGATTTAATTATTTTACATTGTACAATTGAGACTTGAACAATATGGGAGATAGGAGTACAAACCTCCAGACAGTGAAAAATCTGTGTATAACTTTTGACTTCTCCAAAACTTATAACAGCCGACTCTTGACCTGAAGCCTTACTGATTTCATAAACAATCGATTAACACATATTTTGTATATTTTATGTATTAGATACTGCATCCTTAGAATAAAGTAAATTAGAGAAAAGAAATGTTATAAAGAAAATCATATGGAAGAAACATATATTTACTATTCATTAAGTGGAAGTGAATCATCAGAAAGGTCCTCATCCTTGTTGCTTCATGTTGAGTAGGCTGAGGAGGAGGAGGGGAAAGGGTTGGCTGTGCTGACTCAAAGTGACAGGGGCAGAAGGAAATTTGCATATAAGTGAACCCATGTAGTTCAAACCCACGTTGTTCAAGGGTCAACAGTATTTATAAATCATAACATTACTTATATAGAAATGTAATTTGTCAATTTATAATTAAATAAATACTTAAAAAAAATTCCAGACTTATTTTCCACCTCATCCTGGTACCAAGAACAGTTGAGATTCTTGTGGGGGACCTGGTCTGCTTCATCCTATGACCTCCATGAACTGCAGAACACACAGGGTCCTGTTCTCATGTGGGTAAGAATCCTTAAAGAGATAAATGTTCTTTGTCCTCAGAAAATGAAAGAGTATTATGGTGCACGGTTTTTAATTATTACTTAATTCATTTTCTGTTCTCTCTTTTGCATATCTTCCTTCTTTTATTCTTCTGCCACTTTATTCTGTTTCATGTATCTATAAGTCACCCTCACCTTATTGTACTAAGGACCCATAAATAACTAACCCCCACACCAAAGCCTTCAGGTGGGTGTCCTTGTTCCTATTTCACGGGTAAGAAAACTGAGGACTGGAAATGAGTCAGCCAAGAAGGTGCCACTGAAACCACCGATCTCTGATCCCAATGTCCATTCCTCTCAGACCTTTTCCTGTTATATAAAAGTCTGTAAAATTCTTAAGAGCAATACTGCTTTCTGGAGATTGCAAGGAAATTAATAATGCAGGGAATGTTATATTGTAAAGGATACTTATTTATAAGACTCTAAAGCTAAGTTACAAACCTAGTAACTAACTACATGTAACCAACAACCAGGCATGACAGCTCACAGGCCAGTTGCCCATCCCTGCCACAGATTGATGGAGCTGTGCTGTTCTTCCTGGTGAGGCTTCCTTCAAGCCAGACAGGGTGGAGCTGGCTCAGATGCCCAGGGGCAGAAGCACTGGCTTCCTTCAGACCGGGTAATGCTGCCACGCTGCTGAGACCCCTCCTGCCCCCAAGCCTCCTTCCTCCGCTCCTCACTGCCCCTCCCCGCCCTACCCCATGCCGCGTTGTTTTCCCCTGGACCCAAGGCCAGTCTTCTCTCTCAGCTCCCTGGGGTCTGGGCTGAGGCCAGGCCCTGATCCACCCGTGCTCCAGGAGGAGAAAGAGAATCCTGAAGGCTCCTCCCGGGCTTGCCCAAATTCCCCTCTGCTTGGTCCGAAGAGGCGCACACGAGGAGAGTGCACCGCTCACAGTGAAGCCTCCTTAGCCAGGGAGCCCGTCCTCCTGGTGGCCACACTCCCCAGTGGCGCCTGGCCTATGACAGCTGTGCCTCTGTCTCCACGGGGCTCAGGGCAGGTCCTGGGGCACTTCTCCCGCTGGCCGTGGCTGAGTCAGCACCTCAGGCGCATGCAGTAGGTGCTCAAGAGCGGTTCCCTCCTCTTGCCCAGGCCTCCAGTCGGCCTGGATTCTGGGGACCCTGGTAGACCCCTCCCTTCCCTTCTGGCTTTCGTTTGCACACACTGGTCCTGATAAAAGTTCCAGCATGATTTATCAAACACCCTGGCTCCTCCAGGCCGAGCCCCTGGGGGGATTTTGAAAGGAAACAGGCTCCATGTGCTTCCAATCCACTCCACGCAGCTCATCGCGCTGCTGTTCCGTCCAGCGGGGGATGTGCGGGACGCCCTGGAACCGTCCGTGGCTCGGTTTAAAGATGTTTTTCTTAGAAGCAGGAAGTTACGTCCTGCCAAGAAGAAATGAAAATAAAGCCCGAGGGTTCACTCGGGGGTTCGCTGGGAGCCGCGCTGAGCTGTTGCAGCGTCTTGGCCCAGCCGGGGAGGAAATTTAAAGGGGCCTCTGTCTGGAGCTCTGAAGACGGGCAAGGCGGCCTGGCAGTGACCTTCGGGCAAGTCAGAGGCACACGCGAGCCCTCTGTCTCAGGGGCCCCAGGGCGGCCTCACAGGGCACTGCGGAGCCCTCCTTCTCTGCGGTCACCCTGCACTCGAGTTGGCTGCTCCTTCCCATTCCTTCCTCCGAATCTCCGCAGAGGACGGGGGCCTGTGGGAAGAGCCCAGGAAAACCTCAGGTCCAAATCCTGGCCTTTTGTCTGATGTACACGTATTTTGCACAAATTTCTTCACCTCTCTGGGCAGCAGATGTGCTGCGAACTCTGTGCCCCTGCCCGAGGCTTCCTTACACCCTTCCTACTAGCCCTCGGCCTCCCTCCTGGGGCAGGTTCAGACAAGAGTGTCCATCAAAGTCTCTCCCTGGGTGAGTGCGACTGAGCAAAACAAAGAGCCCAGCCCGGGAGTGCCAAGAGACTCCAGGCCTCCCAAGGAGGGTGGCTCCTCCCAGCCTGTGGGTACAGGTGTTCTAGAGGGGCTCCCAGGGCCAGCCAGGCAGGAACACTGCAGAGCCCCACGGAAGGACGATGAGTATAATTGCTCTTTCTTGCCTCTGAGGAAACTTCTTGGCAGAGAGTGTAGAATTCATTTCTACCTCTTTCCATTCATTCAACAAATACTGAGAGCATTGGGGGGAGGGGGGGATGGAGACAGCAAACCACCATGGCGTGTATGTACCTATGCAACAATCCTGCAGGATACAGGATGTGCCTATGTACCCCAGAGCCCAAAGTACAATAAAAATAAAATAAAATAAAACAAAAGCCAAAAAAGAAAAAGGGGCTAGGACTTTGAAAGCCAAAACTGTTTCTGTAATTTACTGACTTTGCGATCCTGGGAAACTATGTATAAGTCTCTGTTTTCTAACTACAGAATGGGAATAAACTTTTCTACCTTTTAGGGCTTCCTAAAGATCAAGCACTCTTGGATGTCCCCTGCACCACAGGGCATCGTGGCTGCTGCTTCCCCTGGTTGCCTGCAGCTCTTTGCATAGAGTTCACCTTAGCCCTGGTGATTCAGGAGTGCATGCTTGCCAGCAACAGGTGTTACTGAGTCCTGCAGGGCAGGGGCTGTGCTTTATGCCTCAATCTGTCCCCCAGATTCTGGAAGAGTCCTCTGCTCACTTGAGGGTGGGTTGAATGAATAGCAAACTGATTTATTTCCTCCAGAACGTCCTGAGAGGATACCTGGGCTGCAAAGATGAACATGCCTGAGGTCTAGCAGAGGGACCGAGGGACAACTGAAGGCTGATATCATGGTCACCTCCCAGCCTATCACGAAGGGCAGCTGGGGCACCGATGGTAGACAAGACATCTAAAGCCAGCTAGTAAGACTCCAGGGCTTAGAACACTGCTCAGTTCCTGAAAGCGGCATCCTGCAGGCACAGGAGAGAACACTGTCCAAGTCATACTTGGAGGCACGTTGAAGGCACCAGCATCATCTGGCCCTTCATCCCAGAACTCAGAACCAGCGGGGAATCACAGGACTATAGGTTTCAGCTCCAACCAATGAAGGAGTTCTCAACAATCAGAACTGTCTGACTATATAATGAGCTGCCCCAGGAGGTGGTGAGTTTTCCAGCCCTGAGGGTCTTTATGTAAAGCACCCACAGCTATATTCTAGAAATGTCTTATTGGGGTGGTGAGTCGTGAACCACTGGAGGCTTGACTGCGTCCCAAACTGTGGTACATGCACACTTGTGGTGTGCACTGACTTTACAAAGCACACAGACCAATTGTTAAGAAACTGTGTTTTCTTTCAGTTAAATTATATATATTTTGTAGTTATTCCCTATTTTATAAGTGGTACCTCCTTTCGTTTTATGGAACAACAAAAAGTTTTATTTTAAACAAATATATCAAATACAATACCATTTATAATTGCTCAAAAATAAGATACTTAGGTGTGAATCTAATAAAATATGCATAGGACTTGCATGCGGAAACTTTCAAATACTGATGAAGGAAAAAGCAGATCTAAACAAATGGAAAGACATACCGTAGGCTGAAAGATGCAGCAGACTGAAAACGTCACTTCTCCCCAAATTGACACACAGGTTTGATGCAATTCTATCAAAATCTCAGCAAGATGTTTTTACAGGAAAAAATTATTCTAAAATTTATGTGAAAAAGCACAAAAACTTGAATAACTAAATTAAAAAAATTAAAGGACAATCAAGTGAGAAGAATCAGTCTCTCTGATTTCAAGACTTATTGTATACCTTAGAGTAATTGAGGTTGTGTGGTATTGGTGGAAGGCTAGACACGTAAATAGATCAACACCATAGGATAAAGAACCAAGAAACAGATCCAGAAAAATATGCTTATCTAATCTTTGACAGAATGTGAAAGTAATTCACTGGAGAAAAGAGCCTTTTTAACAGATGGTGCTAAAGCAATTCGATATTCACATACACACACACACACACACACAGCCAAAAGACCCTCAACCTAAGTCTTACACCTTTTGGAAAATTTAACTTAAACTACATCATGGGCCAGGCGTACTGACTCACACCTGTAATCCCGGTACTTTGGGAGACTGAGGCAGACAGATAGCCTGAGGTCAGGAGTTTGAGACCAGCCTGCCCAACATGGTGAAGCCCCATCTCTACTAAAATACAAAAATTAGTCAGATGTGGTGGCAGGCGCGTATAATCCCAGCTACTCAGGAGGCTGAGGCACAAGAATCACTCGAACCTGGGAGGTGGAGGTTACAGTGAGCCAAAATCATGGCTCTACACTCCAGCCTGGGCAACAGAGTGAGATTTCCTCTAAAAAATAGAAGGAAATCATCAGGACATAGGATGAGATAAGGAATTCTTAGACTTGATACCAAAAGCAGAATCCATAAGAGGAAAAATTGATAAATTAGACTTCTTAAATATAAAAACTTTTGCTCTACAAAAACCCTATTGATAATTCTTTTAAAAGCCACAGACCGGAAGAAAAATATTTGTAAACGTCATGTATGACAACATTGTAGTATCTAGACTGTATAACGAACTCCTAAAATTCAACAGTAAAAATTTCAATCAAATCAGAAAATGGGAAAAAGTCATGAAGAGATATTTCACCAAGGAAAATACACGTTTATCAAATAAACAAATCAAGATATGTTCAAGGTTATTAACCATCAGGGAAATGCAAATTAAAATCACCGTGGTATATCATTACACATCTACCCAAAATGGCTAAAAAAAAAAAAGAAACAGTGACCATACAAATGCTGGCAAGCATCTGGAGAAACGGGGTCACTCACACATTGCTGATGGAAACATAAAACAGTACAACCACTCTTGAAAAGCGTTTGTCAATTTCTTTAAAAAATTAAACATGCAACTACCATGCAACCAATTGCAGTCCTGGGCATTTCTCTCAGATAAAAGGAAGCAAATCTACACAAACTCTTGTACACAAATGTGTATAGTAGCTTTATTTTACATATATATGTATATACACACACATATATATATACACACACACACACACATATATATATATATTTTTTATTGCACTTTAGGTTGTGGGGTACATGTGCAGGTCATGCAAGATTGTTGCATAGGTACATACATGGCAATGTGGTTTGCTGCTTCCATCCCCTCCTTCACCTAGGTCTGGTATTTCTCCCCATATTATCCTTCCCCCAACCTCCCTATCCCCTGCTGTCCTTCCCGTAGTCCCTCCCAAGAGACCCCAGTGTGTGATGCTCCCCCTCCCTGTGTCCATGTGTTCTCATTGACAATACCAACCTATGAGTGTGAACATGCGCTGTTTGATTTTCTGTTCTTGTGTCAGTTTGCTCAAAATGATGGTTTCCAGATTCATCCAGGTACCTACAAAGGACACGAACTCATCATTTTTTATGGCTGCATAGTATTCCACGGTTTATATGTGCCATATTTTCCTTGTCCAGTCTATCATCGGCGGGCATTTGGGTTGGTTCCACGTCTTTGCTATTGTAAACAGTGCTGCAAGGAACATACATGTGCATGTGTCATTATAATAGAATGATTTATAATCCTTTGGATATATACCCAATAATGGGATTGCTGGGTGAAATGGAATTTCTATTGCTAGGTCCTTGAGGAATACTGTCTTCCACAATGGTTAAACTAATTTACACTCCCACCAACAGTGTAAAAGTGTTCCTATTTCTCCACATCCTCTCCAGCATCTGTTGTCTCCAGATTTTTTAATGATTGCCATTCTAACTGGCGTGACATGGTATCTCAATGTGGTTTTGATTTGCATTTCTCTAATGACCAGTGATGATGAGCATTTTTTCATATGTTTGTTGGCCTCATATATGTCGTCTTTTGCAAAGTGTCTGTTCATATCCATTGCCCACTTTTGAATGGGGTTGTTTGTTTTTTTCTTGTAAATCTGTTTTAGTTCTTTGTAGATTCTGGATATTAGCCCTTTGTCAGACGGGTAGCTTGCAAAAAATTTTTCCATTCTGTTGGTTGCTGGTTCACTCTAATGATTGTTTCTTTTGCTTTATAGCAGCTCTTAAGTTTAATTAGATCCCGTTTGTCTATTTTGGCTTTTTTTGCCAATGCTTTTTGTGTTTTAGTCATGAAGTCCTTGCCTATGCCTATGTCCTGAATGGTTTTGCCTAGGTTTTCTTCCAGGGTTTTTATGGTGTTAGGTCTTATGTTTAAGTCTTTAATCCACCTGGAGTTAATTTTAGCATAAGGTGTCAGGCAGGGGTCCAGTTTCTGCTTTCTGCACACGACAAGCCAGTTTTCCCAACACCATTTATTAAACAGGGCATCCTTTCCCCATTGCTTGCTTTTGTCAGGTTTGTCAAAGATCAGATGGTTGTAGGTGTGTGGTGTTGCCTCCGAGGCCTCTGTTCTGTTCTATTGGTCTATATCTCTGTTTTGTTACTAGTACCATACTGTTTGGATTACTGTAGCCTTGTAGTATAGTTTGAAGTAAGGTAGTGTGATGCTTCCAGTTTTGTTCTTTTTGCTTAGGATTGTCTTGGCTAGGCAGGCTCTCTTTTGGTTCCATATGAAGTTTAATATGGTTTCTTCCAGTTCTGTGAAGAGGATCATAGGTAGCTTGATGGAGATAGCATTGAATCTATAAATTATTTTGGGCAGTATGGCCATTTTCACAATATTGATTCTTCTTAACCATGAGAATGGAATGTTTTTCCATCTGTTTGTGTCCTCTCTTATTTCCTTGAGCAGTGGTTTGTAGCTCTCCTTGAAGAGGTCCTTTACATCCTTTGTTAGTTGTATTCCTAGGTATTTTATTCTCTTTGTAGCAATTGTGAATGGGAGTTTGCTCTTGATTTGGATCTCTTTTGGTCTGTTATTGGTGTATAGGAATGCTTGTGATTTTTGCACATTGATTTTGTATCCTGAGACTTTGCTGAAGTTGCTTATCAGTTTCAGGATATTTTGGACTCAGACGATGGGGTCTTCTAAATATACAATCATGTTGTCTGTGACTAGAGACAATTTGACTTCCTCCTTTCCTAATTGAGTACCCTTTAGTTCTTTTTCTTGCCTGATAGAACTTCCAACACTATATTGAATAGGAGTGGTGAGAAAGGGCATCCTTGTCTAGTGCCAGATTTCAAAGGGAATGCTTCCAGTTTTTGCCCATTCAGTATAATATTGGCTGTGGATTTGTCATAAATAGCTTTTATTATTTTGAGATATGTTCCATCGATACCTAGTTTATTGGGAGTTTTTAGCATAAAGCACTGCTGAATTTTGTCAAAGGCCTTCTTTGCATCTATTGAGATAATCATGTGGTTTTTGTCTTTGATTCTGTTTATGTGGTGGATTATGTTTATAAACTTGTGTATATTGAACCAGCCTTGCATCCTTGGGATGAATCCTACTTGATCATGATGGATAAGCTTTTTGATGTGCTGTTGTAATCGGTTTGCCAGTATTTTATTGAAGATTTTTGCATCTATGTTCATCATAGATATTGGCCTGAAGTTTTCTTTTCTGTTGAGTCTCTGCCAGGTTTTGGTATCAGGATGATGTTGGTCTCATAAAATGATCTGGGAAGGATTCCCCTCTTTTGGATTGTTTAGAATAGTTTCAGAAGGAGTGGTACCAGCTCTTCTTTGTATATCTGGTAGAATTTGGCTGTGAACTCATCTGGACTTGGGCTTTTTTTGGTTGGTAGGCTATTAATTGCTGCCTCAACTTCAGCCCTTGTTATTGGTCTATTCAGGGTTTCAAATTCTTCCTGGTTTAGGCTTGGGAGGGTGCAAGTGTCCGGGGATTTATCCATTTCTTCCAGGTTTACTGGTTTATGTGCATAGAGTTGTTTGTAGTAATCTCTGATGGTAGTTTGTATTAAGGAATATGGCCTGCACCCTGTCCAGCTGAACCCATTTCCTTCCTGGTCCCTCTGCCAAGGAACTATATTCAATCCTCGGAAAACTCTGTCCACAGTGGGGGCCTGGATGCCAGGGATCAGCACAAGAAACTCCCAGGACACTCAGCTGAGACCATTGATGGATACATTTCCCCTTGCACTCTTGGGTCCCTAAGCATCCTGTCCTCACCTCCCCCAGGGGAGAGGACAATCATCTGCTACCTGTGCATTTTCTTACCGGTGCCCCTGCTTCTTGGAAAGCTCCCAGGACACTCTAGCACCACACTAAGAAGGTGGTGTTGGAATGCCTCCCTTTCTAACACAGCCTAATGCTTAGATTCTGGCTTCAAACAACACCAGCTTACAAGTAGTACTCCTCAGCCAGGGATGTGGGGGCTTCCCAGGGCAGTTGCCTTGTTGCTGACATGGCTGTGGCACAGAAAGCTGCTCTTTCTGTAACTTATTTGGAAAACTGAGGAGCAGGTTTTGCCAAAGTCCTGTTGACAGCAACTTAAGAAACTGTCAGATGAAGGATCCAGGATGCTCCTTGATTCTGTTAGCAGCCTCCCCCAAGGGTACGAAAATGTGATCTTTAGACAGACAGAGCCTCATTAGAGTGCAGAGCTCTGCCAGAGCATCCTGCCAGCCAGCTGAGGCCCAGGGAGTGTTCGGCTGATATGGACCAGATTGTTCTGGGAGTCAAAGGTGCCATGCAGGGCTTGCCAGTACTCAGGCGGCACGCCCAGACCTAGACAAATCTTAATTTACTAATGTACCCAGGGAAGGATGCATCACCCTTCCAGCCTCCCTCATGGAGGTGAGCTCTCTGACCCAGCAGCAAGCACTTGGTGATTGCAAAAGTGTTTTGTTAACATAACGGGATGTGCTGTGGAGAGGGGGTGATTAAAAGCAGATGAGGGCAGGAGCCGGTGATCAGGCTCCGCCTGGGATGCATTCCACTCTGGGCAGAGGGGCCTGCCAGGCTGGTGTGGGGAGGGCTCTGAGTCTCCAGCACCACCTCCAGATTGGCTGGATTCATGGGAAATGTTCCCGAGTGTGGAGGAACATGCTGAGCACAGGACGGAGAGTTCTGATGCTGAAGTTCATTGCACATTCAGATGCCCCAGCTGCAGAATTTACATGGGTCGGGCTGGGTGACCACCAGGTCCCCCCGGAACCATGGTTGGTCACAGATGGGCTGAGTCCCCACCCATTGAATGAAAGACTTCCTTTCAGAAAATGAAAATAAAGACACCTGACTGATACCTGACCAAAAGGAGGCTCTTCTGCTGTTCTCTTTACCCAACAAGCTCTTATTTACTTCTCAAAACCTTGCCACCACCTGAGGCCACCTCCTGCAAGAAGCCCTCCCTCCCAGCCCTGCAGGCATCACCACACTGCATGGGTCACATGGGATCAGCACAGGTGATTAAGGTGTTTCTTTACCCATATGGGCATTCCCTGTGGGCAGACCATGTTGATTCTGTGTACCCACCACCTAATTCAGGTTCTGGCATAAAATAGGTGCTAACTAAACACATTTATTTGATCCATAAATAAATATTTTTGCCTCGATTATCTTGACTTTAAAATAGTAGTGGCAATTCACGAACTTGGTGTACAAAACAAAGTCTCATTGCTTCTAATATTTAAATTTAAAAATAGCATGTGTTCATCCTCCTCTTTTCCCTCCAAGGAGCATATTCCCCACCCCCAGGATTGGATCATCATTCCAAAGAATCTCCAAAGGCTGGCCCAGGCCCCAGAGCAGGATAACTACCTTCACCAGCACCTACCATGGTGCCACTGTGTTCTGAGCGTCTCTCCTTCTGTTGAACACTGTTTGGGAAGCCCTGGTGAGATGTAGCAAGTTCTGGGCACATGGCAACAGTGGTTCAGGACCCGAGACAGGGCAGGGCTCTCTGACCTGTTTAGTGATGCTCAGCACTGGTGGATCCCGGGCTATGCGCCTGGATTCCCAGGGTTAAATTACTCGGGCAGATGGCTACTTTAACTTACCCACCCACACATGCACACGGAGACACCCTTATACTCACACATGCTCCTGAGACATGCCCATAGAAACTGAGCAGGAGGTTCATCAGCTTCTGCCACATCTTTGCGTGGCCACCTAGGTCCTTAGTTGGGCCAGGATGACCAGTTGCTCTCTCTATGCTTTCACAGCGCATCTGCCATCAGGGACTCCCCTGTTCCTTCCTGTCATCTTTCTCCAATAGAGTCCTCCTTCATCCACTCCTTAACATTGAACCTCAAAGCAGGAGGGCTTGAGATTTGGACTTCTTCCCAGAAATCATGAGAAATATTAGAAAGATGGCTTTCTCAATGCAGTACACTACACATATGCTATGAATGCTACAGGCACTTGCTTGCTGACATCTAGTTACCAAAGGAGCTTGGCTAAAATCTAGTTATCAAAGAACGTCTACTCCAAGGTAAGGCGATGTTTTCACCGATAGACAGCCGTTAATCTTACTAAAATAATTTGAAGTTCAGCCTCAATGGACACCACCTCCGTACACTCACAGTCACAGAGATCACTGAATGTTACAGCGTACGTGCACAGGGGGTGGTGCTTGTGAACTTCAAATCATGAAAGACATTGATTGCTTCATTCTTGTTGTTAAGACCATTGACTAAGAGAAGAGAAAGACCAAAAGCATGAATATCTATTTGCCTCATTATTTATGTTCAATTCTAACATAGTATTTTAGTAGGAGTTTTATGGATTGAATTGTGTCCTCCTAAAATTCATATGCTGGAGCCCTCACTTCCAGTGTGACTGTATTTAGAGGTCAAATCTTTGGAAGAAATAAAGTTAAATGAAGTCAAAAGGGTATAAAACCTAATCCAATTTGACTAGTAGCTTTATAAAATGAGGGTGAGACACTGAGGGTGTGCGTGCAGGCAAAAGTCCACGTGAAGACAACAGGGAGGCAGCCACGTATAAGCCACATGGTGAGAGAGTGTGGGAGAAACCAAATCTGCTACGAGCTTCATCTCAGACTTCCGGTCTCCAGAACTGGGAGAAAATTAATTTCTGTTCTTTAAGTCACTCAGTCTGTGCTATTTTGTTATGGCAGCTCAAGCAGACTAACGCAGACATAAAAACCTAGACATCCTGCTCAAAGAAGACGATGGCTGAGCTGTCCAGTGAAAAAGTAGGAGGTAAAGAAAACAGGTGCATGGGTATTTGAAGGGGGGTAATATTGTCTCATGTTTGGAGTGTTTTCTGCCAGACTTTACAGGCTCAGAGGATGGTGCTGGAGCTAAAATGCAGAAAGAAAGAAAAGATCAACACTTGACTTTCAAATTTCAAAATAGACTTGTGAAATTCATCAAAGTGATGATAAAGTGGTTTAAAAAGTTATTTTAGGGATATATTAAAGATGTTGAAAAGCTAGAGCTACACTCACAAACCAAATAAGCATCTGCACTGACAAGAGACAGAATGTGAACTCACATAGCCCAAGGCTGAAGCTGCAGAAACAGATGCTGATCCCACAAAGCCAACTACCACTGGTTACAGGGACCAAGCTCACCCCACTGTTGGGGAGTGGTCCAGAACCAGGTTCCCTGTGTGAAATCCACAGGAACGTTGGGCTTCTGGGGCACACAGACACGAGATCAAGGCTGAGATGGTTTTCTGTGGCTGCAGATGGTGATGAATATATCCCTGGGGTCACATGAGGGAAAGGTGGTAGCCAGTCATCCTCTGGGAGCCACGACAAGCTGTGCTTTGGTCTGGGCACAGGATCAGCGATATCTTTATGGGTGCAAACCTTGGGCCACAAATATGAGAGCTTTGGTGGTACAGAAAACCCAAGGGCTAGATAAAGGCAGCAGCAAAACTACCAGGCAGAAGAAGTGAATGCAGGGACAGGAAAAACCATACCGCTCCATGGGCACAGGAGGAAACTTGTAGCACACGGGGAAAGCAACCACTATAGCAATCATCCAACAAACTAAGCAACCAGAAGGATCCACTGAGAGGAAGTGAAGATAGCACAGACCAATCCATCCACTGATCAATTCAACAAATGCGTTGGGAAGCTACACGTTTACAGTGCCAGGTACCGTTCTAGATACCAGAGATGCATGGACAAGCAGAGAGAAGTCCCTGCCTGGACTGGGGGGAAGGAGATAGCCAAACTAACTTATATAGTACGTTAGGAATTAGTAAGCACTACAGAAAAAAAAAATGGATCAAGGTAAGCCAATTCAGAATATGCAGAACATGGGGCTGGGGAACAGTGGCTTACAATTTAAGTTGGATTTAAAAATGAAGATGTTAAGCACTTCTCCAAGAAATAATGAAAGAAATACTATCTATCAAAACTCCAGTTGGTTACAAAATAAAAATTGGTGAATGTGAATAAAAAATAAATGAATGTAGAAAAAATAACCATTAGAAGCCCATGAAATGAAAAATATAATTTTTAAAGTAAAAGACTGAAAGCTCAGTAGATGGGATTAAAACAAATTGGATGTAGTATAAGACACAATTAATAAAATGGAAAATAACATTGGAAAATATATGCATAATTCCACACAGAGATATATAGTAATGAAAGACTATTTAAAAAAAAAACTTGGATAAGGCCAAATGTTGATTTGGAGAAAATGTTCATTAGGATATAAGGATATAGGAACCTCATACATAGCTAGTGGAAGTAAAAGCTATTATTATTCTGAAAGGCAATCTTGCACTAATTAACTTAGGTATGTTCCTAAGAGACAGGTAGATGATACAGATGAATACAGAGAGAGTGAGAGAAAGAGAGAGACAGAGATGGATAGATCAATATGTGTATAGAGGTAGGAAGAGGGATATGTCAGAGAAATGGTCACAGTCCAACAAGAGGACAAATACAAGCGGGATTTATCTGTAGTGTCAAGGAGATAGAGAAGAGAATATTCCCTGCTATCACTGGGAAATGAATTGGTCACACTTGGATGGAGTACACCCAGCATTAATATGCAGCAATTGGAAGTAATGAACCTGATGTGCACACAACAATATGTATGGCTCTTATAAAAGTGTGACATATGTAACATATAATTGTTTCCATAAATTAAAAATATATGTTTGAAAGACAATACATGTTTTAATATCACATATGAACAAAATAATACACATTAAACACACAGGAGTGGTTCTTCTGTGGGAGTGGAGAGAGAAATAAGTCATGGTAAAATAAAATAAACACATAGATAAAACAAGAAGTGAGGGACCTTGTGTAGACCAGTTGCCATGAAGTGAAGTGTGTGATTAACTGAACCCTCAGTATCTGAGCTCCATGAAAAGGAAAACCAAATAATTAAAAGCATAGTTATTTAAAGAGAAGTTAAGATATATGAAAACTTATTGAGAACTTACAACATTCATCAAATGCAACTTTCAGAAGTAACAAGTAGAAAAGAAGGAGGAGGGGCAATATTAGGAGTGACAATGGGTGAGAATTTTCAAGAGTTAACAAAGAATGGGAACTTTATATAGAAATCGTATACTGAGAATAATAAGTCTACAGATGAATATTAATCATCAATAAAATATAACAGCTCAAAGTTAAAAGGAATTCTCCAAGTCTACCTCAGAGATTGTCTACTGCCATGGTTTGAATATTTGTTTCCCCCTGAAGTTTTTATTTTGAAATTCTAACCCCCAAGGTGACGGTATTAAGAGGTGGACTTTTGGGAGATGATCAGCTAGTAAACATGGAGCCATCATGAATGAGATCATGTTTTTATTTTTATTCATTTATTTATTTATTTTGAGCCAGAGTCTCACTCTGTTGCCTAGGCTGTAGTGCAGTGATACAATCTCAGTTCAATGCAACCTCTGTCTTCCAGGTTCAAGCGATCCTCATACTTTAGCCTTCTGAGTAGCTGGGATTGCAGGTAAGTGCCACCATGCCTGGCTACTTTTTGTATTTTTAGTAGAGATGGGGTTTCACCATGTTATCCAGGATGGTCTCAAACTTCTGACCACAAGTAATCTGTCTGCCTCAGCCTCCCAAAGTGCTGAGATTATAGGCATGAGTTGACATGCTCAGCCCATAATGCTTTTATAAAGTAAATTCCAAAAAGATCTCGATTTACCACGTGAGAACAGAATGAGAAGGTGCCATCTATGAACTCAGAAATAGACTTTTACCAGACACTGAATCTGCCAGAGCCTTAATCTTGAATTTCCCAGCCTCCAGAACTGTGAGGAATAAATTTCTGTTGTTTACAAACCACCCAGTCTGTAAGATTTTGTTGCAGTAGCCTAAACAAGCTAAGACGTCTACAAAAGAATTATACCCAGACTGACAGCAGATTTCCAATCAGCCACAGTAGGGGTGAGAGGAAAACGGAAAGCCGTATTCAAAGGAGCTGTGGGCCTAAATTCTGCACCCAGTTAACTGTCATTCCAGAGTATTTGAATTAAGGGCATTTTCAGATGTATAAGCATAAGATAGTTTATACCTCCGCTGAAAGAACTACTAAAAGATACATTTTAGCAAGAAGGAAACTACATTCAGAGGAGTAGAATACAAGAAGAAATAGTGATCAAAGAAATTGGTAAACTGTGTTAGTAGATGCAATGAATTCTTGATAGAAAAAATAAATATGGAACTGAAGTTAAAGAGCAATAACACAGATGATGGCAGGGGTTTGTGGGTGGCTTTTAAAGCATGCTAAGAGCAGTGTCATATTTGAAATGAAGACAGAGATATTGAATCATTTTAGATACTGCTTGAAAATACAAATGTGATTTTGTAAAGTGAAAATCCTAGGGACAATCCATTCCACCCAACTGTAATAGAATCTCCAACTTCCAAAGGAAATAATAGGAAAAAAAGGAAGACAGCTAGCATTATTAATCCATCAGAAGGCAGAAAAGAAGGGGAAAAAGGGAGTGAAAAAGAAAAAAGCATAAGAAAAGGAACACGTTAAGTGGCCGAAATAATAATGAACCTAAATGAATTACATTATCTCACTGGAAAACACAATCAAATTTGATTTTTTAAATTTTAGTATAAGCTGTCTACAAAAGAGTTACCCAAATAAAACTAAACACAGAGATTGAAAATAAAAAGTGTGTGTGCTGAGGGAGGGGAGGGGGTAAAAAGAAATAATCTAAGCAAAGTCTTGCTCTACTGCAAAGGCAAGATAATAAAAAACTTGCAGACACCTAGCAACATAGCTTCAATGTATGCTTATTGAATATGTACTTATAAATACATATATACAGACATACATACATATGTGCCTGTGTGTATATGTCTGTGCACACATAACTACATATATATATGTATCAAAATGTGTACAAAGACACATACAATAAATTACAAGGAGAATTTGATAAACTAATAGCTACAATGGGGGATTTTAAGAATACTTTTCTCAGAAGCTGGTGAAGGTCTAGAAGAAAAAGACCTTCCTCAAAAGGCATGAAGGGAAACCCTCAGCTGGTCATGTATTGTGTACATGCTTTAGAATTGGCCTGTAGAATCTGACCCTCTTCTGATCACCATGGACTCTTCATTCACCTGCCCACCCACTCACAGCAAGGCATGCTTACTGAGTGGCCAGTCAGCATCAGGCATGGGACAAGGAATAGAGGTGAGCAGAGCCCAACTTCTGTCTTCAAGGAGCTCGCAGATCCTCAAACAGATGGTCCTGTGAGGGACAACCATGGCATTCTGGCAGGCAGAGAATGAGAGGCTTCTGAGGTCCTGGAAGGCTTCCTGGAGGAAGGGTTATCTTAGGTAAGTCCTGGAGACAGGTAGGGATTGGCTAAGTGAGGAAGGTGGATGGGGTTGTAGAAAAGAGGGATAGACCTAGAGTATGAGAGAGCATGTTGTGTCAGGAACCTTGGCTGAGTATCCTAGATCATAGCAGGTGGCAGGGGAGGGGAGGAGAGCAGCAGAAGAGGTAGCAACTCAGTCATGAAGCTACAAAGACAGGTTGCCTTGATGAGGAATCTGGACTGTATCCTGAAGGTGACGGGCGAAGAGCATGATGGGACTAGCACCAGATTTCATCAAGACCAAGGTCTCAGCGTTGCGGAGGGGAAGAGACTGCAGATCAGGTGGCAGCTTTTCTTATGCCACATGAGAGTATTGTGTCATTCAAGTAATTACTCATTCAGTTGTTTTTCCCTTCAACCTTTTATTAGAACCTTCATGAGCTATTCCTCTTCTCTCCACGGGGGAAATGAAAACAATCAGACCTGGTCTGTTCTCCGCGGGTTAATAGTTTAGGTGGGGGCAGTTCTGGTATTGTGCAATGAAAGCTGCAATGGAACTGGCTGCACGCAACGTTTCTGGAATGACTGAGAATGAGCTGCTGATTCTGCCTGGGGGAACCAGGGAGGGCTTCCTTGGGGAGGTGGCATATCTGTTGAGTTCCGGGATGATGATGAAGGTCTAGTGGAACACAGTTGACAGAGGGACTGTCACATGAAGGCACAAACGCGTGAACACGTCAGGTTGCGGGTGGGTTATAAGAGTTAAATGATGGAGGTGGTTTCATCATTCGCACTTTTCATGTGTGGAAATTCAGAGCCGGAGAAATTACGCTGCTCATCAAAGGTCATGATCAGCCTAAGGTCTCCAGACGCCAAGTCATTGCCCTTTTTACTATTCTGCCTACATCTCTTTCTTTATCGTTGTCTTAATGTTATTCAAAGAAATGGTAATTGAAAAGTGTTTTTTGGAGGGACACATTTGGGGCATGTGTGTTGGTGTATGTGCCTAAACACGTGTGTGGGTGTGGGTGTAAATTTGTTGCAAATGAATATGATTCTGTGTACTCTGTGAGCCAGATATCCATTAATCGACCTCTAAAACCATGCCTTTGTGGGTGACAGATGTTTGGATTCAATTATGATGATGGGAAAGTTGCTTTTCCTTCCAAGGAAAGAAGGTATTATTTGAGGGTGAAAGTCAGCCATATATAACATTGGTGATGAATATTGTTCATTGTGGAAACACTCTAAAAGTGACCTGTTTAAAGAGGGTAATGCATTCAGAAGCTTTTAACCCACTGGATTTAATTGCAACTGAGTGCCAAAATAAACCCCCTGTTAACAAACCTCCAGCTTTCCACTGATTTCTCGCACTTGCTCCCAGCTGTGAGTGAAGAATGGAAGTCAGATGCTTGGATTGCTTGCAGTGTGTATGAAGAACTCACACGTGAGTCTTTGGCTGCTGTACAAACAGGGAAGTGTCCTTTCATAAAAAAGGATGTTCAGGCTGGGAAGAGGGAAACCCAGGGCCACGTCATTATCTGTTGACTAGCTCTGGTTCCTTACACATAATCAAGACTTCGCTAAATAACTACCATTGACTGAACTGAATACGAATAATTTTCAGCTCATCTAGGACTGATTAAGGGTAAATATTTTTTGTACGTCATCCAGAATAATATAATCCACTAGTACTCCAAAGCTTTCCCAAAGGGCTTCACTGTGGTTCAACTCAATACAAGTACATTTTGTTCATTTGAGCAGATATGAAACAATACTGAATAGATGCCAGACACTGTGAGTAGCCCAATGCTCCTCAGAGAGAATTGCCAGGAATTGGGACAGACAAATGTAGCAAAATATTTTGTTGCCAACCTCGATTAATTAATTAAATAAAATTTTAGCTAAGAGTGGACCAAAAAAAAAAAAAAAAGAAGAGAGGGAAGGGAAGCAGTCAGTTGTCACTGTCCATCCCATGGCCCACAGGGGCTGCTATCTCAAGAGTGGCATTCAACATGCTCTGTGGTCCTTCTTCCAGCCCTTGTGCAACTTTCATGCTATCTCTCATCTCTGCCATCTTCTAACCCTCCAGGTATACACAGTGTGTTTCCTTTTAAATGTAATTTCTCCTGCCTAGAAGCTCTTCCTCAGTGAAGCACCTTCAACACACAGGACAATGTGACCTTTGGGTAATCGTGGTCACCTGCCCAGTACCTAGCACAGATGCCCAATAAATATCAGCTGAAAGAATGAATGTTCGTAGCATGTATTCTGTGGGCTCTAGGGCCATTATGATATCCAAAAAGTAAACATCAACTTATAGGTTTTATATTCAAAATTGGTATACATTTGTAAGACTAAGAACATGCACAAGAAGAGAGCACTAGCGTGTCTTTATCACCAGCTACAATAGATGTCAAGTCCTTCATTCCTGCATCCTCTAGCAACTGTGTGAGGTGGATGTTTTGTCCCCGTGGTACAAAGCAAGGTTAAGGAAGTTCACTAACTTAATCAGAATTACCCAACAAAAAAAATAGTGAGATGGAGAATTGATCCTATAGCTATCTGCCTGATTCAACCATACCACCCTGCATCTGCATCTGGTTGAGAGACCCAGTCATGCTCATTCCTGGGGCTCTGTCTGCCATGTGGGAGCAGATGGGACCCTATCATGCTCTCTGTGTTGGGGTCACTGCTTTGTCAGTGAACATCACGTGGTGCACTTGATGCTGTGGCTGAGGTGACCTTCCAGAAGCCCATAAAAGCTGTTTGGCTGCCCGTATGTTTTCAGCCCTTCTCCTGTTTGAATAGTCAAGAGTGGGGGGAGAGGGGGCATACATCATACCTGGATGCTCTGCTGGCTCCCCTGGGTGACTGGGGCTGCTCTCACAGGGTCATCCTGAGACCTCATGCAGACCTAACAATCTAGCCCAGCTGAACCAGACGCCTACATTCCTCCCTTTGGTGGCTGCAGCACCTCTGTCTCTACTGGTTCTCCTCCTGCTTCTCTGGCTGATGCTTCTCAGTCTCCTTTGTCGGCTGTTCTCGTTCTGCCCACAGCTTGATTGCTGGTTATAACAAGGACTCCATGTACTCAATGCTATATATTCTGGGGATACAAAGACAAATGGTACCAGGGATACTGTCCATTTTTTTTCAACAATCTGTGGTCCTGCTGGGGAAAAAGGTTATGCAAGATTGTTCTAGAGACTTTAATGGGAAATGAATGGGTTCTGATTTGGACATAGAGAAGAGTCATAACCGGAGCCTGGAACCTTTTCTGTAGAGCGAGAAGTGAACTGTGGAGCTGAGTAATAAGAGATGAGCAGGTTTTAACAGTAGACGTGACATGAGGGAAGCAGAGGGCAATTTATGCAGGTGGAGACAACACCAGGAAATGTGTGGATGTTTGAAGAGTTTGTCAAGTCAGGGGAACTGTGAGTAGCCCCGGTGCCTGGAGCGTCGGGTGTAAAATGGGTGTTGTGGACAATGGAAGCAGGCTGGAGCAGTCAGCCTGGTCTGGATTGGAAATATCCAAGTGTCCTAGCCTTTTCCTTGAAGTCCTTGAAGGAGTTTTACAAGGGGAGAACCTGATCCTATCTGTATTTCAGGAATATAATTCATGATCTGAAGAGGACATGCCTACTGAATTTGGGGAAGAGAGGAAAGATAAAGGCAAGATTGGATGCAGGAAGATCTGAGGAGTTTTTGCTTCAGTGTAGGGGAAAGATGAGGATGCCCTGAACCAAGGAGGACCAGTGAAAATTGACAGATGGCGATTTGGACGAGATGATCCAGAGGTAGAATCCACAGGGCTTCATCTGAAATTGAGTCAAAAAATGAAGTGAATGAGAATAAGTAGCCCAGCTAACTACTCTACTCCCTTTATTTCTGGATTGGACATCTGAAAGAAGGGTAGTGGGGTTTTTTTAAAAAAACAAACTTTCTAATTCTAGATTTACAGAAAAGTTTCAAATATAGTACAGAGCATCGCCATCTATCCCATGCCCAGTTTTCTCTGTTCATTCTAATGAACCAATATTGATGTGTCATCTTTAACTCAAGTCCATACTTTGTTTAGATTTCCTTAGTTCTTACCCAGTGTCCTTCATCTGTTTCAGAATGCCATTCAGGATTCACGACTTTTAGTCATCACATCTCCTTAGGCTCCTCTTGGCTACAGTAGTTTCTCAGATTTGAGGAGTACCAATCAGGCGTTTGTCTATTTTTCCTTTCAGATATATCATTTTTTGCTTTATGTGTTATGGTGCTCTATTGTTTAAGCATTAAACATTTAGGATTGCTACGTCTTCTTGGTTGATTTATTCTATAATATTCCTTCCTGTCTCTAGTAATTTTCTTAGCTTTGAAATCTATCTGGTCTTAATATAGCTGCTCCTGCTTTCTTTAATGTTTGTCTGTTACACGGTTTCCAGCATTTTATTTTCAACTCATCTACGTTGCTATGTTGAAGGCAAGTTTTCTGTAAGTAGCATATAATTGAGTAGTGCTTTGTAATCCACTCTCCCAATATCTGTCTTTCAATTGATATATTTAGACCCGTTTACATTTAATGAAATGATTGATATTTTAGGGCTTTACATCTGCCTTTTTAGTGTTTTTGTTTTCTGTTTTGCATGTCTTAGTTTTCTTTTGTTCCTGCTAACTGTGAGCTACTTAAGCATTTTTTATAGTTACATTTGGATTATATTAGTTTTTTGTGTATCACTTTGTATAGCTCTTCTTAATGGTTGCTCTAAGTATTACTAGATATATATAGAGATGTATACATATACACACACAACTTATCACAATGTACTTAAACGTCATCTTACCAGTTTGCGTACAAGTATAGAAAAAATACCTTCTTTTAGATTAATTTATCTCTCTTTCTTAATATAAATGTCTCAAATATTTTCTCTGCATGTATTTAGAGCCACATTAGACAGTGATATAATTTTTGTTTTAATTGGTCAAAATAATTTAGAAAACTCAAGAGGAAAAGGAAAGTCAATCGTATTTGCTAATATTTTTGCTTACCATGTTCTTTCTTCCTTTCTTATTTTCCAAGGTCCCTTCTTTTATTATTTTATTTCTGCTCAGATAACTTTCTTCAACTATTATTTTAGGTTATATCTGCTGTCAATAAATTCTTTACTTGCTCTTCATCTGTGAATATCTTTATTTCTCCTTCATTTCTGAAGGATATTTTCACTTCTGAAGTATATTTTCACTTATATATGGAATTCCAGGTTGAAAATTCTTTTTCTTCAACACTTGAAAAATGTAATCTCACTTCCTTCTTGTCTCCATGGTTTTTGATGATAAATCCATATTCATTCCAGTTGTTTTTCCCTTGTAGCTAAGGTGTTATCTCTCCTCGACTGCTTTCGATTTTCTTTGTCTTTGGGTTTCAAAAGGCTGACTATGATGTGCTTTGATACGGATTTCTATGGTTCATCCTGTTGAGGTCACTCAGCTTTAAAAATCTGTAGATTTATGTCTTTTACCAAATTTGAGAAGTTTGGAGACATTGTTTCTTTGAGTACTTTTCCAGCCCTATTCTTTTCCTCCTCTTCCTCTAGGACTCTAATAACACAAATGTTCGATCTTTTGTTATAGTCCCACAGGTGCTTCAGGCTTTGCTATTTTTGCTTAGTCTATCTTCTCTCTGTTGTTCAAATTGGGCCCAGGTGGAGACTTCAGGAAGCCCAACAATAAGCTGTGGGCAGAATAAGAAAAGCCATAGAGAAAACTGAGAAACAGCAGCCAGAGAAGCAGCATAGAAACATGAGAACCAGCAGAGAGATGCTGCAGAAATTAAAAGGAAGATATTACAACAAAGGGCAGTTAGTAGGGCTGGATACCAGAGAGGCCCAGGAGGTGAGAACTGAGCAAAGCCTTTGGGGTTTGACATGAAGCAGTCATTGTAAGGGCAAAAGACTCATTGTAATGGCTTACAGGCTGAACAAAAAGAAGGAGTTATTACTTCCATTTTACATACTAGAAAACTGAGGTTTGGGAAGATTATCTAGGTAACGTATCCAATGTCATTCAACTGGTAAAATTACTCAACAGGGACATAAACCCAAATCTTCCAAAGCCGAGTCCAGGCTTTTCCTCTGTAGTGCTGGAAGGAAAGGAAAGAGGGTCAGTGATTAAGTAGCCAATCCCCAGGGTGACCAGGGATCCTAGAGAATTCCAATTTGTGTCTGTTATTTTGATATACCTGTTGGCACTGAGAGACAGAGAAACACAGATATTTGGATCTCCTTTTTCTCTCTCTCTGTACGTCTCTGTCAGTCTGTCTTCCTCTGTCGCTCTTCCACCCCCCACTTCATTCTCAAACTGCTCCAGGTTGAAGGATAAATTATGTGGTCACACTAGTTACTACTCATCACCCACCTCCCAGTTTGACCTATAACAGTATATTATCTAGACATCTCCATGGCTGTATCACTGTTTATAAAATTTATATAAGATGGCAGAGCTGGACTGTGAACCAGCTCCTCAAATTTAGTGGCGCAAAACAAAAATCAATTTGTTACTGTCATGATATCATGGGTCAGGAATTTGAATGACATGGAGAAGATGGTTTGTACCTGCTCTCTGATATCTGGGGCTCAGCTGGAGGCTAGAATCTTCAGATGATTTCTTCGCTTATCCATCTGCCTGAGCTGAGAATACTGCAAGTCTGGGCTTAGCCAGATGTGTGTTGACTGCCACTCTTTTGGGCGCAGACTCAAGTGGCAGCCGAGTTCCAAGAGAAACTAGCCCATAAGGCATAGCAGGGACCAACAAAATCTCTTCTGATCAAACCAGAACCATGCACCATCATTTCCACTGCATTCTATTGGTTGCAAGCGAGTGGCTATAGCCTGCCAAGATTCACAGTGGAGGGGCCTGGCCTCCCCTTCTTGTGGGGATAGTAGCAAAATCTCATTGCAGAAGAACGTGTGGGGAAGGAGACGTTGCTGGTGCAATCTTTGAAAAATGCACTCAGCCACTATGACCCACTCCTTTCTGCTCCCAGACTGGAGCAGAAAATAAAGAGGGAACCAGGGAGTCTGGCTAGCATGAACTTGTAGACCAGCTTCAAAAGGACCTTGCTGTCAGTTGTGCAGACAACAGCAAAACTGTCATGGGGCAGGTCAAAAATGCAGTTATGTGAAGGCACCTCAGAGCAAACTCCCCCACCTGATGGCTCCAAAGCTGCTCTGCAGTGCTGGAGCAATGAGTGCACAATGCCTGCTAAGGTTTGAATGTGTCCCCCAAAAGCACATGTTGGAGACTTAATCCCCAATGCATCAGGGTTGGGAAATGAGGCCTATTGCAAGGTGTTTAGGTCATGAGAGCTGTGCCTTCATAAAAGGATTAATGCTTATTGTAAAAGGGATTGAGGCTGCGAGTTTGATCTTTTGCTCTCTCTCGCCTCCTCTTTCTCTTCTGCCATGCTGTGACAGAGCAAGAAGGCCCTCACAAGAGGCCAGGCCATGAGTCTTAGACTTCCAAGCCTCCAGAACCACGATCCAATAGATGTTTATTGTATATTACCCAGGCTTGGGAATTCTGTTAGAGCAGCATAAAAAAGGAATAAGATAGCAATTAGGGCTGGGCGAGGTGGCTCACACCTGTAATCCCAGCACTTTGGGAGGCCAAGGCAGGAGGATCACCTGAGGTCAGGCGTTCAAGACCAGCCTGACTAACATGGAGAAATCTCGTCTCTATTAAAAATACAAAATTAGCCACTCATGGTAGCGCATGCCTGAAATCCCAGCTACTTGGGACACTGAGGCAGGAGAATAGCTTGAACCCGGGAGGCGGAGGTTGCCGTGAGCCGATATCGCGCCATTGCACTCCAGCCTGGACAACAACAGTGAAACTCCGTTTCAAAAAAAAAAAAAAAAAAGCAATAAAATAGTGTCCCAGGGGAGGACTACTTTATATGCCTTAAAATTTTTTTCATTTCATGAAAAAAATTTTAAGGCATATAAAGTTAACTTACAATTTGGCAAACATATAGCAATTCACCTGATTAAAGCAGACACTTGCCCAGTGTGGGTAAGACAGTATTACACACCAGGCTCTGTAGGAGCTGCTCATTCAGGGACACCACCACTGCCTTGTAGGTGAGGAAACGGAAACTTTGTCACTCATCCAGCTGCTAGAGATCTCAGAGCTGGACTGTGAACCACAGCCCTCTGTGCAGAAGCATCACTCTTCTGGTTAACTCCTGCTGCTTCCCAGAAAGGAAACAGCTATGTAGGCTCAGGGGGCCTGCAGGGCGGCAGTGGGTTTCTGTGTGTCTCCAACCCATGTATGTGTATGCTGGTGGTGGGAGCTTAGTGTGAATGTGCACACAGGTCCTACATAGCCTTTCCTCATTTCAAAAGCCCCATCACACAATCAGCACATTCAAAGGGAAAACACATTTTGGGCTTCAGCAGGGACTTCAAAGGGCTTTACAAAGCTCACTTACTTGGTTTATAGGTCTCCAAGGCTTCAAGTGTTTTCAGTTTTTTTGCACTGAGTGGTGAAGAATGTAATTAAATGTGAACATTAAAATGTCAGGTAGTAATTAACAAAGAAAAAGGGCCTGTGTTGCCTGCCAGGGGTCCTCCTCCATTAGGCGGGCAGGCCCAAGCCAGCAAGCGGGGCATGGCCAGTAGGAGCCCGGGCAAGGCCTGGACCTCCCAACCACCACTCCAGCCCCAGAGGAGGGGCTGTGAAAGCCCACAGCACTGGGACTAAAACATCACCACTTCTATTAGAGGCTGGGCACTTCTATTAGATGCCTGCTCTGTGAGGAACCTGGGCTGGGCCTGGCGACACTGAGGATCTGAACATGGCCCCTGACACAGGTACCCAGACATACCAGGGCATTGCCAAGCCTTCATGAAAACCTCACTAGAATCTCATGAGGCCCTCACTAGGCCTCACCAGGGCTGTGCCAGGGCCTCACTAGAGCCTCCCCAGGGCCTCACCAGGCCTCACCAGGCCTCACCACAGCTGTATCAGGGCCTCACCAGAGCCTCACCAGGGCCTCACCAGGTCTCACCAGGGCCTCACCAGGGCCTCACCAGGTCTCTCCAGGGCCTCACCAGGCCTCACCACACTTATAGGGCCTCACCAGAGCCTCACCAGGGCCTCACCGGTCTCACCAGGGCCTCACCAGGGCCTCACCAGGTCTCTCCAGGGCCTCACCAGGTCTCACCAGGGCCTCACCAGGCTTCACCAGGGCCTCAGCTGGGCCTCACCAGGGCTTCACCAGGGCTTCAGCTGGGTCTCACCAAGCTTCACCAGGGCCTCAGCTGGGCCTCACCACGGCCTGGCTTCTCTCTGGCTTCCCCTTGCCACCCCTTAGTACCGTGCTACAGTGCCCTGCACTGTTCTCTGTCTCCCCAGGGCACACGTGCCCTACCTGTTCAGAGGCTCGTCCTGCAATTGTCTGCGTACCTGGAAGACCTCTCCTCACTCTTTACCTGAACAACTCCCACGGGCGTCTCAGGATTCAGTTTCAAAGCGACTTCTGGGGGACGTCTTCTCTGACTTGCTCTTAGTAAGTCCTCGCTCCTTTTTCTCTAAAGGCTCTTTCTTCCGTTCTTCCCTCCTCTGACCACAGTGTGTCATTACATTTTTCTGTGTGTGTTTATTCTTCAGCCCAGCCCCATGTAGGTTCCTTAGGACGAGGACTAAATCTCATTCTCCCTGAGAGATTGCCCAGTGCTCAGTACCAGTGTGTGCCTGACAAGTACATATAACAGTGAATGAGGGGCCTGGTGAGGGGAGACTCCCATGCCTGGATGGTGGCAACACAGAAGGAAGAAGAGCCCAACTGGGGGCATCTGGGGATTACTGAAGCATTCAGAACCCAACTAGTCTGTGGGTCTCTGGAGTTTTCTGAAAAAGATAGGAGCCAGTCCCCAACACTGGCGACCCTTCCTTCATCATGAGAATGACCCCCCTGCCTGTGGCTGTCCTCCAGAGCCTGAGGCCAATGGATGGAGCAAGACGTGGGGGGGTCCTATTACTATCTGTGACCACTGCAGGCCCTGCTGTTGGGTGAGCTCCACCCTGAGTGGGTGGTGGGTTCAGACCCCCATGTAGCAGATGGCAGGCAGGAGACTGGCTTCCACCTTATCTGTCTGTCCCTGCGGCACACGCCATAGACCACCTTCATCCAGGCCTCCCCCTCCCCTGGCTGGTGTGTGACCACAGCCTCCTTCCCTCCCCCAGCCCTCTGGCTCTCCTCTGGATGAGCGCCCCATCCTTCCTGTAGCAGGCAACCTGGTGGAAGTCCCTTAGTGGCTCACACTCTGTCCTGCCCTGTAGCCTGAGCTCTTTCTCCCAGCACTTCCCATGAAGACCACCAACGACTGCGTCCTGAATATGCCACACCTGTCCCCAGGCTTCCACATTTTTACCTACACTCCTGCCCCCCAACACTCCTCTAGGCCCACCTGAAGAACGCTTCATGCTTTAAGACAGAGCCTGATCCTCGAACACCCTCTTCAGGGACGTGTCTGAGCTGCCCCTGCTCTCCCAACGGAGCTAGCTGTGGGAATGTAGGTGTTCCCTGCTGACTTGGACAAATGGAGCTGAAGGAGCCATAAGCAGGTCTGGCCCATCCTGGCACCTTGATTTTGAGACCTGAACACTAGGTTGTGATTCAGGCCCTGCTTCAGGGAGGAGATGGGGCATACCTCAGTGGGTGTAACTCCCACTGTCACAGCCGTATGTGCTCCGTCTGCATATCTAAGTGTGTATGTGATCCCAGCCCAGCCGCAGCCTGAGGGCGTCCACTGCTTACCGGAACCCTGATGCAGAAGGCCTCGCTCAGCAGCCTTCGGCCCCTCTTTCTGTTCCCGACACAAATCAGGGCACCTCAGGCCTTCTCTGGAGGCTGTGAATTCAGAATGTAACCAGAATGAAGAACAAATAGGCGTGGACTCTTGCCCCTCTACTTCACGTGATTCGTGTAATACACGAAAGCTGCTCTTCTGGGGTGACAGAGAGCCACAGAATCTCACTGCTAAGTAACCCACCGTGGGCTTGATATTCCAGACTCAGCCCCTCCCTGGGCTACAGGGGCTCCTGCCTCTTCTAGTAGGGGAAGGAGGCAGATATGAATTCAGGGAAAAGCCTTCTCAAAATAAAAAGTGCTACTGTGCCGAAGGCCCTGAAAGAGTGGCCTGTGAGGTGCACACACATCCACGTGTGTTAGAGCTTGTGTAAGTTCGTTATTGCACTGCTGTAAAGAAATACCTGAGACTGGGTAATTTATAAAGAAAAGAAGTTTAATTTGCTCCTGGTTCTGCAGGCTTACAGGAAGCATAGTGGCTTCTGCTTCTGGGGAGGCCTCAGGATACTTACAGTCATGGTGGAAGGCGGAGAAGAAGCAGGTATCTCACATGGCAGAAGCAGGAGCGAGAAACAGGTGGGGAGATGCCATGTACTTTGAAACAACCAGATCTTATAAGAACTCTAGTAGGAGAAGAGCCCAGCGGATGTTGCTAAACCATTTGTGAAGGATCCACCCCCCATGATCCAATCACCTTCCACCAGGCCCCACCTCCAACACTGGGGATTATAATTAGACCTGAGATTCGGGTCGGGGACACAAATCCAAACCATATCAGAGCTATTTTCTCGTCAGGAAGACCAAATACCTGAAGGAGAGAGGGAGCATGGGAAGAGGAGAGGGGGAGAGGAACCGAGGCACACAGCGCATGCAGGAAGGCCCTGGGGTGGGCGGGAGTGTGGGGTGAGGATGTGGTGGGGTGGAGGCTTGATAGGCAGAGGGACTGGGTGGGGAGGAGGCAGGAGAGGAGGGCGGGGCAGTCCACACCTGAACTCTGGAAAAGTGGAGAGATTTTCTCCATCCCACAAGCAAGAATAAACCCAGACAGGGCTGAGCAATGGACAGGTCCCTCAGATGCAAGTGTGGCTGCTGCATGGGAAGGGATGTGGGCCCAAGACAGAGAATGGATTTGGGCAAGATGAGGGTGGTGAACACAAAGTGAGGTGAGTGGGCTTGGAGGGTTTAGGGGATGGTGAAAGTGTGAGTCTGGAATGGGTTGGGCACAAGACACAGTAGAGCAAGATGCCAGGGAAGCCCCTGGTCTCTGACCTCTGCACCTGCTCATGGATGCTGGTGCCTCTGTGGACCTCAGATGGGCTGCTTTTCAGCCTGGGCCCATCTCCCAGCAGCAGTAAAGACTCCTAAACCCTGATGACAGAATCTCTGCCATCGCTTGCTTCCCTCCTTGTCTACTGCCTTCTTCTACAAGGCACCAACCACCTGGCCTCCCACCCCTGCCAGTCCATTCTCCCAGAGCAGCCCTTCGGGGAGCCATCACTGTCTCGCTTGGCAAATGAGAAAACTGAGGCTCAGCAAGGTTTGCGGCCTCAGTTGAGTCTGGGCAGCAACAACTCAGGAGCTCCTGCTCCACGGCATGTGCCCGAGGATGCATGGAGGACCCCCATGAAAACAAGTCCTTCTTGCTCCTGACACTGAAGACACAGGTGCAAACCCCTGAACCTGCTGAGCAGTGGCTTGGTCACCTATTAGCTTAATTCTGGCAGCTGAGGGTGGCCCTTTGGCCCTCAGACATGCTTGGTGAGGCAGGGATCCCATGCCCAGACCACCAGGGCAGCTTGGGATTTTCATAGGTTGGGAATTGAAAATGGAATTATTTGTGGGGCATTGTTTAGCAAATATGCCCTCTTCCAAGGCACTGTCAGAGTTATACAGTTACACAGCCCTCCTGTTCTGTGTGAAGTCTGCCTTCTTTGCCTACCCTGTCTTTCAGGTGTGGACACCGCAAAGAAAAAACTGTCTAGCAAGTGCAGATGGCCAGCAGCTAACCTGAGCAAGGCCTCCCCCACTTCCCAGTGAGGGAAGCTCATGTGCAGCCTGGCTCTCGCACTGCGGGTGAAATGTCCCCCAGCACTTAACCCTCACTCCCTTCTGTTTTATTATCACATTATTCACCTGAGATGGCTTTTGAATCATGTGCACTTCAACGAGCTCCTGCATCTGGAGAGTGTCATGGGAGAATTTCAAACATGAAATATGGCAGGTTTAAAATGCGCCACATCCTCACACCTCCAAACCCTCCCACGGCTCATGGCATCCTGCCTGAAAGACCTTTTCCCACATCTGCCAGACTGAGGCTCCCTCCACTCTGATGCCAGGCTCCAGGAGAGGAAGGGACTGCAGAGCCTGAGAGGACAAGCCACCCGAATGGCCAGTGCGTGGATGCTGGAAGCCGACATTTGTGTTCAAGCCTATTCATGCCTCTGTGCCTCAGTTGCCTCATCTGTAAAATGGAGATAACCACCCTACCTGCTTCACAGGAACACAGTGAGGTGAATGAAGTTAATGTACGTAGGGCACCAGGAGCAGAGCCTGGCATGTGCTCAAACCAAATCCACGCATGAGTTGCTATCATCACAAACATTTCTCAGGCACCTGCTAGGTGTCAGCCCTGTGTAATTTCCTTTCCATTCTTATTCTGGCTGGAGACCCATAGGTCTCACTAGAGGCTGGGAGGCAGGAAAAATAGGCAGAGGCCAGTGTAGTACCTGGCCCTACCCTCCACAGTGGGAATGCTTCTGGGTGAGACACAGGAAAGAAAGGCACAGACACTTGCTCTCAGATTGTGCCAGGACCACAGGGACTCCTTTTACAGAGGGCCTGAGGGGGGCTGTCACTTCCCTCCAGCTACACATGCTGGACCCCATGCCTCATTTTCTCGTGCTGGGCCTGTTCAGCTGTAAACACCATCCCGGTGTCCAGTGTCTGCATCTGACCATACCTCTTCTTGGTCCTTGTTGCATTTTTCTCTTTCATTGAAGTCAAGGGCACAGAAGAGTGCTTGACTAGCCCCGCAGAGGCCCTGTCTGCCCTCTGACCACAAATATCATGACCCAGAAATTGTGCTAACTCAGAGAGAAACACAGTTGCCACCTTTCTCCTGAGTTTGGATAATAATTGCATTTGTATTTTCTTTTTCTTTCTCTCTCTCTCTCTTTCTCTTTTGTTTGGCCGGGAATAGCAATATGTCAACCCAATAGTTTAAAAAAATCACTGAGTTATTATCATAAGCTCACAGCAGTGTGAGGTGGGAGAGGCTGTTGTGTTACTCAAACTTGCACTACAGAATAAACACTAGGAAACATGGTAAGCTGTGTTTGGAACTCCAGCAGCTCATGGGAGAGTTGCTTTAGGTGCTGTTGTCTTTGTTTGATAGCCTCCTGGGGAAGGGCGCTTCAGTGGGGCTTGAATCCTGGACATGTAAGAGGCTGTGAGCAGGCAGCTTGGGCTCACTGAGTCCCAGCCTTCCCCTGCCTCCAGGATAGCAGTGTCCCTGGTCAGGGGTATGAGGAGACAGTCATTGAGCAATTGTGCTTGAACTAGCAGGACAAACATGGAAGGAAGGAGGTCTTATAAGTAGAGCATGCCTCCAGTGTGCCTAGTCTCTTCCAGGTACCTTCATCGTCATCCTCACGGCTCTGATTTTCATCATCTAATTAAGGCGCAAAGGTATCATTTACCTACCAAAGGCACCTACTTAGAAAATTAAAGAACTTGAATTCAAACCTAGATTTTCCCCAACACTGTGCCCTCATAAAGGAAGAGCCACTGGTTGGTGGGGACAGTAGGGAGTGGGGGTGGTTTAAAGAACACGTTGAATAACACATATTTTTCTGGATAAATGAGGGAACAAACCAAGTGTGGCTATGGGCCTAGGGGGCGCTGCAAGCGTCGGACATCCTTCGCTCCTCTTCCAGAAGGGCCCAGGCTGGGGATTTGAGGGAAAGGGACAGGGGAGATGATGGGAAGGAAGGAGAATCGGGGCTAGTACCCTGCTGTTCCCTGGAACCCAGGGGGCCTGGTGGGGTCAAGAGGAGAAGTAGTCTCCTGCCTGTTCTACCTGATTCCCCTGGTCTGAGAGGGAATGGGGCAGATTCCAGGAGGAGCTAGAATCCCTGTTAGTGGGTGCTGACTTTGCAGTATCCCACATCCCAGATCCCCAGCCTTCCATGAGGATCTCACCTCAGGAGAATGTGTGGCCCCAACTGAAGAAGTCAGAGGAATTGGTTTCTTTGCTTTTCATCTCACATCTTGTAGAATCTCTGAGACCACCTGAAACCACAGTTAATGCGGCGGGGCAGAGCACTTAACGTCCGCAAGAGCTCCCAGAAGGTGCTTGAATTGACACTCTCCATGGCTCCGCGGGTTCCTGTGCTTGCTCCCAGGCGTCTGAGGGAAATTAGAGAGGAGCTATTTCCTTTTTGAGGCCCAGGCTGTCAGACTCATCCAGGTCTTGGAAGCTCACAGAAATTTTTAAGCAAATCCTAGAGACCTGACTGCAACTATCCCCCACAGAAATTGTGCAGAAACAGACATTTGCTCTCATAGATGCCACCGTCAGCCTGAATGAAGCTCTCAGCAGTGCTTGACCTAAGATCTGTAGCAATACTAAACATCCATGAGTCAACCCCTAAGCCTTCAACTCTCCTCTGAATCTTTCTTTTCTGAGACCCCCAAAATGTCTGAGTTTCCTTGGGATTGTCTGTCTTGAAAGAAGTCTTTGTTCGAAGCTATGAGAATCAATAAAATAGTACTAAGGGGTGGGAGGATGCTTATCAAGTGTAAATGGTGTGCATACGTGTCCAGAAACCCTAGAGCTAAGGAACCAGGATGGACCAAGGATGAGGTGGAGTCTGCTGGCATTCTGCTCTTGCTGCCCAGAGTTTTGGAGGTTAGTTAGCCTCTGTGGAAATATAGAAACTAGGGAATTAGCCTCACTGACTCCTTATTATAATGAAAAGGCCTGAACTGGGGGCTGAACCACTTCCCTGGGAAGATAAGCAAGACCACTGAACAGAACCTCAGGTCTTGGACAATAGCAGTGAGGAAACAGACCGAAAGAGGGTCATGTCTAGTTCTCTCTTACCTCCACCAGAGCCCGGAACCATGGGACCAGGGGGTAAGGGTCCTGGAATGTTCAGTGACTGCAGAAGCCAGTTAACCACAGAGAATCCGGCAAAAAACCTCAGCCAGCCAATGTGGCTCCACTCCACTCCGTGTCCGCCTTGAGCACGAGGGGCATGGGCAGTGGGGCTGCTAAGTAAAGCAGTGTCGCTTCCAGGCCTTGGCAACCTCATGCAGCTGAAGTCCGTGGAAGCTGCAGTGCTGAGGCTAGCAGACGGCCTGCCAAGCCTGAGATGCCTGACAGGCAATCATAAGAAAGGGGAGCTCCAGCCTGGCTTGGTGTTGAGTCTCTGGGAAGAAAACCAAACAAATCCAGGGTTGGTTAGGTTTCTCCCATGGCTGCACTCTCTCTACTGCAGTCAGGAGAAAGAGAGAGAGAAGGAAGGAAGGAAGGAAGGAAGGAAGGAAGGAGAGAGACAGAAGGAAAGAAAGAAGAGAGAGAGAGAGAGAGAGAGAAAGAAAGGAAGGAAAGAAAGAGAGAGAGAGAGAGGGAGGGAGGGAAGGAGGGAGGGAGGGAAGGAGGTGGGGGAGAAACAGGCAGGAACTAGGAGGCCCTGACACTGTGACTGAGCTCTGCAGAAGGGTCTGTGATGAGGACCTCAGAAAGTAGACCTCACCTGGACCCTGAAGCTCACTTCCAGGTGTTCTGCTGTGATGCCAGCACTGGACACCAGAGCACCTGCTATGGCAAGGGCTCAACGCTCCTCTCCAGGTCACCTGAAGGTATCAGGGGTTTCTGACATGGAGATGAACAAACACAGTGGTAGGCGCTGCTGCTTCATGATCTCTGAGGGACGATGTGGAGGGAGGAAGGACAGGCTTTTTCTTTATAACACCCAGAGCTCAAGTTGGATCCCGCAAGGACCATTCAAAAGAAACTCAATTTCAGTGTAATCTGAGTGCATCAATTGGGGTTCACCCAGAGAAGCAGACCCAGTAAGAGATTGATGATTTGTTCCCGGGCGTTGAGCTAACACTGTCCTGGGGGTGGTTTTGTTAAGCGGTCTCTGCAAGGTTACGGTCCCCACAGCTGACGCTGAAGCTTGAAGTCTATGAGGTAGGCCATTAGGAAGGGGAGGGCCTGAGCAAGCTGGAACCTGCAAGCAGGAGGGACGGTGGAGACCGTGTCCATTCTTGTTGCCTCTGACCATGGTGACCAGGGTGTCCTGCAGAAGCAGGGGGCTCTCCCTCATGGGGTTAAACACACACACCTGGGCCAGGAGGCAGAGAAGGTGGCCTAGCTGTGGCTTCATGCCACTGGGTGAATCACCAGGCCAGCAACAACAGGTGTGTGCTGCTACTTCCCTAGCGACCCTCCAGTCTCCCAAGACTCCCTGTGTCCCTCACCTCGTGTGTGAGGCCTTCCCTGCCCACACGCAACCTGGTGCCTCTACCGTGTTTCTAACGCTTGTGTGTGTATCTATCGTGAGAATGGAGGCATACATCCTGCAGCCCATGCTGTTCCCTAGACACATGGGAATATATTTAGTCTCTGGAAGAATTTTGACTCAAGGTTCCTGGGTGACCAAGGAACCAAGTTGGAGGCACCCTAGTCGGGGCCCTGACTTATAAAACTAAGATCTTATTTAAATAAAATGTCCTTCAAATGCAAGCTATTATTACAAAAGATCCTTTGTAAAAATTGTGAGCATAAGGCCACAGAGTTACTAAATATCCGTAGACTATGCACGTCCTGAGAATACATCTGTGAACTCAGTGGGGATCTGCAGACTGTGGCCAGTGGGGCCATAGCCATACTCCCCCGGCATCCACTTGGAGCTGTAAACCAAAAGTAAAATTCAAAGACCTGCCCCCCGCACGGAGCCACTCTAACCTGAAAGACCGGTTGAGGCCATGACCGGAAGTGGGGGTTGGACATGCCTCATTGTAAGCCCCCAGAATTAACATCAGCACAGGCCTTCAGGGTGATAAGAAACACTTACTGTCCATAATCTTTCATTTCCCGATCATAGCGCACTTTATCCGCCTTTGCCATTTCATCAAATTTAGATTTCTCTTTCCCGGACATTGTCTTCCACGGAGGAGGAGGAGGAAGAGGAGGAGGAGGAGGAGGAGGAGGAGATAAAAAAACTGTTTATCTGTCAAAAAAAAAAAAAAGGAAGAAACACTTACTGTCTTCTCTCTAAAGCCTGCTACTTGGAGGCTTCATCTGCATAAAACCCACATCTCCACAACCTCTTGTCATCACTCAGATGTTTCCTTTCTGTTCATGATGACTCTTTCAACCAATTGCCAATCCGAATACATTTAAATCTACCCACAACCTGGAAGTCCTGCCTTTCCACATGGAACCAATGTAAATCTTACGTGTACTCACTAAAGTATCATGTCTCCCTAAAATGTATAAAAGCAAGTTGCACATGTCATCAGGACCTCCAGAGGCTGTGTCGTGGGCATGTCCTTAACCTTGGCAAAATAAACTTTCTAAATGGCCTGAGACCTGTCTCAGATATTTGGGGCTCACATGGCCTCCACCCTTGCTCCTGGCCTCATCTTCGCCCTGCCCTGCTCCAGTTTTACCAAACCGCAGGGGTTTCCCTGAAGGCTGAGCACTGCCTCCTACACACATGCTGTTCCCCTGCCCGGAATGCCCCCGCCATTCACAAACAGCACCCGAAACACCACTGTTCTTCACAATTCAACTCCCACATCTCATTTGGAAAGCTTCCTAGATTTCCTGGATAGGTTGTAAATAATAATAATAAATATATGACATTCATTGGGTGTTAATTATGTTTTAGTCACTACTATAAGTAGTTTACATGTATTAACTCATCTATACGTCACAGAAACCCTCAGCTAAGTATACTATATCCTATCCCTTTATTTCATATTAATTCCCATTTTACTGCTGCTGACAAGACCCAAAGAAGTACAGCGGCTTAGCCAAGCTTGCACTTGCAGGCAGTCTTGCTCCAGAGCGCCTGCTCTTGCTGGCTCCAAGATCCTGCCACCCTCAGCTAGGTGCTCTTCGTATCTCATCTTTACTTCCTCTGTGCACAGACCACATTAGATTGTGTCCATTTGCTTATGTGGCTTGTTTTTTCTTGAGTCCAGGGCTTTGTTCTATTCAATACTGTCTTTCCAGTACCTATCAGAATGACTGATACAAAAAGGTTTTCAATGAGTATTATCAAAATGGAAGAGCTTCAGACAAAGGCCCATGCATCACTTTTCCTACATCCAGGCCTCCTCCAAACCATGGCAGACCATCATCTGGCCCATCCTGCATGAGCAAGACACAAGGCCCAGCCCCCAGGGTTCTCCGCCAGCCTCCCTTTAAACCAGGCACCAGACGCAGATCCTTGGAGCGTGCCCACTGTTTGGCTTTCACAGAAGGACTCTGACTCGCACCCAAGGCCTTCTCATCTACCTCGGTAGATGCCCCTGCCCAGTGAGCTGAGCAGGACTTTTCTGACTCTGGAGGGATATTTGTGCCTATGAGAGACCATGCCAGGGAGCGTGCTGCCTCCAAACATCAGGACAGGTACCTGCTGTGAAGGTGGTTCTTGTGGGTGCGATCCAGGAGTCTCCTCCCATGCTCCAACTTCTTGGCTTGTGAAATCAAACTTTCCCTCAAAGCCTAACCCAAACCTCCTCCTCCTGTAACCGTCAGCTTTCTAGTCATCTTCCTCGGTTCCTTTTCCACCTGCCTCCTCACGTTGGGAGGCCACGGTCCTCAGCTGTGCTGCAGTAAATTATGAGGTCACTTATAAGTGAGGCCTTCTAAGTGACCATAACCTCGCTTTATTCACAAACGTAAGCAAAGCTTAACTTGAGCTACTTCTTGTAAATGCCAATTTTAAAGAAAACTGAGGCCAAGCATTGTGGCTCATGCCTGTAATCCCAGTGTTTTGGAAGGCCAAGGCAGGAGGATCACTTGAGGCCAGGAGTTCAAGACAAGCCTGGACAACAAAGCAAACCCCATTTCTACAATAAAGAGAAAAAAGAAAAGAAAAATGAAATGTAAGGCTAATCAATTAGAACTCTCAACTAACTGACAATTATGTAATAAGGAACTCTCCAACAGGATAAATCAAATCAGGCAACTCTATAACTGTAACCAATCAAATATTTCCTTTCTATCTCTTCATTTGCCCTTTAATAAAAGCCTTTTCCTTTGCATCTCAGTGCAGCCTGAAACGACCTTTGGATTAGTACTTCCAAGTTCATGAATTGCTGCTTGCTCCATGGAACTCTGTTAATTGTATCATGCTGTAGTTGACCTTTTAACAGCCTCATGCCCCTTAGAAACTCCTTAAGAGGGTTTTATACTGATGTCCATGTCTCGTCCTGGACAGGCTCACTCAGACAGACGTTTTGTTAAAGCCCCCAGGTGATGCCAGCATGCAGACAGGGTTGTACTGACAACCCTGCTAGTACTGACCACCTTGTACTGACCACTCATGCCCTATGAGGGAATTAACTGCCTTGTTACAAAGTGCACAAAAGAAGTGCTCAAGAAATGGTATTGAAATGATAGGGATTAGAATTATGAATACTCAATTTCTCCTTATAGATAAATCCTTTAATATTTGAGAAGCTTTAATGCATGGGAAAATAACAGCCTTATTATTTGTACTTTGATAATGTCCAATTTATTCACTGTGTAAAGACATCAAATAGTATTTCTTTGAATATTAAATAAGCATCCCGCCAAGTATTCAGTTCACACTACAAACACATCAACAACTTAAATTTCCCTAAGCATTCAAATGTGGCAATTGTAAATACTTTGTATCATTAAATTAAAATCAAAAGTTTAATACGCCAGATCTTTTGAAGGAAATCTTAAAATTAAATAAAAACTTACAAAATATTACAACGGTGACAAATTGATCAATGGTCTTGTGCAAAAGGACCCAGTTAGAAAAAGGTGAACCCAAAGATTTCAATGCGTGCTTTCTTGTCTCTATTCTTATTTTAGTTTTTAAGTTCTTATTCTTACTCTTTCCCTCAATAGCAGATCCTAGCCCCTGCCCTGTCCCAAGTTGCTCAGACCCCTTTCTTTTTAAAGATTTTATCATTCTTGAATAATTGTAGAACTATTCTGATTCTATAGTTCTTATTTTTTGCATTTTGACAGTTTGTGGTTTTTGAGAAAATGGTTCATTCTTTTAAGTTATAGAATTTATGAGACTAAAGTTGTTCATAATATTTTCTTATTATTCTTTTAGTGGCTGCAAAGATCTACAGTGATATTCCTATTTTATCTCTAATATTGGTGATTTATGTCTTCTTTCCTGTTAGAGGTGTATCAATTTTATTGAATTTTCTCAAAGAGTCAGTTTTTTGTTTCATTGATTTTCCTTTGTTTTTTTTTTCAGTATCACTGATTTCTGCTCTGACCTTTATTTCCTTTCTTCAGCTCGCTGTGGTTTATTTCGATTCTTTTCTCATTCCTTCAGGTAGGAACTTAGATTATTGACTTGAGACCTTTATTTTCCTGATGTAAGGATTTAGTGCTGTAAATTTTCCTTTCACTAGTGCTTTAGCTGTGTCTCATATAGTTTAATATACTTTAACATTTTTCCATTCAGTTCCATGTATTTGTTTTTTTAGTTTCCTTTGAGGCTTTTCCTCTGATTCATGGATTATTTAATTTCTAAATGTTTAGAGTTTCCTTTTTTTCTTCCTGTTACTGATTTCTAGTTGATTGTATTATGATCAGAGAATATCCTCTGGATGACTTCTTTTACATGTATTGAGGACTTTTTATGGACCAGAGAATAATCTATCTTAGTAAATTTTTCATGAATATTTAGTTTAAAAAAAGTATATTCTGCTGCTATTGGGTAGAGAGTTCTATGTATCTCAATTAGATATTACTGACTGATTGTGTTCAGGTCATCGATATACTTACTGCTTTTCTGTCTAGTAGTTCAGTTGCTAAAAGGAGGGTGTTGCAGTTTTTAATTATAATTGTGAATCTGTCTATTCTTTCATTTCTATCAATATTTGTTTCATGTATTTTGAGGCTCTGTTGTTTGGTACATGTAGATGTAGGATGTCATTTTCCTGGATTAATTCTTTTATCATAATTTCCGTTTTCATTTTAGTAATTCTCTTTGCTCTAGAGTTTACTTTATCTGATATTGCTATAGCCAGTTCTCCCTTTTTTCTAGTTAATGTTTGCAGGGTATATATTTTCCCATTCTTCTACTTCCAACCTACATAAGCCATTGGATTTGAAGTGAATTTCTTATAAACAGCATATAGTTAGGCCATGCTTTTTTTCCACTTTACAAATCTCTGCTTTCTAATTTGTATATTAAGACAATTTACATTTAAGGTCATTATACGTTAGAGCTTAAGTCTACCATTTTATTTGTTTTGTGTTTTTTTTTTTTCTATTTCTCTTTCTTGTCTTCTGATGGGTTACTTGAATTTTTTTTTTTTTATGATTCCATCCTGATTTACTTATAATGCTTTTACATGCATCTCTTTTTATAGCTTTCTTAGTTCAGGATATTGCAATATACTAATATGTCTTACTGTAGTCTACTGGTATCAATATTTCATCACTTTAAATGAAGCATTAAAACCTTACTTTTATTAAATCGCTTTACTCTCTCCCACTTTTAAATATTATTATCTTGAGTATTAGATAATGTCATAGCTTTTATTTCAATTATCAAATATAATTGATAAAACTCATGAGGACAGTCTTTTGTATGTACCTATATTTCTGCTCTTTCTTTTATTCTACCTTTCTGATGCTCCAATATTCCTTTCTTTATTATTTATTTCTAATTAAAGAACTTCAGCCATTCTTTACAGGTAGGTCTGTTGATGACAGTTTCTTCTAGATTTTTCTTTGTCTGAGAATATTTTTATTTCCCTTTCTTTCTGAGGTATAGTTTCTCTGGATATAGAATTACTAGTTGACAGTTCTTTTATTTCTGTGTTTGAAAAATGTCATGTCACTTCCTTCTGCCTCCACTATTCCAGATGAAAATCCCACTGTTATTCAAATTGGTGGTCCCCTTTAGGTCATGTATTGTTTTTTCCTGGCAACTTTTAATTTTCTTTCCTTTCGTTTTCCAAAGTTTAATTATGATGTATCTTGGAATGAATTTCATTAGGTTTAGCAAATTTTCAGTTGGATCACCTTCTTGAATCTGCTAAATTTGGAAGCTTTTCAGCCATTATTTCTTCAAATACTCTTTCATTGTATATTTATTTCTTCTTTCTTTCTGGAATTTCAATGATGTGACTTTTGTCTCTTTTATTACTGTCCCACAGGTCTCTGAGTCTCTGTCCATTCCTCTTTTCTTGTTTTTAATCTATTTTATTTCTGTTCTTCAGATTGAGTGAATTCTTTTGAAGTATCTTCATTGATTCTACTATCATCTCCACTGAGCTCATTCAGCACATTTAAAAAAATTTTGTTTTTGTATTTCTCAATTCCACAATTTTTATTTGATTATCTTAAATAATTTCCATTGTTTTGCTGAAATGTTTTATAAGTCCATTTGTTTCAAGAAAAACCATAATTGATTGTTGAAGCATTTTTAGAACACGTGCTTTTCAGATAATTCCAACATCTGATTCATTTCAATGTGCAGGGTTGGTTGATTGCCTTTTCTCATTCAAGTTGTAATTTTTCAGGTTCTTAGTATGATGGGTAATATCAGTTATATTCTGGAAAATCTGACTATTCTAACACTCTAGATTCTCTTTAAATATCTTATTTTAACAGCCAGGGACCGTGTTTCGGATTAGCCCACAGGTCTGGTCTACTTTTTGTCAGCTGTGGTTCCGATGACAACATAATTTCCAAGGCCTGTGTGGTGTTATTTTGGTTTGCTTCGTTTATCTCATTTTCCCACCGCTTCCTGCTGGTGCTGCCTGAGGGGAGGGAAGACATTTAGCCACCTGGCACCACCCGGTGGGGGAAGGGAGTTTCCCAACTGCCTTTTGGAAGAATCTCCCTTGCTTCTGGGGGGGGATAAGAGAGGGCTTTCTGGTTGGCCACTTGAGAAAGGATCTCCTTGCCCATGCTGCTTTGCTAGTGGGGTGTCTGTCATGTGAGAGAGGAGCCTTGGGCTTAAGGAGACGAAGAGGCTTCCTGAGCTGGGAGAATGGATTTGTAGGGCCTCTACCCTAGTATTGCTTTGTGAAGTCTCTTGGGAGAGGGGGAGTCTCACAGGCAGCAGGAAAGGAGAGTGCTTTCCCTGCCCACCTATTATCAGTGGAGCTCCTGATTGATCCCAGGTTAAATGCCAAGGGCTCACCTGCTGTGGCCATCAGAAGGACTCCCATTCAATCTGGGGACCTTCCTACCTGGGCTGCCTTCTGTTGCTGAGCTGGGTTTCAGAAATACTAAAACTTAGCACTCCTTCTTCTTTTGGGTGAGGAGAAATTGCAAGACACTGTGACTCTATATTATCCCTCCAGCCCTTAGGTTTCTAACCAGTTTGCCATCCTCTTCCCACCTTTCAGAGTTCTCTTCATTATTTTAGGGTTTACTGTTGTACTTGGTGGGGAGGAGTAGGGAGAAACAGATATATTTCATCTTGTCCAGACCAGAGTATCTAGTTTTGTTTCTGTTATAGATTTCTAGCTTAATTTTCCCATAATAAGAGAATTTTCATAAAGAAAATATTTTATAGATTTAGTATGATGGCATCAAATCCATAAGCAGACTTCTTTACTGATAGAAAAGAGAAACACCAATGACAACATAGAGATGTGTGACCTCATGACTGTTGTAGCAGTGGCAGAAGGAAGGCAGACAGAAGATGGTTATCATGGTGATATGAAAGATGGGAACATTTATGAGAATGAAACAGCATTTTTACTGAAGAGATCACTACAGTGAGAAGGAAAGACAGTGATTTTTGTGGTGTCTGAAATGATGCTACCTAACAGGTATGGCCAACTAGAGGCAAAGAAGCATTGGCTTTGGGATCCTAAAACTACCCTCAAATTTCCCTTCCCATTATGCTATCCGAGAGCTTATGAAAACATGCATAAACCTATTAAAATAGAAATTTGAGTCAGCTCTTAGCCTTGACATATAATCTACAGATGTCATAGCTGGTGCATATTTTTCTCTATAAATGAACCTCTTTCTATAACTTTGTATTAATAGTGTTTACAACTAGGTGGTGTGAGACTGGCAAAACAAAACTTATCTACCCCAAATAACAGATATTCTCAGGAGTGCCAGTCAGGGAAATGTCCCTAAAATTCATGTTCTTAAAACCAGGAAGTGGGAGCTTTGTGGACAGGTACTACTAAAATAATTAAGCCAAAGCTAACATTTCAGATTCGTTTTCCAAACACCCTCAAATCTTTTCATTTCTCACTGTGTGGTTTGCAGTTTACTCTGGCTCTTTTTTGTGGAAAAACTTGCTCACTAACATATGAACCTCACATCTCACATATCACTAGGTTTGACCTTCCTATGATCCTTCTATCATATATGCAATGTAAAATTTAAAGACAATTACTGATGGTAGAAAGAGTTTCTTAAACTAATATACAAATGAATTAAAATTTGTATGGGATTATAATCATTAGTTAATTTAAGAAATTAAATTAACTTGTTACTCTTGTCCAAGAGTAATAAGAAGCCAAAGAAAGCACACAGTCTTGATTTTCTGACAAAAGTTTAAACTTTTTATATTCAATGCATTTTTGTACATTGACTAAGATGTAACTTCATGGCCCTAAAAATAAAACCTTTGCCAGAAAAGATGAAGTTGAACATAGACTGACTGAGCTGGCATTCTTATTAGCTATAAGAGTTTTAAGAAGAAAACATGAACTACATGTCTAAGAGACAAATAGCCATTTTAAAGGCCTGATGGTTCTTGGCAAACACGCATGTGACTGTTAGGTGTTGCCAAGTGAAAGTGTGGCTGAAATGGCCCAAGCTGGTTTGGTGAAACTTGCAGAGACAGTATAGTCATCAGGGTCATTCACAAATCTTACATCTTCACACACACCCCTCCCCCAAGTGTATTCTAAGATTTGCTTCCCTGCTCCTTTAAAGTTATGTGCAACTAAATTACTTACTTGGCCAGTGAAATGTGCAAAACCCCTTAAGATCCAGCAAGGAGTGCATTGTTCCTTTTCCCCATCTCACTGTTAATAAAAGTATATATAGAGAAAGAGTCTTGGTAACCTGGCATCTCTAAGAAATTACAGTGAGCAAAATCGTTTTTCTTGCTGGACATGGTGGCTCACGCCTGTAATCTCAGCACTTTGGGAGGCTGAGGCAGGAGGATCCCTTGAGTCCAGGAGTTCAAAATCAACCTGTGTGACATAGGGAGACTTTGTCTCTAAATTAAATAAATAAATAACTCCCTTACCTGAATTTGACATGTAGCATGAGTGAGAAGCAAACTTGCGTTGTTGTCTTATTCTGTTTGGACTGCTGCCATAGAATACCATCATCTTGGTAGCTTATAAACAACATAAATTTATTTCTCACAGTTCTGGAGGCTGGGAAGTCCAAAATCAAAATGCTGACAGATTCAGTGTCTGGTGAGGACCCACTTTCTGGTTCCTAAATGGCCATCTTCTTGCTACAGCTTCACATGGCAGAAAAGGAGGGGGGAGCTTTCTGGCATCCCTCTTGTAAAGGCTCTGCTCTTATGACCCAATCACCTCCCAAAGGCCTCATCTCCTAATATCATCACCTTGGGGTTTAGGATCTCAATGTAAGAATTTTGGAGGAACACAAACATGTAGACCGTAGCATTCTGTCCCCTATCTCCCCAAAAGTTCGTGTCCTTATTGAATGCAAAATACATTCATTTTATCCCAATAGCCCCAAAGTCTCAAGTTGTTCTAAAGTCCAAGGTTTCATCTAAATACCATCTAAGTCAGTTATGGGTGATCCTCAAGCTACAGTTCATTCTGAGGCAAAGTGCTCTCCAGCTGTGAACCCGCAAAATCAAACATGTTATGTGCTTCCAAAATATCATGGTGAGAGAGGCAGAGGATAGACATTGCATTTCCAAAAGGAGAAATAAGAAAGACGAAGAGAGTGACAGGCCCTAGGTAAGTCCAAAACCCAATTAGACAAATGCCTTTCAGCCTTAAGTCTTCAGAATCATCATCTTTGGCTTGATGCTCTGTCCTCCAGGCCCACTGGGGCAAAGGTCCTACCTTTTAGACCTACTTGACAGGGCTCTGCATTCAGGACTCACCAGAATGGGTTCCTGCCTCTGCAGCTCTTCCAAACAGGAGTCAAGCCCCCAGTGTTCTAGGCAGCTCCACATCAGTGACGGCTCTGCGCCTGAGCCCTGCTCCTGTAGCAGTCTTCTGCCTAGGCCCTACAGCTCTCCAATGTGGGGGTTCCAAGCTCTCGTCTCTGCCAGCAGATCCAGTTCTCTGAAGTCTAGGTGAAGATATCCATGCCCCTACTGGGCACAGCCCACACCAAACCAGGGCTCACCAAAGCTACAGCTGGGGTAGCCAAGAAGTGCAGTTCCAGAATGTGAGGAGCAAACACACAGTGGAGCCTGCTATGTGAGGCAGTGCTGGGTAGGCGCTGAGGTCCTGCGGGGTGCCAGTGGGCCTTGCTTTGCATATTTGCATCGTCTTTAACAATAGCTCCTGTCTTCTGTTGAGACAGCTGACTAATCTTCCTTAGCAGTCGTTTGACACGCCCATCCTTAGTGTTCTCTTCTGACCATGCTTTCTCATTTTTACAATATGAATTGGCAGAGAATTTTCTAAGTTTTTGAATTCTACTTCCCTTTTGATGAAAAATTTTGTCTTTAAATCATTTTCCTCTTCTTGCATTTTACCATAACCAATCAAGAGAAACCAGGCTGATCCTCAAGCACTTTGTTCAGAAATTTTCTCAGCCAAATATCCAATTCCATTGTTCATGAGTTCTTTCCACAGAATGCTAGCATATCAATTCAGCAAAGTCCTTTGCCACTTTATGACATGTTCCTCTTCTCTGTCTGATACCTCTTCAGATGGCTTTTACCATCCTTATTTCTACCAACATTCTGTTCGCGATTACTTAGGTATTCTCTAAGAAGACTGAAGCTTTCTTTATAGTTCCTCTCTTTCTCTCTGAGCCGTCACTTTTAAAGATTCATTCACAGCAAAGAATGAAACTTTCTGGGATGATGGAAATGCTCTATATCTGGATTTAGATTGTTGGTTATGTGGGTTTGTCAATACTCCCCGTTTATATGTTTAAGATTTGTGTATTTCACTATATATAATTTTAAAATCTTTTTAATGGGATAATTTGTCATTTTAGATGTCATAAATCATGGTATCAAGCTGAAGGCTTTTTCTAGCACTCACTTCAAAATTTTGCCAGCCTCTATCCATTACCCAGTTCCAAAGTCCCTTCCACATTTTCAAGTATTTGTTACAGCAGCACCCCCCACGTTTAGTAACAATTTTCTACCTTAGTCTATTTGAGCTGCTATAACAAAATATCATAAACTGGACTTATAAACAACAAACACTTATTTCTTGCATTTCTGGAGGTTAAGAAGGCCAGATCAAGGTGCCAGTATATTCAGTGTCTGGTGAGGGCCTGCCTCCTAGTTCGTAGGTAGCTATCTTCTTGCTATAGCCTCACATGGTAGAAAGGGGGAGTGAGTTCTGTGGGGCCTCTTTTATAAGGGCACAGATGCCATTCATGAGGGTCCTGCCATCTTGACTTGGTTACCTCTCAAAACCCAACCTCCTAATTCTATCATCTTGTCAGGTTTTTAATATATGAATTTGAGGGAGGCACAAACATTCAGTCCATAGCAATTGTGTTAAATCCTGAGATTTCGGAATTATTTGTTGCTGAAAGGTAACCTAATCCACACTGACTGATATGAAGTTTATTCAACATTCTTGGTGAAGAAAGCTGTTGTCTGCTGAGTACCAAGAAAAAAAATTCGGTTGTCTCAGAATATTAGCAGTTAATTAAGCCTTGCTTTCAATAATTTCTTTATTACTTCACATTTGTAATAATTCAAACATTTAATCCCTTTAAATGTTTGAGAACTTGTAATAGGTCTAACACTATAGGTCTCATAGGTCTGATGTATTCAAGTAGGAAACTGGCAAGTAATATCCACAGCCATCAGTTCTTTCACATCCAAGAGTCAGTCGGTCACTCATGCTTAGAGGAGGCTGATGATCTCCCAGTTGTTGGAAGAGACAAAACAAAACCTCCAGGATGGAATGAACACCAAGTGATAGCACACACAGAGATTTGTCATTGAGGCTGTCAGGCCCCACCTGAGTCCCAGAATCTTAAATTTCCTCTTCCTAATCCCAGGGCCACTTGGCTATTAAACAGAGCATTATCTCCATGCTCACAAAGCATGCGCAAGTTTAAAGCACTTAGAAAAATTCCAGGTACAGGGTGAGCATTCTATGAATGTTACCTCTCAGCATGGGTATTATTATCATTATTATTATTATGGCCTGTATTTCTAGATGAGAAAACTGGAACTTAGAGTGATTAATTGGTCTGAAAGTCCTAAGATTATAAGTGACTCAGCTAGGATTTGAAGTAAGATTCAAATTAAATGTTCTTTCCCACGGCACCAGCTACCTCTTCATTGCTTAAGCTTGAGCTGGAAAGTGACTTCTCCCAAAAACAAATGTCAAAGAGCCAAAACTGAAAGGCAGGTAGAAATGGCTGCACAAAAAATAAATTATTGAGACCTTAAACCGAAGATTGGTCCAGACTTATGCTTCTGGCCATCACAGAGGAACTGATTCCAGACTTGTCCTTCTGCTGAAACTAATTATAAAACTGGATGACTTTTCAAGTACTGAATAAAGAAAGCACAGGCTTGTGATCTTGTAGAGAAAATAATCAAATGAAGTGATCTCCCGTTTCACTCAGGTTTTCTGCCTGGAGGCAGCTTGAAGCTGCCATACAGGGAGGTGGAAGCAGAGCTCAAGCAGAAGATGACGAACTAGCCAGGAGACAAAATCACAAGTACAGGAGACATAAGCTGCTGAAGCGGCCGGAATTGTGACATAGAGTACTAGAGAAAGGGAGTTTCCCAGAGATCCCCAGAAGTCTCCACAGGTTTTCTGTAGGTCTTTTGTGAGGGATGGACTACAAATGGCCAAGGTGAGACTTCCTAAGACCTGGAAGTGATCGAGCGCTGTGGAGCTGAAAGCCTTGGTAGAAATACCAAAGTTGTGCAATGCTGGGAGACTCCTGAGTTGCTGCTGAGTGAGAGGGCAGGGATAGCTGACTGCATCAGAGAGTCACTGGAGACCCCAGAAAGGCCATGCCTAGGAGCAAGGACCACCCTAGAGTAAAGGACTTTCCCCTAGGGCTAAGTTAAGAAGCCAGGTTAAAAATCTAAACAAACAAGCAACAAACAAATAAACAAACTGCATTTACACCCTTCCTAAGAGAGACAGAAGCCAAGCCTGACAGACAGAAAATGATCTACTGGCAATTCAATCGCCTGCCAAACAAAACTCAGTGCCCAATGAGAAAAATGACACAGTTTGGATACCCTATAATACGTCATCTAAAGTGTTTAACATTCAGTAAAAAAATCGACATGTGAAGAAGTTAGAAAATATAACCCTTTATCAAAGAAGCAGAAAAGTGTGACCCATAATAAGAGACAAAAAGGGAGTCACTAGAAACTGAACTCAGGGTGGTTCAGATGTGGCATAACAGGGAAGAGTTGTTAAAGTAGCTGTGATCAATGTGTTAAAGCCCTTAAAAATGTGGTCATACTGAAACAAATGTGAGTTCTAAAAATGAAAAGAAAATGTTGATATTGAGAAATTTGTTTAATAGGAATAACAGCACACAAAAGGCTGCTGAAGAATGAGTTAGCAGCTGTGATGCAGATCAGCTGACATTTTCAAATCCAATGAGAAAAAAATCTAAAAAATAAGAGCAGCTCCTCAGTCACCTGTGGAATTACACCAAGCAGTCCAACATAGGTATAATTAGAATCCCAGAAAAACAGAAGAGAGAATGTGGCAGAAGAATATATTTGAAGAAATAATGCCCCTATTTTTCAAATTTAGTGAAAAACAAACATACAGATTTAAGGAGCTGAGCAAATCACAGGCAAGATAAATACAAAGAAGACTCCATGTAGTCACATCACAGTCAAAACGCCAAAAACTGAAGATAATGTGAAAATCTTAAAAGCAATTAAAGAAAAAAGGCATGTTGCATTGAGTGAAAAATGTTTCAAATTATGGCTAACTTTAGTATTGTAAACTATGGAAACCAGAAGACAATGGAACATCTTTTAAATTCTGGTGAAAAAAAAGAAGTGTCAATCTACAATTCTATATCCAACAGAGCTATTTTATAAATGAAGGATGTTTACATGTAGATGAAAATAGATATAATGTGTAATCAGCAGAGTTGTCATGTAAGAATTGCTAAAAAAAAAAAATCTTTCAGTCTGACAGGAGATGACAACAGATAGACACCTGTATTTGGGAATAGAGAGTAGCAGAAATGGTACATATGTGGGTAAATATAAAAGAATGATGTATTCTTCAGTATATATGCAGATCTTATCAGAATGGAAAATAAAACAGACCTAACTATATATTGATTATAAGAGAGGCACTTGAAATATAAAGGCACCAGAGAGTTTGAAAGTAAAAAAAGCAGGAAAGATGCATTATGAAAACAGGAAATATAAGAAAGCAGTTATGTGCATACTAAAATCAGAAAAAAGAGACTTCAAGAGGAAAGTATTTTCAGAGAAACAGAGGTCTAATTTTATAATAATAAAAGGATCAACTCATTAATAAGGCATAACAATTCCAAAATAATATGCATCTGATAATTGTTAAAAATATATAGATCAAAAATTGACAAGTAGAGAAATAAAAAACTGTACAATTTTAGCTGGAGATTTTAACACCCCTTTTATTTTATTTTATTTATTATTTATTACACTTTAAGTTCTGGGGTACATGTGCAGATCTTGCAGGATTTAACACCCCTCTTTAAATAATTTATAAGACTACATATACATACCCCCCAAAAAATCCTAGTATGATATAGAAGACTATAGCAAAATTAACAACCAACCTGGCTTAACTGATATTACAGAATACTATACCAAAAAACTGCAGCACATACATTGTTTTAAAGTGCGTTCAGAATATTCACAAGACAGATTATATTCTTGCCTATAAAATGCCTCAATAAGTTTAAAAGGATTAAACTATAACAAAGTATATTCCCTGACTAGTGACAATAAATTAATAACAATAAATATAAAAATCTCAAATACATGAAAATCAAGAGATATACTTCAAAATAATCTACCTCTGGGGAAGAATGAAAAGTTAGAATTTAGAAAATATTTTTAACCAAATGATACTTGAAAATACAACGTATCAAAATCTGTGGAATGCAATTAAGCAATCCTTAGTGATCAATTTATAACTTTAAACGCTTCTATTAAAAGGAAGGAACAATGAAAAATCAATGATCTAAGTTTTCACCTAAAGAAGCTTGAAAAAGAAGAAAAGGTAAGTAGAAGGAAATCCTGAATAAACACTTTGCAAAAGAAGTTCAAAATAGTGATAGTCGCTTTGGAATTCATTTTGAAGTTCCCTCTAAAATTAACTAACAATGGCTCGGCAATTGGACTCATGGGTATTTGCCTTAAAAAAATGAAAACATATGTTCATAGAAAGACTTGTAAAAGAATGCTCATAGTACCTTTTTTACAACTTTATTCAAAAAAGCATAATACTAGAAATAACCCAAGTGTTTATCAACAGCAAAATGGATGAATTGTCCTATATTCATCCAATGAAATATGACAACATGAGTGAATCTTACACACATACTGTTAAAAAAATAAAACCAGGTAAGGCAGAATATTGTATTATTTCATTTTTCCAAATTTCAAGGACAAAACTAATCTATGATAATTATATTAGTTAGTTATTGACACATAACAAATCATGCCAAAATTATTTGGCTTAAAATAGCAAACATATTATCTCAAAGTTTCAGAGTTAGGAGTCGAGGCACAGCTTAGCTGGATCCTTCACATTCAGATCTCCAGCAGGCTACTTCAAAGTGTTGGCTGGGGCTGCGGTCATCTCAAGGTTCGCTTGGGGGACTATGTGCTTCCAAGCTCACTCACATGGCTGTTGGCTGGAGACATCAGTTCTCTGCCATGTGGGCTTCTTCTTACGGGTCTGTCCCATGGCAGTTAGCTTCCACTAGAGCTGGAGCTCCAGAAGAGAGTGAAACAAACGATGAGAAAGATATAAGTCACGACGTCTTCGTAACCTAACCTCAGAAGGGATAGCAAGTTACTTGGCACCGCACACACTCTGGTGGAGGGTATTGCACTAGGGCATGAATGACAAGGCAGGGATCACTAAGGACATCTTAGCAGCTGCCCATCATGGTGACAGAAATCAGAACAGCAGTTGCGTATGTATAATGGGAATTGTCTGGAAGGGGAACAAGTAAACCTTCTTGGATGAAGGAAATGCTCTCTATTTGGATTTAGGTTGTTGGTTATGCAGATATATATGTTTCTCAAGATTCCTCAGTTTATACACTTACGACCTGTATACTTCAGTGCACATAATTTTGAAATATTTTTAAAGGGATTTTAGATATCATGAGAATGAATGCAGACCCTTCTGCAGCAGACCAAATAGAGGTAACCACAGAAAAACACACTCATTTATCATGCTACACTGCAAGTACATAAACTTCATAAAGTCGAAAGAACACAAATGCTGTATTTTTACAAGGCTCTATTTACTCTCCTCTGGGAAGGGTGTTAAAGAATTTTAGTCAAACCTCTAAGACTTGGTTGGGGATCTGAGGACAATCAACCACAGTTTCTTCGTTTAAAGTCTCTGTCTAGTTCCCAAAAAGGGAAGAGACAGGCAGTCTTCTTTAGGACTTTAGATCCCTCCAAAAAGATGAGAAATGGAGCTACGATCAGGGTTGGGGTTGAGGACGATTTGACCATAACCCATTCCCTGTCTCAGGATGCAGTACTTCTAACACAGCTCACATGGATTTTTGGATGACAAACACCTCGTACAAAAGAGTATTTTGACAAATCAAGTATAAGTGAATCAGAAATGGCAGCTTACATTTCTCTTCAAACAGACCAGGATTTTAAAACTAAGAACGATCTTGGTTGGCCAAGTATTCTGAAGTTTTCCAGATCTAAAACACTTAGAAAAGCAGTTTTATTTACTTTCAAAACCCAAAGTGCATGCAGATTGTCATGTTTTGGAAGTGGATCCACTGGAGGTGAACCACTTTGTGATTTATCCCTTTACCATTTGGATGGTGACAGTGGCTAGTTCCTTTATTATGGGCAAATTATTCCTTTTAGTTGCTGACAGCTACTCATGTGCTGAGCTCCATGCTAGGCACGAGAGAAGACAGCTGGCAGCTCTCCCACTGCATAGGACAGGCTTAGCCAAAGGAGAGGGTTTGAACCCTCCTTCCAAAGATCTAATTGGTTGAACTTGCAGTCAGTTCCCATGGTAGCCTTGAGATCTTTTCTTTGGTGATGGGGTTTTAGCAGGAGAGACTTCAAGCACTGGCCTCCAGTAACCAGTGACCCTCGGAATTTGCAGTGCCAAGACCAAATATTTCCAGGATTACTGAACCCATGAGATCATATATCAGAGAGGAAATGTGCAAACACTTCTGTATATATATTTACTAGCTCTTCATCTGGGCTCCATCTTCTTCCTCCGAAGCAGTGGGGGGAGGCTGCCCAATAATGATGCAAACTTGAAGCGAAGCTTGGTTTTGGAAAATCACATCCAATAACAGTGTAAAAAACCCTGGGACTGTTTGAAATCCAGAGAGTTCTAACCAAAGAGCACGGCATCTGTCAATCTCTGTAGTGGTAGAAGGAACTGCAAGAATCACAGATAGGTCTGTCTGTACACACGCACAGCCCAGTCTCTGGTGTCTGCTGAGGACTCAGCCAGTTCATCCATTATAGCCGACATGGGGCAATCTGGAGGCAGTAAAGCCACAACGAGTCTCTTCTCATGAACCCCTCTCCCCCACAAACATCCACACATGCATGGAAAAATGTGAGGAATCCATTTTCAGTTGATTCGAGAAATATTTTCAATGCCAATCTTCAAGGGCCCACTCGTTTTCTACAGCATTCTTTAGTAGTGCTGGGGTACAACAGTGTAGCAGGAAAATGTATGAGCTTTGGGCCATTCTTCACTAAATTTCCTTAAGCAAATGATTTACATTCTCTGAGCCTCAGATAGTGGTACCTGCAAGGGGTGAAAGACAATAGAAAATAAATATGAAGATTGGAAATGGGCCAGCACCAGGGCCACGTTATTGCACACTTCTAAGGTGCTCTCTTAACATCATATTTCATGTAATGGTGCCCCTGGAGTCATACAGCTTGGTACTTCTGACTGCCACTCGCAGGTTCAGGGACTGAGACTGGGAGTTCCCAAGGGGAAAGATCCCTGAGTCCTTTTACAAGACTTTGTTTTGAGATGTAGACCACAGGAAGCCTGGCAGAATCTGGAAAACCAACATACAATAACAAGAGAATTTGCAAAGAAAATGTTTAAAGTAACAACCACAAAAATAAAACCCAAAGCAAGATGAGCTCAAAAGCCAAAAGTTGAAACAAACAAGAAAGTGTAATTCTATGAATGACTATTAACAAATCCAGTAAATGGAAGAATTCATTTCCAGAAAAAAAAGTGAAAATGATAAAGTAATCTGAAAAGGACTTTGAAATTGGTCATTTTAAAATTCCTAAAGAGACAAAGAAAGTAATATATTCACAAAATAAAAATAGGAGGATGTGAATCAAATATTAGAGATTATGAACTACAGCAGGAGCATACAAAAAATCAGAAATCTGGAAGTGAAAAGTATGCTTATTTGAAAATAAAAACAAATGATGACAGAAGAGATAAACAGGAGACTGAACGGAGTGAAGAAGTGATTTACACAATGAAACTGAGAAATCTCTTATAATCTAGTTAGTAAAGAGACCAAAAAAGACAAAGACATTATCCTTTTCCTATTCCCAAATCCCCTGTCTCCCTCCACCAGCCTCATATATCCCATAGCTTTTCCCCTTCAGAAATGAATCACTGACCACGAGGTTTAGGTTGCAGGAGGAACATTTTGGCTCCCCTCAGAACTGCTCTTGCCAGCTGCCATCTTTCTACCTGCTGGAGTTCATGCAGTCGGTCTCCAGATGGGCCAGTCTCTAGCCAGCTCGGCCATTTCTTCTAGGCATCCTCACCAAAGGTTATTTAGTCCCTGCTGGAACATTCCAGTGACGGGGGATCATCTACATTTAGTGCCTCTACCTACTAGGGGAAAGAATTTCCCCAACATAGAGGCACACTCAATCCACAAACCCAATTCTACTTAATTTCTATTAGAAAATCTCATGTTACTGAAGTTAGGGAAAAATTGAATTCAGTCCATTGTGATCCCCTTTCCTCCCCAGGGATGCAAGTATGTTCTAGAGGGGGACTTAGGTAGAGGGAGCATCTGCCTCTTGAATCCTCTGTCCACTCCGTTTCTGCCAAGATGAGCACGGTGTCATCTGTTCCTTGACCTTGGGTCCCAGAGTCTCTACTTGAGCCGCCTCATCCCCACAGCTGTGGTTCCTGTAGATCCCAAGCTGGCACCAGCCCACCTGTGCCATTCCTGGGCGGGTGGCAGGGTGGTCACAGGAGCCTGCCTGTGTCTTTGAGAGGTGTGTCAGGGCACTGAAATCCTGGCGAGACTGTCAATGGTGAAGCATCAGTCAGCTACTCCCATGGCCACCCTTCCTCCTGGAAGCTCCACCACGGCCTGCCGGAGAAGCGAGACATCTCCTCTTTCACCATATATCCTTATCTCTCTTCCACACTTGCCCCCTCCAACACCCATCTCACCACCCCAAGTTTTTTCCAGCCTCTGGAGGAAGTTCCTCCCTGCCTAATGGTGATGATCCTTCTCTCAGAGGTACAGGATATTGTTTCATAACGAACTCATGTTTTTGGAAACACAAAAATCAGGAAAGGCCATTTCCCCATCACTCTCCAAAATGGAAACTGAGAAAGAAAAAGGAAATAGTAGAGAAAGTAGACAGTAGCGGCATAAAATGCAAACTTTTACTCCACTACCCTCACATCAGACTGAATGCCCCTCTCCGTAGCTCCCTCCCAGAGGTGTCAGCTCCTGCCCAGGACTCAGGGCGCATGGCCTCCGGAGTCTTCTCTTCTCCGAGGGAAGCATCCCCAGCTCCTTCAACCATGTGACAGCTCTGTGGTTCTCCACCAGGTTGGAAAATCTTTCTGAGAAAGTTGAATGACCTTGGAAAATTTCCTTCACCTTTCTTTGCCCTGATATCTTTCTCTGTACAATGAGGCTAAGAATAGGCCGGGACTCCTGGGCTGCAGCAGCTTGGTGATTGACATTGCGTGGGGGCCAGGAGGCCGAGACCGGCTTCTCTCCCCCAGCTCTGCCCCTGCCACATCCCTATAAGTGACATGGATTAATTCACTCAATCTTTGCAAAAAACCTTAAGGGTTAGGCTATTATGATGCTCTGCATTTCACAGAAGGGAACAGGCAAAAGAATAAGTTAGATAACTTGCTGTGAAACTGTGACATTCAGCTGTAGCAGTCGGCTCCCAAGCCAAACACTGTTCCGTTCACTTTCTCAAAGCGTGGTGCCATGGCCTCAAACCCTCAAATTGTTCTCCATGTTTCATCAGCCTTTTTCATTTCTAAGCTTGTCAGCTTCTATTCTCTCTCTTTCTTCTGTTAAAAATATTTTCCAGAGCTTATAGATTTGGTGAATTTATATTTTAAGGAATTAACCCACATCATGTAGCCTATTGTTTGTCTTTCTAGTTTATTTCTCTATGCTATTTGCATTTCTTTCCTCCGTTCATGTTCTATGAGCCAACATCACTCTTTATTAACTTTTTAGATCATTAAAGCTCACTTGGCATTTTTATTAAAATTGCCATTTAAAGAAATTACTTTCCCTCTGAGAATGCTGTGGCCTGAATCCATACATTTTGTTAGAGTATCTGTGTTTTAATTGTTTTCTTAAATGTTCCTTACTTTCTTTAAATTTCCTCCCTGCCTGGTTGGTACTTAGGAGACTACTTTCAGATTCTGTGTGGTTAGGTACTTTTAGGTTCTGCTGCTTCTGATTATTTCTAATTTTATTGTCTGAGGCAGAGAATGTAGTACATATAATGGGGGGAGTTTTTGATGTTTCTATTCTTTTCTTTCTTTCTTTCCTTTTTTTTTTTTTTTTTTTTTTTGGCATGCTCTGAGAGCTCCTTGGTTGCCCAGAAAGTTCCACTGAGTACACTTAATCCCTTGCAGGGTCTCTTGCTCAGACATCGATGGCCTTAAACAACGATGGCGGCTGGCAAAGGTCCTATTCCCTGTGGGTTTCTCCAAATTGCATTGAGGTCCCCGATGAAGTGGGTAGGACAATCAAAGGCATGAAGGGCTGGTAGCAGTTGGGGAGCCAGGGCTGGACACAGAGAGGCCATCACGAAAAACAGCCAGAGCACCCACCACTGGGGAGGATGAGGCCACATGTGGTGGCCACAGCCACGGCAACCTGGATCCCTCTGTGGTTTGTGGGGGAAGAAGCACCTGGGTCAACAGTGATATGGGCAACAGGTATGTAGATTCTAGGTGAGTCAAATGTCAAAAACTGTTGGGGACCCAGCTTGCATGAGCTTCACATCAAGCACATGACATGCTTTGAATTAATGGAGATGAACAAGGACACAAAGCATTTAGCCTTTAGCCAATTGCATACTATCTCATTTATTTAATGAGATAAATTGTGTTTATCTATCTGTTTATTCAACTAATATCTGTAGAAGGTCTACTGTGCACCTTTCTGGTCCCTGCTAAAACACTGCCTTCATTCCACTGAGAAGTACACCATGTAGGTCTCAGGACCTTCTGAGGTTTCACTCACTCCTCTAACAATGAAATACTCTTTCTATTTTTTATTTCCAATTTCTAAGTTTAGGGGTGCTTCAGTGGTACAGTAGGAAAAAGGCTGGGCCCCACTTTATTCTCTGTGTTACCCTGTGCAAATCATCAAACTTCCTGGATGCCGTTTTGCAATCTGTGAAGAAGGAGTAAGGGGCTGCCTTTCAGGGCAATCGTGGGCACTAAACTGGAGAAGCCTAAAGTGAATCACCCACAGCCACGGGTGACAGCAGTGGAGGGGAGGAGGTGAGGTGGTGGTTAAAGCAGCAGAAGCCCCTCATCAGAGTTAACCGTGCCGTGGCACGTAGCTCAGAGTCTGAAATCCATGCAGCTGCCCCAGCGTATGCTCTTCTTGCAAGGATTTCACATACAAGCAAGAGGTGTGGTCTTTCTCCTGTTGGCTCTATTAGCCTTTCCAAATAGTCAAACCTTTAAGTAACAGCCACACTCAAGCAAGAAGAAACACTGGACGAGGGAATGCCTAGCCTCCCTCAGCCTGCCTCTTCCTCTCCTCATTCACACTCCAGTCTAGATTTGAGACTGGGGCATTTAAGACAGCCCGACCCCTCACATGGGCTGAGTTTAGATCACATCTGCTGCTGGTTCACTTCTAGTAACTGCAGTTCTGCCTTGTTCCTAAGGATTGATTCTCAACCCGGCTCTGCGCCCCTGGACCTAGAGCTACTTATGCTCAAGAGAGTAATTCCTACTCATATCTCAAGACTGAAGGCCTAACCCTAAATCTGCCTGGGAGTCTAGGGCCGTCTGGCACTGGCCAGTTTTCTGGAAGTCTGAATATCGGCCATACCTGCCATCTTGTGTGTAACCACCATGCCCCAGTGAGACCCTCTCATGGTTTGGGGTGCAGGACTGCCCCTATTGTCTGTCTTGTGCTACCCACATATAGGTAACCTGCCACCTGGATACACTGTTTTGCCTGTTAACCCAGATTCCTTCCCCCACTCCCATCCCCTCCTTGTCTCCCCATCAAGGTTTGTCAGGTTGAATTACAGATCTAGGACATTTCTACCTTAGCCCATCCCTCCATGTCCAACCAATAAAGGAATTTTCTCCACCTATGTTTCAAAGGGAGCCTAGAGGTAGCCATTAGACAAGTCCTTGAGAATTCCAAACACAATAGCTCAAAGAGCAATTGACATAGCTGATTCACAAATGGAGAAATGTTTACAGGAGTCTAAAGGCTAAACTAGGAAATTCTAGGGCCACACTGGAAAGGAAAAGGCAAAGAAGGAGGAGGCTTACTTATGTGATTTTTTTTTTAAATAAGAAAAGGAAAGTAAAAGGGCATTGGCATTCCTTCATTCTTTCTTTTGACAACCATGTAACTGACCACCAACCATATTCCAGGTTCTATGTTGTATTCAACACGGAACAATATGAACAGGGCCCCTCAGAGCCTTTTGGAGTCACAGATCAACTGGTTTCATCTGCGCAGGAAGATCAAAAAGAAGAGGTGATTCATGTGTGAGAATAAAACCAAAGCCAAGGCTGAACCCAATCACTCAGAGATCCCAGGGCACAAACCATCAACTTGGAATGAACTCACTGAGTCCCTGCCGTGTTTACGGTATTCACCTCCACCCCTAGGACACCAGGTCCTTTTCTGGAAAAGCTGCTCCCATTCATCTAATTGCTTCCAACTAGGCTGAGAACCATCTCAGCAACACCAGGACATCTGTACCTCCAGGAGCTGCAGACAAAGGCAAAGGCACTGCCCAGCCCTAACTTGACTTCTAATCCAATTCTGAACCCACCTAGAAACACAAAGCTAGGGGAATCTCCCAGGTTTCTGATTTCACTGCAAAAGTGCCATGTGCCTCAGTTGAATTATGTTGGTAATTTGACTTTAAGATGGCTTTTTGAAAAAATAAATCAGTGACACTTACCTAATCATTTATTTAAAGGGACATGGAATCTAAAAGAACCAAAATATAGTATTAGCCAAAGAAGGCACTCCTTGACCAAGCCTTCCATTTGGGGTTCTGACCCTTTCTTAGACCTAGGGACATCAGAGATTGTTCATTCTAGGTTCAGTGCAGCCTCCTGTCCTGAGAAAGGAACCATCAGAACATTCAATCACTCTTGCAGAACAACTGCAGTGGCTTAAGGAGTAGGACTGGAGACAAAAGGCTTCCATTTTCCTTGACATACAAAGGGGCTTAAAAATTAAGAGGAAGTCAGTAGGGAAGGATTTTTGCTGAATCTAATGCATTTTTCAAAACAGTCTAAAAAGAGCTGTGGGCCCAGAGCCAGCTGAGCTCTCCTGAATTTTATTTTAAGCAGATCAAGCTTGTAGGTTATACTATTTATACTCTTTGCCATGTTTTCCATTTAGACAAAAATCCCCTAGAATCTACAGGAAAGGAAAAGGAAACAGCATTTATGGCCTGCGCTTGCAATGGCTAACTGGTTTATAGAAAGACTGTGAAGGCATTTGGCTTCAAACGACAACCTGGGGATTCCAGGGCCAGCCAGCAAGGTTCCTGGAGGGTGCTGGGCTGCTCTGGGCACTGGCATGGAGAGAAGCCACAGTCAGCCAGCTCTGCCTTCCCTTAGGCTGGACATGAGGACAGAGCCAGAAAGCCCCCTGGAGTAGACTATGTCCCATCTCCTTGAGGCCTGCAAAAACCTGGCTTAGTCTGTTTGTGCCGCTATAACAGAATACCACAGAGTAGGTAATGTATAAAGAACAGATTTATTTCTTACAGTTCTGCAGACTGGAAAGTCCAAGATCAAGGGGCCCACATCTGGAAAAGGACTTCTGGCTGCATCATCCCATGATGAAAGGCAGAGGGCAAGAGGAGCCAAACAAAGGTTTTATAACAATGATATAATAAGAACACTCCCACAATAAGAACATGAATCCATTGGTGAGGGCAGAGGCCCCATGACCTAATCGCTTCTTCAAGATTCCGCTTGCAACACTGTTGCATTGGGGGATTAAGTTTCCAGCCCATGAACTATATGGTTTGAATGTGTCTCCCCAAGAGAAAACGATGAGAAAACAACCAAGGCCCGGGGAGGGAAGGAGCTCTCCACTATCATCCGAATCTGTTAGTCCTGGAGCTGGACTTACATTTGCTTGTGTCCAGAGGGGAAGCACCTGCCTCAAGAGCATGACTTGGAGGACTTTGTCTGTGTGGGAGCTGCGGCTGGTCCTAGGGGCACCATGAGGAGAATCAAAAGGACTGGGCTTGATTCCCAGCCCCACCAACAATAAAGGCTTAGGCACCTTATTAACAGCTTTGAGCCCCTTCCTCATCGGTAGAAAATGAAGACAGCACATGCAGAGTTTGTGTGATGATAAAGGAGACAAGAGAGACAAAGCAGGTGTGCCCAGGCAGTACCCAGCACAGAGTGGTGGTCTGCCACTGTAAGTGCCATCAACCCGCTGGGGGCCCTGGGGCCTCAGTCCTTTCAAGGGAAGCTCCATGCTTGGGGTTTCCCACCTGGTCTTAAACAACAGCTAAATCACTTTGATTTCATGTTGAAGGCAGCAAGAAAAACAAAATCTCTGCCTAGCTTCTGGTTTCCTTGTGGCATTAGCCTTCAAATTAAGTATATATAAAACCCACACAGTTTAACCACCAACAAACCTCCATAAACCAGTTCACATATCCTGAACAAAAGTATTTCCAAATGACAGAGGCATGGTTGAAAAGCTTACTGAAAATAACCGCATTTCATAAAAAGCAAAATCCATAAGTCAACCCCACTCAGAGGGTAGGGATGGGAACAGAGGAGGACATCAGCAGCCATGGAGTAATCAGATCTCCAAGCAGGCAGAACCCAGGGAACTCAGGTCGGGACAAAGAGCCCATTAGAGGGCAGGGGCTTGGAAGAAGGTCGGCACAGAGGTGGGGGGCAGAGAGGCTTGGCCTGGGACACTCACAGGGGGAGCCCACAGATCCTGCTGGAAGCCGGTCACAGGAAGCATCAGGGAACATGACATCTGACACCCGCCTTTACAGATGTCCTGCTGAGGAGCTGGGGAATTTCGGCTACAGGAGAAGGACACATTTGGGACCCAGAACATTCTTTTTATGATGCCAATTTCAAGAGTAAGGGGAGTCCATAAAACATGCAGGGGGCTCTGGTTTCTGACTCCGCTGTGCATACAAGTGTGAAATAGAATAGTGTTTTGTGCTAGGCAGAGGAAACTGCATGTTCAGTCCACAGATCTTGGCTCATAAGTCACTTCTGTAGGATTGCCCAGCCAGCTGCGTCTCTCATTTCTCACTCTCACTTCTAAAGCTTGTTTAAATGAAATATATATGCCATAGATTCCCAAGTAGTGTCTCTTGTTCCTGCCTTAGACAGGTGTCGTTTGCGTCCATTCTGTTAAGCAACTTGACTGTACTTACATCATCTCAAGGACCTGTGAGGTGTTATCACTCCCCCATTTCTCAAATAGGGAAATCACGTCCACAGGAGGAAGGCCTTCCCTAAGTTCCACAGCTAGTCAAGGATGGAGAGCAGGCCTGTTAGCTCAGCTGCACCCACCTCTGAAGGCAGCTCTCCTTCTGCCGATATTCCAAATGGGAGAGGCGTGGTGACACAGGGATCACAGGAGGCCAGGTCTGAGAGGCCTCTTGGGTTAGTCCCAGCCATGCTGAGTGGCTCTGGCTTTAGGGGTGGAGTGTTATGCCCTGGTGTTAGCAGAGGGATGCACCAACTGACCTCCCCATCATGTGATAATTTGTAGGACAGAAAAGTCTCTAGGGTGCTAAGAGGCATAGGATTCACTCTTTATTGATCAAACTTCTGCTTGGCCTTGTATAAAATACACAGGAAACCAGTGTAAAGTCATAAAGTTGCCAAAACAGCCAATGCTTCCACCTGCTGGGTCTGAAACTACATCTGCCCCAGGAACCTCCCAGGCGGTGACGTGTGGCCAGCAGCATCTGTTCCCCAGTGCTCTCGGCTCCAGGTGTGGCCCATAGGCGAGCAGCCTGAGCAGCGCCTGAGGCTTGTTAGACTGTGGACCCTCAGGCCTGTGCACAGCTACTGAATCAGACCCCCAGGGGATTTGTGAGCACTGTGAAGGGTGAGAAGCACTGCCTAGGTGGCACTAAGAAGTAGAATGCCAGCTTTGTCCCCTGAGACACTTCTGTCTGGGCCTCCCTGGTTGGGCTTCTCCGTTGCAGCTGGTTGCATGGTTTTAAGTTCTAGGAAGGCCAGTGAGACTGCAGAGAAGTTACTCAACTGCGAAGGACATATTTCCTAACCTGTAAATGAGAACAGCAGTGGAGCCTATGCTGGCGGATTCTCGGGAGGAAGGGATCAGGACAGGGCCTGCGCGGATGCTTCCTGCCCTTCTGACTGGGACGTGTGCTTTGCTGACACATGCAGCTTGATTACAGTCACAACTTACTGACTTCGGAGTCTTTAAAAGAATGTTATAATCTCTGCTATGAACTCAATAGGAGTTCGTTATAAACATTTCATCCATGTATATTCCCCCCATCACCAACCCCTTGTGGTAATTGTTATGAACTGACCAGGTTTTACATTCACTCATGTGCCTTCCGGCACCTGCATGCGTTCATGAAGCTACTCGTTCAGGGACAGTTGCTTACAGAGGATTCTATGGTGTGTGAATAGCCAGCACAGTGCGGAGACTTAATTTGAAGGCTAATGCCACAAGGAAGCCAGAAGCCGGGCAGAGATTTTGTTTTTCTTGCTCCCTTTACCCTCATAATCCAATCAATGATCGAGAGTGATGCAGTGCAGGATTAAAGCAACTCTGGTCTCCCTGGGGATAAAGAAGCCCCTAGCCTAATCCAGGCCGGGAGAGGGCTCCCCAGAGGGGGGCTACACTGAGCTGTGGTCTTCCGGAGCTGAAGGGTTGGTTAAACACGGGGGAGAACTGCTGGGGGCCATGTCCTTCCCCCACCCCTATTTCTCATTAAAAGAAACCCAGTCTCATACATCAAGCCGAGAATGGGGATATATTCTTTTGCTGGAGAATTCAAAGAACAAGATGCTATATTTGGACAAAAAGAAATGGCTGTTTTTTGAGAAGGAAACCTGCCACGGGCCACCATGTGGATGAACCTTGAGGACATCATACTTAGTGAAATAAGCCAGTCAGAAAAGGACAAATCCTGTGTGATTCCACTTACATGAGTGTCCTAGAGGAGTTAAATTTATAGAGACAGAAAGGAGAATGGTGGTTGCCAGGGCCTGGGGGAGAGGCAGGAATGTGAAGTGGCTGTTTCACGGGTTCAGAGCTTCAGTTTTGCGAGATGAAAAGAGTTCTGGAGATGGACGGTGGTGAAGACTGCACAGCAACAAGAATGCACTTGATGCCACTGAACTGTTCACTTAAATTGGTTGAGAAGGTCCACTTCATGTTATGTGTAATTTATAATTTAAAAACTGGGAAAAAGAAATGACTGCCTATGATATATTAAAGTGAAAAAAGAGAGAGAAAGGGGAGTAAAAGATACCTGTTCTTATTCTGATCACTCAGTCAAGTAAAATTGTATAAATCCTCAATTTAAGGTAAAAGTTATTCCTTGGCTTTGAAAAGAGTGTCAGACACTGAGACAGAGAGAACTAGCTTCCTGTCTTGCTCTTACAGTTACTGGCTTAATGGACTTTACTCCTTAGAACCCTCCATCTGTTCATCTATAAAATGCAGAAAAATAATGCACAGGTTTTTGAAATCTTAGGTAAGATCTCATTAAACACCCTCTGTAGCCTGGTGCATCCTGCAAACTGCAGAGAAAGAGGTTTATAAACCTGGATGACAGAGCAGGCCCTGGGCATTGCAGAGGAGTTATCTGGAACTCTCAGTGAATCCCACAATTCATAAATAATAACATGACACAAACAGTTTTTCAGTCATTCCAAAAATATGCTGCCTCCAGAGATGTTATTTTTATTATTTTTTAACTTGGATGTCCAAGAGAGGACAGGTGGTTCTTTAATGTTATCCTTTAATGCCTTAGACTGGCCAGGAGGTGGGGACACCCTTGCTCCGTGTTGGAGGCTTCCATGTGACAGTATAGGTTGAGTTTGGCATGTCCCCATATGGACTCGTGTCTGCTATTATGCTGCCCTCAACTTTAACGTTTCTCCTAGATGAGCTTTGTATGAGCTTTTAATACAGCAAATATATGTATTGTCACATTAAAAATTTACTCCAAGGCATTAGTGGCTTACAACAACACTTATTTTGCTCATGAATCTGAAGGTCAGACAATGCGGCTCCTGTGGCATATGTGGCATAAGTTGGGTTAGAGCGTCTACTTCCAGGTTGGCTCATTCACTTGGCTGGCAGGTGGCCACTGGCTGTGGGCCAGGAGTTCAGCTGGGGCCAGGCACTTGGGATCAGTTCTTCTACACATGGGCCCCTCCACAGGCTGCTTGGACTTTCTCACAGTATGGTGGGAGAGTTCCAAAAGTAACTGTTCCCAGAGACCCTGGCAGAAATGCATGACAATATTATGACCTAGCCTCGCCTTGGATGTCACATGGTGTCACTTCCTCTAGAGTCTATTACTCAAAGTCATCACCCAGGCCTGGTTCCAGGGGAGAGGTCATAGGTGCCACTTCTAGATGAGGGAAGTGGTGAGACTGTGGAAGGGCATATGGGACATCAGATACTGTTACGGACTTCTTTGGAAAATGCAATCTACCACAAGTTCCATCCTCAGCTGGGAAGAGAGCTGCCCCTGTTTGAAAGTTCTTCAAGTTTTCCTAACTTAATTTTGCTAGGAGGAAGGGCCTGTTTAGCCAAATCCCTAATGCCTTCCTCCCCCCTCCCAGAGGCATGTGAAGCACTTTCCTGCTTTCCCCCCAAAATCTTACTTCTGCTGAGAATCAGGAGTGCAGCTTCCCGTTAGTGTCACCTCACCACCATCTCCATTAAGCACCCTTCTCACTTGGTAATTAGTTTTCCAGCTGCAGCACCTCAGAGATCCCTCCAGAAATCTTGCCCTCTACTCCCGGTGTGAGGACCTGTGCTAATCTGAGTGGGGTCTTGAAGCAGCACCCTTGGGGCCTACTTCCCAGACACTCCATCAGAAACAAGACACAGTGCCTCCCACCCCAGCAGCTCACCCAAATGGGGAGCCACGAGCCCCTCCCTTCATCTACCACTGCCTGGCCCTTGTCAGATCTCAGCCATCACCACTCTCCATGGAGCCAGAGCTGATAGAAGTCCCAGTCCACAAGCCATTCAGACAGGCAGGTAGACACAGGCCTGGGAAGCTGGACTTCTAAGCCAGTGATGACAGCACTGGTGAACACAGCCGAGGGGGTGCTATCACTGACTCTCTCCCATCCTGCAGGAGAGGAAGGTCTGGGGAGGGTTAATGATGTGTTCATGGTTACACAGCTGGAACATTTCAACTAAAAATTTTAAAAATTGTGTCCAGAATGTTTCCTATAACATTCTGACTTTCCAGAAAAGAAAATGTAATTGCTATATTTCTCATAGTATTTATCTTATGCCTCAAAGTATGATGTAAAAGCAATAAAAAAGGAATGAACTATTGATATATACAGCAACATGAATGAATCTGAATTATGCTGAGTAAAAGAAGCTACATAAAAAAGAATGTACACTCATCCATCCATAGAAAACTCCAGAAAATGCAAACTAGTGCATAGTGACAAAACAGGTCAATGCTTGCCTGAGGATGGGTGCCGGGTAGGAGAGAAGGATTATACAGAGGTGCAAGGAAACTGGGAAATGATAGATGTCTTTGTTATCTTGATGTGGTGGTGAGTCATATGTGTCACAATGTTTCGAAGTGTGCACTTTAAATGAGCAGTTTATTGTATGTCTACGATAACTCAAAAAAGCTATTAAATATAAAAAAAATCATTGTGTGAAACAGGGCTAAAATTATTTTACATCCAGGAAAAAGAATCAAGATTCCTTTCTATAAATTTGTTTGAGTAATTTTACTCTTTCAAAAATTTGTACTAATTTCTTAAAGAAAGGAAAATACAAATACATGCTGAAAATGTAAATAAATTATTTTTGCTAAAAGGAGAAATGTACATGCCAGGAGCTTGGCTGTCTCTTACTCAAAAAAGAAATATGTCATTGTGATTTTGCCCTAAATCAAATTGAAAATGTCATTTTGTTTCATCATCAAGACCATCATCCCAGGGAGATGTTTTTGCTATTCTGATTTTACAGATTAAAAAACAGAGTCTCAGAAAGTTCTAGGATATCTCTGTGGCAAAGGTGTGATTGGACCAAGGTCTGTGTGCCTGGCTCTAAAACTCTCTCTTTCATCCATAGCACACCAACTCTTTCCAAATAAAGACAAAGAGGAAAGGAGCGGAATAAATGGAGATATGAGGGCCATTTTCTTCCAGCTGCCCCAGGAAGAGAATGTTGGAATCCACTGAATACTATCTTAGGGGATGGAGATGCAGAGGGGTTGTACCATCCTTGTCTTCCTTGGTGACTCTCCTACAGACAGCTCTCCTCTCCTTCCCCTCTTTGGCTCCAGAGGGGACCTTCCTCAGTTGGCCTGAATGCAGCCTTCTGGTGGGAGTGATGAAAGGGTGTGACGTGCTCTCTCATCCTTCCTCCTCAGTTTGATGGTAAGAATAGAGAGGAACATTAGAACTAGAGGATGTCTTCTGACTGCAAGGCCCATTTGATTCTGGAGGAGCCAAAATGTGCCCCAAAGACAAGAAGCTGACCTTCCCAAAGGTGTTTGACCTGGAGAGGTAGGATTTCAGCAGGGAGGTTTTGGGTAGACGTTAGCAATGCAGGGCTAGAGGATGGAAGCCAGGCAGCAACTCAGGGCTGATCTCTATAGGGATGAGGAGGCCACAGGTATCCACAATAACATGAGTGTGAGCTGCAGGCTGCCATGAGGTCTTCCCCAGGGCAGGCAGAGTCTCAGGCATCTCTGGGCAGCAACTTTGCCTATTCTCAAGTGTCTCTGTTTCAGGTTCGATGGCCGAGGAGTAGAAGACTCTTTCTAGACCCTCTTGCTAGTAGGAAAGGGTTCAAAAGTGGGGCTGGGTATGGGAGGAGAAGATTCTTCAGGAACAACACCCAAGGAACCAAGGTAGCCTCTAGGGAGCACCCCCAAACCCTCTTCCTTACAGCTCTACACCCCTGAGTTGTGACAGTCTGCTTAAAAGAAAGGAGTGTGGTGTCATTAAAATATATTTGTGAAAGATTGGGTTAAACAATGTTAAACAAGCTTCCTTACATCATACACGCCCATGACAGGGATGTGATGCACAGCCCTGGAGTGGCTGCTGTGATCCACGTCCCCCCCCACGCCACCACCTTTATCACCCTTAGAACCAAAAGCTCCAAGCTGCTGGGGGAGCTACTGGCAGTGAGTCCCCGTGCTGGCCGTCTCAGAATGGTTTCAGCTAAGAGACTGCCTTGAGAGTCACCTTGACTCTACCTCTTCCAGGAAATTCATATCCAGTAACTGGCCAATCCAGGGTATGAAGTCCTGTCCCCTCCCCTCACCTGCCAATGCTGCGGGGCCATCCAGCTTTAGAGCTCTCTGGGGGATCCGCAAGGCCTCTGTCGCAATTGCATGAAGCCCCATTTCTCCCTCTGCTGCTGTTCCTTTCACAGGTGCTGATCTGAGAGTGTCCCCAGGGGACCTTGTGTCTCGAATCTTGGCCTCAGATTTTCCTTCCAGGGAGCCCAGCCTGCAGCCATCCTGATACCAAATTTGGAGAAAGTGCTCTAATATTTGACTGTGATGGGATGTGGGCTGTATTTTTAAATAAATATTGCTAATTACATGAGAAAGTTACTTCTCATCCTATGCTCATGTAGCAGGAGCTGAAACTGAACTTTAGCAGAGGCCTTTTGGCAGCTAGAAGACAGTCATGGGTCTGCCTTTCCTGGAACCTGTTGCTATGAGAGTGTGAAAGGGACGTGGCATAGCCTTCCTTTCCTTTGCCCAGAGATTTGTCCTTTGCAATAGAAGAAACAGACAATCTCCTTAGTTCAAGTGGATGGTGGGGAGTTGTCTCAGCAGAAGATGGAGAAGGTCCACACAGTGCCCTCCAGGCCTGCAGCAGCAGCCACTGCCAGAGCTCCTACTTCGCATTCCCTGGGCCCGAGTTCAGCCTCCAGCAGAATCCTGCCCAGGCTTCTGACCATTGAGAGAAACTGTGGCTCACCAACATGCTGGAGCAAGGCACTGTTTTGAGAGGCAGTTTTCAGGTTCTACAGAATGTCAAAACTGACCCTCGAAAAAAGACCGGGTCCCAAGGCAGCTGCCTGCCCAGCCTGGCCTCTGAATCCCTGCTCTTCCCTGGATGGGCCACAGGGAACCCTTGAGAGCTTGCCCTGTGACCCTGGAAATGCGTTTTCAGCCCATTCACATACTGTGCAGTGTGGTGCTTTATAAAGCATTTCATCTTTTCGGCTAAATTTAATACATCTTTTATTTAAATGGATAGAAAGGATTTAGTTGGCTTTTTCCAAAACCACAAAGAGGAGGAGTGAGTCAACCTTTGTAGCAAAAAGCCCAGACTCAGGGAGGTGATCTCACTGGCTAGAAGTAAAACTAATGGATTTGACATTTGAACTCAGGACCTCTAAATCTGTAACACCCCTGAAGTTGACAATTGTTGTGTGTTAGGTATCCAGAACTGTCTCAGTCTATTCTAGCTGCTATAACCAAATTCTCTGTATAGTACTGCGTGATTTTTAAACAACATAGATTGATTTCTCACAGTTCCAGAGGCTGGGAACTCCCAGATCCACGCACTAGCAGATTTGGTGTCTGGTGAGGGCCTGTTTCTCATAGATAGCACCTTCTACGTGTCCTCACATCACGGAAGGGGGAGGCAAATAGGAATCCCTTCCCTGGCACCAGAGTCAATTCCAGGTTAAATGGCAAGGTGGGGGTCCCTCTCATCCACTGTCTTTGTGATCCCTGACGCTTTCCCCCTCCATGGTCTCTTCTGAAATGGGAAGTCCCCTTCTTTTAAGAAACTGCATACCTCCTGTTGCTGCAGTTCGGGGGCCTGAAAACGACTGTAGGGGATGAGGATCCAAAGTCGCCCTGTTCCCTTTAGCAGATGGTGCTCTAGTGTTGCAGGTGGGGTCTGAGCCCTCTCTCCCTGCCTCTGACCACAGGGCCTCTTTTGCAGCTCCCTGGAGCTTCTGGGCACTGCTAAGGCTGGCACTGCCATGTAATGTGGGATCAGACTGAACCATGTGAAAGTACTATTTTGTAGGACAAAAATGGTCAAATAAGTTAGAATTATTTGACCTAGTACGAATGTTACTTATTGCTGAGGGGGCTTCATTCGAAACTGAATTTGACATAAGATGTAAACACAAGCAAAATATTTAAACGGTGGCTGACACATTGCAAGCAATCAATAAATAGTGACTGTGTATCGATATTGTCATTGAACACACGACATTAACCAAAATTAGTTACTGTGGAAAGTTTAACTGGAATTGGTGAAAGGTATTTTGGGACTCCAGGTTGTCCTGGCCAGTATTTCCTCCCCACCATGTCCGGAGTTAAACAGTGCCACATTTAACCACAGTCCATAGCCACACTCAATAGCCACAGTCTATTGAGACTGCACACACTGAACTCTGTCATCTCAGACTTTGTCACTTTTTTTCCTAGTTCATTCTGGCTGAACGTTAGACTCATTTGGGGGTAATTTTTAAAGGCTGAATCAGAGTCTTGGAGTTGAGGTTTGGATGTTAGTGTGATTCCAATACAGGGCAAGAGTTAAGAACCACAGCCCTAGCTGATATGTAGAATCCATGATTGTTTTGTCTGGTCTGTCAATGCTGGTGGACGGCACCAGAGCATCCAGGAGCACTCAGGCAGGAGGGGGAGGGGGATGGCCGCTGGCTAAGGTAGGGGTGACTCCTCCCTGGTTCTGCAAGAAGCTACCCTCGGGGAGGGAACCATGGGCTAATGCAACAGGTGACAGCAAAGCTATGTGCAGGTGCCTCAGATGATCTATTCTACCGTTATTGACATTGGGATTATTTCCAATGTGGAACAAATGCGTGGAACAATATTCTTGTCTATTTTTATAGATATAGGCAAAATCTATTTTATTATTGTAGATTCACAGATTTATGTTTTCAGTGTTATACTTCTTGGCACTTAAATTGTCTGAAATATGGTCGGTGGGACTGCCTTAAAGCTGGCTTCTGTATTCTTTTGATGTATTTCCAGTATTCTTCAAGCACTTCCTTACTTTCTGACATAACAAGGTGCTCCAGGCTTATCTTATCATTTTCTTTCTTCATTTTCATTCTTGGAGAAATGTAATTATCCATTTCTCCAAGAATATCTGATTCATTTTAGTGAAAGATGGTATTTGGAAACCAAGCTTTGGGTTACTAGATAGACTCATTGCTACTGGTATATCCTCCTTTGGTAGACAGAACTTGGAAGGATGGATGGATGAGTGAAAGGGATATACCTAAAATCATGAATTTATAGTGATATTTCTATTTCAAATTTAATAAAATAGAGTTTTCTTTTATTTTAGTTTTTACTTATCTCTTCTTTCCTTATAGTGAAAATCTTAGATTTACCCATTTCTCTTATAATATCCATAATATTTACTGCTCCATAAAACAAATATAATCAATATCTTGTGATTTCTCACTAATTAAATATGTAATTTGGTGCCGCTGAACTTCTTTCTACCTCTCCTAAACATACCATGGCTTTTAGATTTTAAAACCTTTTATAATTTATACCTTGCTCTGCAAATACAATTATGTCTTTTGTAATTTATTTATATGTTGATTCTGAAAATCAAATACCAATGACTAGTATTTTTGATAGTGTGATTATGTGGTAAGCTGAATCACATGAAAATTATGGCAACTTCCTATGGTATTGTTGGGCGCTTTTATTAGAAAAAACGTGCATAAAAAGAAGAGTATTTTCCTAGGTCAGTGAATGTCTGCTGTTTTATTGATAATATTCCAAAGTTGAAAGTCAACTCTATTTCCTTCTTAAATGCTACTGATTACAGAAGATTATGCCAAGTTTAGCTTGTTTTGTGTTTATATCATGACTTTCTTTTAGAGTTTTTTTGTTTTATCTGAAGAATCTGATTACCTTTTCATTTTTCTATATAGCAGAGTGATCACTTGCCTTATAAACCATGTTTACAAGACATTTGAGCTTTTAATCATATTTTTGTTGAGTGCATTAATATTTTAGCCAGGCGCGGTGGTTCACATCTGTAATCCCAGCACCAGCTCTTTGGGAAACCAAGATGGGCAGATCACTTGAGGTCAGGAGTTTGAGACCAGCCTGGCCAACACAGTGAAACCCCATATCTACTAAAAATAATACAAAAATTAACCGGGCCTGGTGGCACACACCACACCTGTAATCCCAATTACCTGGGAGGCTGAACTGGAAGGATCACTTGAACCGGGGGAGGTGGAGGTTACTGTGTGCCAAGATTGCACCACTGCACTCCAGCCTGGGTGACAGAACAAGATCTTGTCTCCAAAAAAATGCGTTGGGGGCCTGATATCCAGCAGTCATTTAAGGATTTCTGCTCATTATGCTCCTGGGTGCACTTTGCTGTTTCTTGGAATTCATGCTTATGTTTTCTTTTTTTTTTCTGAACATGCTCTTATAAAATTTAGTGGGTTTTTTGTTTTTTTAGGTAGGATGCACAGGTGGTAAATTTTGCTAAGTTCTTGTAAAATTAAAACCATCTGCCTTTCATTCTCTTATCTAATTGAGATTTATGACTAGATAACAGTGGTGTTTTCTTAGAATACTGAAGATCTTTCTGCATTTAATTCCAGTTTTCACTCAGGCTGGCAAGAAGCCTAATGCCAGCTTGATTCTGATTCCTCATAGTTGTCTCTTGTTTGTTCTCTCTGAAAGCTATTAGGATTTTCCCTGCATTTCTTTTCCCGACTTTCCTGCTTACCAGTCAGCCATTCCTTTCAGTCTGGAGAGTTATATTTACTTTAGCCCATGAAAATGCTATTTTATTATCTCTTCAGTAACTTCCTCTTCTCCATTTCCTCTCTTCTTACTTTTTGGAACTTCTCTTAGGTGGATGTTGATTCTTCTGCATTTCATTCTCCAGTCCACTTACCTCTTTTCTAATATGTTTGATTCTTCCTTGGATTGTTATTCCATGTCGTTGGAGATTTTTCTCTACATTTTCTTCTAAGCCTTATGCTGAATTTGAAGGTTTGGGGGAAATACTTTGTTAACTTCTGTGTATGCTTTTATGTTCTCTGCTAACAGGCAGAGAAGGTTTTCAGAAGAGTTTCTTGGTCACATTGCATAGATGCAATCGCGTAATATTTTCTTTGAGTGTTTTCCAGAATAATAATCAGAATTTTACACAGCTTACAGCTAAAACTAAAACTATAGACATATAAGAAATACTTACATGAAGGTAGAGAAAAGTATTAGGGGAAAGATAGTGGATTAAGACAATATAACATGGGAAAAAATTGGTGTCTCAGAGAATCACAAAGTAGGAAGTATTTGAAGATGTAAAATTAAAAATCTGAAATAAAAGAAAATATTAATTTGCATTTTAAAAGCACATATTATATAGAATACAAAATAGTTGCAAATCTAGATAGAGTTTGGCTAAGAGATTGAATGTAAAGGATACATATAGAATATGTCAGGTCAAAAAACAGCAAAAAGACAAATCATGGATACTACATTCTTACAACCACAGTAACTGTTGGAAGACAATAGAGCAATTTCTATAAACTGCTGGAAGAAATGAATATATCCACCAAACTAGCATAAGCAGCTAAGTTGTTATTCAAATATAAGGACAATAAGAAGACATTCTTGAATGTGAACCAACGCAAATAATTTAGAATACAATATTTCTGAAAAGATAAAAAGCAATAACAACAAAACTTACTCAATGGCGAAATTCAGAGAACCTAGAAACAAACAATAGAATGGAAAAAAATCACAAATGTGCAGCCGACTACAACTCAGTGTCCACACTGTTCATCACAGTTAGTGAGATTCTGGGGGAGCAGGAACCTACTTAACATACAAACTCCTTTCCCCCCAAAAACTGAATGAAAAAGCAAAGCCAGCATTTTTTTAAGCCGATGGCCACATGGTAAACATTGCATACCACTGCCTATTCATTTAAAAAACAAAGCCCTTATCATGGTATAAAGGTGATATACGTGTACCTTTTACCTTTTTGATGATGATTTTTTTTTCAATAGAAGAACTATCTCCAGTTTCTCTGCACAACCAGAAACGCAGCACAGAAGACAGTGAGGAGGATGGCACCAGCACTGATTGCTGCTTGGTTTCTCTTTTCTCTTTGGTTTCTCTTTCAGTGTCCTTCCCAGTGTGGGTCATAGCAAACCTCCCGAGGACACTACTGGTCTTCACACTCACTTCCCTTCCTTCTCCGTTACTTTTATCACCGCTGTCATTGAAGGCCACATCATGGCCACTGTAAGCATTCTTTGTCACAGTGATCACAACCTAAGGAGCCATGATTTGAAGACCAGTGTGTCTGGTGTGCTGATGTCACCAGCCCCAGATCATTGCCCTGCTTGGCTAACCACTTCCTGTTGCTGCAGATAGGCACCTAACTCTTCCCTCCCCATTCCAGCAGCCGCCCTCATTTCTATTCCCCATGGCCAACCTCTCATCCTTGCAAACATTGCTAGAAGAAAGGACTAGACCCTCTTGGCCTGGAGAAAGAAAAGATAAAAGACAAAAAAAAGAAATAAACTGTTAAGAGTTCCTTGATGATCATGGAATCCTTCTAAATACAAAAGCAAGTCTAAAGAATTGTGGGGAAACTACAGAGCATCAATTTTGGCAAAATAAAAATAACAATAAAATGAAAATTAGGAAGCAGAGAAAACAAGATGAGAAATTTTTAAAAATTAATTTCATCTTTTTCCTTAATCTGAAGTTAAGGGAATAACTAAATACTGTTGAAGGTGGAATCTTGTGAAATAGCAAATCATTTAAAGGTATACATTCAATAATCAGAATAAGCAAATACACACATGTTCAATCATACACAAATACTAAACAATGTCTGCTGGTGTTACAATTTTTCTAAAAGGAACTATAAGAAACTATTAAAGATGATATTTGAAGACAGGAAAATTAGGGGTAAGGAAGGGGAGATATTTACTTTCATTGTTGGATGTTTCTAAGTTGACTTTACACCAGTGTGTGACAGGTATTACATTAGATGAATATATGCATATTTGTATGTGTGTGGATATACTTACAGATGCTCCTCAACTTTTGATCAGGTTACGTCCCAGTAAACCCACCGTAAACTGAAAATTCCTTAAGTCAAGGGTGTGTTTTCGACTTACAATGTTTTCAGTTTATGATGGGTTTATCTGGATATGCCCCATGGTAAGTCAAGGAGCAAACTGAATGCATATGGCTTCCACACCATCATAAAGTCAAAAATCCTAAGTCAAGCCATTGTTAACTTGATGACTGTGCACGTATGTGTATGTATATATACACACACATATATTTATAATGGTATTAAACATATGTATACACATCCACAATAAATATACATGTACTCGTGTGTACATGTATCTGTGTGTGCATGTACTATGTGTGTGCATGTGCCTCTGTGTATATCTGTTTGTCTATGAACCCTCCATCACCTCTTTTCTGTCTTCTTCCCAGTAAAAATATAAATAAATGTGTGTCTGTCTAAAGAGACGTGGTTCACATAATTTTAGGTAGTCTTAAATTTTCTCTTTTAAACTTCTGTGTAACAAAATAAACAACTACTATAAAAAATGCAAAATAAAGAATACAAATGACTGGAAGAAAATATAACAATGTTAGAAGGGGTTAGAAGGGGTGAAATTATAAATTACTTTAATGCCTTTGTGTATGTATTTATCCAAATTTCCATAATTAATTTGTATAATGAGAAACAATATGCACTAGCATTAAAATAATGAGCTCTGGATCCAAATTTCATGCTGAACTGCCAGCTGGGTGAGTTAATTGCTTTCTGTGTACCTGTTTTCTTATCTGTGAAATGGGGTGCATAGTGGTAGCCACGTCCACCGGGCTATGGTGAGAATTGAATGAAATAGTTCATATCTGAGTACCTAGAACCGGACCTGGCATAAAGGAAGTGTTCAATAAGTATTAAATAGAAGATGTGCTTGATGGGAATCTCTTCCTTCTCCTTGGATTGCATTTTTTTTTTTTAGAATTCCTTTTTCATCTGTTTTTGGCAAACTTCATTCCCTCCTTTCTCTCCTTCCATCCTCCCTTCCTTCTCTCCATTTTTCATTCCTTTTGCTAAGTGCGTTTGCATAGTAGCTGTGCCATTTTGGAATCCTGCCCCTGCTTAATATGGGCAGCTTCGTCTAGATCTTCTATTTGTTTTGACACAGTATAGGTAAAATCTCCCTGATAATTTTTCCCTGAATAATTTGAGGTCTGTTTTCTTCCCCTCTAAGCTACAGTTCTAGGAGTTGGGTTTTTCTGTACATTTACAAAGGAAACTGTGTAGCTGGGCGGGTGTGCAGCCTTCAGAGAGAAAGAGGCCGGGGATTCTCTGGTAGTTTTTCTGGGAGTCTGGAACCTCAGTTCACCCACTTCCTACAGTGCTGGAGAACCCTGGAGCTTCAGCTGTCTCCCTCAATCCAGCAAGGGCTTTGCTGCCATCCAGAGAGCTATCCGGAGGGGGGTCCTATCGCCTGCTTCCCAAGTAGCCATCTCACAACCCCCCAAAACGGAAGACAGAAGCCGGGACCACAGCTTACCTTGACCCCGTGTCAAGAGTGCACAGATCAGGTAAACACTCTCTGCTATAGGGACATCCTGTAGCCTTCTCTCTGCTCCTTGCTGTCGTTGAGAGCAAGGCCTTTGAATTTTCTCTCATGGCTTTGGCTCAGCCCTTCCATCTTGCTAGAGAAATTGAGCTCTGGGGTCTCTGCACACCCACGGTCTGCCTTCCCGCCAGCCAGAAGCCACTGCGCTGGGATTGGCGGCTTTCCTTCTCCTCTCCTGGGAGGATGCTCTGTTCTTGTGCCGGCCCTGTGTCAGATTCTGCAGCAGATCTTTGTCAGTCCTTTGGTTTAGCCTGTTGCCCTCCCAGCCTCTTCCTCGCCTGTGTTCCTGAGTAGGACTGATCTTCAAGCAGGGAGCGGGCAGCTGAATGGCGGCAACCATTTAGGGTGGTCCACTGGAGACCACCAGGACCCCCACTCAACTTTGCAGGTGTGAGGAGCCCTCACTGCATAAAGGGAAGAGAGGGTGGAGGGCCAGGACAAGGGGGTTAAAGGTTGCCAGCCCCCAGTTCTCCCTCCCGAGCCTTCCGCCCTGACCTAAGGGGACCTCTCCACACCCAGCAGCCCAGCACCACTTGGTGGCCTGAAATGGAAGCCCCGCCCCTGTCTGATGGAAGACAGGGGCTGCTTCCATCTAAGCTTGCTTCCAAATTCTAAGCTTGGTTCCGCAAACCCCTGTTTTGCATTAAAAACTCATCTTTCCTCTCTCCTGGGAGCCTGGCCTGGCCTGTGTCTTCAGAAAGGGAAATGGAAACACTAGGAGTGAGATCTAAGGCTGCCGGAGGGCCAGCGGCTGCCTCCTGAGAGGAGGGCGGAGGGCAAGCAGGAGGAGAAGTCCGCCTGCCTCCTCCATCCTCGGGACCTTGTCTGGTCCGAGCTGACGGCTGTGGACCCTGCGAGCATCCTTTCTCTCCCTAGGCAGGCATGGCATGGCAGACCCCATCAGGGACAGCCATCCCTGCCTTGGCCTCCCCCACCCGGGAGCGGTAGGCTTCACCTGGCTTTGAGTGTTCTTTCTACAACAAACTGCATCCAATTAGCCTTCTTTCATGGGACTTTCGGAAAGAGATCGCTTGAAAATAATATACTCATAACACGGATAAACTTGCAAATTAAATTTGCTGGGCAGTTGGGTTAGAGAAACAACTAATTAGGGGACCGATTTCCGGTGTGAGTTATTTTGACCACCACCTCCCACATCCACTCATGCACGTCCACAGTGTGCACCCCAAATGCCCATCAAACACATAGGCATCAACCCTGGCAATGGGAGCCCCCTGGGAGGATGGGAGCTGTACAGGTGATCGGCTGTGGTCTTGGGGAGTCCTCACACTGTGGTTCAAATCCTGTGATTCTACAGCTGGGCTTCCTGCCTTCACTACGTCCTTTCCACAAATTCTCTCTCTCCTGCCTGCCTCGCATTTCTGTCCCCCACTCATAGCAGAGGCCACAAACCTCCTCCATGCTGGGTCCTTTCTCTCTTCCTCTGCTGAAATCCACCCCATTGCCAAGGAGACCACATTTATCAAGTGCCCACCATGTCTCAGGCACTTCTGATATATGGATTCACATTATTTTATTTAATTTCCATGACAAATATAAGGGGCAAATATCATGCCCTGCTTTCTAGATGAGGAGAGAGGCTCTGAGAAATACCTAGTGGTACAAGAACCCAACAGATGCACGTGACCCAAGGGTGGGAGAAACCAACGAGACATTAATCTCTCTCTTTCTCTCATGAAGAGCTGCAGCTCCTCCCTCTCCAGGGCCCCAACACTGCACCAGTGGGATTTCTGCTTGTGGCTTCTAACAGGCTGGCTCTTTGTCCTGGAAAGAACTGTTACTTATGTCCCTTAGGGAAGCTCATATATATAGGTCACAGAAGTGGACTTCCTCCCTGAACAGCATCAGAGCCCAGCCACTCAGGATGGAGATAGTCCCTCTCTGCAAAGCCTTCTAGACCTTTAACCTATCTGCCTCCTTGAGACCCATGAGAACCCAGGGGCTCTCCATTGCTTTCCTCCAGGGCTTCCCTGGCAGGACAAGTAACATGTAACAAACGCACACTCATGGAGACTCCTGGGTCTCAGCCATTTCCACAGTGCTAATGGAAACACCACAACTTTCTCGCACATGGGGAAAAAAAATGTCCAACTGAGAATCTTGCATTTTTCTTTCTTTCTTTTTCGAAACGGAGTCTCATTCTGTAGCCCAGGCTGGAGTGCAGTGGCTCAATCTCAGCTCACCACAACCTCCGCCTCCCAGGTTCAAGAAATTCTCCTGTCTCAGTCCCCTGAGTAGCTAGGATTACAGGTGTGCGCCACCATGCCCGGCTAATTTTTGTACTGTTTAGTAGAGATGGGGTTTCACCATGTTGGTCAGGCTGGTCTCAAACTCCTGACTTCGTGATCCTCTCAGCTCAGCTTCCCAAAGTGCTGGGATTACAGCCATGAGCCACTGCCCCCAGCCCAACTGAGAATCTTACAATGGTGACAACTGTAGGAAAGTCCTCAGCTCCCTCAACAAACCCAGCTAGAAGCATTCAGAAAGTAGTGCTGTTGCCCCAGGCAGAGGTGAGCTGCTGGTATTGACCTCCTCGAATCCCTTCCAGGCAGAGAATTCTCCATAAAGCTATCAAGATGTTATTGGGAGGAGACGTGCAGGCTAGGTAGGAATAAATACATAAATGTGTATTATTCCTACAGAGACAGACCAGGGTCCCAGCTGGGAGCGGTATGTAGCTCAGAGTGATGCGGGTGTGAATGTGGATGGGTGTGAGATACCTCGTGTGTGTTTTCAATCCACTAAGATTTTGTGGAGCTGATGTTGTTGCCCTATCCAACAGGAAAAACACCTCAGGGCTCAGCAAGGTGAAGACATCCACACAGCTACACTCTACCATTCGTTAACCCAAGCAGATTAAAAAAACTACTGAGTGAATAGAAAATGCATGTTATATGGAGAACTTGAAAATGTATTTTATTTAAAACATTTATTTTTATTTTTACTTTTTGAGACAGAGCCTTGCTGTGTTGCCCGGGCTGGAGCACAGTGGCATGATCACGGCTCACTTCAGTCACAAGCTCCTGGGCTCAAGCAACCTTCCCACCTCAGCCTCCCAAGATTGCTGGGATCACAGGCGCCACTGTGGCCGCCACCATGGCCCCGGCTACGGCAAGCGCCATAATGCCCAACTAATTTTTTTTAAATGTTGTAGAGACAGATTCTCACTTTGTTGCCAGGCTGGTCTCCCCAGCCACGCCACACCTGGCTGTCGTGGTCCCTCTCATTCATCAGATTCCTTCACCTCCCTGCTGTCCTGCCCCCTCTGTGATTTCAGTGACAGTTCTTTTCTTTCCTCTGCACGGCTGGCTCCTGAAATTCAATAGAACTTCAAGGAGGGAACTGTTGTATTCAGCCACTTGAGAGGAGCGGCAGCGTTTGAGAGCATCCAGGGACCTGCTGGGCCTTTCTTCACAAACTCTAGTGGGCAAGGTGCTTGGCAAAGCTGCAGCCTGAGCTGGGAACAGGAGCCAGGCACCCTGCCAACCGCCCGGCCCAGTGTCAGAACCATGTCCAAGTAAACTTTTCAGGAAATAAGCTGTGGCCCTGGATGCTTCTCTGTTCAACCTCCTTGAGAGACTGGGGCCGGAGTGAGGGAAGACTCCTAAGTGTGTCCGGGTCTAGGCATCTCTGTGGTTAGGACACAGCTGGCATGGCCCAGGGTTCAGGCATCAGGACACAGAAATGAGCCATGACCGACTCCTGCCCACCTCTATGGGGTGAGGAGTGAGGAGCTTTGGGATCATACAGAGGCTGAGAGTTGCAGGAACCATGGCATGGCCAAGGGCCTCCAATAAGCCTCACAGGTGGCCCTGGCAAGAGGCAGTCACCCAGTCCACCTGGCAGGTACACCTAAGGGCATCAGAGGGCCACTGAGGGAGGCTCTCAGGGGCACAGGCAGGTGCACCTGCCTTCTTCGAAGTCCTTGCTCTTCTGATCCCCGAGCTGGGTCTGCCACCTCCTCCCTGAGGCTCATGCCTTTGCCAGGGATGTGAATTCACACTAGTGCTCTGCTTGGAGCAGGCCTGGCAGAGCCTCTCAGTCCCCCAGTGCAATGCTCTGGGGTAATAACCTCAATCAATGATCCCAATCAATGAACCCAGTCAATAACTAATTCAATGACCCCACTGAATGGCCCCAATCAGTCAGGCCTGCCCAGGAGCCACAGCCGAACAAGTGCCTTTCCTGGTTTAGGTCCTCAACCCCTCACCTCATCCTATTCTATGCTACCTGCACTCTCACCTTAGGGATGCCAAGCCTGATGGGAAGACCACACATGAAACCTTATTAGTCATTTACATTTCAGTGTGAATTAGATTACCAGTCCCTGTTCTTAGAGCATTTATTCATTTGATAAGCACTTACTAATCCAGCTTCTGCACCAGGCTCCATGCTGGGGCAGCAGCAGACTGAGTTGAATAAAGATGAACAAGCTGTGTGCCTGATCCCACGGAGGCTCTAGAAAGAGAGAAGACATGAATGGCTGCAACTTTAGGTGCAAGTCATGGTAGAGACACCAATGCTTGCCATGGGCCTCTGAGAAACCAGAGGAATGTCACTGGGGAGGTGACATGGGATCAAGCCTGGGAGGATGGATAGCTTCTGTAGGTAGAAGTAGAAGACACCAGGAATATGGCAAGTATAGGACCCAAAACAGGGAGTAGGAAAGTGCTGGACTCTGAGAAACAGCGGGATGCTCAATTGGTTGAACCCATGGTAGACCCATGTAGGAGAGAAAGGGAAGATGCTGTTGGGCACAGAATGCAAATGGCCTGGAATGCGGAGCAAAGCTGGACGTAATCAGCTGGGGGGTAGCAGGAGGTCACAAGGGGTAGGGCACAGCAGCACCTGAGCAGGTAGCCAAGGGTAGGTGGCAAGAGGTCACATAAGCAGGCAGTCAGGCCAAGCCTAGGAGGCAGTCGGCCTCTTGGCACCCCTGCATTTCCTTCCTTGCAGCCAGGCAGGGTAGTAGGAGACCAGGGAGTTACTTCTGGGAAGACTGGGCCGGAGCTCTGGGGATTACCCTCCTCCACGGACACCAGCTCCCAAACTTTCATTGCCCTTGACTCTTTGTTTCTGCCATATTCCAGAGCACGACTGCTAAGGAAAAGGTGAGTGGAGTCTCATTTAGTTTTTGCTTTGCTTGTCTGCCCTGCTTCAATCACCTAAACTCATTTGAAAATGGTCGAGCCCACAGCGAGGATGAGGAAGACACGCTTGCATTTTCTGGGCTGTAGTTTCTGGGATGCAGTCGTGTCCAAGGCCCGGCCAGCCTCCAGCAAGCCCGCCATGCTGCCTGTGGGGTCTCCCTCCACCAGGAAGGGCACTTCTACTCGGACAGTCCCAGCTGCAACCCCACAACGGGAACCCTCAGCTCTTCACGCTCCACTGAGATTTCTCAATTGACTGTAACTTCCTTTTCAGAAATCCTATTTGGCTTCAAAGTTACAGAAGATTGTTCTCCTTGGGGACTGCCAGAGATGTTCAAAGTATGCCTCCCAGGGATGACCGGAATTTGCTTGAAGTGTTAAAAAAAAAACCACAAGGCGGGGGGGGAGAAAAAAAAAACCCGGGGAAACGGAGAGGAAAAAAGAGGGTGGGGGGGGGAAAAAATAATAATACAACTATTGTCCTTGACCCTCAGATGCACAAATTGAAATCCTCAGTCATAAAGCAATTTTGAAAATCTCATGGAAATATATTCTCTTTAGAGTTGAAGCCAAAAAAAAAATTAAAAATTTTCTCCCCAATAGGAAACTAGTTAGCTTGGAATGAGAGGCACAGAAGGCACAGGCAATGAGAGAAGATTATCAAGGTACTGAGGCCACTCTAGGTCTCTCAACCCCAACTCCAAGACTTCACCGCCCTTAACATGGGAGAAGACCAGAGACCGGTAAAGGAATAAAGTCTGGAATATAATCTAGTGGAGGGGGAGTGCTACAAAGAACGGATTAAAGCATGACAAGGTTGGGGGTTGATATTTTAGGGGACAGGGAGGACACTTTGAGGAGGTCCTATCAGAGAAGAAAGTTGATGGACAGGAGCAAATGCATGGTGCTGAAAAGAGAAGGAAGAGGGAAGATGGAAGATGGGACTGCAGAAGGAAATGAAGTTCAGGGAAAGGCAGAGTCAAGGTCATATAGGGCAGGAGTTTACAACCTGTCTTTGTAAAGAGCCAGGTAGGGAATATTTCAGTTTGGTGGCCATATGGTCTCTGTTGTATCTACTCATCTCTGCTGTTGTAGCATGAAAACAGCTACAGCTAATATGTAAATAAATAGGTGGGACTGTGCTCCAATAAAGCTTTATTGACAAAGATTGGCAGAGGGCTGGATTTGACTAGAGGGCCGTGGTTTGCTGACCCTTGTTTTGGAGCCTTGCAGGCCAGGGTGAGAATTTTACTTTTATAGTTAAAGAAATGGAAGCCATTTGGGGATCTGAAGCCTAAGAGTAAAGTGATGTGATTTGTGTTTTAGAAGATCATTCTAGCTGTTACGTGGAGAAAAGATTGTAAGGCAAGAGCAGAAGCAGGGAGACCAGTTTGAGGCTCTTAAAGTTCTTTGGGCAAAACAGGCTGGAGACTGCATCTAAAGTGTCTATGGCAGGAATTCAAGTGCTCACCTGCATCTTTAGATCTCCCCCTTGATCCATAATGGAACTGTTCCTCCCACCCCCTGTGAGTTTCCATGTGGCCGTGTGATCAGCTCAGCCAATAAAACACAAGGAGTAGAAAACCCTAAGAACCAGTGCATGATTTGCCCTGCCTTTCCCCTACCATGGTGGCTTAGAACTTCTGGACACTCATTCTGCACATGCACTCCAGAGCTTAAAAATAAATTAAAATTAAGTTAAAAAATAAAAATAAAATAAATTCTAGAAACTCAGTTATTGTGGGTCCTTGAGTAAGGAACACATGGAGCAGAGTCTCGCTGGCAACTCCATGGGCCTGCAGTGCATACAGAGCAAGGGCCAGGAATGAGCTTTTGTCATTTTAGCCACTCAGAGTTGGAAGTGTCTGCCACTGAGGCATCCCCCAGCTCGCTGTGACTGCCGTGGTAGGAGTTGGGAGATGATAACTAGTGGGCATGTTGAGGTTACATTTTCAAGGAAAGATGATAGGGCTTGCTGGTAAGTTCGCTGTAGGGTGTTTGAGAAGAAGAGAAATGGAGGGTGACTGCCAGGGAATCCAGCCTGAACCACTAGGTAACCAACCTCACCAATTAGTGAGAAACAGAAGCTGGGGGAGGGCCTCAGGGTCTAATAGAAAACTGTCTGGTTTAAATAATGGCTCATCACGTACTAGCTTTGTAACATGGGTAACTTAACCAGACTCTCTTGGTACGTTTGCTTATCTGTACAACAAGGATAAAAATAGTATTGGCTTCCTAGGGCTGTCAGGAAGACTAATGGGGATAATTCAGGCCCTGGCAAAAGGGAGCCCCGCAAATCGTAGCTATTGTCATTCTTCTCATTGCTATCATTATCAGTATCTTAAGAGCTTGTTCCTTTTGAGTCAATCTCTTGTACTCAGCCAGTTCCAGGTACCCTGGAAAGCCAAGTTCTTGGACCTGCATAGCTGCCAAGAACAGCCTGGACTGACATGGTCCTCTCTCGGTTCTCCCTCCAGCCTTCTCCTGGCCTGACGCTGACCAGCACCCTGCACGTGCTTCAGCTCTCTGGCTGAGCTTCCCACCGCTGGTGTGCAACGGTCATCCAAAGGGAGCCTGGCCCTGCTTCCGCCTGCTATGCCAACTCCAGATGGCCTGAGCCATATTTCCACAGTGAGTCCAGAGTAAGAAGACAGCCCCGGCTGCCATGACGCTGGCACTGCCTTTTCTCTTTCTGGACGTGCCCTTACCTGGGGCAAGTGGCATCACAATGGGAGTTCTAGAAAGTGCCAGAACAGTGTCACAAGTCAGTTGCATCTGTCTGGTCATAAAAAGGACTGAAAACAGGCTGAATTTGATGAATTGGCACCTTTCCAAGATCAGAATGCCACAGTTGAGAGGTTTTATAGCCCTAATGCTCACAGGGCCAAGTCCCTATCCTCCCAGCTGTGTACAGCCACATCCCCTCCTGATCCCAGCCCACGTTCAACAGGGGCTCAGTGCGGGGATACAAAGTCTCAGCCCCTTGACTCCCTGCCTCCATTTAGGACTACTCCACTGGGCCATGCCTGCTTCCCTTGTGATCCGCTGAGGCACCTGTCAGAAGTGCCTCGTGCCCACCTCCTCTCTCTGCCCAAGGCTTCTCTGCACTGCTTCCCAGGAAATTCCTTACATGGGAGCTTAGACCCAGAGCCTGCCTCCCGGGGGAACCCTGTCTATGACAGGCTGGTTCCGGCCACACAGGCCAAGGACCTAGATCACGGTGGCCTGCCGCATGTTGATCTACAGAAAGTGATTCAGGTCTCTTATCACTTTAAAACAAACCTATTTAGAAGAGAAAAATCCTTCGGGTTACCCTGGTCACTATACACAATTCTTGCCCTGGGTATGCTGATGTCTTGAGGAAATTCAGTGTGTGAGGCCAGACCCATAGAGCAGCGGCATCACAAGTTTCCTGTGCAGGCTCTTGGCCCTATAAAGCACCCCCCACCCCCGCCACCAGCAACATTCCTCCTCCACCCCTTGGTCGTTATCTTAGCACTGAAATGCACTTCTCAAAAGGCTTCCTGCTTGTGGGGCTCTTTGCTCCTGCATGAGCAGGTGCAGGGTGAAAATGAGGAGCTCCTCCCCCTTCCTTTCACAATCTGAGAAGGATTTAGATAGGGTGAGTGTGAACCTCTGGAAATGATGTGCAAAATTATAACAACACTTTTTTTAAATTGGAGAGACTGAGAATGTTAATTGCTTTTATCAGATTCCCAAAGGCCTATGACCCTAAATAGATGAAGACCCATGGCTGCCTTGAAGAAATCACTGAGCTGCTTAGCTGCCCAGCTCCCAGAGCAAAAGAGAAAGTCCACCATCTCCAACCTTCAGCAGACCAGCCACCTAGCTGAGAGTATTTATTTTTCTTTTATAAAAAGTTTTAATCAAAAGCAAACTAGGGTGTTGTTTTGTTGGTGGTGGTGGGTTTTTTTTTTCCCCCGTTTTTTTAGAGACAGGGTTTCTGTGGCCCAGGCTGGAATGCAGTAGCATGATCATAGCTCACTGCAGCCTCCAACTCTTGGGATCAAGCAATCCTCCTCAGCCTCAGCCTCTCGAGTAACTGAGTGCTGAGAGCATTTAAAATGCAGGACAATGTTTTGTGAGTTATGGATAAACACACGAGCATGTGACACTTGATAACACACAGCACTGGCCCTCCTCATGTGTATGCCCCAAACATGCCCTGAGCTACTTCACCACCACCCCGGGAGCACCAACAGGCAGGACTCACGACCCCCTTCTTCCTGGTGAAGAGCCTATGGCTCATTTGGGTGAAGTGACATGTCCACGGTCACACATCTTACCAGTAACAGAGTCCAGAGCAGAGCAGCTCTTGGATCGTTGAAGCCCAGCTCTGCTCCTCAGTGAGGACACAGGGGAGTGAGGGAAGATGAATTAGTTTCAGGATCCAGCCAGGGCTTCCTGCCTGCTTATCCCAGAGCCAGAAGCTTCAATCTCATATAATTAAGGACCTGCTGCCTAATTAAACCAGCTGGTGTCTGTAGGCATAGGGACAGGACTGTGGGCCATCTGGGTTACAGCTGGGGCTTCTCCCCCTCTGGCCAGGCTGCCTTTATCCCCTGGTATTCCTGATCTCCTGCTGTGTGCAGACCCAAAGTTGCCTCTTTCCATCACTGTTGTCAACAGCCATTGCCTAGCAAGGCTCATAAATGTCCAAGGCACAGTGCAGATGGTGTTCTCCAAAGATGACCACAGTGTTACCCATCCACACGCTCTTCTGCAGTGTCACCTCCCACTGCCCCATAGGAGACAGAGTCTATGGCCCCTCCTGTCAAATCTGAGCTGGTCTCTGTGGCTCACTTGTAACCCACAGTATGTGGCAGCGGTGACAGTGGATGACTCCCAAGGTAGCTCAGTGAGGCCAGGTGCCTCCTGCTTGTTCTCTTGGGATGCTGGCTTCCTGGCTGCTGTCTCAGGATGCTCCCTCTAGAACACCAGCCACCAGGCTGGGAGCAGCACAGACCCAGGGAGAGTACCCCAGTTACCCGGTTGACAATCCCACTCTAAGTCCAGGCTTGCAGTCATCACAGCCCAGGTGCTGGACCTGCGAGTGAAGAGCATCCCGCCAAGTCCAGCCCTTGGCTCTTCAAGTCACGGTCAGCTTGTTGTGTCTCTCAGCCAGAGTCAGACATCATGGAGCAGAGACAAAGCAGCCCTGTTGCTCCCCCGTCCGATTCCTGACCCACACAAGCCAAGAGCATAATGAAGTGGCTATTGATTTATGCTACTAAGTTTGAGGTGCTTTTTCACAAGAGGAGAGCATGAAGCACTTTGTAGCTCACCTCCCCACTCCTACCTCTGCTGCCTCTGAAAGGTGGTGGTGAATGCAGAGGTAGCCCCCTCCTCTCCACCTGCGGTGGCTCCAGGAGGACCCAAGGCCCAAGCCATGAGGTGCTCACATGCTCAGATGGAAATGGCACGTGGGGTGGTCCAAGACCCTAGCCAGCCAGGCAGACCAAGGTGTGCAGCCTCAGAGGCTGCTTGTCTCCAAGGTGTTCTGTCAGGAGCAGCAGCTGCAGAGGCTGCCTCCAGCCATTCGGTATATGTGGTGTGTAACAAGAGAGACCAGTCCTGTAACCCACCTCAAACCACACCATGGCCCGACTCAACATCTCCTGAGCTGGAGGGGGAGGAGACATAAGGCATCCTCCCTGCATCTTGTTTTCCCTTCCATCTGGGCCTCACCTTCAGAAGGCAAGGCCCCCTCTCACAGGGTGAAGGGGGCAGGAGCCGACCCAAAGGACCCTCGCAGGAAGGGAGGGTGTGTTCACATACAAGGACAGTGGTCTGTCTGCTTTACTTTCAATGGTTGCCGGGCCTGGGAGGTCTGGGGGCTACAGCAGGGAAATCTGTGAATAAGCTAGATCTGAGATCACATGGTGATATTATTTTCTTAGGTGTGGATGATGTGGTGGTTATAATGGGAAGATACCCTTATTCTTAGAAAACGAGAGCTGAGGTGTCTAAGGGTGAAGGCAGGATTCGCAGAACTTCCTAATGGTTTAGTAAAAGTAACAAAGCTCACAGACAGGCAGACGATGCACACGTCGCTGTGACCGAAGGGAAATAATTGCTGAATCTGGGTCGAGAGCCTTCAAGTATTTATTGCACTATTCTTTTAACTTTGCGTGTGTTTGAGATGTTTATAAAAATGTTGGGAGAAAAATAAAACATGTCTAAAGTTGATGGATCGCTCCTCGTTATGCCGCTGGGAGATTCCCACTGTTATCTCTGCCTCGCTTGAAACAGGAAGAGGAAAGCAGAAAAAATGAATGCAGACCCATGGGAAAGCCCAGAGCATAAATATTTTGAATAGATGATTGAAAGGGAACCCCTCTGTGTGTGTGGTTGTGTGTATGTGCACGTGAGTGTTTGCAAATCAGAGGTAATTTGGAGTTGCTCACAACAGCTTATGAAACTGAAACTCTTCACACACATTATTACATGAGGGACCTTCTCCTAGCCCCACCTGGGCTTTAGAAACTCCCTTCTTCCCCCGACCACAACCCCCTGCTAACTTACTCTGGATGAATGAATATCCCTACATAGCTTTATTCGTTCCGTGTCTGATCCAATGACCTTAATAAGATGTATTTGAGTGTTATTCAAATCTGTTATGAGATAGTGATTAGCGTGTGCCTACAGTCATTTTCCTAGTAATTTGAATTTCCATGAACACTGAATGGTATGAAATACACTATTTAGGAAATATGTATCAATGAAGGCTGCAATGTCCACAGGTTGTAAGTCAGTCACTTTATTGACTGACTAATAAATCAAGAAAGACTGGGTTGAAAGACCAAAGAGAGCAAACAATGACAGCCCGCGTGCACCCGCGTGAAGGACAAGGGAGTCTGTGCACGTGAGTGCCTATGTTATGCACACATGGGGGACTCATCAGTAATTGTCAGGTGTATGGAGTGTGGACCTTCTCGTTTCTGATGTGCAAGGGAATATTAAAATACAAGTGCTCTTACCACGAAGTTCTATTAGGAGATGTAATTAACGTGAAAGACACACACTGCACTCCCTTTCTCAAGTATTAAAGGGGAAGACTACATTCAGACCTGGAGAAGCCATGAAAAACCTAAACTTCTCACTCATCTAAGAAACTGGGGGTGGGCCGAGGTGTGCTGGCTCACACCTGTAATCCCAGCACATTGGGAGGCTGAGCAGGCGGATCATCTGGGTCAAGAGTTCAAGACCAGCCTGGCCAACATGGTGAAACCCCATCTCTACCAAAAATATAAAAATAGCTGGGCATGGTGGTACACACCTGTAATCCCAGCTACTTGGGAGGCTGAGGCAGGAGAATCTCCTGAACCCAGGAGGCAGAGGTTGCAGTGAACCGAGATCACGCCACTGCACTCCAGCCTGGGTGACAGAGTGAGGCTTGGTCTGAAAAACAAACAAAAAAAACAACTGGGGGTGTGTACTGTTTTAGAATTCAGGCTGCTTGTCTTCAAGCTGTCCCATCAGGAGCTTCAGGCATGTCTCCAGCCACCCAGTGTGTGGTGTGTAAGAAGAAAGCATATCCTGTAGCCAGCTTGAAACCCCAGTTTGTGGGATGCAAGGCCCAGCGTTCCACAGGGCTGGGGGGGCAGGAGCTGACTTGAAGGAACCTGGCAGGAAGGGAGGCCTTCCTGGATGGGCTGGCTTTATCCTTCTAAGATCCGCTTTCTCCTTCTCGAAAAGCCTGCCTGCTGTCACAGAGAGGTCTTTATAGGCCCCTGGACCCAGGGCACAAGGCTTTTCATGGCTGGCATCTCAGGCAGGAGGAGGTGTCATTCCTTTCTTGGATGTCAGGTCATCCTCGTCTCCATCCTTTCATCCAGCTGGCCAGAGTTTGGGACCACCTTTTTCAAGGTCCTATATCCCCAGCTGCCCCTCATCATACAGACCCAACTCTCACCCTTACCTCCCTCTCTTCTTCTGGGGCATTCTCAAAGTATTTACTACATAAGGACATGGATGCAACATACACATACACACAGACACACACACACACACAGACACACGACACACACACAGAGATTAGAAGTAAAGAGAGGATTAGTAGCCCAGGTAGGGTGGGGGCTTTGGTACTGGCCCTGCCACATTTTAACTGCCCACTCATGACCATCCAAGGGATTCCACCTCTCTGAGCCTTGGTTTCCTCTTCCAAAATGTGGCGAGGAAGTCTTACTTGCTGCGTGTGGTTATTTTTATTTATTTTTTATTTTTATTTTTTTACATATTTTTTATTGCATTTTAGGTTTTGGGGTACATATGAAAAACATGCAAGATTATTGCATAGGTACACACATGGCAGTGTGATTTGCTGCCTTCCTCCCCATCACCTATATCTGGCATTTCTCCCCATGCTCTCTCTCCCCAACTCCCCACCCCCTGCTGTCTCTCCCCTATTTTCCCCCGACAGACCCCAGTGTGTGATGCTCCCCTCCCTGTGTCCATGTGTTCTCATTGTTCCACACCCGCCTGTGAGTGAGAACATGCAATGTTTGATTTTCTGTTCTTGTGTCAGTTTGCTGAGAATGATGGTTTCCAGGTTCATCCATGTTCCTACAGAGGACACAAACTCATCGTTTTTGATGGCTGCATAATATTCCATGGTGTATATGTGCCACATTTTCCTTGTCCAGTCTATCATCGATGGGCATTTGGGTTGGTTCCAGGTCTTTGCTATTGTAAACTGTTATTATGAAAGTTAGCTGATGTGAAGAAGCTCTGACCCTGCCTGGTCTAGTGTAAGCCCTGACTAGCACCGTGTGGAGGTATCATGTGGCAGATGCAGCAGTCCACAGACCTTGGCTGTTTTACTGTCTATAATGGACGTTAGAGCAGATATCATCAGTTGGATTTGCGATCAATAAATGTAATAGCACTTAGTCACTTGCAGTTTAAGGCTCCACTCTTTCATGTTAATAGAGCTTTTTTCATGTTAATTAAGCTGTCCTTGCACTGCCATAAAAAGAAAAAACACCTGAAGGCTGAGGCAGGTGGATCACTGGAGGCCAGAAGTCTGAGACTAGCCTGACCAATATGGTAAAACCCTGTGTCTACAAAAAATACCAAAATAAGCCAGGCGTGGTGGCACACACCTTTAATCCCAGCTACTCAGGAGGCTGAGGCATGAGAATCACTTGAACTCAGGAGGTGGAGGTTACAGTGATCTGAGATCAAGCCACTGCACTCCAGCTTGGGCAACAGAGCAAGTCTCTTTCTAAAAAAAGAAAAAAAAAAAAATGAAACACCTGAGACTGAGCAATTCATAAGAAGAGAGATTTAATTGGCTCGCAGTTCTGCAGGCTATGCAGGAAGCTTAGAGGCATCTGCTTCTGGGGAGGCCTTGGAAAGCTTCCAATCATGGTGGAAGGCAGTGGCAGGGCAGGCATATGACATGGCGAGAGCAGAAGCAAGAGAAAGATGGGGGATGCCGCACACTTGTAAACAACCAGATATCCTGCGAACTCAGAGCGAGAGCTCACTCCTCACCGAGGAGATGGCCCAAGCCACTCATAAGGAATCCACCCCATGATCCAAACACCTGGCCCCACCTCCTACACTGGGGATTACAATTTAATATGAGATCTGAAGGGGACAAACACCGAAACCATATCAACACCTTTGGTCAAAACCCAGGGATTCTTTCTCTTTCTCTCTGTTCTCCCCCTTCTTCGTCTCTGACTCCCAAGAGAGAGCAGGGCACTGGGATTTCTCCTGTCTGGCTGCCCACCCCTAGTAGAGTGGGTCTCTGATCTCACCTCCTTTTTGCTCCTTTGATGCCTCCTTGATATGGGTGGTCTGTGGGGTTTGTCCTAGGGTCGTCAGGAGACCCCTTGCCCACCAGCTCCCTGGCATGAAAGAATGCAAGAGCTTCTGGTGGTGACTGTCCTCCACATGGAGAGGTTGTTGTGTGTCCCCTACCTCTGAGCTAGGACTTCAGCCCATCTCCCCAATGAATCATGTGGGACACCAGGACTGGCTTTATGTGTGGGTCACCAGCACAGGCCACAGGTTCTGCTCTCAGAAGGACCCTGAATTTGGGGCTTAATGCATTGCAATTGCTGAGCCCCTTCAGGAAAGTATTCCTAATCTTTGCATCTGTGTTTCCTAAACGAAGTCAGATGGGTGGCAGAGCATACACGGAGGAATGGAACCTCGGCTTACAGGAGCCCCAATGCCCATTGTCTTTCCCCTGCCTCCCAGGAGGGGTTCTTGGCCATCTGGTCACCTGCCCCAGCATTTCAGATCCTTCTTAGCCACCCCCCTTCCCACCTCTGACCAGCAACAGCTATCACCCTCTGCCCCCAGGGAAGGCTGCTGTATGGGGGAGGGCTGAAGTCTGGTGTGGGTGGCCCAGAGCATTTTAGGGTGGGGTCTGGCAGTGGCATACCCCAGCCAGGCGGCACTATGGTGTGTTCAAGAGGTGACCTGGCAGGTGCAAGCCTCTCACTAACCCCCAATCCAGGAACTAGTGTACCCTGATATGAAGATTGCAACACCCTGGGGTCTCCTACCCACTGTGAATTGGGGGGCAGGCTTATGGAGAAAGAAGACATGGGGCTTAATGTACCCATGCCTGACTGGGGCGTGGTGCATCCGTTCTGTGACTGGTGGGAGTGGGAGCAAACTGGGAGGGTCCGCACTCATCCGACTGTCCCCATGCCTAAGGCAGCAGGAGATTCAGTAACAAATGGAAAATGTCATAAAAGGAACAAAAGAGAGACCATGAAAGAGAAAACTCTTTACATTTTTTTCCTTTAGTGGCCTTTTTTCTGCTTTTTGAACAAGAGGCCTGCATTTTCAATTTGTCCTGGGCCCTCAAGTTAATATTGCTAGCTCTCTGGTAAACCTTTGAAACCCTCCTCTTCCCTCAGGTGCCTGAGAATTAGGGGTTGAGGGGGAGAAGTGGCCTACATTCCCTGACTGCAGCTGTTTTTGAAGACAGTCGGAAAAGTCCTCAAAAAGTTAAACATGCAGTTACCATATGACCAGGAGTTTCAGCCCCAGGTATATATCCAAAAAGAAGTAGCAAAAAGTGTTCACACAAAAACTTATACCCGAATGTTAATAGCAACAATATTCATAGCGGTAAAAAAGTAGGAACAGCTGAACTGTAGATCAGCTGGTGAATGGAAAAATGATTTGTGGTCTGTCCATCCATTGGAATATTACTCAGCCATAAAAAGAAACAGAGTGCTGACACATGCCACAACACAGATGAACCTTACAACTGTCAGGCTAAGCGAGAGAAGCCAGCCACAAAAGCCTGTGTATTGCATGGTTTTATTTATAGGAAATGTCTGGAGTCAGCAAATCTATAGAAACAGAAAGTGGATTAGTGGTTTCCTACAGCTGGGGGTTGGGGGTCATAGGTAAGGGGTGCAGGGTTTCTTTTTGGGGTGGTGAAAATATTCTGAAATGACAGTGTTGATGGTGGCATAATGCTGAATATACCAAAACCCACTGAATTGTACACTTTAAGTGGGTGAATTGCATAGCAAATAAGCAGATGAATTGTGTAGTAAGTGACTCATACCTCAAAAAGCTGTCTTTAAAAAATATATCTGCAGTTTTACTTGACAAACTTGTGGTGTTATCTCCCCTGCAGCCCTGTTGCTACAGGGCTTACGTGCTTAGGATCCAACAGGACACGAAGCTCTGACCTCCCCATGCCCTTACCACCCCTAGCCCCAGAAGTCTCCGTCAGTATGATTGCTTTTGTGTTGATTCCTTCTGCTTCCTGGAAACCTAGCCAAGCCCACCCCCCACTGGCAGAGGCCCAGTGTGATGGGGTGTGAGTCTGTTTAGAGGCTAGGGCTTGCCAGTTGCCTCGGGACATGTCTGACCCCAAGGTGTGAGAGGAGCCTGTCTGGAGCCCACTCACACTGCTCTGGCCCATGTGCTCTGTGCAAGGTCACACATCCATGCCTAAGGTCACACACTCAGGCCCCTAATGCCGGCAAAGCAGAGAAGGGTCTGTGTCCCATTCAGCAGACTCGTGGCCATTCAGACCACATGATGAGGGAAGGCCCAGAGGACAGTGCCAAGGCCCCACAGTGAGATGCTCCCTCATTCTCAGGAAAGGATGCAGGGTCCCTCCTGAGGTTCAGGCTCACGCCCTCCCATCTCTGTGGATGGCACAGTGGCTTGCAGATTGTGTGGAAGAAATAAGTGATTGCTGACTTCCGGAGAAGCTGGGCTCCCGACCCTCCTCTCTACATCACCAATGCAAGTCTGGGCTTCCCCCTCTTGGGAGTCCTCACCCCGTCCCTGCTTTGTCCCAACCTTCTGTGATAGGTCATGAGGCACCAGGCAGGAAGTACTGCACAGAGCCATCAGAGCAGCAGCACTAGACGCCACACAGGGGACATCACCTGGGCAATCCCTGAAGGCAGAAAGGGAGACTTCTCAACCGCACTGGGTAAAAAAATGCCCCTCCAGCCCCCGCCAAGTTCACATTCTTCTTGGAACCTCAGAATGTGACCTCATTTGTAAATATGATTGTTGTAGTATAAATACTAAAGATGAGGGCATATTGGAGTATGGTGGGTCCTTAATCCGATATGACTGATTGCCTTACGAGAAAAGGAAAAGAGACAGAAAGAGACACACAGGGAGATGCCAAGTGACAGCAGATGCAGAGACTGGAGCGATGCGTCTAGAAGCCAAGGAACTCCAAGGATTGCCAGCAGCACCAGCAGCTGAGAGGCGAGGCAGGGTCCTGCCCTAGAGACCTCAGAGGGAAGTGATGTTTTTGCTTTTTCCTTTTAGATGGAAAATTAAACCCAAGCCCCATTTGAATGACTAGTCTTTGAAGGAAGGAAGCAATGGTTCACAACTGTAGCTTGGAATTTGCATGCAAAAGTGTGCAAGCCTTTTCTCCCTGGTCTTCTCTTCCACTCTATGTTGAGGATGCCTACCAACAAAGCTCCGCGCTCAGGGGAGGAGCTTCTATAGCCCCAGACCCTGTGGACACTCAGGTGGTTGTTTTAAAAGGGGAAGGAGTGATAAAGAGGGGGACAGGCACTGGAGAGACCCTTAGGGGCATGGGTCAGCTTTGTAAGTGGTGGTATATCCCGGCTGCAGTAAGGGTAAGAGTCACAGCCACTATACGTTATGAAGCAGGCAGTGATATCGAAATAAGAGGCAAAGGTGGAGGGGTTTTTTCTCTTTTCTTTTGTTGTTGTTCTATGTCTTCTATTAATTTGGCTGCAAAAGGGGAAAAATCAAGATAGGACTGATATTTGAAGAGAAGGCTTGGGATGGTGGGAAGGAGTAAGTGAAGGAATAGAATTCTGGGCCAGAGGGGGAGGCTTCAGAAAGGGAGAGGTGGAAGATGTACCAACAGGAGAGTGCAATGGGCTCACTCCACTCGGAAGAGGGGGGCATCGCCCTCAGAAACTATAGGCCGCTAAAGACAGCAAAGGTCGAAACCCTCTGAGGTCTGGGGAGGATGTAAGCAAATTCTTGAAGCTCAATTTGATGAGTACAAATATTGACCAGTTGTCATATTCAGTCACCACGCTCAAACGCCTTCCACTTCACATTGAATTCATCTCTGGTCTTTCTGTTATCTCTCACAGTGAGAAATAAAGAATAAATAAGAAGAAAACAAATATTTTCACAGCAAATATCACAAAGGATTAATATTCTTAATATACAGTCTCTATAAAATTTAGTAAGAAAAAAGGAATCAAAAAGGAAATGCTTGAGTTATAGAAAAGAGAGAACTAGTTTCAGCTCCAATACATAAAAAGCCTAGAAATCATCTCTCCCATCCTTACAAGAAGAAAAAGCTGAAACACTGAAAATCAACCAATATTCTAGGACCTACCAGAGACTCAAGGGCTCAGAGCAAACCTCCACCTGGAAATCTGAAGTGTTCAGCAGACTTGGAGTCCCAACTGGGCTGAGCTCACTTAGAGCAGAAGCCGCTAGAGCCATAGACTGGTGGAAACACTCGGGTGGTATTTTGAGGAATTGCTGGGAACTGAGTGTGGAGTAGAACAAAAGTGAAACATTCTAGGGGGCTGCAGTCTTAGAGGGGTCCTCACTTTCATGGGTCTTACGTCTGGGAGCCCCATAAGGTGGTCATGGTGAGGATCTGAGAAAGATCCCCTTATACGTCTTGCAGAGGACAGGGAAGTGACTTTCTACAAAAAATACAGGATGGCAAAGGATTTGTTTGTTTTGAAGAGTAACTTTACAATGGAGAAACCTGGCAAACACTACCGGGGCCAGGTTGCCAAGGTCACTGTCAACAGTGATAAGTCATGTGGATAGCATGTTCCCTTGACACAGTGTGATGAGAATGGCATTTTACCTCCGTGGGCTTCCTCCCAAGGACCCAGACCCTAGCACAATCATGAGAAAAAACATCAGACAAATCCCAACTGTGGGGCATTCTACAAAACTCTTGATCAGCACTCCTTGTAACTGTCACGGTCGTCAAACGTAAGGAAAACCTAAGAAACTGTCACAGCCAAGAGGCATCTAAAGGGATGTGAAGATGAAATGTCATGTGGTATCCTGGATAGGATGGGAACGTGGAACAGGAAAGGGGCACTAAGTGAAAATTAAGGAAATCTGAATCAAGTGTAGACTTGAGTTAATGGAAATGCATCACTGCTGGTTCATTAATTGTAGAAAATGTGCCACACTAATGTAAGTTGTTAGCAACAGGAAAAACCGTGTAGAGCACATGGGAACTCAGTACTAGCTTCACAAGAATTCTGTAAATCTAGAACTGTTATAAAATTAAACGTTTATTTTTTAAAGTAAGAAAACGCATCTGAATAATCAAACAAATATAAATTAAAAGTATTAGGTGTAACTTTTTTTCATCAATACATTCATCAAAACTTGAAGTTTAATAGTAATCAATCCTGGCATAGGTGCAATAAAACACACTTTCCAGGATTGCTGTCGATTAGTATAGTCATTTAGAAAGCAAGCTTTGCAATACAAATCAAAAATGCACTAACTCAGTAATTCTATTTATGAGCATCTATTTTAATAAAATAATCAGAAAGCAGATAAACAATTATTTATAAAATTTTGTATATTTGCATCATCAAAAATAGAAAAAATAAATGAAACTTATAAACTAGGAAAAGAACATAATAGTAATTGGTATAGGAGATACTGTCCCACTGGGAATCATATAAAAGCTGGGCTGAACACAGAAAACAACTGTTCCCCTGGCTTTGGCCAGTGGACACTCCCTGGCTATCATCTCTGAAAGAAGAGCCCATCTTGAGTGGGGAACCATCTCCAGGTTGGATTTCCCCAGCGACGCTCTTCAAAGTGTAACCTGGGGTTCACCATGCAGGGTTCAAATTTGTTCAATATTTTAAAATCTGTCAAGGAAATGTTTTCAATGAATACATTAAAGAAGAAAATTCATAGTATTATTTTTAAAGATGTAGGAAATGCATTTGAAAAAAATCCAAAACCCATTTATAGTAATAACTTTGAGCTGAACAAGAGTGGAAGGGAAATTCTTTAGAGGTGCGTGTATACTGAAGGCTCTGTCAAACAGTGCACTGAAAGGTGAGCGGTTGCTGTATCACCACTAAAGGAAGAAAGAAGGAAAAGGATGTCTCTCCCCATCACTACCATTAAATACTCAGCATATATGGAAATGTTCATCAAGGCAATAACACCAGAAATGTTTACAAGAGATATGATATTGGAGCAAAAGATCTAACCCTGACATCATTAGTAGATAATACAATTACCTAGGAAGTTCAAGAAATTTATCTTTAAAACATACTATAACCAAAAAGACATTCAGTAACATCTCCAGTAACTCCTGTGTGAAGAAAATTATAAAACTTCAATTAAAAAAGGAAACCCAAATAAATAGATGTGCTGTGTTTCTAAAGGAAAGGCTTGATATTGTGAAGATATACATTCTCCCATAATTATCTATACATTTTAAGCCATTCTAATAAAAATCCTAATGTGATATCTACAGAATATGAGAAGCTAACCCAAATTTCACCTGAGTGTGTAAATGAGCCAGGATTACAGCAAATTCTAGAGCAGGGGAGTCAATGATGGGGCGCCAGATCACTAGATATCAAAAGATAAACCACAAGAATCAAAACAGAACAGAGATAGCCGAGGAAAAGACAAATCGGTGAAGCAGAATACAGAGCCCAAGAAAAAAAGGAGTATTTCAATTCAATGACCAAAGAATAATGAAATAGCTGGCATGGGCATAATTGGGTATTCACCTGTGTGGCAGATCAAAGATAGCCCCAGAGTCTAGATACACCTGCCATCGAGACATGGGATCTCTGCCTCCTCGCTTTGAATCCAGGCTGAAGTTTCGTTGCTGTAGAGTAACCTGGAAGTGATACTATGCCAACTCCAGCCCAAGCCTTTAAGAGAATAGCAGATTCTGCTTCTTTTTGCTGGTAGCCCTGTGCTGCCCTGTGGGAAGATTGATTGTCCTGAGTCGGCCATGCTGTGAGGAAACTAGGTGAAGACACACAGGAACTCTGTCTTATTTTTCACAACTTGCAAGTGAATCTATAGTTAACTGAATAAAAATCTAAATTAAAAACCTTTTAAAAATACTGTAACAAAATCTCTAATACAGTTAAAAAGTAGCTTCAGAGGTATTTAAATATCATCTTCCCATTTTGGTAAAACAAGACAAAATCAAACTTCATATATTTGGATATACATTTGAATGAGCACAAGGTGTGGCAGAGCTTAAACTGTTGACACTGGTTACCTGTGGAAGCGAGTCTGGAGAATAAAAGAGATGACTTTATCAAGTTATTTAGTTACCATTCTATGTTGACTTTTTTGCTATATTAGGACGCATTTTTATAATAAAAATAAATATTGGAAAATGCTAAATGGAAAAACAAAACCATAAAAGTGATAGGGAAAAATATATTATTTTTACAAGTTTAGGGTGGAGATTCCCTTTCCAAGGAAGGAGATTCAACACCCAGAAGCCATAAAGGAAACAACTACAGATTCATCCCACAAAAAAAAAATTAAAAACTCCCATAGATCAAAACACATCATAAAGAAAAGTTTAGAAACAAGTAACATGCGGAATTTTCTAACAAACGAAAGATTAATAGCCAAAAATTGTTCTTACAAATCACAAAGAGAAAACAATGAAATAGAAAAATGGGTGAAGACTTTGGCCAGACCATTAAGATAAGGCAATAACGTTGACTGCTACAACAGGACTCTTTCAGCCTTGGTTTGGCCTGAGACTCTGAAGGTCAACAAGAAGGCAGCAGGTGCCAACTAACGCCAGCATCTAAATGCTGGACCCCAATGCAATACCCACTCAGAGGATGATCTAACCCTCCATCTCTCACTTTAAGGAGAGGCAGAGGTAGACAAGGCTTATTGTGGAGAGTTGGCAGTGCCCCCTGAGCTTCCTCAGAGACACGCTTGGGCACACACAAGCATGCACACTCAGACACACACAGAGGAGGAAGGAGGTCTGCCTCTCAGCTCATGCCAGAGGGCAGTCACACTGTGAGAGGAACTTCAAGATGGGTCACCAGGAGAATGTAACATGTGTCCCTCCGAAGACTGAAGGTGAGGGGATGTGGCTATGTCTGCTCTGCCCAAGCTGGCACAAGGGGAAGCAAAGGACAGCAATGAGAGGGGGAAGGAGCCAGGGGAATCCAGACCCCAAATTAAAGGCTGATGGGGGGCACTACAAGTGGCCCCAGTGCACAGGCCTTCCCTCTGCCAAGAAAAAGGACAATCTGGGCCCACCATGGATTGGGCCTTCATGAGCCCCCCAAAGCATCATTCAAAGAGAATATTACAAATAGCACCCAGAAGCCTGAAAAAACCCAAGCTGTATGACATGAGCCACTCTGTGGCCTTTTCTCCTAATCCTTTCTCCTTCCTAATTCTAGCTTAAAACAATAATAAGCAGTTCCTGTTGGGTTGGGGGAAAAGAAGGGTGAGGACAGCTGAGTTTCTCCAGGCAGCTCCCGCCGGAGGCTGGGGGAAGCTTTTACTGGAATGAGAGCCAGGAATCAGATGTATGTTGGTCTTGACTGTGCTGTGCGATCCTAGACTGACCGACTAGACTGGGCCACTGGAAAATTCAGTGGGAATTGCCCCAGATTTTATCTAACAGCAGGGGAAGGAAAACCAGGAGTGTAGATTGGAAAGGGAGATGGTAGAACTACAGAAGCGGTCCTCCTTGGCCCTCGGTGAAGTCCCCTGGATCCTGTCCAGAAAGGTCCTCCTCACCACCAATCATAAAAACACAAATTAAGACAAAAAGATTTCTCTCGATTCAGAGGGGCAAATATGCACTATACCAATGTGGTCTCAGGATGGTGGGAGATTGCTCGTGCATCACCGAAGAGCCTGGGAGTGCAAAAACTCCTTCCAGAAGGCAAAATGCAGATTTGCTGAAATTAAACTTACACTTTACAAAAATCCCACTCCTAGGAATATGTTCTAAAGCGTCTCTCATATGTGCATAAAGTTGAATATAGATTCATTGCTTCATTAGAAACGTGCAAATTTAGAACAACCCTAAGTTTCCATCAATAAGTGTGGCTAAGCAATCATATGAAGAAGTTTAATATCATTGATCATTAGAGAAAGGCAAATTAAAACCACAATGAGATACTATCTCACACCAGTCAGAATGGCTATTATTAAAAACTCAAAAAATAACAGATGCTGGCTAGATTGTGGAGAAAAAGAAACGCTTATACACCGTCAGTGGGAGTATAAATTAGTTCAACCAATGTGGAAGATAGTGTGGCGATTCCTCAAGACCTAAACACAGAAATACCATTCAACCCAGCAATCCCATTACTGCGTGTATACCCAAAGCAATATAAATCATTCTGTTATAAAGACACATGTATGTGTATGTTCACTGCAGCACTAATCACAATACAAAAACATAGAATCAACCTAAATGCCCATCAAATGGTGAATTCGATAAAGAAAATGTGGTAAATATACATCTTGGAATACTCTGAAGCCATAAACAAGAAGGAGATCATGTCCTCTGCAGGAACATAGATGGAGCTGGAGGTCATTATCCTTAGCAAACTGATGAAGGAAGAGAAAACCAAATACTGCATGTTCTCACTTATAAGTAGGAGGTAAATGATGAAAACACATGAGCACATAGAAGGGAACAACACACACTAGGACCTGTCGGAGGGTCGGAGGGAGGAGGGGAGAGGATCAGGAAAAATAACTAATGGATGCTAGGCTAATACCTGAGTGATAAAACGATCTGTACAGCAAACCCCCCGAAACGTGTTTACCTATATAACAAACCTGCACATCCTGCATGTGTACCCCCAAACTTAAAAGTTAAAAAAGACATATCAGAAACAAAGCACAATGACTGCATCCACACACAGAATAAGATGCAGCTGGTAAAAGAATGGCTCCATCTTCTCATATAAAAAAGTCTCCGAGACACAGGAAGTGTCAAAAGCAAATCACAGAATTGTATCCAAAGTATAACACTATTTACATTAAAAAGCAAATATATATGTATGCATGTGTGTGTATGTACATTTGTATATTTGTACATATATAAATAAATATGTAAACAATTAATTAGAGAATTCCCATCAAAATGTTGCGAGTGGTTACCTCTGGGAAGGTAGTGGGTACCTGTGAGGAGAGGTTTTGTTTTTTTCTTTGGAAATGGAGTCTCAAGTCTGTCACCCAGGCTGTAGTGCAGTGACACAATCTCAGCCCACTGCAAGCTCTGCCTCTTGGATTCAAGTGATTCTCATGCCTCAGCCTCCCAAGTAGCTGGGATTACAGGTGCCCGCCACCACGCCCAGCTCATATTTTTGTATTTTTAGTAGAGACAGGGTTTCACCATGTTGGCCAGGCTGATTTCGGACTCCCGACCCCAACAATCCACCTGCCTTGGCCCCGCAAAGTGCTGGGACCACATTTGGGAGCCACCACAACCTGGTCTCACGTTTTTTACTGAGTAAACTTCAGTGCTATGTGAATCTTTTGTAATGACAACGTGTGTATATATGTGTACAATCAATATTAACAAAGGTTAGAGAAGTTAAAAGAAGAAAGAGTAGTGTGGAGGATGGAGAGGATGCAGGGAAAAGCCAATCAGAGAAGCGCACTAGGGTGCTGTAGCAATAGTCCAGGGGACACCTGTGGAGGCTGGAATCAGACGTGGGCATGGGAAAGAGAAGGGGGAGCAGGTGAGCATGGGCCTTGGGAGGATAAGTGGCAGAGTTTGCTGACACTCTGGACATGTAGGCCAAGAGGAAGAAGATAGTGTAAATGATGAGTAATGTAGCTGCTAACAACTGTCCCACCCTTCGAGCAGGGCCCAGGGCCAGGAGCAGCGTGGAGGAGGAAGCAGAGGTGAGAGTTCATATCCCGGGGAGATACACTTCCCACCCATCAGGCAGTGGAGTGTGTGGGGATAGACCTCAGGCAGCAGATCTTGGAGATTCCAATTTGTATTTCTGAACATGTAAGTGGCTTTGAGCATAACGAAAGTGAACAAGAATAGAAATATGGAAGGCACCAACAGATGACGGACAGGTGAGGGAGAAGAGGATAACTACAACAAAAACGCCAGTCACAGGAGAAGCTGGCATTTGTTGAGCAAGTGAGACAGGCTGTATGCTGTCCCTTTATTTTATTCAATCGTTTTAACACTAGGAGGTGGGTTTTATCATGATTCCCGCTTTATAAATGAGCATATGGAAGCTTAGAGTTACCAAATAATTTTCCCAACATAACAAAGAAAGTATGTGACAAATTCACTCTTCGGATCCAGCTCTGACTGACTCCACACTCACAGCAACTCACACACAGTTCGCCTCTGCCAATGCAATTCTACTTGCACACATCCTTTCGGATGGTAGAGATGCATTACCATCTAATTACCATAAAGCCCCTCCTCTCCATCGCTGCTATCTTTGTCCTTGTTTGGGACCTCTTTATCCTTCCTATCCCTACCTTCAGTCTATCCTGCCTCAATCGGTCCTGCACAGGACTGACAAGGTCATCTTCCAGAATCACAAGCATGACCACATCAATAGTCTACTGAAAATCCTTCAGTAAGCATTCGCTCTGCCAGTCAAGGTGCTCGAGCAAGGAACAGACAAATTCTATTGTCTGAAACAACCACAGAGACAACAAAACACATGAAACAGTGGGTTTCTTTTCTGATTTGTTTTTGTTTTTTTATTTTTCAGCATATATTTTAGATTCAGGAGCAAGAAAGGATTTTACCCGAAGCCTTAGCGGGAGCAGGAATCTTGAGATCTTGAGTTTGCACTCCGAGCCTCAGAACTGAGATGGAATACGTTCCTGTTGTTTTAAGCCACGCAGTTTATGGTGCTTTGTGACAGCAGCCCTAGGAAATATTACAATAGGTTTATAGATTTCATCAGACTTGGAAAATATTTGACCATTCGTTCTTCAATTCTTTTTCTTTCTCACCTTCTCTTTCTGTCCTTTGAGGACTCAAATGACCACACTAAATTAGGACACATTAAATTGTCCCACAGCTCACTGATGCTCTGAGATTTTAGACTTTTTGTTTGTTTGTTTGTTTGTTTGTTTGTTTGTTTTGAGATGGAGTGTCACTCTTGTCACCTGGGCTGGAGTGCAACGGCGTGATCTCAGCTCACTGCAACCTCCTCCTTCCCGTTCAAGTGATTCTCCTGCCTCAACCTCCCGAGTAGCTGGAATTACAGGCACCTGCCACCACACCAGCTAATTTTTGTATTTTTAGTAGAGATGGGATTTCACCATGTTGGCCAGACTGATCTTGAACTCCTGACCTCAACTGATCCACCCCCATTGGACTCACAAAGTGCTGGGATTACAGGCATGAGCCACTGCGCCAGGCCTAAAGACATTTTAAAATTTTATCTCTGTGCTTTCTATTGCTACGTCTTCATGATCATGAATCTCTTGTGATGCCTAATGTGATATGAACTCCATCCAGCGTATTTCAAATCTTATATATTGTCTTAAGTCTCGGATCTTTTAACTATCTTCCACATCTCTACTTAACTTTTTGAACATGCAGAATGCAGTTATAATAACAATTTTACTCTCCATGTTTACTAATTGTGACATCCATGTCAGTTTTGGGTTGGTTTCAATTGATGAACTGTCTCTTCATTATGGGTTGCATTTTTTTGCTTTTCCTATTGATGCTACACATTATGCATTTTACCTTATTTGGTGCTGGCTACTTTTGTATTCCTATGAATAATCTTGAGCTTTGTTTTGTGCAGTTGAATTAACTGAAAATCATTTGACCCCTTCAAGTCTTGCTTTCAAATTTTATTAGGCAGGACGAGAGCTGGCTTTAGTGTAGGATTAATGACAGCCCGCTAATGAGGCAAGACCTTTTGAATACTCAATGTCCATGAACTGGGAAGATCTCCAGTCTGGCTGGTGGAGACAGGTGTCGTTCCTGGCAGCACTCCACTCTCTGCCTTTGTCATCACATGATGCTTTCTCCTCTGTGTCTCCTCTTCTTTTGTACAAGAATGTCAGTCCTATAAATTAAAGTTCTCCCTAATGACCTCACCTTTTTTAAAAAATATATATTTTATTGTGTTTTAGGTTTGGGGGTACCTGTGAAGAACATGCAAGATTGTTGCATAGGTACATATATGGCAATGTGGTTATCTGCCTTCCTCCCCATCACCTATATATGACATTTCTCCCCATATTATCCCTCCTCAACTCCCCACCCCCCCACTGTCCCTCCCCTAGTTTCCCCCACAGACCCCAGTGTGGGATGCTCCCCTCCCTGTGTCCATGTGTTCTCATTGTTCAACACCCACCTATGAGTGAGAACGTGCAGTGTTTGATTTTCTGTTCTTGTGTCATTTTGCTGAGAATGATGGTTTCCAGGTTCATACATGTCCCTACAAAGGACACGAACTCATCATTTTTATGGCTGCATAATATTCCATGGTGTATATGTGCCACACTTTCCCTGTCCAGTCTATCATTGATGGGCATTTGGGTTGGTTCCAAGTCTCTGCTATTGCAAACTGCTGCAATGAACATTCGTGTGCATGTGTCCTTATAATAGAATGATTTATAATCCTTTGAACATATACCCAGTAATGGGATTGTTGGGTCAAATGGAATTTCTGTTTCTAGGTCCTTGAGGAATCGCCACACTGTCTTCCACAATGGTTGAAGTAATTTACACTCCCACCAACAGTATAAAACTGTTCCTATTTCTCCACATCCTCTCCAGCATCTGTTGTCTTCTGAAACAGTGCCGCAATAAACTTATGTGTGCTTAATAGAATGATTTATAATCCTTTGGATATATACCCAGTATTGGGATTGTTGAGTCAAATGGAATTTCTATTTCTAGGTCCTTGAGGAATTGCCACACTGTCTTCCACAATGGTTGAAGTAATTTACACTCCCACTAACAGTGTAAAAGTGTTCCTACTTCTCCACATCCTCTCCAGCATCTGTTGTCTCCTGATTTTTTAATGATCACCATTCTAACTGGCGTGACCTCATCTTAACTTAAGAAAGCTTAACTGATTGCTTTACAATCAGAGACACCTTCAGTTTTCCATCTGCCACAGAGAAAGGGGAGGGGATTTGCAAAGGGAGCAGAAGCCTCGGGTCCTTTTGTTACTGAGTCCTGGAAAGTTGGGGTTTTCCTCTCAATTTAGTTCTGGGAAGTCAGCATGAATTGATCTTAGTTTCCCTGCCTCCAGACCCCTGTTCTCCTGCCTCAATAGGAGAGGAAAACTACGACAATGAGTGAATCGTCCTAGGAGGTCCATGACTGAAAAACAAAGTTTTAGGAAAGAGAGACAGAGAAAGTATATGGGGTGCGGGGTCAGTAATTAAACCAAACAATGACAGTAAAATGTATCAGATTTTGCATAATGATCGTCAGTCTCTAGTGTGAAAAGACTCACTGAATAATTCCCAAGTGAAATGAGACCCACGCTGCACCAGAGCACTCCTGGGATAAAGGAGGAAATCCCAAAGATTTCAGAGAAGGATCTGGCCTCCTGTGAAAGGAGAGGGGTGAGAATGGCATCTGACTTCTGGTGGCAACTCCATGAGCCAGAAGTTAGTGACCATGGCTTCAAAACCTGAGGTCAAGAATCTCCAACCAAGCTGCCAATCAAACATGAAGGTGGAATAACTAATTTTTGCACAAACGAGCTCTCAAAACATTTCCCAGTACAAAATATTCTTCAGGAAACTATAGAGAGGAAGAAAACCAAGAAAGGACCCATCTTTCAGCAACTAGAGACCCAATGCAGGGAAGGCAAAGGGGACTCCCAGAACCCCAAGACAACAGCTGGAGGGCCGTGTGTGCTGGTGCGGGGGTCTCGTAGGTTAGGAGGAGAGGAAGCCCAGCCATGAGGCATCTGCACCACTGCAAAGAGCCCCCTTCTGGCCCAGAGTCTAGGGATGAATGGGAAGAGAGGACTGAACCAAAGGAAATCTTGGCAACTGTTTATTCCAAGTAAAACAAAAAGTTGTACAACGTAGGAAATGTACACTGCATGGTTTAGCTGTGAATAATATGAATGTAGTCATAACTATGTAAATATCAAATATTGATTTGGCCAAAAATTAGGCTGTAACTACTACGATGGGGCTGAGACGAAGAGACGGCACGTATGCACAGGAAGGAGGTGTTTTAAACCAGCAACATCCTCCTCTTCCATGGTGGAAGTTCATTCCATGACATATAAACTGAAAAAGCAAGGAACAGCCTTCTAAGCTTGTTATTTTAAAGTCAGGAGGAAAGCACCAGAAGAAACAGCAGGAATCCAACCCGATTGCCTCTGGGGAACGGGAATCTGGAGTGGGAAGAGGAACGCTGTTTCTCATTACAAGCCTTGAAGAACCATTTAAGTTTTAAAGCTACATACATGTTTGACTCTGATAAACATACACTTTTACCTAAGAAACAGACAAGGAAAAGATTAAGATGGGTGAAGGCAGCGCATTTCAGATTGTTTCAGGGACTTATTTCCAGTGAGTGAATATGTAACTCATTCATTTGTGCATAGACCTAAAGGGGTGGCATCCAGAAATTTCCTCAAAGTCTTACTTATTATTTTTAAAATTCAGGCAGAAGTTTTTACTCTCTTTCATAATACATTTGTTTGTTTTTATAGTATGTGGCATCTCCGGAAGAAGGTTTTTTTTTTTCCTTTCCTTTTGCCTTCTTTCTCTTTCCTGAGACACATGTCAGGCTGGGATTGACAGAGAAAGACATTCTTTCAGTAGAATAAGGTGCAGGAGGTACCCATAGGATTACTGGGAAGGGTGAAACACCTGATCATCTTTCAGTCACTGCGGACTAGCACTGCCAAGGCCCCTTGTCCCCACCTGCTCACCCTATAGTCTAAGCCTGGTGCCTCTCAGCAGGGAACTCAGGATGCTTAAAGACTGGACCCCCAGCACAAGGACAGCGTGGGACCCTCCTGGGATCAGGTGGCAGACAAAGCCCTGGAGGTGGGGAAGGAGTTGGAGTCCAAGAAGTAAACGATATCTCTAGTCTTAGCGTCAGAAGACCGTGGGGGTGCTCCCAACGGGTTAGAAGTAAAGCCGCACGGCAAAGAAGGAATCTGGGAAGATGGGCTTTGAGCCACAAAGTAGACAATCCCATCCCAAATGTCCAACTCCTCTTGTGAATTCTGCAATCAGTACAATTGTTATATTCACACCAAACATCCTTTAGGGGATCTTCCTTGCACAAAAGAGATTTCAGAAATATGCTATGATTTCAATCAGTTACCTTTGTTGGCCATTGATATGCAAAGTGTATCCTGAGGCTCAGGACACCCACCCCCAAGTTCTTCCAAAGACCCCTCGGGCCCCAGTCTAGGAAGCATGGAGATGTCAAGTGGAAAGCAGTGATGTCACACACAGGACAGATGATGCAATGTTGGTAGGATAATTCCCTGAGATACGACTTCTGTGGATTCTCTCCACATTCTGCCCTGTTGGAAGCTGGAAGGTGGCCTCTGTCCTCTCTCCCTCCTGGGGGGGCTGGCAGCAGGGCAGAAAACAGAAGCTTCTCAGAGAGGACCCCTGTTCCCAGCTTTTGTTCTTCAAAAGTCAGAAAGTGTGATGGGAAGAAGAAAGAAGGTAGCTGTAGAAGCCAGAAGGGAAAGAGGAAAGATTGTGCAGACATCAAGGGACACAGTCCATGGCTCCTGGAGGAGAGACCCTGCCCCGCTAGCTGTCAGTGCTGAGGGAAGCAACTTCTGAAGGCAACAGCTAGAGGAAGGCATGGAATTTCCACTCCTGTGTAGGTTGCTGTGACCTTGGGGTCCAGGTGCACGGTACACCTGGCCTGGATGAGACCACGTAAGCTGTGTCCTCCACATTTGTAGCCTTAACATGTGGGTTGGAGGACTTACCTGCTGCTCTTGTGAGACCTTCAGGACCTTCATAAGCTGGGGATGCAAAGGGAACCTCCAATATTACTGAGACTGAACTTTTTCCAGCCAGGCAGAAGTGCCAGAAATTCAAAGAGCGTTTGGGAAGCAAGATATATGCCTGCCACCTAAGTTATTCTTGTTGTTTTGAATTATGAACTCCTTTGCTTCAGGTGATGCCCCATCTGGCCTCGCATCCAAGGCAGGTGAGAAGCTTCCTCCGCCAGGCTCTGCTTGGCCTGGGATGAGGAATTCAGACTGGAATCACACTCACTCCACCTTCCCACATCCAGACACAAACATTCACCTTTCGGGTTTTGCCTCTCTCTGTTCCAGACAGCTGGTTCCAGAGTCAGCTGTCACAACAGACCCTGACAGCTCTAGGGAGGATTAGCAAGGCGGGGGAGAGAGGAGGGTGGACAAGGAAGAGAGGAGACTTTAGAGACAGGCGCATCCCATGCCACTGACGTTACCGTATCCCGCAGGCAGACTGAGCCTCACTGAGCCCTGGGCGGAAGTGGGTGATCTCTGAGCTGGGGCTGGGTTTCACTTTTCTTGTCTCTCTGAGCTCAGCCACCAGGCGATACCCAAATCAGCATACTCCACCCACACTGTGGCCGTGTCCCAGTGCCCCAAACACCACATGGAAGGGAGCTGGTCTCAGACTGCAGAGCTCGCATGTGATAACCAATGAAGGAGAAAGAGTCCCCCCTTCGTGATTCTGAAGTCAGTACCTAAAGGAGAGAGTGGGGAGGCAGCAAGGCATAACCCCACAGCAGAGGTTGGAAGAAAGAGCTCCCGGGGTTAAGAAGTGAAGACCGGAGACACAGCCACCATTTCCACCACCCCAGCTCAGGGCCACCCCTAGGACCCACCCAAAACTCTACTAGGGCCACGGAGGAAGGGCACTCAGGGACAAGCTGCAGGGACCAAAGCCCCACTTTCAGGCACAGCCAGACTGGGGTGGGAAGCCCTGTGTGCAGGTTCTCGATCCTCTGCTTGTTGGTCCTGGCTTTACGTGTCAAGTGAGGGAATGGGGCCAGTGTGTGCAATCGCCTATGGTTGGAGGCGTGGTGGAGGGTGAGCCCCTTCTCCCCAGGCTTTCTGAGGCCATGTGAAGTGACACTGTCTGCCTCCACCCCCACCCCCAATGCTGGTGGCCACGGCACAGTCCACAGTCCTTGTTTGGGTGGGACAGGGCCACAGAAAGGCAAGCCCCCAGCCTGAAGTCTCATGCCCTCCTCTCTGGGTCACTTTGACAGTCCTGCCAGCCCCAGCATTTCCTCAGGGCCATTGGAGGAGTGACAGGGAGTGGGTACAGGGCGGGAAGGTGAGCATGGACCAGCTGCTCCATCAGCAGTGCTGTGAGGAAGCTGCTCTCCTTCTCCAGTTCTCTATCTTCTGCCTCTCACTTCTCAGCTGGATGTAAGCGGAGGAGAGGAATAATGGGGTGTTATTTATGAGTCCCTTAAAACCTCAAAACCCAACCATGTGTCAGGCGCAGTGCCTGGAGCTTTGTCAATGCCTCGTGTCATTTTGCACCATAACTCTCCAGGCAGGAGTTATTACCCTGTGCATCTGAGCCTCCGTCTCTGCCATTCCCACCCCTGCACTCTTTCCTCCGCACTGCAAAGTCCCATGGGTAGGAGTACATTTGTCTCTCAGGGTTTGGGTGGGAAGTCCTGTGGACCTCATTTGATGGGAAGCCTTTGTCAGCTGCAGAGCCTCAAGCAAGCCTTGGGCTCTAGATTTTGCTTCGCGTCGCACTGCTGGTAATCCAATGGCGTCTTGGCTCCAGCTCCCGAAGGCCACAGATGTGGCAGCGATCATGGCCCTGTTCCCTGCTCTCCTCAGCCCACACGTTCCCCTTAGATGATTTCATCCACAACACGGCTCCAATTACCGGCTCTCTGCTCAGATTTATGTCTCCCGCCCAGGCTGTGTGCGGGGCTCCAGGTGCACACATCCATCCTGTGCACATTTCCCTCAGCCGGCTGACAGCCACCCAAGCTCCCAGGTCCATCTGCTTCTCCAGAACTGCTCCTCCAGGGTCCTCCAGAACATGGTACTGTCCCCGGACACTGGCCCGTCTGTCAGCCCCCATGTCCAATCAGGCCCTGCATCTGGGTAGGTCAAACTGAGAACCCCTGGCCCTGTCCATGTCTCTCTCTGCAAAGGCCAATATGGTTTCTTTGCCCAGGTTATGTGCTAGCCCCTTAACTAGTCTTCCATTCCCACCTTGGCCCCATCAAATTCATTCTGTGTACTGCCCAGTGTAATAGTTCTTAGATGCAAATCTGATTATGTCACAGTTGTTTAAAGCCCTTCAAACCCTCCTGATGCATTTGGAGGCAAATTGGATGGCTGGCGGGGGCCCAGGTACTAAAGGGTTGGCTTCTGCCCCTTCTTCAGAACTCCAGCCACAGAAGTCTCCTTTTCCTTCCTGGAAGCACCGGCTCTTCCCATCCAGGCTCCCACACGTGTGACCCTTTGCGTGGCCCCTCGCTCCCACGCTTTGCTCAGCCAACTGTAGCCAACTTCAGTCTCAGATGGCATCAGATGGCACTTCTGCAGGGAATCCCCCTCACCCTCCAGATTTGCCTGAGGCCCCCTGCTCCCTGGTTTACAGGAGAACTGAAAAAGCATTACTGTGATTTGAATTGTAATGTGTTGCTTACACTTGTGTAATGACTTTCTTCCCTGAGGGATTATGGTGGCTTGAATACAGAAACCAGGGTAGCCTGTTTCTCAACTGTGTCCTCGGGGCCTTGTGCAGGTCTAGCATGAAGCAGGGGTTAGTAAACATCAATTGAACAGATTCCATGGAAGTGGCTATTAAAATAAGTTGCAAGATACTAAATACATATTTTTTGGTCAACTATAATTCTAGAGCAACGTTAGGTTCATAGGAAAAACTACAGAGATTTCCCATATACCCTCTGCCCCACACATGCACCGCCTCCCCCACTATCAACGTCTCCCACAAGAGTAGGGCATTTGTTAAAACTGATGAGCCTACAGGGACACACCAGTATCATTCAGTGTCCATGATGAATTAAAGCTCACTCTTGGTGTTGCACGTTCTGGAGGTGGGTTGGGGAGTGGTTAATAATGTCATGTGTCCACCATTGTGTCAAGCGAGGGAATGGGGCCAGTGCGTGCAATCACCTATCGCTGGAGGTGTGGTAGAGGGTGACGCCCTTCTCCCCAGGCTTTCACAGGCATGTGGGGAGACCTCCACCAGCGTGACACTGCCTGCCTCCCACCCCAGTCCCTGCTGCTGGAGGTGACAGCACAGTCCATAGTCCTGGTTTGGGTGGGACGGAGCCATAAAAAGGCCACCTCCCACCCCAAAGTCTCCTTCTCTCCTCTGTGGGTCACTTTGACAGTCCTGCCAGCCCCAGCATTCTCTCAATGGTCTCTGCCATTGTAGTATCACACAGAATAGCTTCATGCCCTACAAATCCTCTGTGCTCTGCCTATGCACCCCTTTCTCCCTGCACCCCCTGGCAACCACTGATCTTTGAATTGTCTCCATAGTTTTGCCTTTTCCAGAATGCCACATAGTCAGAATCATGCAGTGTATAGCCTTTTCAGAATGGCCTTTTTCACTTGGCAATAAGTTTCCCCCATGTCTTGACAGCTCATTGCTTTCTAGTGCTGAATAATATTCCATTGTCTGGATGTGCCACAGTTTATCCATTCACCTACTGAAGGACAATTTGATACTTCCAAGTTTTGACAATTATAAATAAAGCTTCAATAAACATTTGTTTGGGAGCTACTTGTTGTGTGGACATAAGTTTTTAACTCTTGGGGGGAGATGCCAGGGAGTGTGACTGCTGAATCACATAGCGAGAGTATGCTTAGTTTTTAAAGAAATGTCAAACTGTCTTCCAAAGGGACTGCACATGTTCCATTCCCACCAATAAATGAGAGCACTGTCGCGTCACATCCTCCCAGCATCGGTGTTTCCCAGGCTTTGGATTTTGCCCATTGCACTGGTATATAGTTGGATATTGTTTTAATTTGCAATTCCCTAATCATATATGACATTGAGCATCTATTCAAACGCTCATTTGCCTTATTTATATCTTCTTTGGTGAAGTATCTATTCAGGTCTTTTGTCCATTTTTTAAATCAGGTTGTTTGTTTTCTTATTGAGTTGTAAGAGTTATTTGTATATTTTAGGTGACAGTCCTTTGTAAGATGTGTCTTTTTCAAATATTTTCTCCCAGTCTGTAGCTTGTCTTCTCATTATTTTGAATTATATTCACTTTTAAAGACAAAAGTAAACCTATTTTAAAGAGTTTGTAACGAGAACAAGTACAGCACCTTCTTCCTAGATCTAGAAGCAGCGCTCAGCTGTTGTCCCCCAGGCTTTGCTGGCCATGAGAGGAGGGTTTGTCCCGAGCCCATCCTGGCCGGCTAGCTGCAGCCACTGGACCCACATCTCCCGGGCTGACTCTGCTCTTTCGAAGCCACTGCCCAGACTAATGCTTTGGGATAGAAAGGCCAAAAGTCCTTCCACTAGAGACTCCATCAGAGGCCTCACTCTCCAGGGAGGAGGTGGTGGTGCCTCAAAGAAGGCAAATTCCCACTTTTGGTCATTCCAGCAAGGGATGGGAAATGAGATTAGTGACTGGGGGAGGCACGGGAGGTGACCCTACTCCCTGACGGTGAGGAAGATCATGGGAGAGGCAGCCAGGAAACCCCCTTCTTCCAGGTACCAGGGAGCCCACCCCCGACAGGAGCAACTGCGAGTTGGTATGCCTGGGTTGATGACCCTGGTGCCCCTTTAATTTAAAGGGTAAAAGTAGGCCACTGTACTTTGGGCCAGGCCACTTGGTTTTGCACTTTTTTCATTTTTTTCCATGTGGACACTTGTGCATCTCCTAGCACTCCACATGCCTAAGACCGCAATGGTGGGTGCATGAGGAAGACAGGCTCCCACCAACTCTCCCTGCCCACCTTAGTGAGACCAGAGCCAGAGCTAGAGCTGCAGGAGGCCCTGGAGCCATGCCCAGTGCACGCTGCCCTCCCTGAGAGTTCTGTCGGGAGCTGGATGAGAGCCAGGATCCAGAGGGGCTGGAGAAACAGAACAAGGCCCTGGGCACAGACTGGCCCCAGAGCAAGCTCAGCCAAAGAGGTAATGCTATACCCGGTTTCTTTTCTCCATCCCCCCTCCTCCTTCTTCCCTGTTAACTATTCTGCTGGGAGCCTCCTAATTGTGGATCAGGGATTGTCGTGGGACCCTGTCAGACTCACCATGTTGGAGCAAGTCACCAAAGATCACACAGTTCCCAGGGCACTGACCCTCACAACCCTGAGGACATGCCCAGATGAGAATGCCTGTGCCCAGGGGCTCATCAGGGTGGTGAGGAGCTGGGATTTGATCCCTTGGCCAGGCTTCTTCTTCTGCAATTGCCCAGCTACCACAGGACAGGAATAAAAAGAGCCACAGAAATTAAAGAGCTGGAGTGAGCAGGAATGCATGGTTAGAAGAGAGGGCCCAAAATGAGCTGTGCCCCTGATTATGGGAACTGCTGAGTCTTCTAGGGGACCTAGAGGGGAGCATAGCAGCAGAGCTGAAGAGCCTTGTCCTCCAGGAATCAGGAAGGAGAGGGGAAATCAGGCAGCCAGGGTTTATGGGTCAGTGCTGGGCCCCAAAACCCAACCATACAAAGGGTTTGGGCTCCACCTTCAGCAGCTGTCTGATGATGCGTCCTGGGATGGGGTCTTCAACAGCCCGCCCACTCACTGATGCTCACACTGCTCCCAGAACCACTCAGGGAGCAGTGGGGGATGGGATGAGCCTCCAGGGAGCCTTCAGATGGGGCAGATTCAGGGGTGTGATTTAGGACTGATGTAAGAGGTAGATTTACCTTGAAGCTTATGATGCTTCCAGCACAGGCCCCTTATTTATAGGAGCCCTCTCAAAGCAGGCCAAGAGAGGCTAGGCCCAGGAGAGGCTCTAACAATGTAAGTAAGGAAGATAGCCTCTCATTCCACTGAGACCTGCCCTCTGTCCCACTCAAGGTACTCTGCCTCCATCAAGTGGCACTGAAGTGGCCCCAGGCATTTGGGGAATCCAGAGAGGTTCAGCTGAGAATATGCTATTTAATCTATAATCTGGAAAGATGCTTTTAGATGTTGGAATAAAACAAATGAGAAGTTATAGTCTTCCACTTTGGACGGAAATATGATTTTGTCATACTTAACTTTTTAATTAAGGAACAGAGGAAAGAAATTAGATAATAATTAATAGAGCCAGTCATGGTGGCTCACATCTTTAATCTCAGCACTTTGGGAGGCTGAGGTAGGAGGACTGCTTGAGCTCAGGATGTTGAGGCTGCAGGAGCTGTGATCACACCACTGCACTCCAGCCAGGGTGACTGAGCAAGAGCCTGTTTCAAAAAAAGAAAGAAATTACTGTTAATCAAATTACTTTTTTAAATGTTCAGATTTTACCATGAAGAAGTAGAAATTAAAAAAATAATAAGCAGGCTCTTGTAATATTTAGTAATCTAATTAGGAGAGGTATTGAATATATTGAAGAAACACTTAAATTTCTTGATGAATTAATCAAAACTGACAACAAAAAAAAACACTAAACATGAACGCCATTAAAATGGTCTAGATGTGAGCGTCATTCAGAGAGCATTTCAGGTCAATTACCATACAGAAAACTTGAAATGCCCTAAAGTCATACAGCTCAGATGGGAGAGAAACATGGTTCAAGTCTTCCCTGTTTTTTTCAATAACTTAGTATAATTTACATGGTATTATCAATTCGTTATGAGGTTGAAAGACGTTTTTCTAAACTACCAATTTTTTAAAGAAAATGTTTGAACAGTGCTGCCAGAGGGAAGACTGAATTACCTTTCTATTATGACTCTAGAAAATCATTGTCATATGATGAGGGAAACAGAAGTACCCAGCCAAAAATGCAAGAAGGAAAGTATTACAGAAGTATGTCTGGCAGCTAGTAAATAATATGTTTTTGCAGAGTTTTGTGATGTTTACATAATGTATCAGCTTTTTAAAAATGTGTAGTTCATTTTGATTATTGTAACATTTGAAATAAGTATTCACTTTTACACCTAGTTTTGTATTCATAATTTTGTATTCTTTTTATTTGCAAAGTTCCCGTCATTGAACATGGAATAGTAGAAACTAGATGGGCTGTGACTGAGGTGGTGACCAGGCATGAGTGCAGTCACAAACCCTGCATAGCCTCAGGCACCTCAGCCAGGAAGCCACTCGGAGGCCCTGGGACCCAGACCCAACCCAACAACCCACAGGTGTTGACCCCCACTGACAAGGGCCAGCTCTTCAACCCTCTACACATTCCCACGGCTCGGGCACCCCTGATCCAAATGGGGATTGAACTGGCATCTGGTCACTAGATATCTCGTCCCCAGATTAACTTTTGGGTCATTTCCATCCTGTTCTTTTTTAAAGACTGGTGGTGTGTACCTTCACACTCCTGCAAAGGAAATAACATGACTTTCTGGAGGACAAATTGGCAATACATAGTCAAAGTGTTCCTAGTCTTTGGCCCAGCAATCCCCCCTTCCACAGATCTATGAATAAGAATGATCTGAAAAACAGATAAATATGTAAGCAAAATAAGGTTCCCACAGCATTGCATGACACAGTACCAACAGTGTTAACAGAAAGAAAATCCTTCTGTTATTCTCTCCCCTTGCCACCAGTATCCACAGCCAGAAGAAATTTACCAGCATATTAACTAAAATGCTCTGACTGATACAATTTGGAGTGGTGGTTGTTTTCTTCTTTATGCATTTGTATGTGTGTGTGTGTGTGTGTGTGTAACACAGATGACTTTATCAGAAGAAAATGCACTTTTAAAATGAAACAGTTGTAGAAAGAAATCAATCAGACACCTAAACTAGGAGGCTGACACAACTGCTCCCAAAGGAATGTCTTAGTATCCATCAGTATTTCTTTAAAATAAATGGCTCCAGCAGGCTAAAAAATGAGTCCTGCCCACCTCTTTCTCAGGAATCCCTGGAGCCTTTGCTCAGACACTTTGATTCAGTAATGCTCATAAATATGGAGCGGCCCTTTGCAAGATTCCTGTATTTTGATGTGGAGGTAGCGCTCACCTCCTCTGGGGGATGGGCTATGGCAAGCAGTCTCTTGGTCCTCATTTCTACAAGAGCCAGTGAGGTGTGTGGACCAGGATGCCTAAGAGGGAGACACATGGAAATGCCTACCTTCTGACCAGGGAGTCCCTTGGCCATGGAAAATAACCAGAGAGCAGAAAAAGAACAGCAGTCCATGCAAATGACCTCACCTCCCGCTTCTGGCCTTGCTGTTGTCTATTGTCAAGCGGGGACGAAGGCTCCGAGTGATCTCCAAGGGCTCTCCAGTTCTGCATATGAGCTTCCTATGAGCAGGGAAGTTGCCTGGCATAGTGCCTCATGTGAAGTACACGGGGAGGATAGGGAGTTCGCCCCATCCAGCGCCAACGCCCCTGCTTCATCTTAGCTTGGGCAGGTCAGTATTTCTCATCATGAAGTCAAGCTACCTGCTCAGGTCTCCTGCAGTCTCTTTTGAAACAATGCTAAATTATGTAAATACACAAACTAAACATGCTTTGCAGGCGTAATTTTTTAAACAGAGATGAGGAATGGAGGGCTTATACCTGATTTCGTGGAATCCAGCAGACTATGCACATGGGGCAAGCCTATGAACTTGGCAACCACCCCTGAGTTCCAGGAGGTAGGTGAGCAGACAAGGACAGGCTGGCACCCCCACCCAGCACAGCTGCCTCCCTGCAGAGGACACCCACACATGGGGACTTGGTGTGGGTTTTGGTGGCATACGGGAGTCTACCTTGGCCAGAGGAACCCTGGGGCCCAGTCCCAGGAAGGGAGGTGCCACAGGGAAATGGAGGGCCAGAGGAGATCCAAGTAGATATTTGTTTCTGTGTATGGTGCAGAGAGGTCCCCAGGGACAAGCCAGGACGTCATGAGTGCAGGGTGGGTGCAGGGCACCTCGGAGGGCTTGTGCAGGGAAGGATCCCCACTGACTGGGCACCTGAACACAGTGTGACCTGCAGACCCATCCTCCCTAGAGCTTCTGTACCCACATGCTCTCTGCTCTCCCTCATCTGGGCTTCTATTAGCTTGCCAAGGCCACCGACAGCCACAGAAATGCAGTGGGGCAGACCTCATCCAGGAGTCAGCCTTTGATCCTATTTGTTATTTAGGCCAGTTTGTGACTTGGAGGAACCGTCTGATTGATACAGACGGTGGATTAGCCAGGAAGCACTGTGTGCAGGCTTTGAGCTCATTCTCACAGATTTAGTGGTCAGAGAAGAATGGGCAACACCTTGGAGAAGCTTGGGAAACTCAGGCCCAAGAGATGAGGGTGGGGTGGAGGGGTTAACTCACTCAATCTCCACTGGCAAAAGCAGATTTGGAAGCAGCTAGAAAACCACACTGTGAATAATGTAGTCTGGCTTGGCCCCCCGCGTTGCCTTGTCGTGGTCTTCCAAACCATCCACTTGGAAGTGCCCCATCACCAGCCTCTAATGAAATGCAATTGGTGTTCCCGATCACGTCCCCACCTTCACAAGTCCCTCAGTCCCGGGCCGCAGACACAGGCCGCAGCAGCCTCTCAGTCCCAGCCGCACACACGGGCACACCATGCCAGCTGCACCATGCCAACCTGCTGTGAGATGCCGGGAAATGGTGCAGATATTTATTACTTTCCAAACTTATCACACTTGGCCTGATACCATGGAAAAAGATGGCTTTGATTTCACCGTGGATGATCCCGAAGCCCTAGTCTGTATCCTGCTGGAGCTGGCTGTGGGTACTGAGGCCGAAGCCTGGGCTCAGAGAGGGGCTGGATCTTCTCAACTGGTCCTGCTGCCGAGAAAGATGCCGGCCCCTCCGCTGACCACTGACCACCTTCAGAAGCCCATCCCACCATGCTGGGCCTTTCCCAGCACTTTCCAATCTGGCAAAGGTGATCTCTCTCTGGCAAACAGAAATCTGCGTGGTTGGGAGACAGAGCAGTAGGGATCTATCTTTACAGAGCCATCCTGAGCACCTGGTATGCACCGTGTTGTTAGCACAGAACTCTCTCTCCATCCCTATCTTAGCAGCTCCAGCAGGAGCCAGCGGCAGGCCTTAGGAGAAAGAGGGACAGGCCATCCCACTGTCCCAAGTCAAGAGAGAACCACAGGCCCAGTAGGAGGGTCCCGGCTGCCTGTCATAGATACCCAGTCTCAATCTGTGGCTCTCGAGCTCCTAGTCTTTCTGTCTCTTCCTTTTCTGTGTCTTTGTCTGTGTCTTCTCGTTCTGTCTCCCTCTCCCTCTCTGCTTCTCCATCTCTGTCTCTCCTCTCTATCTCTGTCTGTCTCTGTCTCTGTCTCCCTCCTTCTCTCCTCTCCCTCTTTCTTCTCTCCTTCCTCCCACTTTCCTTGAATTTCCCTAGGGGGGGATGGAGTTTTCCTCCGCATCACCGTGTGGCTAGGCAAATCAGCCCTGGCCTTTTCTCTCCTGCATCAGAGGAGAAGCCCCCATGAAGTCCCTCAGGTTCCGTGGTGGCCCCTCCAGTCAGATCCCCTCCCAAACCCTCTGAATCACTGGCTCTGGGAATCACTGGCTCCCTGGTCCTCACACTCCATCCCAGACTATTGAGACCAACGACCTTGAGTGCCTGTCATGCTCCTCATGTCCCCCTTTAGGGAAACTGGCCAGAGTGGGGGATCACAGCCAGATTGCAGGTCATGGGCAAGGGGCTGAGGGTTCATGTCTGTGAGCAGAGGGGCCTTGAGGGTCCCAGGCAGGGAAAGGCAGTGCCAGGAGTACTATGGAGAGTGGTGGGGTCTGCAGGAACCTGCCACCAACTAGATTGGGCACCCGCTCTCCTGCCGCATGCCTCCTTTCACATCTGTGGCCAGAGTCTCCAACTTTTCCGGAGAAATTGCAGATCTAGATTTTCATATGAAAATGTCAAGACATAATTCAAAGTTTTTGGAGAAGCACTCTGCAAGCCAAATAAAACACATCAGCAGGACGGATCTGGCCAGCACAGCACATTCATGACCTCTGTTTGGTGTCCCCTAACACCCACCCCTGAGCCCCAACCACCTTCAGGGCTGGCAGGGAGGCCTCAGCTTCCAGGGCTCACGCTCCTCCCTTGCCTTCTTCCTGGTCACGGGGCTCTGCCTTCCCCAGAGCTGTCTCAATGCTCAGATGACCCCTACGCAGGAGCCCAACCTCAGTCCACAGCCTCCAGGCTGGTCAGCCTGTGTGGAAGCCTGGTCACTCTTCATGTCCCTCACCCTGCCCAGCTGGTCACGAAGCAGAGGTCCAAGCCTCAGGAAGCCCAGGAACACCAGCCTGCAGAGGAGAGGGGCTTGCTGGGGCTTCATGGCCCTTCTTTGCTGTTACCAAAGCTCATGTTTAAATACAATTACTTTCTGCCCCACTCAGGTAACCCAGTTGGCACACCCTGTCAGGGACCAAGTCCCATGGCCTTTAAGGAAATCCCAGCATGGGATAGCCTGTTCTTCAGAAGTGAAAGGCAGTTAGTAACTTTGCTTCTCATTAGCTATGGGGCCTCAGAAGATCACTTAGTTTGGATGGCCTCAGTTTCTTCATCTGTAAAATGGGAACATTATTTCATACTAGATAAAAAGGGACACAATTAGAAGAATTAGATAAATTCCTTCCCACCTTCACCCATGTGCAGAAATCCTGGAAGAAGAAGAAGAGAAGGAGAAGGAGATGGAGAAGGAGAAGGAGAAGTAGATGGAGAAGGAGAAGGAGAGGAGAGGAGAGGAGAAGTAGATGGAGAAGGAGAAGGAGATGGAGAAGTAGATGGAGAAGGAGAAGGAGATGGAGAAGGGAAGGAGATGGAGAAGGAGATGGAGAAGGAGATGGAGAAGGAGAAGGAGATGGAGAAGGAGATGGAGAAGGAGATGGAGAAAGAGATGGAGATGGAGAAGGAGAAGGAGATGGAGAAGGAGAATGAGATGAAGAAGGAGAAGGAGATGGAGAAGGAGATGGAGAAAGAGATGGAGATGGAGAAGGAGAAGGAGATGGGAGAGGGAGGAGATGGAGAAGGAGATGGAGAAGGAGATGGAGAAAGAGAGAGATGGAGAAGAGAGAGGAGATGGAGAAAGAAATGGAGATGGAGAAGGAGATGGAGAAAGAGATGGAGATGGAGAAGAAGAAGGAGAAGGAGATGGAGAAGGAGATGGAGAAGGAGATGGAGAGGAAAGGAGATGGAGAAGGAGAAGGGGATGGAGAAGGAGATGGAGAAGGAGAAGGAGATGGAGAAGGAGAAGGAGATGGAGAAAGAGATGGAGATGGAGAAGGAGATGGAGAAGGAGATGGAGAAGGAGATGGAGAAGGAGAAGGAGAAGGTGAGGAGATGGAGAGAAGAAGGAGATGGAGATGGAGATGGAGAAAGAGAGGAGAGGAAGGAGAGGAGAGAAGAAGGAGGAGATGGAGAAGGAGAAGGTGATGGAGAAGGAGAAGGAGAAGAGGAAGGGGAGTTAACATTTACTGAACCTATGATGCATGAGGCACCTTGACAAGGGCTTACAAATGTCATCTCAACTCACCCTCCAATCGCCCTTGCAGAGTACCATCCCACTGTCCACGCAGCCCCCATTTCCACTTCACAGATGAGCCTATTTGTCCCTGGAAGGGCCCAAGATTTGAACCAAGATTCAAATTTGGTCGGTCTCAACATCAAACCTAGAAATCCCAGGGCAGGACCTGGGGCCACCCGGCCTGCTGCAGTGACTCCCCCCCACCCCGCAGTGCTTTCAGTACCCCGGCCCTGAACCGATACTCCCCCGCAAGGAACACGCATTGGCCCTAGGCTCCAACATATGTGGGTCCAGGCTCCTGCGCCCTCCTCAGGGGCTGCCTGCCTCTGCCACCAGCCCATACTTCCTGTCTGTGCCACAGGGGCGCCCAACCCAGTGCTGGCCTCCTCCTCTCGGTGTTGCAGGCGGCCTGCCAATGCCATTCCATGGCTTCAGTGGAAGCTGTGGACAAGAAAACACTCCACCATTCACTGCCTTCTTGGCCCAGCCAACTCCTTCTCATCCTTCAGAGCCCAAGTTCAGACATACGTCATACTGAGGGCTGTGCCTGGCAACTCCAGCTCCCCCAGGCTGGGCTGAACGCCTCCCTGGGCCACACCAGTACCCACCTTGGCCTTGATCTCATGCTTTTTTGGAGAGTCACTCTACAGAGAGGGGCACCATCAAGCCAAGGTAAGGCAGCTCTCCGCGGGCCAGTGCCTTAACCTGAGGGTCACAGCAGCTGTCCCTGGAGCCCCTGGTCCTTGCCTCTAATGCCGCCCCCCTCCCGATGCCACCTTCTGATGCCACCCTGTACTACTGTTTCCCACTCTCAAACAAACCACACCCTGCTGGGAGGCCCTGGGGCTGCAGAGGCTGTGAGGACAGAGCCTGAAGTCTGTGCTGGGGCCCCACCCTGAGCTCTGAGAGAACCCCCGAGTTGAAGCCCCCAGCCTCTGGGTTGCACTTTGCTCTCCGTGTGGCCGCAGGTCCCAGGCTGGGGACTGGGCCACCTTCCCCTTTCTCCTGCTTTACTTTCATGCCCAGCTCCGAGTGTCTTCTCATCAGGGCCTGTGCGTGTCTCTTCTCAGGGCTGAGCAGAGCTGAAGGGTCCAGGAGTCCTGGCTACCACCAGGTGACATCCCATGGCATTCTTAGCATGGGAGGTGATGCAGTGAAGACGTCTTGTCAGCTGGGGGGGGGACAAGATGACCATTTAAGCCATGTCAGAGCAGGGCACTCACTCAAAAATGTACAAAGGTGTCTTCCAGCTGTTGGGGAGGGCTTGGGCCGCCCAGGGGCACAGCGCCCCCTGCTGGCTGACTTAGCTCACAAGCTTTCCTCTGCTGCATCTCCCCCAGATTCCAGAGCAGAGGAGTGGTGGGCGGGTTGGGAGTGGGATGGGGTGTGCATGCATGGGCCATTTCTCACTCTCTCACATATACACACTCTCTGACACCTCTCTTGAGGACCTCCTGTGCCCACTGGCACCACCAGCAAACCAATTACATAGCCAATCAACAAATTCACAAACTGCTGTGTACACACACTGGCCCAGACTTACCTTACCCAGATGTCCTCGACCTCCACTCCCTGTGTTCGACTTGCCAGAGTCCTCCTGTCCCACCTTCCATGGCCCCCACCCTACAGAACCGGCCCTTATGCCTTTCCTCCTCGTCCAGGTTCTCACGCCCCCAGCAGGACACACACCCAGGGCCCAACCAAGTGACCTGGCTCTGGACCCTCCTGCACCCATCCATCCTGCACACCGCCCACACTCTATCCCTCTTGCCGAAAACGCTGCAGCGCTCTCACCACCGGCGCCATGACCTCCAGGGCTTCCCTGTCCTCAGAAAGAGCCCAGGGGAAAGCCTTGGGCGATTGGACCCAACCTGCAGACGCAGCCCTGCCTTCCTGACTCCCACTCACACCTGCCCTCTAAGCAAACTTCAGCAGCACAGCACCATTCCCGGAAAGCACCTTTCGCAGCAGCCTCCACCCACCTCCACGGCCCCCACCTGTGCAGGTGCACTCAGCCTCACAGAGCCCCCACCTCCCCCACGGCCCTGGCCCCTCGCTCCTGTGGAAGACTCATGCCAAGGCCCTCTTGTCCATTCCCATTGCACGTGGATCCACCAGGCCACTCGCCTCTTCACTTGAGCCCCCCCACACCCAGAGTACCCATGCCCCGGACACCCTCTGTGGTGCCCCACCCTCCCACCCGCACTCAGGGTTCTGTGCAGAAAGGAGGGATGCAGAAAGCATGGTGAACACAGGCCTTGATGCCCAGTTTCCCTGGAGAAGCCTTTCAGAGGAACCGCTTTCACACGGCAGCTTTGGTCCTCTAGGGAGGGCAACGGCTGAGGAGGGGGCAAGATGGGGCAGCCACCGAGACCATTGTTCACGCCTTGGCTGCTGGAGCCAGACCCCTATCCCAGTGCCCCTTATCCGTTGGAGAAGGCCGCAGGAAAACAAGGTCTGGTACCTGAGGAGCCCAGTGACCTGTTTGAGCAGCTCCCCTCAAGCAGAAGTTTCCCACATGACCTTCCAGCCGGGCCCTGGCTTTCCTGCCTCCGCAGCAACCGCAGCCCCTCGCCTGGCACTGTGTCTTGGCCCAGTCACAGGGGAGGGGAGGAAACGGGGAGGTAGGGAGAGGATGTGCAGGCCTGGCCTGGGCTCCCAGCCGGCAGCGGCCCTTCTGTAAGGACTTCTGGGCCCTCTGGGTCCTCTGAACACCTCTTTCCACCACCCAGAACTGGTCAGGGCCTGCACGAGTTTGGGGACCCAGCGGGCTACACCACATCACTAGGATGCTTCGAAGCAGCTGTGTGATTCCAGGCAAGTGTCAGGACCAGGGGTGCATCATGCCCTCCTGGCTAAATCAAGCTTAGAGGGCCCACATGGAGATCAGAGGGGGAAATGCACACTCAGGCCCAGGAGCAGAACCTGGCATCAGCGAGAGGAGTTCCCTTCTAGCACATTCTTGGGTATCGCCTCCACCCAAGGTCTGTTTGTCCCCACATTTGAGTTTCCTGGGTTCTTATGTTGGGCCCAGTGGTGTAGTCTCTGCCCAGCTGGACGTCAGCCTCGCCTCAGCCTCAGGGGCCCGGTGCCACCAACTATGTCTGCTGACCATGACTCTGAGCAGTACTGGCCCCTCTCTGAGTCCTGGGAATGGTGCACTTGTCTACTACCGGTGTCTCCACTCCCGAGAACCTTCCTCGCCCATCCTACTGGGTCATCCAGGACTTGCGGCCCTCTCTGGCCTTCCGACAGGCTCTATGGCAAGCCCAGGCTCTCCACCCTCTCACTCCCAGCCCCGCACAGGGTCAAGGCACCTTAGCAGGGGGTTGGCCAAGGGTGGCAGGTTTCCTCTATGAGACTTTGTGGGGAGGTTGGAGGACCTGCCAGCAGCCTGGCTTCTCATCCCATGCCCTAGGCCCTTTGAAGGGAGCCCCTGACCTGCCCCGCCCCGGTGGCCTCTCCACATCTTGCACTATTGCCTCGCCTCCTGTACAGACCCTCACACCTCCCAACCCTGTGGTCGTGCAGAGGCCTTGCCACTCATGGGCCACACCTGCCATGTCCTTGGAGTCTTAGGATGCAGGTGCTGAGAGTTCAGTGTTGCCTGCAAAGGTCTCCCTGGAGGGGTCCCTCCCCCTGAGGCCTGGAGGCTTGGGTCTATATACATGCGTCTACATGGGGTATGACTGGTTTCCAGAACCTCAGAGCCCAGCCCACCTGTTCACATAGACCACAGCAGCTGACCAATGACAGTGAGGTCAATCAGGCTCCTCCTCACTCTGAGGCCACCCTGCTGTGACTCTGTCCTCAATCTTTGATTCCTCCTTCTTACAGCCCAGCTCCCCCACTGGACTCAGTCCTGGGAGTTGGGATCTGGCTGTGACCTCCAACTCGCCCCAGACTATGCCTTGGACTTGGTCCAGTCCGTGCTCAGGTGGGCCATCCAGAGCCACTTTGGGCCTCTCAGAGCCCGTTTCCTTTGGTAGTTGGTGCTGTGGACAGAGAGGGGTCTGGAGGAGAGGGGGAGCTGAGACATGCAGGGTGCTGGTGCCAGGAATGGCGGGCGCTGAGCCCATTGCTGCCTGGAACCACTGGCTGCCTCCTCTCTGGAGCTTGTCTTTGCCACAGTCTGTGAGCCTGGGGCCCACATCCCGTGGAGCACCTTGGCCAGACCCAGGCAGCAAAGGTGAGGTTGGCCCACAGAGGGACCTGTGGACTCTGGCCGCCCCCCATCCCAGGCTCACTCTGCCACACAGAAAGCACGGAAGCCCCCTGGCACTGGGACTAGAGCCCGAGGCATCTCTTGCATTGTCCTGCGGGTTATAAAAAATATTTAATGTGACATCTCAATTCTTTTCAAACAACATGAAGTGACATCTACAGGGCACTTTCGTAATGCTGAACATCTTGGTCAGCAGTAGAAATGCCTCCAGTCATTGGGCTGATGCCTAATATACAGATGTCAGGTGCCAGGGAATCCAACTTAGGGACTGAGATCCTCATGTGGGAATGGTCCTGGGGGCTGTCAGAGGCAGGGCCGTCACTCGCAGGTGAGCAAGTGTGCACATCTGGCTTCATTTCCATGACTCAGGATCACACTAGGCAGCATTCAGGCCCCAGGACGGATGGGAGTCGCAGGCTCCTACCCTTCTCTTGGCCCTGGAAACATGAAGGCCTCCCATGCCTCCTCCAGTAACACCCGTGAGTGCCACCTGTGAGTAACTGGAACACAGTAGGTGCCCAGTGAATACTGATAAGTGCCTGCTGACCAGAGCCCTAATCGGGGAGTGCAACTCCCTGGCAGGCTGGATACCATCTGTGTTGGCCCACATGTGCACCAGCCTCGTCTCAGCTGGGATAATCGCGTCCGGACAACAGGAAAGCTTCTCCCCGTTCCCCTGCCAGGTGGGCCCAGTGCCAGAGCCGCGATCCAGGGCGTCTCTGCCAAGTTTCCAGGCTCCCATCAGGCACCGCTCCCACCCAGGGGGGACCCTGCACTGCCTCACTTCTTTAGAGACAGATCAAATTGGAGAGTTGGCTTGCATTGAAGACAAGGCCTATATTGTTTACAACATTTTTGGGGAGAGGGAACAAATTATTTTCCTTCTTGTCCATGGGATGCCGATAATGAGCTCTGGGGGAACCACTCAGAGGCACCTGTTGCGGATTCCCAGGGCAGGGCGAGTGGAGATGGAGCAACTCCGCCCACAGTGCAGCCTCCTGATTTAGAAACGAAAGTGCAGCATGGGTTCTCTAAAGTCCAGCGGCAGCAGCTTGCAGGAGACAGTGGGGCGCTCACGGTGCCCTGAAAGTCACACGAGATAGAGGTCACAGTGGACGATGCGTGCTGAAGACACAGCAGGAAGCGCAGGTCTCGACTCAGCCCAAGGGTGCTTCTCCCCAGGGCCTGCAGTCCTGAACTCCTGGGCATACTCGTCAGGGCCAAGGGGAGAGGCGGGCTCACGGCCCTAGGTCTGGGGCCCCCTGACACACCCACACAGTGGTGGAGCCTTGAGGGCACGCTGCTGCCTGCTGTAGGTGTCCCAGGGAAGAGGGCATGGGGATCTGTGCCTGTCCCCCATTGGAATGCCTCCCCGACAGAGAGCACTGCATGCTGGGTATCTCTGGGGGAATTCCACCAGGACCCTGCACAGAGGCTTCCCTAATGCACTGGAGCACGAAGCAAGGATAGTCTGCCTGTCCCAGGGGCACCCTGTCTGGAGAGAGTGACCGTGGCACTGGCCATCCTGTCAGTGGAGAGCCTCAGGAAACCGAGGAAGTGAGTCTCCAGAGAAGGTGACAGCTCAGGTGAGCCTCATGTGATGATCTGTAAGAAAAAAATTTTCACGAGGGGCATGAGTTGACCACAGGATGTAGGACATGTGGGGGAGCTTCTATTTATTTTATTTTATTTTTGGCTAAAAAGAAAAAGAAAAGTCCCCGCTCAGCTTTACCATCCAGATTGCATTCAGCAGAGGCTCAAGGAAACTGTGTGTGCCGCCCTGGGTGGAGGAAGCCTCTGGTCCCTCCTCCCTGCAAATCTGGATACCAGTGTCCCTCTCACTGAGGCCTTCCCTGACTCCCCCGACCCCGCACCCCATTTCCCTTCCCTGCCCTCCCCTCTCTGCAGCCTGATCATCATGGACACAGTATGGGCTCCACTTATTTGTGGGGACTGCCAGCCCATCCGTGGCAGCACCTTGCTTTCACAGGGCTCATGGACCTGAGCTCTGCTCTGAGTGCCTTCCATGTGCAGTGTTCATTCATTTTGGTTCCTTCAGCACCTTCTCATTTTACAGGTGGGGAAACAGGCCCAGAGAGGCTAACTGACTTGTCCAAAGCAACCAGCTGGTGTGAGGCAGAGCAAAGACTCCATCCAGCCTTCCTGACCCTAGGGTCTATGTAGCTAACTCCGGGGCCATAGTGTCTATAAAATGTTAACATTATCTAAAGTCCGGGATTTTTGCGGTTGCGGTGTTCCCAGAGCAGAAAACAGTGGGTGGCACATGAGAGCTTCATAAATGTTTGTTAAATGAATGAATGTAGACCGTCTCCCCCAGCCCTCCTGACACTGGGTTTTCAACCCCCCAATACACACGCATTACAGTGAGAGACCTTTATCATCTTAGATGCACTGAACCACGTGGCATTTCAGCCGGGGGGGCCCCACCAGCTGTGTCATAAGCCTCTGGGGCCTGTGAAAACAGCACACCCCAAACACTCAAGTATGGATCAGCCCAAACTACCAGGAAGCAATATTGGGTGCAGACAGCAGGATCTTTGGGCCAAGCAGAAGGCATTTTCTTGCCCCTTTCTCCTTCTACCCACAGTTCTCTCCCCTTCCCAGAACAACGTGGCAGTCAGAAGCCTCTGTAGAAGCCTCATTGAAGAGAAGACAGTCTGCTACTAGAAACTTTAGGGTTAGCACTGGGGTTGAATCCCAGCTTTCCACTCAGAAGCTCTATGATCTTGGGCAAATGTTCCAACCTCTCTGAGCTCCAGATCCCTCTGAATTGATAGCAGGGTCGGGTTTCTCCTTGAGAAGTAACTTTCTAACACCTTGGCATACACACTCTCTTGGCCTGTGTCTTGAACCACAGGGCCAGTTTCAATCTGGAGGCAGCAGCAAGGCCCCTGGACAACCCCTATGTTAAAAGTCCCCTTGCCACTGCCTCCAGCCACCTGTCTGCCATTCCCCAGGCCTCGGTGCTATTCTGTGGTGAGCACGGAAGCATCCTTGCCCAGCCTCAGTTTTTATTTATTTATTATTGCCAGCTTCAGTTCTTAAAATCTTACCATTTTCTTAGAGAAAGGTATATTTTTGACAACTTCTCGGCTGTTACCTTACATCAAGGTGTCGTATACACATTGCCAACACGAAAGATGCTTTTCAACATAAAAATCTATTTTGATGATGAAAAGGCTGTGGAGAATCCCTTTGGAAATTTCATCCGCCAGTACTCAGAGGGCTCTTGGATTTGACTAACACAGAGGAATCTCCTCTTGGTAAAGAACCTCAGATCTAGACGTTGTCCCAATGGAAAAAAAGAAAAAAGAATTTTTTCCAACATTCCTTTACAAGGAAGCTGGCGCTTGGGATATGATGCCCACTTCACTGGACAAACCAAAACATCTTGATAAGTGGAAATATTTTTTCAAATAACCTGCTGTTGGAAATGTTTTAAAAAATAAACACAGTTCTGTAACCTATGTCAAGTTCAGTGGTAAGCTTGTATAAAAGTACTTAAAGAACTTAGAAAGTCAATTGTCATCTAGGAACCAGTAAACTCAACATAAGTGGTGGTTCAACCAGAGAGCTTAGGTTTTTCAAATGTACTTTTAACTTTTTTGTTAATTTTAAAATGTACTTTTAATTTTCTGAAATGAGTTAACTTCTTAATAAAATCCAAATAAAATGCCAAATATATTATGTATTAAAGGTTGGCATAAAATAATTTCCACGTGTGTGAAGTCTGCACCTATTTATCAGTGGGGACTATGATCTTTCAGAAACTGGAAACCTCCTGACAACTTTAGCGTCTTGCTCTGCAAATTGGGAATGACGGCACCTACCTCTCAGAGTTGACTGTTCACTTCCCCTGCCCCACATTCCAGGTGAACCCCCGACAGTGGGGGCTTAGTTCCCCAAGCCAGGATTTAGGCCCAGGTGTGTGGGTCCCTACGCCACATCCTAAGTGACAGCATGCAGACTCTGCCTCTGAAGACAGCCCTTCCCTCCCTCCCTTCTTCCCTCCCTTGACTCCCACCTCCGCGTGGAGTATCTAGTGGGCACTGGTCAGGGTCAACGCTTTAGGACTTGGTGATACAACAGTGAGCAAAGTCTCTGTCCTCACAGCACTTACCATGTGGAACAAGAAGAAAGATATTAAAGGAACACACTGATGTCTAAAGTTTAATGCAAATACAATAAAAGCAGAGACAGTTGAGTCCCAGGCCTTTTCCACCCTTCCCCCTTTTCAAAGGAATCCCATCTGCTTTGCGTGCAGGCTTCTCTCCTTCTACCCCAGCCCAGACGGGGAATCAAATGGGGGAATCAAATGGGGGGAATCAAATGAGGTCTCGCCATCTTGCAGCCTCAGTGGAGACTGGCCACTGCCCCCTGTCCACAGTGCAAGCAAGCTAAGTGGGCTTGGGTCTGATCAGCAGCCATAGGCCACACTTCTTCCAAACCCATGTGTGGAGGCAGGCAGGTGCCCTACTGTGGCTGTGGGGCAGGACTCAGGGGATGGACCAGCTCCAGGAATGGGTATGGAGCAGATTCACATGGCCCGGGTCAGATTCATGTCGCAGCCTGGTGGGCAGTTTGACCATGCCAGCACCAGAGCGCAGGCCTGCTGCGGAAGCTGGAACCTGTGGGCTGGGCCGCCAGGCTTTGGGATTGCAGAGGAACACACCCACCACTCGGGGTGGGGCTTCGTCCACAGAGCTGCCTGGCAGAGAGTGGGGTTGGTTGGGGGAGCAGCAGAGCAGTCAGGAATGATGAGGACGAGGTGGTCCTCAAGCCTGGTCCATCAGCTGCGGCAAGCCCGGTTTGGGGACTTAAGGCGGCTGCACCCTCGTAGTGGTTATTACATGGGTTTTCAGAACCAGTCTTAGGATCAATCCCACTCCTGCTCCTTCTCAGCTGGGTGACCTTCAGCGAGGCTTCCTCATCTGTAACTTGGGAACAGTGACACATGCCTTACAAAGCTGGCTTGAGAATTGCAGAGATGGTGAAATATAAACCTCAAACTAGAGCAAGTGGGGAGACAATGGTCACTGCTGCGAGCAGACGTATCAGCAACGGCTGTGGTGCATGGCAGAGCAGCGCCCACCCCCCCACAGCATTGTTCCAGCGTGGCTGAGTAGGCTGTGCGGGGCCAGCACATTCTCACCCTGCCCACCTACCAGGGCCTGTTTGTGTTAATGTCACAGCTCTGAAGTATCATCACCAGAGGCCATGAGATTTCAAAGGAGCTTCCTTTGCAAAGCCACATTGCTCTATCCATAATTAGCGCCAGTTTTCATAAGCATGATGATGAGGCCAGAGGAGCTGCCCCTGCGGGCTGGTTTGTTAGTGTAAAACATTCCTGGGGCTTCTGCATAGCCTGGGCCTTGCTTCTCCCGCCCTCGCTCCCCGTGGCCCCTGCCCTCAGCAGCCCCCAGGCCCTCATTAAGGGATTAGCGACATGGACCATGCAATGCCTTGGCCATCTGCTCCAGCACTGCTGCGCTCTCTGCTCTGGGCCCCTAACCTTATCAGCAGTCCTCGCGAAATGTTTGTGCTGCAAAAATCAAAGCGGGGCTTGGGCGGAAATTATAGACCAATGGTGTCATGAGCTAATTAAAGACTACAGGGTCACACACAAGGGAGAGGACACAGATTTCTCCCACTGTCTGTCCTTCTGCTAATGGGACATTGACAAGCACAGACCAGGCGGAATGCTGAGAAAGCCAACAGCCCATGAGAGTGTGATAAAGGGTGACAGCGACAGGCCTTGCTTCACCAAGTACAGATTGGGGGACACTCCTACTGGGGCCCAGCACCCCTGTCACAGAGGGTGTGGCTGCAGGGCCTGGTGGCAGGCTAGGAGCACACCCCAGCAGCCATCCAGAGCCCGAGGGAGGGGGTCTGTGGGGGGACAGTCTCATGTTAATGGCAACACGTTTATGACCTAGGAGGACGTTTAGGACAGTTCTGAATGTCTACCTCTTCATCATCAAAATATAGATTCAAATTCAAGAATAATCCTGAATAATGGAAAATAGACAGACAGAGAAAGAGCAAAAGGTAACCTTGAATAGCTTCAACTGTTGTTCTCTGTTTACCAGGAGGCTGTGGGCTTCTTGGAGGCCTTGGCTCCCTCACATGCGAGGTGGCGGCGTTGGGTATCTGAGTGAGTGGTGGGAACTCTTACCCTTGCACATGGGGTGAGATAATACCCCCAGGTACCATCTGAGTGTCCTCTCCTCCTCCACACTCACCCCAGTTCCCAGCCCCAGGCAGATGGACCAGAGACTCCACTGCTGAATCTAACATAAAGGCTGCAAATGTGCGACCACTAGGGTCAATATCTGGTAACTTAGGTCCCGACGAGAGCATGTGGCATGGATTCCTGCACAGAGGGTGATCCTATACTCAGGGACTGGCTCCAGAGCTTCCACAGGCGAGGAAAGGGGTTGCAGGAGCACACCGCCCCCCAAGCAAGCGTGATCCCTGCCAGCACTAGCGGTGCTATAGTAGCCTTGCCTACTCCCCCTGTGGGCAGGACCCCCAGTGGTGGCACATGTCATCCAGTTTGGAAAGATCATCAAGCCTTAAGACTGGGCAGCACCCCCCATTCAACGCACCCATGTGGCCAGCCCCGCTAGGGGTCCAGGACACTCCTCAGCCTCCCTCAGTGGAGGGTGCGGGGTATTTGACGAAGGACTTCCCTGGCTGTCGGGGAGTGCTGGAAGCAGATGCATATGGTGCAATTCAATAACTTTCTGGGGGAGACCTGAGCCGCTCCCCCTTCCTTCTGCCATTCTCCATGCCCGCTTTTGTTGAGCATGATTCTCAGTTTCTTTTTCACTCAATCAGCCTTCTCCGGCAGAGGAACATCTACTGCTTTCCAGGACAGGCTTCTCAAACTAAGGCCCGCAGACAAAATCCAGCCTGCTGTCCATTTTCATCAATAAAGTTTTATCGAAACAGCCAGGTTCATCTGTTTATGCATTGCCTATGGTTACTTTCAGGGTACAATGGCAGGGTTGAGTGGCAACAGAGACGCTATGGCCTGGAAGCCATATTTACTATCTGACTCTTATAGAGAAAGTTTGCTGTCTCCTATCCTAGGAGGTATAAAAAAACTATTTTAGTTTAGCTTCATAACGTCCCTTGGCAATAGATCCTGACTTTCATTTGAAGGAAAGCCACTAAGGTTTGGCAAAGTCAAATAGAACCCAGGTGTTAGAGAGGGGAGGTGGGTCTCAAACCCACATGCATCAACTCTAAAGGCTGTCCTCTTGGCGTTTGCATCTTTGGCAGAATAAGCCACCCAGCCTGACCTCCAAATTGACCTCAGTGGTCAAGCTCGCCTTGATTCCTGCCTGTTTCCCAGGCCTGTGCTCCAGGCTTCTCTGTCAACCACCCCATCAATTCAATACATTCATTTTCTACTGAAGTCAGCCCACACCTGTGCAGAAACGGAGTTCGAGCAATTAGGTGTCTTGTCCAAAGTGATAACAGATGGGAAAAGACAGAGCTGGGATTTAAGCCCAGCTCCTCTGACCCTGACAAGCACAGGACTCGCTAGCCCACACCCCTATCAAGGAGCAGCATTGCTCTTCTAAACCCTCAGAAATGGGTCACCTCCCAGATGCCGCGTGAGTGTCCTGACACCCGCCCCTCACTCTCCTCCCCAGCCAGCGCTCCTCTGATGAATTTTCCCAAGACAGCCTCTTACACTAATGCCTGCCTTCCTGAGAAACACCTTCAAACCACAGAGGACCAAGTGGGTTCCAGAAATGAAAATGGAGTGTTTCACCATGTGTGAAGCAGTAAGGAAGGGGAGAGGTGGCTTGGAGAATGCAGTTAGCCTGCGGTGGGCAGCCTGACATGTCAGGCCCCAGGACAGGAGGGCACAGGGGTCTCCAGTCACAGGAGGTCCTTCCAGGGACAAGGCCTAGTTGAGGAATGAGGCAGAGGGCCAGATCCCAGCACACCTGCCAGACCCCACACCCGGGGCCTTGAGGTGCCAGAGATTTTCTTCCAATGCCTAAAGCTTTGCTCTCTGAGCCTAAAGACATGTGGACGGGACAGGGCAGGACAGGTGTAGACTTGATGTCCTTCCCTTTGTCCCCTGAGCCACACCCGCCAGACATGGGCTGGCTGCACAGATGGGCTGGACACTCAGGGGGAAGGTCAGACTTCCCAGTTTGGGACCCTGACTTTGCTGTTCACTGCCAGGTGTCTTTGTCCCTTAGCTGTCACTGTGTTCCCCAGGTGTGTGTCCCCCTCAGAGGCTGAGCGGCTCCTCCAGTGGGAGCATTAGGAGAAGGAAGGAGAGTGTTCTGCAGGTCCGCTCTGCTGTGACTGCGTGTGGCCGAGTGCCCCACACTCTGTGCACGGGGCTACCTGTCTCCCCTATTACAGCTGAATATGCTGACCGGGAGATTCCAGATCTAGGTTCCCCTGGTAGTGAAGGTGACCCTGCGGCTCCATCTCATGGGTGTGGCTCCCTGAGGCAGACTTTCACCCATGAAAGACTTGTCAGAGATCAAGAGAGCAGAGCACTGAAGCGGAGCTGCCCCTCTAACCCGGCTCTGGCCGACCTCAGGAATCCAGAGGCTCCCCACTTACCTCCTCCCGTGTTCCAGGGCTAAACCTTTGGCTTGACACACACACCTGCCTGCATTTAGCACCTCCAGTCATCAGCCCTGCTCGAATCAAGTTGCTCATCGGCCAGGGAAGTGGCGGAGGTGACCGTTCCTGACCAGTCACCAGCCCCACTCCTGGCTGGGAGCAGTGGGGGATGGAAAAGTCATTTTCTCAAGCATTAGATGGAGGCTGGAGGGGAGCAGGCACGCGCTATAGTGGGCTTTGGGGACACAGATTCCTTGTTCTGGATGAGTGGTCGTGAGGTGATCACCATTTCCTCATCTATAAAACAGAAAAAGAACCTGAGAGTGACCTTATGACCTCATTGTGGGGCACACACAGGAGGGGTCAGTCCTGTGGTGGGCGCTGCCCCTCCACGGCAGGTGCTCCAGCAGTGATGGTCTCATCCATAGTTGTGGCAACCCCCCAACGCCCCTGCCTTATCTTGTAGTCATTGTCATCCGCACCCTCCCTGTCATTAACCTCCCCACGCCCCACGCCCTCCCTTTCACTTCCTGGCCGGGCAGTCCATGCCAGCTCTCTGGCAGCCCATGAAAATCTGGACAATGATTGGAGAGAACAGTAATGAATACAAATTGTTCTCCGGGCACCGCAGAGCCTCTCTTGGGTGATGCGGCCTCTGGGTGCTAACCGTCCTTGATCCCTCCTGGAACAGCTGTCAGGCCACCGAGGCTGCAGGCTTGATGAAGATGGATGATGGCCTGCGCCGGGGTGATGCTGTACGAATTCAGAGCTCAGCGTTTAATCAGAGCTCTGCTCTCTGCCAGAGCCGAGTAATTGGAGGCAGGTGCTAAGCGCAACTGGAATAAAATATGGAGTTAATAAGGACAGTCAACAAGGATGTTACAAGTCCCCTGTCCAAGTTTTCAACAGGAATTGGAAGCCAACTTGGAGGCCTCAGAAACTGTGAGTTAATTTCCTACGTTTCTCTTCAAAAACAAGTACAATCAATTTTAGGGTTATTTTTGAAGCTTTCGTATTTTCACATTTGTGATTCAAAAATAAGATGGTCAGAAAAGCAGCACACGTCTAAGATACCCGTGATGGACTACAGGGAACACCCGCTCCGTGCAGGCCCAGACACTCCTCTCCCTGCCTTCATGCTCCCACGCAGCCCCAAAGTCCTCCAATCTGCCTCTCTGGCTGTCCCCTTATCTCCCAGACCATTCCTCCCAGCTGCCGCACCCCTCATCTCGTATCATCCAGGCCCTGGCTACCAGGGCAGTCTTGGTAGAATTACGTACACTCCCTGCAGAAAGTCCTATCCTCTCCCAGGTAGAGCTAAGCCCCAAGTCTCCATGGCCTGGCCCGAGCTGGCCCCCAGCCTTATCTCCCACTGCTCCTGTTCCCTTTTGCTGCTCCAGTCATGCTGAAAATCTTCCGCCTGCCCGGAGGGTCCTTGCCACTCCACTCAATACATTCTCTCCCTGGACTGCAAGGGTCTTCTTCCCTTCTTCATCGGCATGCTCAGATAGTGCCCCAAGACCTGTCCCGAGCCTCGTGCCTGCTTCCTGTGCCCACTCATCCCACCAACAGCATTGTCCATCACATCACACCCTCCACAGGCTGCTGCCAGGGTCCTGTCTCCCATCCCACTACACTCTGCAGTGCCCAGGTCAGACTGTGATGCCGCAGGACTGCACCCAGCACAACACCTGCACCCCACGAGGCACCAGGGAGGCACTGGACCTGCCCGAGGCTGTTCTTGTATTATGTGCTATCACTTACTAGCCAACATGATCCCTCAAAGCTGCACGGGTGACTTTGGCATGGCCCGTGCCCACCTTCTTCATCCTCAAAACAGTCCCAGTTTGTGATTTCATTTCATAAATGACCATCCACCCTTCAACCAAAGACCAGAACTATAAGAGGCAGATGAATGACGGGAAAAGAGATTCAAGCCTGAAACCCTCCCCCGCCCAGCCAGCAAGGCTGCCTCGAGTGCCGTCTCAGGCTCAGTCTGCAGTGAAGTGACACCTGGTAAGCATGGGCTGTGGATTGTCCCCCTCACCAGCTAACACACCTGGAGTATACAGTCACCTGGAGAAGAGCCTCAGGTTGGCCCACCTCAGTGCCAAGGGGACTCGAGATCCATGAGACCCAGCTCCCATGGGAGGGGACCATTCTGCATTATCCACAAAGTTGGAGTGCATGGAGCTGCCATATGATCCAGCAACCCCACTGCTGGGTCTAGACCCAAAAGAATCAGTTTATCAAAGCAATATCTGCACTCCCATGTTTATTCCTGCACTATTCACAAGAGCCAACATGTGGAATCAAGTTCAGTGTCATCAGTAACTGAATGGATAAAGAAATGAGTGGACAATGGAATACTATTCACCCGTAAAAAGAATGGAATTCTGACATTCATGCCACATGGATGAGCTCGGAGGAGATCATGGTAAGTCCAATAAGCCAAGCGCAGAAGGACAAATATCGCATTCCACTCATATGTGGAAGCTTAAAAAGTGGGTCTCAGGAAGATAGAGAGCAGGTTGGTGGTTACCAGTTGCCAGGAAGGTCAGGGGGGAGCAAAGGATAAAGAGAGGTTGACTGATGGGTACGAATATACAGTAACATGAAATAGACAAGACTTCATGTTCGGTAGATCAATATGGTGACAATAGTTTAAAAAATCTATTACACATTTTAAATTAACTAGCAGAGAATAATGGGAATGTTTCAAGCATAAAGAAAAGACAAATATTTAAGGTGATGAGTATCCCAATTACCTTGATTTGATCTTGACATATTACATGAATATTTCAAAATATCATACCCCTAAAATATGTATAACCATTATGTAGCAATAAAAAAAGTTGGAGTCCAACTTCCCCCAAGGCACCCCAGGGAAGGGGTTTCAGGGTGAGCAACAGCTCATAGGTCAGAAAGCCCCCTCTAAGTCTTGCCAAGACCCTCCTGTCTCTGGCGGGGGGCTACAGAGCTACCCTGGAAGTAAATGCTCCCTTCCCCACTGCTCAAATGCAACAGTCCCTTCTGGACATGGTTCCAAGCCCATCTCTTTCCTGCTCAGCCACAACGCCTCTTCAGAGGACCTTAGTGGGGTCTGAGCAGCACCGAGGAGGCCTCACTCCATTCGGGCAGTTCTGCCTCTATGGAAGACAGCAGCTCAGAGAGCAAGGAAGTGCCCTCTGGAACCCTCTGTGGCTCTGGCTCACACCCAGCCATGGCCTTCCCTCTCTCCAACCCAAGTCTCTGATCACGTGAGGGGCTTTGCACACAATGTCCCTAATTCTCTTGCATCCTTGTCCCCCAAGTCAGAGTGGACTCCACAAAGTGCAATGACTGAGGGCTATGCTCACATGAGGCCCACCTGGGCCTGCTCTTCCCTGCCACTCTTAGGGGAGTGCTCCCACCTCCACAGCATCCCCAGCGCCATCTTCCCTGGCTCCAGGCTCCAGGCTCCATTGCAATCTGAAAGTTCTACAAGCAGCTCAAACTCAGATCCCAAATGGAACTCATTATGGATTCCTCCAAACTCACTCCTCCTCCATCCGCTGCTCCAAAGAATGACGTCACCACCAGCTGGTCCTCACGCCAGAAACCTGGGAATCATTTGAGGTGTCTCTGACCCTCATCTCTACCCCCAGCAATCAGTCGGCATTGCGGCTGCACCGGCCTGAGGGTTCCTGAGCCCAGCCCACCCCCGTGCCCACTGTCATTCCCTGGCTCAGGCTCTCATCTTTTGCCAAGGCTGTTACTGCACCAGTGCCCTCACCGTTTTTCTGATTGTAAGCTGGCTCCCTGCCAGTCCTCCCCCCAGCACAGGTCTCAAGACGATCTTTCTAAAGGTCCAATATGATTGTGTCATTCCAGCTCTAAATCCCTCAAGGGCTTCCCCTACATTTCAAGGAGAACTCAAATGTGGTGACAGCGAGGGAGAACTTCAACACCTGGCTGAGACCGGTTCCTCCTCCTGGGCTGAGACCGATTCCTCCTCCTGGGCGCCATTCCCTCCTGCACACTCAGTACTCCTTTATCTCACTATGACCCCTCGTATTTGGACTCCCTTGTCCTCCATCCTCATCCCTGGGCAGTGCCTCTCAAACCTAAGTGTACATCGGAATCAACATAGGGGCTTGTTCAGGCACACAGAACACTGGGATCCCCCTTGGTGTTTCTGATTATTGAGTTTGGGGTGGGTCCTGAGAATTTGCATTTCCAATGTCAAGTTCATATGATGGTGCTGCTGCTAACCTGGTGGCCACACTTTGAGAGACAGCACCACTGTTAAAAGACTTCAGTAAGAAAGGACCCAAAAATGTTGGCTGAATGCATGAATGAATGAATGAGTGGCATACGTTCTGGCCAGACAAAGTTTTGCAGCCACTCCTTAGTCCTCTGTTGAGTGGGTCTCACGTATGTGAGTAATCTTGAGTGGAATTTCCGAATAAGCTCAAAGAGACAAAGCTACATGCTGCCTTTATCGGGGTTTGGCGGACCCCTGAGTTTCTGTCTGCCGTCAGCTCCTGCTGTGTGCCCTGAGGGTCAGCATCTTTCCCAGACGCAGAGGTGGGAATTGGAGGGCCTGGGCCTGGGACCTCTGAATGCATTCCCGTTACATCATTTGGATTTCTTTATAGACTGGAGAGTTTACAACATCATCAAAACACACGTTTTTGTGATTTTCCAATAGCCCTGATTCCTGCTACCATGTCCCGTTCCCAGGCCACCACCGAGCGCAGCGGACAGATGCCAGCAAGCATCTGAGCTCTCAAATGCACACAGCATGTCCCTTCTCATGGGCGGGGGAGCTTTGGAAAATGGGACACTGGCTGTGAAAGACCCAGAAAGGGCTCTGTGAGGCTGTGGGAGAAGGGGTGAGGGTGGGGCCAGCCTGCCCGGCCAGGCGGTAACTGTGGAGACTCCGTGAGTTTCCAGGGTCGTGATCAGCATGAAGAAGCCCTTGGCACCCAGCACAGCCATGATAACCAGTATGGCTGGTCTGTATCAGCCACCGAGGGCCCGGGCCCCATGGAACTAGCTGGGGTGGTGCTGTTATCCCGCTCCTCAGCTTATGCGGACTAGGAACCCCGTGGTGGTCAGGACACCCAGGGGAGCTGACGGTCTGTGATCACATCACTCTTCCCCTTCAGACCCACCAGGTTGAAAGGGCAAATTCCACCCTTCTTCAGAGAGTTCTCCCTGAGGCCTTGAGATCCTCTGCTCTCTTGGGGCGCTGTTATGGGCTAAACTGTGCTTACAAAAAATTCAGATGTTGAAGTCTCAACCCCTAGTACCTCTGAATGTGACTGAAGATTGGGCATTTAAAGACAAGACTGAGTTAAAATGAAGTCATTAGGGTGAGCCCTGATCCAGTATAGCTGATGTCCATATAAGAAGAGGCGATGAGGACAGAGACACTCAGAGGGAGGACCATGTGAGGACACAGGGAGAAGGCGGCATCTGCAAGGCAGGGAGATAGGCCTCAGGAGAACCGGCCCTGCCGATGCGCTCATCTTGGACTTCCAGCCCTGTGGGAACTATATGGAAAACTGCGGGAAAATGACTTTCTGTGGTTTAAGCCCCCTAGTCTGTGGTTCTTTGTTTCTACAGCTCAAGACGACTAAGACAGAGAGCCCCAGAGCCCTGGCCAGCTCGGGCCTCTCTGCCGGGTGAGGAGCCAAGCTGAGTGCGCCTCCTCAGGGGTGCAGGGGTGTCCCTCAGGCCTGTGCCCGCTGCCTGCTCTGTCTTCCCCCTGGGGAGGCCCCTTCAGCTCTGTCTGCCCCAGCCATCTCAGCCCAGCCCGGACTTTCTATCCCCCACAGGGTGAGCTGCTGAAAATGCAGATGTGCTCATTGAGAAAGCAGTGCTGGCGCAAGGTTTCCAGGCAGTGCTCTGCTGACTGAGATGGGACCCTGTCTGCCTGGCACCCAGCTTCTACTGGCACCAGTGGGCATTCAGTGTAGGCCTCCACTCTGCCCTCCCCCCTCCCCACCTCTCCTATCCAGGTGACTTCCTCACTCCAGTCCCTGTGGGGGCCCAGAAGGAAGCCCCAGGGCTGGGCAGAGGGCTCACTGGATAGTGCAGGCTCCTCCAGAACCCAACTCCCCACTTGCTCCACCCACCAATGCCTTGTGGGCAAGTTCCTCTCCCCGCCCAGAGCCCGAGGGCCCAGAACAGCAGCCCCTCCTGGAAACTGCTATGAGGCCTGGTTGTCCAGTCAGGAGCAGTGGCCAGGCTCCTGGCTTCTGGCAGAGGCCTGCTGGGAACTCCAGGAAGGGAGTGGCGAGTGGGAGGCCCTGGCCTTCTTCATGTATCTGGATGGTGAAGGGCTCAAGGCAGCTGGGCCCCACGACAAGCCTGGGTCAGAGGAGCTGGGCCCCAGAGTTGAGGGGTCAGGGGAGGCCGGAGCCAGTACGCACTGGGTGCAGGTCCAATCCCCGTGGTATCCTCACCCTCTTCACAGGAGGTGGGCACTATCATGAACCCCATTTTATAGGAGGTGAAACTGAGGCTCAAGGAGGGTTAGTTCCCCAGGATCACACAGCTGGGGGCAGAGCTGGGATTAAACCAGCTTGGATGGAGCCAGGGACCCTGGGTGAATGCACCACCCAGGCTGCCCTGCAGGACCATGTGGAGATAAGCACAGTGACCAGAGGTGGCCTTAAGGGTCGATGACATTTGCAGGCAGTAGTATGGCTCTGGCTGCTGTAGCATTTCCTGCAGGGAGGCAGTGGGCAGACGGGGTGTCTGCCTGATGGTTCTGCAGGGAATCTCTCGTCTTAGCACAGGAGCACCTGTGGGCACCTGATCCTGTCCAGCTCCAGCACTGTCATCCCCCAGGAGGGGCCAGAGTGGCAGACAGACCTCAGTGCCCCTCCTCAGGAAGCTAAGGGTGACTGGGGCTCACGGGCCTCCACCCAGCCTGGACTCCTCTCTCCCAGGCTTCTGGGAGTCATCTCAGAGGAGGTGGGGCCCAGAGTCCAGCCCGTCCAAGGGCCGCAGACTTGGATTCCTGCAAGGGCCAGGAGGGACAAGTAAAGAGCTGAGGACAGGGCCTGGTGGAGGCTCTGGCCACCAACAAGCACCAGCCTCTAAGAAGGGCACAGCCACTGACTACACCTCTGCAGGCACCAGGCTACAGTCTCATGTAGACAGGGTCGGATGAGCCACTACTCACACAGGTTGGGCTGACGACCCTACAGCCACCCTACCGCAAGACACGGGGGCGGGGAGCAAAGGCCCCCCCACTGCAGAAGCCCCTCCCCATCTGCTTCAGTCTTCTGTCTCTGGTCCTGATGCCCCCACACGTTCCCTGCCCTGTGCCCAGCACACCCTCTTCCACCAACCTTTCCAGACTCCCTCTGAGAGCAGGGCACAGGCAGCGGGCTATGGAAGTGGAGGGGCTGTGGAGTTAGGCCTGGCTCCCTCTGCCTCCCCCACTGTGTGACCCTGGGCAGATGCTTAACCTCTCTGAACTTCAGTTTTCTCACTTGACAGGTGGCTGTGAAGATCCAAAGCAATAATGTGTGTCAAGTGCTTCGCATGGAGCAGATGAAGCCTTCCTTTCCTCCCTGAAATCAACAAGTGCAGCACTAGGAAGTGGAAGTCAGGCGTAACATTAAGTCCATGCTCAAACAGGATGTGGGTCTGATGGTAGAGGTTTCCAGCTGGGGCTCACCTGTTGGCCATGAACTTCTGACCCAGAACAGAGCAGGAGACGCAGGTTCAGCAGCTGAGAGTGTGGGTGGGGGAGTCAGGGGATCCTGCTTCCCAGGAACTGTCTCTGGCAAGGCCCTGATCGCTGCGCAGGTGGGCAGCGCCACCTAGTGGGCTTGCTTAGTACTGTGACTCAGGGCGGGATTGTCCTCTCTCTCTCTCTCTCTCTCTCTCTCTGTCTCACACACACACGCACACGCACACAGCCGTGAACACACACCTCAGGCCCCTACCTACACCTGCACCTGCATACAAACTTCTCCCAGCCACCTACCCCTTGGATCTCATCTTGGAGCTGACCATCAGCAGCCATAAAACCAAAAGATTTTCTAAAGCTAATTTGGGGATTGTGAGGATAGCCAGGTTGTCTGAAATGGAAAGGAGGTGAAGTCACATTTGCTAAGGGCATGCTAGTGCACGCCAGGCTCCAAGTCATGAGGGAGGTGTCACTGTCACGCTGAAAGGTTCAGAGCTTGCCCAAGCCCACCCAGAGAATACAAGACTGCAAGCCGCAGGCTGTGCAGCTGGACCGCCTGGTTCCTGTGAGCTCCAAAATTATTCCATCATAAAAAGTGTTTGTCTGGACCCTTTAACTTCCTTCTTGAACTAGGTTTTATTTGAAATGGAATCAACTTGGCTTATAATTCTATTTAAGATCCCAAGATGATTTTCTAAGTGACAGCAGAATCTGCATTCTCAGCAGTCACTGTCTAACCTATGCTGTCCTCCTCCTCCTCCTCCCCCCAGCAACGGTGTGTGTGTGTGACTGTGTGGCTTGTGTGTACACAAATGTATATGTGCGTGTGTGTGTGCATATGTGGTGTGTGTGATGTAGAGTGTGTGTGGTACGTGTGGTATAGTGTGTGTGGTGTGTGTGTAGTGTGGAGTATGTGTGGTGTGGTGTGTGTGTGTCTGTGGTATGTGTTGTGTGTGTGGTGTGCTGTTCATGTGTGGTGTGTGTAATGTGTGGTGTGTGCTGTGTGATGTGTGTTTGCGGATTGCGGCTGGTGTGTGGTGTGCATATGTGTGATGTGTGTGACGTATGTGTGTTGTGTGTGGTGTGCATGTGTGTGGTGGGTGTGGTGGGTGTAATATGTGATGTGTGTGGTGTGATTTGGTGTGTGGTGTGTGGTGTGTATGTGTGTAGTGTGTGTGTGTGGTGTGGCATGTGTGGAGTGTGTGGTGTGGTGTGTAGGGTATGTGTGTGGTGCGTGTGGCATATGTGTGGTGTGCATGCATGGTGTGTGTAATGTGTGGTGTGTGTGGTACACGTGGTGTGTGGCGTTTATGTGTGTGGTGTGGGGTGTATATGTGTGTGGTATGTGTGGTGTGTACATGGTGTGTGGTATGTGTGTGGTGTGTGGTATGTGTGTGGTGTGCTGTGCTGTGCATGTGTAGTGTGTGATATGTGTGATGTGTGTGGTGCATGTGGTTTGTTGTGTGTGGAATGTGTGGTGTGTATGTGTGTGTTGTGTGTGGTGTATGTGTGTGGTGTGCTGTGCTGCGCATGTGTAGTGTGTGTGATGTGTGATATGTGTGATGTGTGTGGTGCATGTGGTGTGTTGTGTGAGGTGTGTGGTGTGTTTTTAGTGTGTAGTGTGTGTGTATGTGTGTGGTGTGCTGTGCATGTGTGGTGTGTGTGGTGTGAGTGCGTGTGTGGTGACTGGGGTTGAGCACTGACAGGCACTCAGAGTAGGGTTGAGGCCCCGCTCTCGCTGGAGATCCTGGGTGTGCTCCTGTGGAACCACTACCTGAACTGCGGGCTACTCCTGGTGCCTTGTTTCCAATGAACGGAACCAGGCAGAAGTCATCAGCAGCCACTTCCAACATTAGGTCACAAAAAACTCCAGGTTCCACCCTGGGTGCCTCCTGCCTGCTCACTTGCCTGTTCCAGGGAAAGCTGGTGGCCAGGCTGTGACCTGGAGAGGCCCACACAGCAGAGAACTAAGCCCGGCCTCAGCCTACAGCCTGCAAGTGACAGATCTGCCAGCCACCTCCTGAGTGAGCTTGGAAGCAGAGCCTCCGTGTGAGGGGGAGCCTGTGGGATGCCCTGAGGCAGATGACCCAGCGAAGCCACCCTGAATCTGCTCCATAGCAACCGTGCGAGGATAACTGTTTTTGAAAGCCACCAAAGGGAGGGCAGTTTGTGACACTGCCACAGAAAACTAACTCAGTGGGCATTTCCTTGCCTTTCTGAGCCCCACGCTCCCTGCTATAAAGTAGGGATTGGGTCACAGGCCATGCTTGCTTAACACAGTGCTTGGCACCAAGGACAGACTCAACAAAAGTTCCCTTTTTCCTGTCCACACTCAGAGGCACGCTCACCCAAACAGCCTGGTGGTGTGATGAAAAGCCTAAGTCAGGCTCCATCCACGGCTGACAGCTCCCCATTGCCAGCTGCAGCAGCTGCAGAAGCAGGACGCCAGCAGCAGGGCTGGAGAGCAGATCTGATGCCATTAGCTCAGGCTCACTCTGTCCACACCAGGCTGGAGTGTGGCCATCATGCCCAGCCATAGAAGCTCCTTGATCTGGGACCTCCCTGGTGGGAACAAGCCCTTCTCCAGGATGAGCCAGAACAGGGCACCTGCACTCAGACAATCTGTGGGTGCTCTCTAGATCAGGGCTGATGGCCCCAGTGGAAGGTTGACACCTTGCCTTTGGTACCGCGAGCCCAGAAAGAGGCACCTATGCACCACCCACATTTATGGGAGACATGCCTAGCCAAATCTTGCTTCCCTATCCTCAATCCAGGCACCTCCGAATGCTCCATCCATCCTCCTGACTAAAGGCCAAGAGGCAGCCCCCACCCTCCAACCCTGCTGCTGCCCCCACGTCAGCTTGACAAGCTGCATCTGCAGTCCCACGGGGTGGACCCCAGGACCCTGACTCTCCAGGGTGGGACCTGGGAGGAGTTTCAGAGCTGCTGTCCCCCAAGGGGAGGCTGGCCCAACCCTTCTCCTGTTCTCCCTCCTGTCAGGCACAGCACCCCTGGCTCTGTGAAAGTACAAAGACCACGCCTCTGAGACCCCTCCACCTTTGAAGCTCTCCAACCAGGATTCTCGCATGATCCATCCTAACAGCAGCCCTGAAAAGATATTCTTCCTACTTTCTAGATGAGGAAAGTCACACTCCAAGGCTCCGAGTCGTACAGCCAGGGCGGCAGTCTTACACCTGGCCCCAGAATCCCTTGACCTCCCTTCCGCCGAGGGGTGGGGTTCACGCCCTCTCTTTGGGCCTAGGCTCTGCGGCTGCTTGGCCAAGAGAACACTGTGGACGTGGTGCTGGGCCAGTTTCTGGGCTCAGGCTGTAAGAAATCTGAGTTCTCTTGGAACCCAATCACCCTTCTGTGAGGGTGCCCAAGTGGCCCAGGGAGAAGAACCGAGGCCTCTAGCGCTTTGTTCTGTCATGGCTCCCTGCTGACGGCCATGTGGTGTGCCATCTTGACAGTGGACCCTCCACCTCGCCTGGAGTTGCCCGGGTGATGCCATGGGGAGCCATCCCATGAAGCCTGACCCACACTGCAATGCCATGAGCTAAATAAATGTTTTTTAAAAAACCACTAGATTTCAGGGTAATTTTAAGTAACTGACACAGCAAGAAGAGACATACACAGTTCAGATGACATCCAAGTCCATGGTCTTGTTGATTCCCAACCATGGCGGCCTCCCTGATTCTCACTGCTTTAGTCTGAAGAGCTTATTAGGGGAGGAACAGAGGTCTTGAGAAGACCCCTAAACTGGACTCCCTTTCTCACCAGGGCCAGCCCCCACCGGGAACTTCCCTTCAGGGCTGTCCTTGCTGCATTTCATCTCTAGCCCTGTGGTAGGGGTAGAATTCTCAGCTGACCCATAATGACTCTTGTCTTTTTTATAATCTTCCTCGAGTGAGTAAAATGTGAGTATGAAAATCGATCACTCCTGTGACTATGTTACTTACTTGGTGTGAGGACTTTTCGAATGTTATGAAGGTCACTAGTCAGTCAGTTGACCTTAAGGAGATTTTTTTCTGGGTCTAGGAGACCCACCCAGAAAAATCACAGGAGACCTTTAAGAGTAGAACATTTTTTCTGGTGGTGAGAGATGAGGTAGTCAGAGATATTTGATGCCTAAAGAAGAGTGAACACTAGGGAGGTTCTCTCCTGAGATGGGGGGCCATGGGCCAGGCCCTGAGAACAGCCTCTGGGAGCAGGGGTGGTATCAGATATCAGCCAGTAAGAAAGAGAGGACCTCAGTCCAACAACCACAAGGACATGAATCCTGCCCACAACCTGAATAAGCTTGGAAACAATTTTTTCCCCAAATTGTCTGGAAAAGAATGCAGTCCTACCAGCAACTCAATGTCAGTCGTGGGATTCTGGGCAGACAACCCAGCTGAGCCCACCGAGACCTCTGACCTACAGAACTATGAGAATAATGAGTCGCTTTTAGTTGCTAACTTTGTAATTTGTTACACAGGAATAACAAAATTAATACAACACCATTCTTTTTGTTTCCAGACTCTCCCTTCTCCGAAAATGTCCTTCCTTTTTTTCACTTCAGACCTTGTAAATGCGGTAACATGTAGATCTTCAAGCCATAGCTGGGGTGTGGGTCTGCAGCCTTGGCCATGACCCTGAGGCAGCCCTTGGGAGGATGTCCACCCAGCTGGGGCTGAGTGTGGGCCCACAGTGGAATGCCTGAGCGTGCACTAGCTGGGCCTCCATGGCCTCACAGAGCCTTCCCGGGCTGGGCCAGCTGAGTTTCTGAGTCCTGGGGATGCCTCCAATGATCAGCCTCCCAGACTTCCTGTTAGGGTGACTCAGCCCAGCCTTAATTAGGTGGCCTCTGATGACCTGGACTCTCCCAATTTCCTCATTTCTAAGACAATAATGGTTCTGTGTTCATACCAGTCTTTCCTCCTGAAGAACCAGCCCAGACTCTTCACACAGTTTATTCAATCTTCTCCCTGTGTAAGCCCAGTTTTTCCCATCTCTTACCTTCTCTGAAACCCAGACACACTCTTACAGCACAAGCTTACACAGCTGTACAGGCGGGCCTGAGCATGCACGAAGCCCCCCTCCGTCTCCTCTCCTCACCCCAAGCTTGGCCACACTCTAGAAGGCAGACAGCACAGGCGTTCTTATGTCCATCTTGCAGATGAGAAGCCTCAGGCCCAGAGCCCTCAGCAAGGAATGGAAGGCTTCAAATGCAAACCTAGAAGGTTCGCTAGTTACTTTATGTCTCTGCAATTACTTTCCAGGTTTTTAAGGCCAATGATCTTGTCTTCTATCACCACTGAAGTTGTCCCCTTCAGAATGAAGCACCGGCCTAGATATGCAACAGATTGTTTAAAAAAAAAACTGTCTGATAATTGCCAGATGGTGTATTTACTTATCATATCAAGCAGTGACATATGATTTTGACTCTTCGTTTCCTTACCAATCGTCTTATCTGTGCACATTTTCAGCTTATGTAGAAGTAAATGAAAATCTGCCATTATGATTATCATTTTACAATGTCTTACCATTTTTCTCCTTTATGCACGTTGAGATAATGGTTTCACATTCTCTAGAGGTATGTTATTAGTGCACACCGCTCATAATTACCGATTGTTCTTTATAAGACAATGTATTGTCCCGCATTATCCCTTGAATGCCATTTGCCTTAAATCCTACTTTACCTATTATTAATATTGCTTTGTCATCATAATTTTTGTTTGTGTTTGCCTGGTATATTATTTCCTAACCCTTCATTTTTCTGTGAAGTTTTTATTTGGGTCTCTTGTAAACACCATGTACTGTAAATGAATTTTTAAAATTTTCATCTGATGGTATGCAGACAAGTAAATCTGTTTACTTTTTAAATTACCCGTATATTTCAACTTCACTTACTTTATAGTTTTCATTTCCCATCATCTTCCTTTGCTTTCCTCGTGGTTTTGATGTTATATATTATTTTTCTGCTCTTGCAGTCAGTACTCTTACCTTTCAATCTGCATATTGAATTTTTACCTTTTGTCTGAGAAAACAAATTATTATTTTATTCTTCTCTCAAGCAGACTTGGCATAACAGGGACCTTGTCAGACTTGAACCACTGAATCACCTCTTCTTCTCAATTTCCTATTTTGCCTGAAGTTAGTTCTGTCTCTCATCTTTAGATATGAAATGTTACGTTTAACTTTTCCTATAGAAAGTGAACTCTAGTGTGTGACACGTGATCAAGTGCGTGTTCACCTCAGTTTCCTGCCTCTCCATGTCCCCTGTCTCACCTGTTTTGTCCTTGTGGAAGTGCAGGCAGCCCTCACTATGCAGTCTCATATGCGTGAATTTCACTTACTACCGTTTCCTTAAGTGACACCGTCCCCAACAATAGGGTTCAGATTGCTATTACTGTTATGATAACTGCAAGGTATTGCGAAAAATACAATTTCTGCTGCTAGCTCTTCAGTTCGCAAATCATGACCAGTGACTGATCACTTCACTTCTTTCAAAGTCCTCCAGCGATGGCCGCCATGTGCCCGTCACTCTGTTAACACACAGACCACGAAGCACGCCGTTGCATGGCCTCCCTGTTGCCCAGTGATATCTTACAAAAACGGAATTTTTCAAAAATGGAATCGGCTAAGAAAAAATGAACGATGCAGCACAGAATAAAAAGTGATAATGTATTGAACAGGGAAATGCTGTTCAACTACTTTTTCCATGTTTTTTTAACAAAGACATAAAATGACAACCCCTTTATTCCTATTTCTAATATGTTAGATTCTAGTGTTCTAAATATGTATGATTTTTACTATATTTTTCATTTTCCTCTGTATGTATAACCAACACCAAGAGAGTATTTAATGTCTTGACAATTTTCCAAGGTCACTGAGAAATTAGTTTGTCCCTTGATGACAATTGCTTTCTTGATTGAGTCTGCACAGATCTCTCTATTTGTCCCACACTACCAAGCAAAGCAAAGGGTGCCTCTGCGTATTTTGGTAGCATCTCTTTTCCCGGGGATCAGAAGACAGTAACTTTCACAGTGTTGGTTTGTGTACCTTTATATTCTTACTCTTGTTTTTCAGCTTAGCTGATATGAATTATTTCCAGGTAGTAATTATTTTCCAAGCAGCACCTGGAAATTGTTATTCCACCTATCCTGGCATCTCTTGCTGCCGATGGGACATCTGTCATCACCGTCACTCCTTTGAAGGTTATCTTTACCCTCCTGTACCTTCATCTTTTTTTGTTTTACTTATTTTCCTTTTTTAAAAAAAATAATTATTGATTCACAAACAGTTGCAAATAGTACCAAGAGGTCCCATGCAACCTTCACCCAGTTTCTTCCAGTGGATTTTGTCTTACGATCTACAGCACCATACTGAAACCAGGAATTGGACATGGGCACGTTGAGTGTGTGGTTCTGTGTCATCTTATCACTGCATAGATTTATGAAACCACTGCCACAATCCACATACAGAGCCATTCCACTACCACAAAGATCTTCCTCCCTCGGGCTACCCTTTTATAGACACATCCACCCTCCATCCCTAATCTCTGGGGACCGCTAATGTGTTCCCTTAACTCTATGATATTGCCATTTAGGGAATGCTGTCTAAATGAAGTCATACAGCATGCAACATTTCCAAGCTGGCTTTTGTCACTGAGCACACTGCCCTTCAGATCCACTTCGGAAGTTGCGGCCTATCTCCCTGGTCCATTCCTTTGTGTTACTAAGTCATATTCTATGATGTGGATGTACCATGTTCTATTCTAAGACATTGTGGTTGTTTCCAATTTGGGGGTGTTACAAATAAACCTGCTATGGACAATCACGTACAGATTCCTGTGGAGATAAGTTTTCATTTCCCTGGGATAAATGTCAAGGGGGCAGTGGCTAGGTCCTATGAGAAGAGTATGTTTAGTTTTATCAAGAATTACCTAACTATTTTCCAGCATGGCCAAACCTCTTACATTTATACCAGCAGTATATGCGACACCCAGTGCCCCAGTCATTGCCAGCATTTGGCTTTGCTACTGTTTTCCCTGCTGGCTGTCCTGAAGCAGTGTGAGATATCTTCCTGTGATCTTAAATGGCACTGACCCAATGGCTAGTGAGGCTGAATGTCTTTTTAGTGCTTGTTTGCCATCTGTATGATCTCTTCCATGAAATGCCTCTTCATGTCTTTTCCCGTTTTCCAGCCAGTTTGTTTTTCACAATGGATTTTGAAAGTCTTTATATATTCTAGATGTGAGTGCTCTGTCAGGCATGTGGCTTATGAATTTTTTATTTCTGCTTCACTTCTGAAGGATATTTTTACTGGTTCTAGGATTTCAGGTTGACAGTTCTAGTATTTCAGCACCTAAAACACTTCATTCAGGTTCCTTCTGGCCTCCTTCTTTTGCGATGAGAAATCGATCACCATTCTAACTGCTTCTCCCCTGCAGGCACCATGTTGTTTCTCTCACTGCTCTCAACATTCTTTACTTCATGTTTAGTTTTCAGATTTTTCATTCTTGTGTATCTTCTTGTGGATTCCTGAGGGGTCACTCTGTTTGGGATTTGCTCAGGTTCTTGAATCTGTATGTTTATGTCTTTTTCGAAATTGGGGACATTTTGAGCCATTACCCCTTGGAATCCTTTCTCAGCCTTCCCTTTTTTCTATTTTTCTGAAACTCTCATGACATGAATGTTAGATGTTTTATGGAGTCCAGTGTGCCGAGGCTCCATTCTCTCTCTCTCTCTTTTTTCAGTCTATTTTTTATTCCCCATGGTTGGCTCCAGGTCTTCATCTTCCTCAATTTACCAGAAGCCTTGGGCACCATGGTCCCCTCCCATTCCTGGGCCACCTCTCCTGATGGTGCTTCTCCTGGGTGTCCTGCCGCACCGTGGGCACCCCGCGATCTTTCTCCTGGGTGTCCTGCCGCACCGGGGGCACCTCGCGATCTTCTCCTGGGTGTCCTGCCGCACCGCAGGCACCTCGCGATCTCTTTGCTGGAGCTTTCTCATCTCAACGGTTGAATGATAAGCTCTTGGTTTTTAATCTTTTTCCTTCTACACTATCCCAGGTGCTTCAACTTGTTTCATGGCTTTTACTATCTCCTTGATATCAACATTGCTGAAATTTATATTTCTAGCTCTGATCTCTCCCAAACTCCAGAATCAACATCTCCACTTAGATGACAACCGCAGAGTCATCCAGCAACCTTCCCCTTCCCCTTCCTGTCTTAAAACCACAGCCCCTGACCCTCTATTCCCATATCCATCTCAGTTCCACTCACCAGTTTGATGACTTCAGTATCCACCTAAACTCTCAACTTCTTTTCCCCATTTTGTTGGCTCTTAACATTTTCAAATCCCACCACCTTTCCATCTCCCTATCTTAGGAATGTCAATTGCTTTTCTAACACCCAGCTTTATTACTCATGTTTACCTCATCCCATCACGTACATTATTCTCTGACTCAGCACCAACACTTGAAACATTCATAAAGAAAACAGAGTTTACTTTCCATTTTGAGACCCCCCTCCCTTGCTACCGCCCCCACCATGTTATCTGTGTCCACTCCACGGTGGCGTGTTCACCACATCATTGGAAAACAATGCCACTCCCTGACAGCACCCCTGACAAAGCTCCCTGTCTTCTTGGAGAACAGGGGCCCAGACTCTCAGCACCCTTTTCACTCTGCCCCCCTGCCATTGTCTCCAGGATGGGGGAAGAGAGGACACCAACCTGACTCTGCTCTGACTCTGCTGGAACTCTGCTCCCAGGTCCTCTGGTGGCCTCTGACTCCACTCTTCTCAGCCACACACAGAAACATCCTCAGCTTGTGTTTCTTCATCCCTCAAGAATCATACCAGCTCCCAGGCCAAGCCCTCTGACATTGCCCTCACTGGCCACAATCTCCCTCCCCTTCCACCTCTCCCCAGGCCTGGTTCACCTGCTTTTTATTTCCATAAAGAACACCCCATTCTTTTATCCTGCAAGTTCCTCCTGAAAACCATTTTCAGCTCTATCCTCACACACAGACCAAACGCTTTCAGAGTTCCCCTTTCTATGGCTGCCTTGTCAGAAACCAACCATGGGTAAGCCACCACCTGCATTCCTCTCTCTCCTGGCCAGTGCAACATGGAGGGGAAGCTGTACAACTGTGTACCTTGGCACCTTGACAAGCCAGGCAACCTCCACCAGCTCCCCAGGCTGCTGCACAGCCCAGCTCTTCATCCCTTGCTAGTATCCCAACAGCTGTTCCCAATCTCCTGCTTTTTCCCTAGTCCACAAACCCACCCCCACTTCCCGACTCATACCAGATGAATTCACACTAATTTATTGAGAAGTTCATCCTATAATGACGTTCTCACCTTCTCTCCCCTTCTCCTCAGAATGTCTCTATCTTCCCCCAGTGTGTCTTTTTCTGAGCAATATCCTTTCTCTTTCTGAGACAAACATTTCCCTCTGGACTCTAAATCTCTGAGCTTCCTGATTCTTTCCTGACCTCCTTCCATTTTTCTGTCTTCTAATTTCTGCCAGTTTTCTGTCTATTAACTTTTTAAACTTTTATTTTTTAGTTGTATTGAGATAGAACTGATATACAGAAAATGACACACATTTAATGTATACATACATCTTGATAAGTTTGGAAATATGCACACACTATCACCACAACCAAGGAACTAAACATATTCATCACCTCCAAAAATTGTGTACTTTTGTGGGTCTTTTTTTTGTAAGAACACTTAACGTGAACTCTGTCCTCTTAATATATTTTAAAATGCACACTACTGTATTGCTAACCAAAGGTACTAGCTGTACAGCAGGTCTCCAGAACCTACTCACCTTGCATAACAGGAACTTTATACCTTGAAAAACAATTCTCCGTTTCTCCCGCCCCCCAGCCTCTGGCAGCCACCATTCCACCCTCTGTTTCTGTGAGTCTGACTATCTTAGATACCTCATATAAGTGACATTCTGCAGCATTTGTCCTTCTGTGACTGGCTTATTTTACTTAGTACGTCTTCTAGGTTCATCCTTTTTGTTGCAAATGGCAGGATTTTCTTCTTTTAAAGGCTGAACAATATTCCATTGTGTATATACGTGGCAGTTTCTTCATCCAGTCATTGATGGACGTAGGTTGACTTCTTATCTTGGCTATTGTGAATAGTGCTGCAATAATGTGGGAGTGCAGATATCTCTTTGATATACCAATTTCTTTTCTTTTGGGTAAATTGATATACCAATTTCTTTTCTTTTGAACCCATGGAATGGCTGGGTCATACAGTACTGTTTTTAGTTTTTTGAGGAACTGCCATGCTGTTTTCCATAATGACTGTACTAATTTACATTCCCACCAACAGTGTACCAGTGTTCCCCCTTTCTTCACATCTTTGCCAGCATGCTACCTTTTGTCGTCTTGATAATAGCCATTTTAACTGTGGCGAGTCGATATTGCACTGTTTTGCTTTGCATTTCTCTGATGATTAGTGACGTTTAGCATTTTTTTCATATTATCTGGTGGCCATTTGTATGTCTTCTTTTGAGAAATGTCTATTCAGATCTTTTTCTCATTTTTTCATTGGATTATTATTATTAGTATTACAATTGCTATTGAGTGGTTTGAGCTCCTTACATATTCTGCTTATTAATCTCTCATCAGATGGATATTTTGCAAATATTGTCTCCCATTCTGTAGGTTGTCTCTTCATTTTGTTAACTGTTTCCTTTGCTGGGTAGAAGTTTTTCAGCTTTACGTGATCCCATTTGTCCATTTTTGTTTCGGTTTCCTCCACTTTGAAGGTATTACCTAAGAATAATCTTTGCCCACACCAATGTCCTGAAGCAGTTTGAACTGGGACACTTTTTAAAGTGAAGGAGGTGTCATTAGTAATTATGTAGGTCAATAGGTATCAAATGGACTATCCTGATCACCCTACCAGGCTTGCTGTAAGGGCATTTGGGATTTGTTTTAATCGGGTGTGGTAAGACTTACAGGGATTAAAATGACTGTCATGAAGGAAGAGGCTTCCGCACAGGTCCCTAGAAACAGGAGGCATGGTTCCCCCAGTCAGAGCCCAACAGGGAAGTCCTGGCTTTGGTCAGGGGGCAAGGAAAGTGGGACATCTGTAGGCAAGAGCCTTTATTGAGGTTTCTGTGAGAAGCAACAGGCAAGGCAAGGTAAACAGGCCTAGGATGGCTAATTTGAAAAACAGGAGAGGGCTCTGGGGCACAGGGGCTGCCCAGGTGTCTGGCACCTGGTTCCGGGGTGATTAGGGCAGAGTGGTCATGAGTGAGAGTCCCCTAGAGGGGGTGGTTCAGGGTGTAGGCTCTGGACTGGTTGGTTTGTGTCTGAAAAGCACACCCTTGGGTGAGTTGTTCACCATCCTTACGAATTAGCAGCCCTGGGAGGGGCAGCAAGGTCCCACACTGTCAGAGCAGCAGAATACAGAAAATAAAAGGCCTGACTAATATAGGGACTATGAGAGTCACTCAAGAGGCTTTTTCATAAAGTACATGTTCCCTTCCCATCCCCCTCCCCTCCCCCCAGGTAAGAATGACTGCCTGAGTGAGCCAGAGCCACCCATATGCATGTGGACACACCAGGTGTGCACTGGAAAAGGAAAGTTTGAGAGACAGGGTTTGCCTGCTGCCCCCGCCCCCCCCAACTTATGCTGACTTGACACATCTAATGCCTCGAGTCTAAGTCTGTGTCCCTCACCTGCTGGACTGGAACCCACCTCCTGCCTCATGCTGCTGTGACTCCTATTTTCTCCTTCACCTGGAAAGCCTCCTCCCTCCACCTGTCAAAGACCCAGCTCTCTCAAGGCCCCACTACAAGGCCGTTTCCTGGAAACTCAGCGCAGGCCTCTCTCCTTGCCTGAGTCCTGGCCACAGTCCACATTCCCTCCCAGCACCCCAGCATGCCTTCCGCCATGTCCACCTCTCCTATAAGTGTGCACTTTCTAACCAGCTCCTCTGGAGCAGAGGGGGAGTACAGAAACCCTTAGAATGAACTATGCTGCCCACCTCCAGGGTAAGGCATGTATGCCGATGTGCCAGCGCCTTACTCCCTGGTAGCATTTAGTAAATGGGAACAGAGGCCTCTGGGAAACACGGTGTCTTAGCCTAGTGTTTCCCATAGTAGGTTACAGGAGATGCGCTCTTCCTGGGGAGGAAAGGCATCACGCAGAACAAACAAGCTTACCTCTGGGTTAAACAAAGTTACAGGTTTGCTGAACCGCAAAACTTCTCACAGCATAGATACCTAGGAGCCTGTGATAAAGATGATTCTCCCTAGGGCATTAAAAACATTTTTTTTTTTTGTAATTTATGCAGTTGGCCTCTTTTCTCTCAGACTCATGGGACTGGTGGTCTTGAAAAACATAAATGTCTAAGAAAGGTGCTTTCAGGAGACTGTGGGGCCATGCTTAAGGAGGTGGGTCCTCCTGCAGGTCACATTGGCTGGACTATCACCTATTTCACTGACAATCCCGAACCTCCAGTTAAGGTGACCTTTGCCCGATGAAGCTAATATGTCCCATCTGCTCCTTGTCTTTGGTCCCCCCAAGGGACATAAACTAAGCCGGCCCCTCCCCTCGCCGTTGGCTCCGGCCAAGCTAATAGCTTTCGGTTCCCTAACGCACCATGCTGTTTCTCACCTCTGCGCCTTTCTCACACAGCCTGCTTCAACCATAAATCTCTCTCATATACATCATCTAGTGTATATATAACCATATATACGGACATATAGATGTATAAAACACATATATACATATGTATGAGGTTGGACACGCATGTGTCTATATTAGGCTAGAAAGATGATAGATGATATAGGTGGCAGGTATAGATGATATAGATGATAGTTGATAGATACATAGGTAATAGGTAGATGATAGATGATATAGATGGTAGATTAGACAGATGATCGGAGAGATTGCTTATTAGGTTGCCTCTGTTAATTAGGACATATCTAGAAATATTCACTAAATGGAGAAAGAAAAATTAAACTACAGAGTAAATGAATAGATGGACGGATGGGTGGAAGGATGCATGGATGGAAGTAGACTCTGTATTGCCCATATTGGAGAATTTTAATCTGATAATAAATAGAAGGTGTGGGGTGGCAAGGAATCCTTCCTTCCCAGACTTTAGTCAGTCTCCTCTGAGCTCTCGTCTTGACGAGACCTTGGCCTATTGAACTCAGTTTATGGAGACTCCCCCAACCTAACTAGGTTCCTCTCAGTGATTTTCCACCCACTGACCCCTGACTGTATCCCTGCACCTTGGCTGTGAACCCTCAGCAGTCTTTGTTGTATGTATCCCCCTACTGGAAAAATCTTTCTTGCCATTTTTAACAACTGTCCAGTGCCATTTCTCCTGGACAGGCTGTGAATGTGCACATACAGATCCCACTCTGGGTTTCACTTGGCTGCTTTGGGCAAATCTTAGGCATTGTAGGTTGTCACCATCACATTTGTAAAATGGGTATGCTGCCCACTGGGCTGTCGGAGGAAAGGCTTCCAGAAAGGGTCAGAAGGCAATTCTCACATGTAATGTGTGCTTTACAAGTCAGGCTAGATTTGAAGTGGTGTATCAGCACTTAATGAACACTGTGTTCTCCTTCAGCACACTGGAAGAGCAGCAAAGTGTTACTCAACCATGTTTCTCCTCTGGGCCCTACAACTGCCAGAGTAAAAGATGACTTCTCTAGAGTCAGATGGGCAAGAAAACTGGGGGGAAAGTGAAGTGAACGCTGCTTCAACTGCTAGTGCGTTCCTGGCTCATGCTAAGCACTCTGTTCATGTGGCCTGATGCAATCTTGCCAGCAACCTGCTTGGGTAGGTATCATCACTGTTTCAGACCTGGGTGCTCATCTGTATGGCTTCTTTTCAACTGGCCTCTCGGCATTAGTCTAGCCCAAGCTTCTTTATAGTATGACGGTGGCTTCCCTAGGGTTGCAGAAGATGCTGGTCTTCTTAAGGGCTTAGAATCATCACTTTGTCTACATTTTATTGGTCAGGGAGTGTCAAAGGTATGCCCCCAATTCAAGGGGCAGAACAAGTCTCCATCTCTTGAAAGCAGAGCAGTGTTCCTGCATAGGGAGGGCAGGAATCAATGGACACTGTCTACTGCTGGCCCTGATTCAGAGACAGGGACCTGGTAGGGGTGCTGCTCATTGAGGCCAGGAAGCGTCAGAAGCGTGTTACACCTACCTGGGCCAGGTACAGGTGCTGACGGACTCAGAAACGATTGTGAGGATGCAGTGCTGAATCCAGGACAAACCTACTCTTGCTTCCAGTAAGCCTGAGTGTCACAAATCCGAGGTGGCCCTGGAGAAGGAGCATTTTTCTGCTAGGTTGGGCTAGCCCTGGGCCACAGCAGCCAGCTTGCTGGTCCAAGGAGAGCCTGGAACATGCGACGAGGCCCTCCGTGGTGCTCGCTGGTGAAGCTGTCTGGGCTGTGTGGCTATATCACAGTCCTGACCGCACCCTCCCAGCCTTCCCAGAATAGAGCTTCCAAGGCGAAAACACCTCCTGGCTATTCTCATTCCCCAAATGGCTATGTTTTATGATGTGCTAAGTTTGGGGAAAAAAGAAAATTCCTCCAGCTGTGGCGTGATCCCATCTGAAGGCATTCCAGGGATTTGATTTATGATCTCCGGGCATCAGCTGCATGCTTGGCTCTGCGAGAGGGGCGCCTGTCCGGGGCGCTGCAGGACCAGGGCCATCGAGGCCCTCCAGGTGGAGCTGCCTCCTTTGTGGGTTCCCAGCTCCTGGCATGCTGGAGCTGTCTCCAAGCCTAGGTCCTGCATGGAACAGGCATGCAGCTAACATTCAGAGTCAAGATGAGCTCACTCTGCTACCCTTTTGCATGATATTTTACTCACTCATTTAACAAATGTTTCTGGGGGGCTAGAAAATACCTTAGGTACTGATAATACAAAATGAGTATGGCAAAGATTGAAATATGTTTGAACCAAGGTTAATATCAGAGGTAGATATTGAAATTATCAACCCAACAACCAGCTTGTAAAATAGTGATCTGTTTTTCTTTCCTTTTTCTTCAATGTGGGGTTGGATTTTTGTGGGGGGTGGGGGGTATAGTAAGAGAAAGTTCTGGGGGTATAGTAAGAGAAAGTTCTACATTAATTATTGGACAATAACTGTTCTGAGACATGGCTATTCTAAGCCCAGCCTGATGCTGGTCTCTCCAGTGTCTTTCTCTTGAGAAAGAAACAAGAAAATAGATCTCAGCAGCCAGAACCCATCTGGCTCCCCCACACCTTGCCTTCCCAGCAGCCCCGCAGGGGTAAGGCTTGTTCTCACAGCCTGGAACACAAGCATAGTGTGTGTTCCAGATGGAGCAGAACGATTCTGGTCTGGGACAGACAGACATACCGAACGGGCTTCGGATGCTTACCCGTATCTGGAAAAGGATGGACAGTCACTTCTACTTAAGGAAATGCCCACAATCCACTTCCCATCATGGGCAGAACACGCATGTGAACCGCACCCTGCAGAGGACCCTGCGTGTAGGGTGGTGCGAGGCCAACATAAGATCAAGTTGGGCCAAAGAGGACAACTGCCTTAGCCCAGCTGCAGTGTTGTGACGGAGGCCTTGCACAGCTGAGCCACTATTTTGATTCAAAGACTGTTTCTTTTTGTCCTCCCTTTGTCCCTTTGGTTCTTTGGTTGAGATTGTGCTGGGTGAGTGAGCTGTCTCTGGCCTGCTTCCAGGGTCAGCAGGGCCTGAGTCCCATGTCACCTTTGATCACCATTGGCAGCTTCTCCAGCTCCCTGAGACAGACAGAGCAGGGGGCTGCAAAATCTTTGAGCAGCTATACACATAGAGGGCTGAATCCTAGACACAGCTGACATATTCTCTGACTTATTTCATTTTTAACCAGTAAGTCTTGGGTCTGTTATTAGCAGAAGCTTCTAAGCAAAAGAGGAATTCAAAAATTCAGGAGGATTCACTTGACAGATTTCCAAAATACCTTGGACAAACAGCAGCATGAGTTAAATGTGACCCCTATCACCACTATGCATTCATCATGACTAACTTGCCTCTCTCAAAAAATGGCCTGGGAGAGAATGGACCAGAGGTGCTGTTCCATCTGTCAAATGTGATCTATGTAAGATCTTAGTTGGCACTGCAGAATGAAAACTCAAATGTGTCTTTCCTCATTCCATGAAAAGGAAAGCTCCTGAGGGTCCTCTGTGACAATACTTACACTACTTAAGCTTGGTCCTGTGGTGGCACTCAGTTTCTCTAAAAGTGAAAGGGCATTGTGGTGGCCTACTTCACCCGAACACCAAGAGATCACACAGTGAAAGTCAGGTATCTGCATTCCTTCACTCGTTCAAAACTATGTACTACTTGAAACTGAGGAGCAGAGACACCCCCTGTCCCTATGGGACAGTATTGGTAAGGATGGGTTTAGAGACGACAGAGAAAAATGTGAGCTTCCCCCTGCCCCACTTCAACACCAGCTGTCAGCATCAGCTGGCAGACAGAAGGAAGAGCAGCTTCCAAAGAGGAACAGCCAAAAAAGCCATTAGAACACAGTAGAAAAGAAGGCAACAGGCAGCTCAAGAATACACAATAGATGAAAACTACGGCTTTCACACAGGAAGAGCTAAAGGAGAGAGGTGTTCAAAAAAAGGTAACAGGATAACGAACAGAGTTTAAAAGTGAGTTGACCATTTTAATGATATTGATTCTTCCAATCCATGAACATGGAATGTTCTTCCATTTGTTTGCATTATCTATGATTTCTTTCAGCAGTGTAATGTAATTCTCATAGAGATCTTTCACCTCCTTGGTTAGATGTATTCCTAGATATTATTTGTGGCTGTTGTCAATAGGTTGGTATTGTTGATTTGGCTCTCAGACTTAATGTTATTGGTGTGCAGAAATGCTACTGATTTTTGTACATTGATTTCATCTGATGAAACTTTACAGAATTTGTTTATCAGTTCTAGGAGGCTTCTGGTGGGGTCTTTATGGTTTTCTAAGTATAGAATCATATTACCTCTTATTTCTTTTTCTTGCCTGATTGCTCTGGCTAGGACTTCCAGCACTATGTTGAAGAGAAGCTGTGAGTATGGGCATGAACAGACACTTCCCGAAAGAAGACATAAATGCAGCCAAAAAACATATGAGAAAATGCTCAACATCACTAATCATCAGAGAAATGCAAATCAAAACCACAATGAAATACCATCTCACACCAATCAGAATTGCTATTATTAAAAAGTCAAAAAATAACAAATGCTGATGAGGCTGTGGAGAAAAGAGGTTGCCTGTTGGTGAGAGTATAATTAGTTGAGCCACGGTAGAAAGCAGTTTGGATATTTCTCAAAGAACTTAAAACAGAGCTACCATTCAATCCAGTAATCCCATTATTTGATATATATCCAAAGAAAAATAAATTATTCTACCAAAAAGACTTATGCACTTGTATGTGCATCGCAGCACAGTTCACAATAGCAAAGACATGGAATCAACCTGGCTTCCCATCAGTGACGGATCGGATAAAGAAAATGCGGTACATATACACTGGGAATACTACACAGCCATATAAAAACAAAATCATGTCCTTTGCAGCAACATGGATGCAGCTGGATGCCATTATCCAAAATGAATTAATGCAGAAACGCAAAACCAAATACTGCATGTTCTCACTTACAAGTGGGGAGCTAAACCATGAGTACTCATGGACATAAGCATAGAAACAATAAGCACTGGGGACTCCTAGAGTGGGGATAGAGGGACAGAGGCAAGGGTTGAAAAACTACCTAGTGAGTACAATGCTGACTACCTGGGTGGTGGGATCAGTCATATCCCAAACCTCAGCATCACACGATATACCCATGTAACAAATCTGCACATGTATCCCCTGAATCTAAACTAAAAGTTGACATTTTTTAAAAAAGAAAGAAATGACTTAGCATGTCAATGAAAGACTCTATGTTAATGACAAACTCTAGTGGAATACATACCTATTTTCTTCACTTTTACATAATAAAATGTAAAACTTTCAGATATAAAAAATACATGAGTTTACAACAGTGCTTGGGGGAAAACAATGCTTCTCCTTAACGACCTCCAACCCAGCTCTTTTGCCTTCATGCTGGCTAAGTCATTAAAGAGTTAAATGAAACAATAACATGTGCTCGCTCCCTATGTGTATGAGAATGATGTTTCCAACACAATAAATCCCTCCATAACAACACTGAATGTTAAGAGAAAGTAAGTGAAACAATGTCTACAAAGCCCTCCAAGTGAGAGAAGAATGACACATGAATTTTATACAGGGCCAAAATGTCATGCACATATAAGAAACTGAAAGAATGCCAGAAATCAAGGACAATAGAACTCATGAGCCCATCTTGGAAAAACTTTTGGAGAATGAACTCTCATTAACCAAGTTATGCATAATGAAATTTCTATATAACAGCTAAAGAGACAAAACGAATTTGTCACTACATCATGCTCTTCGAATATTAAATTCACTTCTCCTTATCCTTATACTCCTAATCTCATGCCAGAAGCTGAAGTGATGCCATTTTATCCATGAAAGTTATTCTCCAGGGCCTTCAGGTGCTAATATGCTTAAATCTCTGCAAATATTTTACAGTGTTTGACTGTTTTCATCGACAGCTGGAATATGACCATGTTCTCGCCTATCCTACTTACTAGACAGGTGTGTCAAAGGGCAAGTGAGTCATAGGGCAAGTGGTGTAGTGCCAGCAGATATACACCTCCTCGAATGTCCATGTATCTGGGTGTGGGCAACCAGAGTAGCATGAGAAGGGCTACTTCTATGAGTTTCCAAGACCAAAAGTCCCAATAGAGCCAGGCTAGAGCAAAACCATAGCCTCACAAGAGGCGTCTCCCCCAGCACTGATCTATTTAGGAGCCCCCAGCCTATCTCCAAGTATTGCGTGCCACTCTGAAGTTCCTCCTCACCCGCTCAGGCAGCCCAGGGTCCCTGGGCTCCTCAAACTCTGATTCCCCTGGCAGAACACCCTCCTGACTGCAGGTGTGGCTCCTGTCCCAGCCTCAAAGCAATAAGTTCCTATGCTCTCATCATTACAGCGAAGAGCTGAGGGCTCTATTCTTTTCATTGAAACCCCTGAGGAGCCCCCCCAACAAAAGGATATCCCCAGGCTATCTGTTCTTATCATACTCATACTGTTTGGACTTTATCATGCCATTTACCCAGCCTCAACTTGACATACTTTCCCTGAAGGTCTAGATCCAGACAAAAATATGAACAACCTTCTCAACACTTGGCCTCCCTAACATTATTACAAATCCCTTATTCATGGTCCTTGGCAGTCTCTTTATGCCTCGATGATTCTCTCACATAGAATGTGACCTGAGAAGTCAGGAATGGCCATTGTGCTCTAATGTCATAGCAAGTAGCATGCCACCCAACATTGGGGGTGGCAGTCGGTGCCATGGGCCCAGTCATTATCTTCCCCAGAGGCCGTAAGAACTCTCACAGAAATAAGTTGACCCCACAGGTATGCCAGCCCCAGACATCCTGGGCAGCCCCCAGCATGCCCCAGTTCCCAATGGGACGCAGCTCAGGAAGTCATGAAGAGACCCAAGCACCACTGGGTTTTGTAAGGCCATATAGTAAGGCTCAGACTCTTGGAAAGCCAGCCTCTTTGATTCAGTCCTTTGTTGCTTTTCGCTTGAATGTTTGCTTCGTGTTCTGCTTCATGCAGGCAGAATTCCTGGTAAATAAGCCCTTCAGCATCCTCAGAGTCCTATGCTCTGCTGGAGATGTATTTTCTTGGTGAATGAAATACTGTCGACATGCACATTTCGGTTTGGTCCGTGAAGTGCCTTCTATACATCTGATTTGTAGGAGAGACGGTTCCAATCACTAACATCTCAGTGGTGATCCTGAGGAGAAAGGCTTAGCAGAGAATTTTAAAGGTGCTCTGTGGAGTATAATTAACCAAACCCACTCCCTCACCGTATCATAGGAAAAAGAATTCTGGCATTGTTACTAGTGAGGAAGATATGTTCTTTTGCATAAAGGGATGCTTACTTGTTTTCCTGGGGTTATGATCTCCAAGCCGGGCTATATGGTGGACTCAGCTTCCCAGTTACACTCCAATCCATTCTTTTTTTTTGAGATGGAGTTTGACTCTTGTTGCCGCCCAGGCTGGAGTGCAATGGCACGATCTCAGGTCACTGAAACCTCCGTCCACCTCCTGGGTTCAAGCAATTCTCCTGCCTCAGCCTACCCAAGTAGCTGGGATTACAGGCATGCACCACCACGCCCTGTGAATTTTGTATTTTTAATAGAGACAGGGTTTCTTCATGTTGGTCAGGTTGGTCTCGAACTCTTGACCTCAGGTAATCCACCCACCTCGGCTTCCCAAAGTGCTGGGATTACAGGTGTGAGCCACCGCGCCCGGCCCAATCCATTCTTTAGAACAGTCCAAGGCAATACTTGACATGTAGGGGAGAAACAATGTTTTATCATAAAATGTACTACTGTTCTAAGTTTGCTGTAGATACCCCCTAGCAGATTAAGGTAATTCCCTTTTATTCCAAGTTTACTTTTTTAAAAATATAGAATGGATATCAAATTTGATTCGAACTTTTTTCTGCACCTATTGAAGAATGGCTCTTGGGAACAATATTTTCTGAGCTCTTGCATGTTAATTTCAATTTGCACCCTGTGCATCAAGGTCAGATTTTTCTAGATATAAAATATTTGGCTCATAAAAATCTTTCCTTGGACTTATTAACCCTTAACTATATTATTAACTAACTTATTATCTCTTCACTATATTATCCCATCTTTTGTTCTTTTGTACTAAAGCCTTACTCTTAAAAATCAGATAATAATCTAATTTTCTTTTCCACATATTCTTTTGCATAAATTTCCCCCTCCCATTTTCTTTCTTCAAAATACAGCAATTTTACTAAAAATTTTATTTTTTAATAAATTATTTCTTAAAATATTTATTAAACCTTGGTATTGGTCATACTCATTTGATGGTTTCAGATATGTACTAAGATATTTCCACATATAATTTTAAAAACAATTATTTCAGTAATATTTTCTTTAGTTATTATTCTAAATATTCCTTGAATTAGTCAATTTGTTCTGAACACTTGCTTTTCCTTTAAACTTTCTACTATCTATATCTACTAGTCTTCTTTACCTATCATTGATTTGTTTATGCTCTTAAATCCTGTTTTCTTTCTACATTTTGTTTTGAAATTATTCCTTTTAAGCTTTCTATTTCCTGTAAAGTATCAGTTATCAAATTTATTGTGTTCCCTCTAGTTTGTTTTTATTCTAGTTTCTTTCTTGATTTCTCATCCCGCTTTAAATTTGTCTAGTTCTGATTTTTGTTGTTCCATCATGTTTTATTCAATTTTCTTATTGTCTTTAAGCTCATTTTGAAATAGTAGGGTATCGTTTTCTTCCCGAGCTGTTGCCATTGAGCACTGTGTTTTGAGTATATCCTTCTGGTGTACGTCCATTGTTTGTAGGGGATGCTATTCAGCTCCTTGGGGTTTTTTTTGTTTTTTTGTTTTTTTTTCTTACGGTAACTTCTATCGGATTTGATCATAATCCTTTCTACTGCTTGTTTGCATGTGAATTTGGTTTTCCTGAACTAACCTTGACTTGGACAGACAGCTCTTATTACTTCACTAAGCTTGCTTTCTGAGGTTTTCTGGCTCTATACTCCTTACTCACTTTTATATGACCTTCTCTTTTCTTCACCCCATTCTCTTCATTCTGCTCAATTTTGATTCTGAGGATTGAGCTTAGTGTGACTAAGTGTGACTCTGTTCTGGAAAGGAGTCTTGGCTGGTCACCTTTTAGAGCAGGTAAGAGCTACACTGCTCTAACCCCTTGAGGCCCTACCATGTGCTCCTCACACTTTTCCACTTTGAAAGTGAACAATGCCCATCCGGTTTCAGACGCCATCCTTAGCTTAGCCCCACCACACTTCCTAGTAAATATCTGTTGGATCTTTTGGCTGTGTTCAGGCCCATCAGTTGGTAAATAAAACTTGGCCCTTCACCAGCGTTTGAGAAGCATTGCTGAAGGAATCAGAGGAGGGAGAGATGAGAGTTAGAAGGCTTCGTGGAAGAGGTAGTTCTTACGCCAGGCCCTGGAGGGCAATCCTGGTGGAAGCGAATGTTGACGTTCCCCAGCTCATCCATTCCCATACACTCCCTCAAACATCACTTTCAGGGCAAGCATTCCTCCAGGTCTGGGTTTTCAGCTCAGGAATCTTTTTAACATGAAACTGCAGAGACACTGCATAGGTATAACAAATTCAGCATGAACAAATCAAGTGCATGACTTTCTCCCCCAAATTCTTTCCCTGCATCTCACATGTTTTGTTGCATTTTCATTTTTGTCCGTTCCCAATATTTTGTAACTTCTAATTTTTTCCTTGACTCATGAGTTATTTAGAAGTATGCTGTTTAATTTCCAAATATTTTGGGATTTTAGAAATATCTTTATTGATTTCTAGTTAATTCCATAAGCATATTTTATATAGTTCCCTTCTTCTGAAATATAGTGAAACTAATGGCCCAAAATATAGTCTCGTTTGGTGAACGTTCTATGTCCACTTGAAAAGACTGTGTATTCTGCTGTAGTTTAGTGTTCTATAAGTCTCAGTTAGGTCCAGCAGGTTGGTAGGGTTATTCAGATCTTTTATATCTTTACTTATTTTTCATTTACTTGTTCTATCAATTACTTAGAGACAAATGCTGAAATCTCAAACTCTAATTATGGATTTGCATATTTTTCCAGTTTTTTCTGATTTATCAATTTTTGTTTCATGTATCTGAAGCTCCGTATTTGAAATGCTATCCTTAGCATATGATAGATTCACAAATATAAAGGGGTCTGTAATGTTCAACTCTATTTTGTTCCATTTATCTATCTATATATCCATGTTCCAGAATCATTGTTTTAATTACTGTGACTTTAGATAATACTTTGACTATTGCTAAAGCAAACCCTTTTCCTTTCCTCCAGTTAATTTTTCTTTCTCAAAAATATCTTGGCTCTTTTCATACATTTACTGTTAATTTAGAATGTAAGCATCATCTGTTACTTAACGTTCTTGTTAAGTTTAATCTTAAGTATTTCATATATTTTATAAAATATATATTTTATAAATGCCTGTTGCACAGAGATATTTTTCCTGTTGAAGATACAGAACAGGGGTTGGCAAACATTTTCTTTAAAGGGCCAGGTGGTAAAGACTGTAGGCTTTATAAGCCAAGTAATCTCTGCCGATACTATCACTCAGCAATTGCCATAATACAAAAGCAGTCATAAACAACATGTAAACAAATGGCCATAAAACTTTATTTACAAAAAAAGGAAAAGGCAGATATGGCCTGTGGGCCACAGTTTGCTGGCTATAGATGAAGAGACAGATAATAGATATAGAGAAAGATTAATTTTTACATAGTTATCTTGTATCTTAACTTCATAATAAATGTGCTAATATTATTTTTGAGTTGAGTCTATTGTTTCTACGTGGACAACATACAAGCAAAAGGTAATTTTGTTCTAGCTTTCCAATTTTTACAGCAATTATTCCACTTTTGTAGTCTTACTGCATTGGCTAGATAACTCTGGAGCAATACTCAGCTACCGTGCTAACAGAAGGTATTGTTTTGTTAATAGGAGGGCTCTATTTTTTCACCTACAAATTTGATGTTACTGTTTGTTTCTAAAAAATGTTGTCATGTTCAAGTTTCAGGTACCATGGTTGTATTCAATCTTTTAAGATCCCTTCTAATTCCAATTGTTTAATTATAAGGTAATGTTTTTTGATTGTGGCTATAGACAAATGAGTGTTCCAGTGAGCAATCCATCACCCCCATTGAATACTAATGACTTGGTTTCACTTAATAGAGATCTTCTGGATCTTCTTCTTCAATTACATCAACCTCAAGACAGCATAGAAGAAAATGAATTCTTCCCAGGAATTAGAAAAAATTAAGTAGAAAATAAATTTTTTGGCTTTAGAATTTTTAAAGGTGTTTCCTTTGAGGTTTTTTTCAATAAAAATAAATCACTAAAATAACTTTTGAATACTAAAGGTAAACTTAGCTGAAAATTCAATAATGTTCTAGGGAGATTGGGGTAAAAAGTCAAAAGAAAAATAAATTACTAACCCTAATTAAAGAAAAAAAATACAATGTTTATTTCTGAAAAGCTTTCTAACATGTAAGCCTCAAGAACATACAACTTTAAAAGTATGTATTTAAAACTGAAATTTAATAAATGTATATATGCTTATATTTAAATTTTCCTTTCCTCCAGTTAATTTTTCTTTCTCAAAAACATCTTGGCTCTTTTCATACATTTACTGTTCATTTAGATGTAAGCATTATCTGGACATGTTTAAAAGTACTTTAAAACTTCCTTTAGCATTCATATACTCACAAAGGTGTCCATCAGTATTTCGTATTCATATCACAAGCAGAAACTGATTCATTACTGACATGAAATTATTTCAATTACTCAAAAGTTTTCAGTTTGGTATTCACCTTCCAAGAATGAAGTGAAAACAAATGCAATTAGTATTTCCATAGTCACTCCTTTAATTTTCCTGGAAAACTAAAAATTAGTCCAGCTGTAAATATATGAGGCACACATTAAAGAAGAGACATGTTTAACATCAAGCATTGTGGAATTTTTCTTTACAAGACTATTTCAAGGCCCAGATAAATAAAAATATTTCAGGCAATACATAGTAAATATTTTATTTAAATAATAGCACAGAATTCTTCTCAAGAGAACTGTTATACATTATATCTATTATTTTACAGTAACAGAGAGAAATTAAAATTAGATACAAATATTAAAGGCCAATAATCAAAATGAAATTAATGTTTAACAGACTATTATTTATATGAACAATGTAAACAGAATCATCTATTTGACTTCATATCAAATACATTTCTGGCATATAATTTTTAAAATGAGAATTATCAATTATTCAACCAATTCAAATATACTCATTCACCCAAAAGAACAAAACAAGCCTCTTAGAAATTCAAGATTTATAGATGAATATTAAACATTTTCTCAATACATAGAAGAGTCTGATCTTCAAAATTAAACTGTAAAACACACATATCAATTGTTTTATAGCTTATAATTAGGTATAACTGGTCACCAAAACTCCTTGTACAAAATATCACTATTAATTGCATGAGAAAATTAATGTAATAACAGCCACAATCTTTTCAAAAACAGAATATGGAAGTTTCCATTTTCATTACTATGAATCTGGTTTTCCAAAATCTGGTTCCCAAATCCAGTTTCTAAATGTTTCAACAGAGGTGAGATAGTAATGGAAATAAATGATTTAATGGAACTCTGGAGAAAAAAGTACCATAGATCTGAGTTTGAAAAATACATCAGGCATGAGAGATACCATGAATGACTCAGAATTATATAATAATACCTATATCAAACTTTATTAGTTAGCTAAAGGGCAAAGAGTAAGAGGCAAGTTAAATATAATACTAGCTTTTAACAAAGCAGACTGAGTAATATGTTAAGTGTTAGGGTGGGATAGGAAAGAACTCAGGCCTGGCAAAAATTTCCTCTTGGACTTTCTATATAAACATCTATTTTAGTTTTGGACTGTTCACCAAAAGGAGCTCTGCCCATCCATGAAATGCTTCCCAGACCAACAGGTCCTGGTCTAGCTGCTGTATGAGGGCAGCAGCGTGAAAATGTAGGAAATGGAAGCCAATTTGTGTCCATAGTCCACCCTAACTGGACTCTTTTTAAATTGGGTTATTCAAATGCCAGCCAGAAGTACAGACTCTAGCTAAAGAACATGAATAGATATCTGTCTTAAAAATGCCTAGAAGAGGTCATGATGTGATCCTGTAGTTTATTGGCCTTATGTTCTCCCAGAACAAGGGCTTATAAAGTCCTGGAAATCCTCAGCTCTCTCCAGCCACCTTTCCAAATAAAATCTTAATGAATATAGTTTAAATCCTTTATTGGGCTCTGTAATCCCTTCAACCAAACAGCCAAGCTGCCATTATTTTATGTAACATCTGTTTCATCGGAAAACGTGGGAAGATATTTTTATATCGTCTAGCAAAATCAATGAGTAAACAGTGTTCACCCCAAGCCAAACGATGTTGCCCTTCAGGGATTTTTTAGAAATAAAATAAATTGATAAACCAAGAAAGCAGATTGTATGCATAGCAAAGCCCTTCAGCACAGCGCAAACATGTTCTTTACGAGGAGGCTCAAAGCCATGCCACTTGGTAATTTCAAATGAGAGGCAACGGAAGTTTTTCTTAATCCAAAGTCAGAAGTTTCCGAAGAACTTCAAGCACAATACCGTAACAAAAGTGATACTGCTCCTATATACGTACATATGAAAAACAACAGAATGTTAAGTAATCAAATTATCAGGAGGCATTTTCAGAAAACACATTTGTAATTTTCAACCACACTGGAAAGTTCCTAAAAAGAGCAAACATTTAACTATAAACACTTAAGAACTTTATGCGAATACATTTTTAAAACTATGAGGAAGATAAATGATCATAATACAGTTCTTGGCCTAGAACTAGCTACCTGAAGGCTTAACACAACTGTTTTTTATTATTATCCATACTCTATTAATCTGCTCTCCCCATGATTACTAACTAATCTGTGACATAAATGATGTATTTTTATGACATCCCAATAACCTTCACAATTTAGTGGCAAGCAAATATCTAAAAGTGCTATCTAGAAATGTTTTTAAAATAACTTTAGATGTTACTGAAATAGCACAGCATTATGGACAAGGCATGTGTTTGGACATCAGGAGACGTCAGTTTCAGGCTTGGCTCCTCCCCCTTCTATCTGAGTGACCTCATAGAGCACCTTCCTTGCTCTGAATTTGAAGTACTTGGTCAGGAATACCAGAGCACCAGAGCAAAATTAATGTTTACCTCAAACCGTAGGAATTCAATGAGATTATGTCAAAAAAGAGGTTTATAAGCAGTAAAGTGTTATGCAATGTCAATCTTTATATTCATTAGTCTCATTATAATGTATGTGGCGAAAGCTTACCTTCGTTTGAACCATGCCAGAACGTTGTTCTCTCATTTGGGCCACTATATCCATGATGTTGAACTGCAAGAAGATGACAGTAATTTTGTATGATCCACATAGGGGGAAAAACGAACCCACAGATTGCCAAAAGAGTAAAAGAGATGTCAAGATTTAACCAGAAAGATCTCATTTTCAGTTACAAGAAAATGTACTATTTTTAACCTAGTCCAATAGATAAGGAAGACTTGTTTTAATAGGTTTCCCGGAGAAAGCAGGAAGCAATCATTGATAATAAGAACTGCTCTCCAAAAGAAGTAACAAATTTGTCCTTGTGTGTCCCTGTTTGTTATCCAAAGGCAGAACTTAAAGCAGCACTGTAATTCTGGAAAGGCACAGAAGACTTTCTCTGGCCCCAACAACAGCATATCTGTTTCTTATATGAAGAGCCAAGCCCTGTCAGCTCACACAGAGACCAGGAGCAACACTCAGCCCAATACTAGATTCCGCACTGTGCGTGGACACCAGTACAGCTAGGTGTGGTCACTGAGTTGGTGCAGGCCTACAAAGGTCTGTTGCTGGTCCACAATGAGTCGAGAAGCTGGGAGTAAGTGCTCAGAAACTCTTATGGCAATTTGATACCGTCAGAGCGCTGAGAAGTGTGCTTAGCTGAACAGGATATAAACCAGCTCAGGTGTTGCTGAACTTGCTTGGAGAGTCACATGTGGTACAAGCTGAGTATGAGTCATTTCACCAAGACATTGTGGACACATGTAAGTTTTGTCAACTGTAACTCCAAAGCATATAAAAACAGAAAAAAATAAGCATTCCTTTATTTTCATAACTTTTCATGTCATTTTTATACTTAAAATTTTTAAGCCTTTTTTAAAAAACTTTTTTGTTTTTTAGAGACAGGGTCTTGCTCTGTTGTCTCGGCTGCTGGAGTGCAGTAGTACCATCGTATCTCCCTGCAATGTCAAACTCCAATCCTCCCTCCTCAACCCCTTGAGTAGCAAGAACTATAGGTACGTGCCACCATGTCCAGCTAACTTTTTTATTTTTGTTTTTGTAGAGATGGGGGCCTCACCGTGTTGCCCAGGCTGATCTCAAACTCCTGGCCTAAAGTGATCCTCAGCCTTGGCCTCCTAAAGTGTTGGGCTTATAGGCATGAGCCACCATGCCTACCATAAAAACATTTTATTTTATATTATAGATACACAGGAAGTTGTGCAGGGTGGCCCTGTGTATCTTTCACCCAGTTTGCCTCCCATGATGTCATCTTGTTTAAACATATATAATATTAAAACCTGGAAACTGACATTGGGACAATCCACAAAGCTTAATTCAGATTTCACCAGTTTTACATTCAGCTGTGAGTGTGTGAGAGTATGTGTGTGTGTGCACAGCTCCATGCCATTGTATCATATGTGAAGATTCATGTAATGATAACCACAGTCCAGATACAGAGCTGTTCCACCACAAGACTTCCTCCTGCTATCCCTATGGAGTCACACTCACCCACCCCAATCTCTACCCCTTGGCAAATGGTACTTAGTTCTTCTTTTCTATACTTTCACTATTTTCAGAAGAAATAGCAAAATTCATTTTATGAATAAAATCACACAATATCTAACCTTTTGTGATTGACTTTTTCCCACCCCAGAATAACTTGGGGATCTAACCAAGTTGTTGGTGTAACAATAATTTGCTTCTTTTTATTGTTAAATAATATTCCAGGATGTGGATGTGTGCCAGTTTATTTAACCATCAATTTGTTGAAGGACATCTGGGTTGTTCCAGTTTTTGGCTACTGTGAATATAATCTGCTATGAACATTTACATACAGGTTTCTGTGTGAACATAAATTTTGATTTCTCTGGTATAAATGCCCCAAGAGTGCTATTGCTGGGTAATATGGAACTTTTTTTTTTTTCAAGAAACTGATAAATTGTTTTCCACAGTGGCTGTACCAGTCTACATTCCCAGTGTATGAGTATGGGTAATGTATGAGCAATTCAGTTTCTCCAAATCTTCATGTAATTCTCCAAATCCTCACCAGCATTTCTCCAAATTTTCATCAGCATGGGGTGCTGTCACTATTTTTACATAAGCCTTTCTGATAGGTGTGTAATGCTACTCATCCAGGTTTTAATTAGCAGTTCCCCAAAGGCAAATGAAGATGAACATCTTCTTATGTGCTTGTCATCTGTATATTCTCTTTGATGAATTGTCTGTTCATGTCTTTTACCTATTTCTGTTTTTCCTTTTTTGTAACTATTGATTTTTGAGGGTTCCTTATAAATTCTAGACCCAAGGCCTTTGTTGGACATGTGCCCTGTGTATAGTTTCTCTCTAGCTTGTTTTTTGTTTTTTATCTTCTTCATAGAGTTTTTCAAAGAAAATAAGATTTCAGTTTGCTTTCCCTCTAAGATCAGTGATGGAAACAATGCCTGTTCTCACCACTCTTATTCAACATAGCACTTGACATTTTAGTACAGCAGTAAGTCCAGAAAAATAAGTAAGATGTATACAGATCAAAAAGGAAGTGAAAAATCTATATGCAAATGGCATGACTATCTATATAGGATAATACCAAAGAATCTAAAAAAAAAAAAAAAACCCTACAAAACCTCTAAGAATTAATAAGTGAGTTCAACAAGGTCATAGGGTACAAGATCAACAAACAAAAATCAACTGAATTTGTACATACTAGCAATGAATATGTGGAAACTGAAAGTAAAAACACAATACCATTTACAATTGCTCCAAAGAAAATTAAATATGATAAATTTAACAAAACATATACAAGATCTATACATTGAAAATGACAAAATGCTGATGAAATAATTCAAAGACCTAAATAAATAGAGATACTTACCATGTTCATGGATTGGAAGATTCAATACAGTAAAAATGTCAGTTCTCTCCAACTAATCTACAGATTTAAAGCAATTTCCATCAAAATCCCAGCAAGTTTTTTGTAGATGTAGCCAAACTAATTCTAAAATTATTAGGGAAGGCACAGACCCTAGGATAGCTCAAACAATTTTGAAAAAAAAGAATAAAGTCAGAGGAATCATTCCATCTGATATTAAAGCTTACTATATCACCACAGTAAGGTATTAGCAGAAGGACAGACATATTGATCAATAGAACAGAATACAGAACCAGAAACAGGCCAATACAAATATGCCCAATGATTTTTGGCAAAGGTACAACAATAATTCGATGGAAGGAGAATAGAATTTTCAATAAATGATATTGAAACAACTGGCCATCAATAGGCCAAAAAAAAAATGAATCTCTGCCTAAATTTCATAATTTATTAACTCAAAATGGACTATGAATTTAAACATCAAATATGAAATTATAGAATTCTCATAAAAGAACATGAAAAATTATTCAGGCCCTCAGCTAAGTGATGAGCTGTTAGACTTGACATCAAAAGCATGATCCATAAAAAGAAAAACTAATAAAATACAGTCTCATCAGAATTAAAAACTGTTACTTCTTTAAAAATATTTTTTAAAAAAATTGTAATTTAAGATTAGGCAAATTATGGAAACATTTAAATTATTAATTTTTAATCAATTTACTGACTATAAAATAGGCATCATGGGACTATTTAGTTAAGACACAGCTTTCTGAATGTGGCTATAGTGGTTAATGAAATAATGAAAATGGAAGTGACTGCAAATAAATGAAGACCAAGAGTTATATTATTTTCACTTGGAGTTATGATTCCTCATATATTGAGTTTTGTAGTCATTATTGATTGTGAAGCTCTAAAACTACACTTGTGTCATTTGCAAAGATGTACTGGTTAACAAAGCAAAGGAACCATTAAGACTTACTTGTAATTTACATAAAAATAATTATTTCAAAGATAAAATAATTTTCTTAAAGAGAATTACCTTAAAAAGCCAACAGAGGACTTCTTGTTCCAAAATAATAGTATAGAAGCAAGCTGGCTTCACATTTTTACAAAGAAAACCAAAACTAAATATACAGCACTAAAACTGTCACCAACAATATCCCAGAAATCAAATACAAGAAAAAGACACCTGGGTCCACAGAGATGGAGAAAAACCTCTTAAGTAAACAGTAAGAGAATTGGGTTTCCACATCTATAATGCCTATCCCTCCAACTTGCCCAGTACCAAGTGTGCAAAAAATCTCCACCTGACTCATGATTTCTATACTAGAAAAAGTGACAGCATTAAAGTGGAAAACCAGGTTTCCCACCATCTGTGCTCCCTGGTAGGACACCTGTCCCTACCTCAACACACAGGAAGCACTACATGTGCCTGAAGAAAGAAATATCCTAAGAACAATCAGAGACAACAGGTGAGGTGGGACTACCATCCCCAGCCCTGGAAACTCTGGTCTGTAACTCAGCTAAAGGAGATGCCAAACCAGAGTCGTTGTTTAGCAGCACCACATTGCAAAAGATATGTTGCACAGGTCCCCTGGGCATGAATCCCTAGCTACTTTTCCCACATTGCCATGATATCCCCTTTGAGACCTTCCCTATTTGGGATGAGCAGCTCTCTGATTGTTTACTGGAACCAAGGCACATTTGGTCATAAGGTGACATCTAGTGCCAAAAAGAAGGCAGCAATTTAGCCCCTCACAAAAAAAAAAAAAAAAAAAAAAAAAAAAAAATCAATAGGTACATTACAAAGAATCTATAAGCAAACATATTCATTAAAAAACAAACATAGCTAGACAGAGAACACTGGAATAAATAACTAATCCTTCATTCAAAACATCAATCCAAAGTATATCTTGCACATCCACAAGAAACTGCAGCCAACAGGAAACCATGACCTCCCCAGATAGATAAAGCAAGGAACCAGTGACTGACCCTAATGAGATGGCTGTATGAGAGCTCCCTAATCAGTAATTCAAACTATTATTAATAGCTTTGAGGAAATTCAGAGATCTCCAAGGTAAAAGAAAAGCAATCCACAAATTTATTAGACAAATTTAAAAAAGAGATTGAAATAATTTAAAAATCAAATAGAAACCTTGCAGCTGAGAAATATATTAGCTGAACTGAAAAATTCATCACAGCCTCACAATAGCAGAATGAATCAAGCAGAGAAAAGAATCAGTGAGCTTGAAAATAGGATATTTGAAAATACAGTCATAGGAGAAAAAATAATAAAAAGGAATGAAGATCATCACCAGATACAGAAAATTACCTCAAAAGACCAAATACAAAAATTACTGGTGTTCAAGAGGGAGTTGAACAAAAGCAAGGGGTAGAAAGCTTACTAAAAAAATAATGAAAAAAATTTCCAAAATGTGACAGATGTAAATATTCAGGTATAAGAGGGTCAGGGAACACAAAACAGATTCAACCCGAATAAGGTCACACCAAAGCATATAACAATAAAACTCTAAAAGCTCAAGGATAAAGAGAGGATCCTAAAAAGTAGCAGGAGAAAAGAGGCAATTAACATATAAAAGAGCTCCAATTCATCTGGCAGTTGATCCTCAATAGAAATCATATAGGCCAAGAGGAAGTGTGATACATTTTCCAAGTAGTGAAGTAAAAAAGCAAAAACAAAAAACAAAACCTGTTATCCAAGAATACTATATTCAGCAAAGGTATTTTCAAATATGAAGGAGTGATAAAGTATTTTTCAGATAGACAAAATCAGGATTCACCACCACCAGACCTGACTTACAGGAAATGCTAATGCTAAAGGAAGTTCTTCAGAATGAAAAATAAATAAACATTCAAAAAGAAAACTTTTCAAGGCATAAAATCTACTGGTAACATTAAGAATATGGACAAAGCCAGAATACTTTATTACTGTAATGATGGTATGCAATCCACACCTAACTCTGGTATGAAGCTGAAAGATAAATTCATGAAAAGCTATAATAGCTACAGCAACCTATTAAGAGAAAGGTAATATAAAAATACATAAATTTAGACAACAAGAAGATGAAATGTGGTAGATATGGGGTTAAAGCATAGATAAATTTTTTAAAAAGTTTTTCTTTGTTTCTATTCTTTACTTTGTGATATAAGTTGTCACTTTTTAAAAATAGCTTCTTGTGATCCAGTCAAGGCAAAAAGAACTGGGAAGTCCCTATGGCTGTCTGCTGAGCAGAAGACCCTGGGCTATGGGTGCCACATCAGCTGTACACCCACGGCAACATGACCCTGCCTGGAGACCTCACACCCTTAACCTACTGCATCAACAAACCACCTGTAGACATACTACACAATTAGCTCTGACCCCCAAGCACAGAGGACCAGCAGACCTCCAATGTGCTGTGGATCTCCTGGTGACCTAATCTTTGGCTCAAGGTGCCCCAAGAGAAGGGAGAGCACAGACCACCATGGTCCCCCTTGAGGTTAAGGAGACGTAGGCATGGTGCTGGTGACTGGAGGGGGCTCCCCTAAGGCCTGGAAATGGACCTGGTATGGAATCATCACCACCTCTCCCCACCCCTACTGCTACAAATGCACTGAAATAGAAAAGAGCTGTGTGGCTGAAGAAGAGTCTATTTGCTCGCCATTACTATCAAGCACCATCTACTGGAGTGAAGCCTAAATTACAACACCAAAAACTCTTACGGTATACATTGCCTGTGAAATCCAGTGCCAGAATCTATCCACAAATATTAATAAATATCCCATACAGAGCCTTGGCCCTCTGAAAGCACCCAGAAATAAAGCCAATTGACTATACTCAGCTTACACCACAGTCAAAACCTTAAGGGATATAAAAATATAAAAACAAAAAGCCCCATCGAAATGACAGCAAATTCAAAAAGATAACAGAACACCAGCCTTCTCAGAAGAGAAAAATTTAGTGCAAGAACTTTGGTAATTCAAAAAGTCAGTGCCTCCTTAGCTCCAAATAATTGCACTAGCTCACCAGAAATTGTTCTTAACTATACTGAAATGGCTGAAATGACAAACATAGAATTCAGAATATGGGTGGGAAGCTTAATGAGTTTCATGAGACAGCTGAAACCCAATCTAAGGAATTCAGTATAATGATCCAAGAGTTAAAAAGTTGACAAAGCCATTTTAAGAAACAAACTGACCTTCTGGAATTGAAAAATTCTCTACAGAAATTTCATAATACGTTGGAAGCATTAACAACAGAATGGACCAAGATGAGAAAAGAATCTCAGAACTTGAAGATGGGTCCTTCAAATCAATTCAGTCAGACAAACATAAAGAGAAAAGAATTTCGGTTTCGGGTCAGGCATGGTGGCTAATGCCTACAATTCCAGAACTTTGGGAAGTTGAGGTGGGTGGATCACTTAAGGCCAGGAGTTCGAGACCTGCCTGGCAAACACGGTGAAACCCCATCTCTACTAAAAATATAAAAACTAGCCGGGAATGGTGGCACGCACCTGTAGTCCTAGTTACTCAGGAGGCTGAGGCATGAGAATTGCTTGAACCTGACAGGCGGAGGAGATCTCAGTGAGCTGAGATCACACCACTGCACTGCAGCCTGGGCGACAGAGCAAGAGTCTGAGAAAGAAAAGGAAAGGAAAGAAGGAAAGGAAAAGAAAGGAGAGGAAAGAGAAGAGGAAAGGAACTTTGAAAATGAACAAAACTCCCAAGAAATAAGAGATTATGTAAAGAGACCAAACCTATGACTCACTGGCATTTCTGAAAGAGAAGATGAGTGAACAACTTGGAAAACATTTTTGAAAATATAGTGCACAAAACTTTTCTCAATCTCAGTAGAAGTCAACAGGCAAATTTAAGAAATTCAGAAAAGTCCTATGAGATACCATACAAGATGAACATTCTCAAGACATATAGTTAACAGATTCACCAAGGTCAATGCAAAAGAAAAAATCCTAAAGGCAGCTAGAGAGAAGGGTCAGATCACTTACAAAGGGAATCCTATCAGGCTAGGAGAGGACCTCGCAGCAGAAGCTTACAAGTGAAAAGAAACTGTGGACCTATTTTCAGCATCATTAAATAAAAGAAACTCCAAACAATAATTTGATATCCTGCCAAACTAAACTTCATAAGAAAAGGAGAAATAAAATCCTTTTCAGACAAGCAAAGCTAAGGAAATTCATAAACACTAGACCAGCTTTACGAGAGGTCCTTAAGGAAGTGCTAAATGTGGAAATGAAAAAAAGAGTACCTGGCACCACAAACACACAAGTACATGGCCCATAGACACTATAAAGCAAATACACAATCAAGTCTACAAAGCAACCAGCTAACAACATTATTACAGTATCAAAATCTCACATATCGACATAAACCTTGAAGGTAAATTGTCTAAATACCCCATTTAAAAGGCTTAGAATGACAAACTGGATTAAAAAAACAAGGCCCAACCATCTTCTGTCTTCAAGAGACCCATCTCACATGTAAAAACACCCACAGGCTCAAAGTAAAGGGATGGAGAACGACATATCATGCAAATGGAAAACAAAAAGAAAGCAGGGGTCACTATTCTTACATCAGATAAACAGACTTTAAGCCAGCAATGATCTAAAAGGACAAAGAAGGACATTACACAGTGACAAAGGGAACAATTCAAAAAGAAGTCTTAACTACCTTAAATATACGCACGGCCAACATTGGAGCACCCCAGATTAATAAAACAAGTTCCTCTAGACCTATGAAAAGACTTAGCCACACAATAATATGGGGGGGCTTCAACACCTACGTGACCGGACTAGAGAGATCATCAAAGCAAAAAAATTAACAAACAAATTCTGGACTTAAATTCAACACTTGACAAATTGGACTATATAGCAGACATCTATAGACTACTCTACTCCAAAACCATAGACTATACATTCTTCATATCTACACATGGAATATACTCTAAGATCAACTACATGCTCAGCCATACAGCAAGTCTGAAAAAGTTTAAAAACAGTGAAATCATCTCAAGCATACTCTCAGACCATAATACAATAAAAATAGAAATTACTACCAAGAAGATCTCTCAAAACTACAATTACATAGAAATTAAACAACTTGCTCCTAAATGACTTTTGGATAAACAATGAAATGAATTCAGAAATCAAAAAAAAATTCTTGGAGATTAATGAAAACAGAGACAAAATAAATCAAAATCTTTGGGATGCAGCTAAAGTAGTGCTAAGAGGAACGTTTATAGTGCTAAATGCCTACATGCAAGAAGTTAGGAAGATCTTAAATGAACAATCTGATGTCACACCTAGAGAAACTAGAACAAAAGGATGGATCAATCCCAAACTAGCAGAAGAAAACAAATAATCAAAATCAGAGCAGAACTGAATGAAATCAAGATGCAAAAATCCATACAAAAGATCAACAATTTTCTTTTTTTTAAATGGAGTCTCACTCTGTTGCCCAGGCTGGAATGTAGTGGCACGATCTCAGCTCACTGCAACCTCTGTCTCTTGGGTTCAAGAAATTCTCCTGTCTCAGTCTCCCGAGCAGCTGGACCTACAGACGCACGCCACCACATCTGGCTAATTTTTGTATTTTTAATAGAGATGGGGTTTCACCATATTGGTCAGGCTGGTCTTGAACTCCTGACCTCAGGTGATCCACCTGCCTTGGCCTCCCAAAGTGCTGGGATTACAGGCATGAGCCACCGCACCTAGCCTGTTTTTTGCAAGAATAAACAAAATTGATAGACTGCTAGCTAAACAACAAAAAAAGAAAATCGAAGCACAATCAGAAATGACAAGATGACATTACAACTAATTCCACAGAAATATAAAAGACCCTCAGTGATTATTAAAAATATCTCTACACACAAAAATTAGAAAAACTAGAGGAAATGAGTAAATTCTTGGAAAGACACAACCTCCCAAGATTGAACCAGGAAGAAATTGAAAACCTGTACAGACCAGTAATGAATTCCAAAAGTGAATCCATAATAAATATCCTACCAACCAAAAAGAAGCCCTGGATCACATGAATTCACAGCTAAATTCTACCACATGTACAAAGAACTGGTACTAATCCTACTGAAACTATTCCAAAAAATTCAATGAGGAAGGACTCCTCCCTAACTCATTCTATGAAGCCATTGTCATCCTGACACCAAATTCTGGCAGGGACACAATGAAAAAAATGTTCCAGCCAATACCTCTGATGAACATAGATGCAAAAATATTATCAACAATATACTAGCAAAACAAATGCAACAACACACCAAAAAGATAATACACTATAATAAAGTGGGATTTATCCCCCAGAATGCAAGGATGATTTGACATATGCAAATCAACAAATGTGATACATCACATCAACAGAATGAATAACAAAAACCATATAAGAATTTTAATAGATGCAGAAAAAGCATTTGATAAAATTCAACATGCTTTCAGTATAAAAAAAAAACCAACTCTCAACAAATGAGGCATAGAAGGAACATATGTAAACACAATAAAGACCATATATGACAAACACACAGCTAACATCATACTGAATGGAAAAGAGCTTAAAGCCTTTCTTCTAAGAACTGGAAAACAAGACAAGAATGCCCACTTTTACCATTCTTATTCAATATAATGTTGGATGCCCTAGCTAGTGCAATTAGTTAAGAGAAACAAATAAAAGACATTCAAATTGGAAAAAAGGAAATTAAATTGTCCCTCTTTGTAGACAACATGACTATGCGCGTGTGCGCACGCACACACACACACACACACACACACACACACACACACACATCACCCAAAAGTATGGCTCTACCAAAACACCCTTAGAACTAATAAACTAATTCAGTAAAGTTGCAAGATACAAAATAGACATGCAAAAAGTCAGTAGTATTTCCAGACACCAATAACGAGCTAGCTGAAAGGAAATAAAGAAGGCGATCTTATTTACAATAGCTATAAAACAACACCTACAATAAATTTAACCAAAAAAGTAAAAGACCTCTATGAGGAAAACCATAAAACACTGCTGAAAGAAAGTGGAGAGGACCAAAACAAATGGAAATAATCCCATGCTAATGGATTGGAAAATGGAGTACTATGCAGCCATAAAAAAGAGTGACATCCTGCCATTCACAGCAACATGGCTAAGTTAGAGAACATTATATTAAAGAAAACAAGTCAGGCACAGAAAGATAAATACTGCATGTTCTCATTCATATATGAGAGCTAAAAAATCGAGCTCATGGAATTAGAGAGTAGAACTGTGAGTATTAAAGATGATAAGGAGAGGTTGGCTAACAAATACAAAATAACAGCTAGATAGGAGGAATGAGCTCTTGTGTTCTGAATCACTGTAGGGCAAATACAGTTAACTATAATTTATTGCATATATTCAAAAAGCTAGGAGAGATTTTCAGTGTTCACAACACAAATTATAAGTGTTTGAGGTTATAAATATGTTACCTACCCTGATCTGATTACTATACATTATATACATGTATCTATATATCACTCTGTACCCCACAAATATGTACAATTGTTACATGTCAACTAAAAATAAAAGGAAAAACAAAGAACACAGATGGAATCTATTTCAACAAACAAAACTTGGGAATAAAAATAATCATAAAGGAAACATTGTAATCACGCCTGATTCCTATGTCTATCTCTTAGCTGGTTCCAAATTAAAAAGAAAAGGATTGTTAATTATTGACTCTAACTCAATTACATTATTATATTTATTTTGCAAATGAGAAAACTAGGTTTGAGAGAAGATGAGCAATTTACACAAAGTCACCAAAAGCTAAAGTATGTGGGAAACCGGCAGTCAAATGGGGACCTCTCATTAACTCTGAAATCTACATTTTTTTCTCATATTCTCATGTGCTTGTTACTTATATTCATTTAAAACAGGCATACTTCATCAACATTCTCTAGTAAGAGTCTAAACACCATATGTAAAAGATACAGGGAAGGAAAGGAAATGGAACTCACATTTTCCGTGTATCTATTATGTTCCAGACACTGTCCTAAGCCATTATTTACATTACATACTTTAAACCTCACAAACACCCTCAGGAACCTGCAGCAAGTTCAGTGAGAATCAGGTACCCAAAGCTCATGTGCTTTTGATTTACTAAGTTGCTTCTGAAGACCAAATATTAGTCTCCCAAATGATCAGGCTGTTAAATGTAGTGTGTTTGCCAACAGCACTGGTTTATTTGCTTGATTCACACACTTACTGAACAGTTCTTTACGATGGCACAGAACACGACATCTGCACATAGGAACACCCCTGTCCGGCCTATGCCAGCACTGCAGTGAACAACCATGGGTCCTGTCAGGTGGCTCTTCCTTGCATAACGAACATACTTGATGAAGCTATCTGCTGAGGCAGGAGTGCCATGGTCTGGCCATTTGGTGAACTGCAACTGTTTTACAGAGTGACTAGTTCCCGTCTATTAGAGAAAAAGAAACAGAGCAAGAAAGATATTTATTGATTTCTTATATTAGAAACTTCATGCCAACTTCTAATATTCAAATGATAATAATAATAATGGTTATATGTTATTACCTGGATGTTACATAGAGCTTTCAAAATGTGCTCAAATTCATTTTGATGTTTATAAGAATTCTGGAATTTGCTAGGAATAGAGGTTTTCTGCATTTTACAAAGGAGAGCACAGTAACAATAATAAAAATACCAGTACTAACAGGTAACAAAATCAAGCACTTGCTATGTGCCAGATACTGTGCTAGGAGCTTCACATGAATTCTCTCCTTTAATCCTCACAGCAACCATGTGAGGTAAGCACCATTTTACCTCCATTTTACAGATGCAAGTGTAAGAATGGGGGGACTGAGAGATGTATGCTAGGTCAGAAGGCTCACGTGGTTAGAGTTGGAACTGTAATGTAGGTGTCTTGAATTCTAATCTACCATCATTCTGTACCATGAGGGGGCAGGAAAATCAAGATTTCAAAATACTTAGAGTGAAAGATGAACTGTCATGCTGGGAATAAGACTAAAAGGCAATCTATCTTAGTTTAGAAATGGCATAAGAAATTTAACTAAGACATGTAGGTGTCTGACAAGAGGCACCAATCTCCTCCAGCAATGAGGACAGGGGCAGTCAATGACCAGGAGAATAGATTGTGGGCCCCACTATTGTGCTGAGCCCCCTTGAAATGCAATCATGAAACTCTTCCCAGGGTTGTCAGATAAAGCATTTTAAATTTACCTATATCTCATCCAAGGGGATCATGACCCTTTCCTCAGTGGGAGGCCCTTATTTTACCACACATAGGACCTTAATGGAAAAACCCAGAATGAGTTTCTCATTTCTCCTCTGCTTCTCCCTAGTGCACCTCTTTTTCTGAAGCTTCCTCAATAAAGGTGCTAGTGTTCAGAGCTCTATTTTAATCCACAGTGTCTACTGAAATTAGTGATAGTTAATTTTATGTGTCAATTTGGCTGAGCCTCTGTACCCAGATATTAGGCCAAATATTATTTTGTGTTTCTGTGAATGTATTTTTAAGATGAGATTAACATTTAAATTGGTAGAATTTTAGTAAAGCAGATTATTCTTCATAAAGTGGGTTGGCTTCATCTAATCAGCTGAAGGCCTTAAAAGAACAAAAACTGACTTCCCATGAGCAAGAAGGAATTCTACAATTAGATTGCGTTGGACTCAAAAGGCAATTCTTCCCTGGGTCTTCAGCTTACTGTCCCACCCTGCAGATTTGTCAACTCTCCACAATCACTTGAACTAATTCCTTAAAATTAATTTCTCTCTTTTCTTGCACGTGCGCACTCAGTAAGTATATACATATCTTGTTTGCTATGTTTCTCTGGAGAACCCTAGCTAATACAGATTACTCCACTGATTTATTTAATACAATTTTCTACCTAGAATCATCAATACAGAAACCCTCAAGTCACTTTGGTTATTGATGACTTCTGTATTACATAGCACTTGACAGTGGCAGAAATGACCTGAGATCTGTAAATGGCAGTAGGCAGAAAGGGTTATATTTAAAACCTCTTTGAACTTAATACCAAATAGAAAACTCAAGTTTGAATCATTAATAACTTGAAATTAAATAAGAAAAACAATACTGGAAAATATTGTGAAGGCACTAAGTTGAGGACTGCTGTCATCAGACCACATGTTTCAGGGGTTAAATCCCTCCTACTAGCATTGACCACTGGGAATCCACACAAAGGTGGGCCTCATTGATTTCCTTACCCAGTGCCATGAAGATAAAGATGAGGCAGACTCTCCAAACATGAACACCATGCTTCTGAGTCTTGTGAGCCTTGGCGCAAAGGCCACCCCCAGACCTTCTTGCCAAGGCTGCACAGGTCCACTCTGCAGGCAGATAATTGCTCTGTGACTCCCACCTGGCCTATGTTCTCCAGGTCACACATCATTTGGAATGGACTTGTTTAGTGCCTTCCTTCCCCACTAGACTCTAAGTGCTCTAAGAGTTAAGACTGCATCTGTCTTCTATTCCCAAAAAAGCAAAAGGAAGAATTCAAGACAGTCCTTGCTGCTTACTGTTTTCCAATTCATTATTCCTTTCCCTTATATAAAAACCCCTCTTCCTTGTGAGTTTCATACCTCTTAGCTTCATCTTCCCATTGCTATAACCCAGTGGCTAAACCTCCTGGTCAAGCCCCCACATTCACTGAGGATTCTTGTCTTCTCCCCCACCAAAGATTCTGGCATCATCCAGGGCAAATTCAGTGTCTCCATAGCCCAACAGACACTAAACCTCACAACAGGTTTATTTTTCTCTCGCAGGGAAAATAATTCCTTTCTTCTACTCCTCACCATGATGACCACTCTTTGGACTTACCATCATCTATAATATCTAGTGTCAATTTCCCAATTCTACAACTCCAACATCAATTTCTGACCCGAAGCTGTTAGGCTACCATCTCATTTGTGCTTCCTTTCAACATGTGACCAAATGGAGCTTTCTAGTCCTTTGCATCCTCCATTTACCCCTAGCTGGCCCCATGATCCCATTCATATTCCTAGACAATTTAGACTTTATGGCTGATTATATGAATTCATGTACCAAACTCTCTAATCCTTTGATCCTTTGCTTCCTGCCACATGTACTAGACAACATCTCACCCTGGGTCAATCCTGTAATCTGTATTCAGGGATCTCAATGTTAGACTGCTGGAAAAAAACATATAGCCACATATTTTGTTGCTATTGCAAATTTATGGGTCAAACCTCAGCACCACTCAGCAACCCTTTTCCTGGTGATTGTGCTCCAGTCAACTTCTTTGGTGATGACTCCAAAACTCACCACTCTCTACAAGTTTCCTGTTCATCCTATTCCCTTCACTCCTGCTAACACATGTATCACCTACCTGCCAACTGAATCCACTGGAGCAAGCTAGGTCATCATTTTCTCCTATAAACCATTCCTTTTCTATTTCCTAAATCTATTAGACCAACAAATCCATGAATTATTCTAGATCAATGCTTCTCAACAGAACTTTCTACGCTGAAGCAAATGTCTTCAATAGTGGCAATATTGTAGCCACTATCAACATGTGACTAATAAGCACTAGAAATGTGGCTACTGCAGGTGAGGAACTCAATTTGTTATTTTACATAAATTTAAATAACTTAAATTTAAACTTAAATAGTCACATGTAGGTACTGTATTGAATGTATTTTCAACCCCTCCATTGTCACTTATAAATCATAAGTCATAAATCACATATAAGTCTGCCAATTTTATCTGCAAAGCACTTGTATCTGTGCTTTCCATCCCCATGCCAACAGCCCTAGTTGATCATGTCACTTACTAAAATTCTTAAATGTCTGTCAATTATCTTCATAATAAAGTTCATGCTACTTAGCTGAAATTTAAGACATTTCACATTCTAGCTGGCCCCTGCTTACTTTTGATAGCCTCAACTCATCTTTTGCTACTCCCCCGGCATTGAATTCCCCAGAAACACTTAACTACTTATGTTTGTCTCTGTACATATCCCATGCTATTTTATATTTTGATCATCTACTTCCTCCTTCCATCTTTCTCATTTGGGTAATTCTCAAACAGATGTCGCCTCTTCCAGTAAACCTTCCCCCAAACTCCAAGTAAAGCTAAGTATTTACCTTCTGAGCCCCAGAGTACCCAAGACATATCTCGACATTATCACTGAACACAGTAAGTGAGGTACCTATCAGCGAGTATACCAACCTCTCCACTACTCAGTAAGTACTGATAGTGCCTGGCCCAGTGATGAGCATACCTCAAGGACTCAACACATATCTGCCACACTTGGCAGAAACAGGTATGACCCAGAATCAGACAACTTCAACACTCATTCTTCCTGCCCCACCTCTCCTTTCCAATTTTTCTTTTCTCCAGGATCTGGTTAAGGAGAAGTAGAAATGGTGGTGGCTTCTGGCACTAGGGACAAGTAAAAAGTTACTTTAAGAAGTTTCATCAGTATGTTTTCCATCCTACTCCTGCCTTCTATTTCTAAGACATCTGCTTGTGTGGTGAAATATATATCTAATACTGATTTTTAAAAACTTACGGACTTCTCCACAACTTGAAACATTCGAATGATGAAATACTTAAGTATCTGGTAGTTCTCCAGGGATACACGGAAGTGTTTCAATTCCAATGGCTTCTTCAGAGAAATGGGCCAGTAATGGTAGCATTTGATAATTCCACCTTCTATCTCTCTGGTTATCATGGCAATAACATTAGAATTATTTTCCAACACCATTTGCCAAAAGTCATCTATGGTGCTCAGCAGTGGTCCTTGAGTAGCAATATAAAAATACTCTTCTCCACAATTGACTATTCTAATATAACTAGCATTGATGTAGTCCTTGCTTTTTCCAAGAGGAACACGTGTTGAATCATCTATTACAGAAACAGAAATATCTGGTAGATAAAGGTGGGAGATACATTACATTCAGACTTCATGAAAGCATTTCACACAGGTAAATTCATATATCTCTTTGACCAATAGAGAAGTTGGTCTAGGAGTTTCTTTTCAAAAGGGTTGAGTCCATGAGTTTAAATTCCTTCCTCCCTGAAGACTATTGGCATGATCTAATAAATATACAATTACGGGAGGTTTATTTTTTAGATCAGTTTTTAATAAACACAGAATGATATCATTGGCATCCAAGTACTTTTGGAAATTTCTGCTAGAAATGGCACAGGCAAGATTAGGTCAAGGGAAGTATATTCTAGTTTGCAACTGAACACAATAGAGAAGAAACTCTCTGTGGAAGCAAATGAATGACATTCTCCTGCAAATCTGTGAAACCTGCAAACCCAGGCAGCAGGGGCCAGGGTAAAAAAAAAAAATCCGATAGTTGACTGCAGACAAATCCCAGGATTAATGGAATTCCACCAGTGTCCCCAAAACTAGACTGCAATATTTTATGTCCATTCTCAGCCTTCATCTGGTGATGGGGTATGTTATTCAAAGCAAAGATATTGTGACAAAAGGATGCTACCAAGGGGATTTGCTCCAAGTAACATGGGACTCATCTAACATGGACTGTTATAACAAATACGAGAGAGAAAAATAGCTATTTGGCCTAGTAAGCTTCACTGCTCCAGGAGTTTTTTCTTCATCTGACACAGACGTCTGAAGCTCTGGTTCCACCCCTACCCCTACATTAAGAGCAGAAACATACACAGCAAAGGAGGCCCTTCTCTGCAATGCAGCTCTCTCAATAATAATCTCTCCTTGCTACTTAGAATCACGTGGACCACTTATCTAGCAAATATGCTGGCAAGACCTGAACAGGCACTTACATAATATCTGGCAGAACTCTTCTCAAATACTAACACAGCACACAGAAACTTTCGTTTGTAAATATGAGTGAACAGAAAAAACAGCCAGCCGCAGTGGCTCACACCTATAATCCCAGCTACTCAGGAGGCTGAGGCAGGAGAATCACTTGAACCAGGGAGGCGGAGGCTGCAGTGAGCTGAGACCGCACCACTGTGCTCCAGCCTGGGTGACAGAATGAGTGAGACTCCGTCTCAAAAAAAAAAAAAAAAAAAAATTGCTAGATATATAAAGATATCCAGTATTTCAAAAAGGGAGCCCATTCTAAACAATCACGACAAATGTTCTCATTTCTATAAAAGGTGATAACACCTTACAAACTCCTATTTGTATTTTAAATAAAATTCAAGAGAGCATTATTTTATTTTTTAAAACAATAATATATACCTATGTTTACTAATATATATTACTATGTATGCATAATAAATATGTTATATTACTATGTATATATGTATACATGCTATATAGAGTATTTATCATATGTATGTATATATATGATGATATATGTCATATAATAATAATAAGCCTGGCAAGTGTTCATAACAATGTTAGCAGTAGTTATTATAGTATCTAAACAGTATGAACTACTTCATAGCAAAAAAAAAAGCATTTTTCTAATTTTGAAAAGAGATTAAATATGTGAAAATTAAATAATCTAAAATAATAAAAGCTTGATTTCATATAAAAGTCACAATCATTCAATTCAAACTCCTAAAGCAGGAATTGAACAGAAAAACAAATACATTATTTAGAAAACCAGCTTTAAAATTTTTCCCAGAACTCAGAAAAAAAAAGATTACAAAAACCTATAATAATGATTAAAATGCTAAAAGACACAGCATACAAAAGGAATATAAAAAAGGAATTTCAGAAGCAAACTATGGAAGTCACCGCAGAAAAGAAAGAATTCAAGTGATCATAGGAAAGCTCCATAAACAGAAGTGAGAGTAATAATAGAAGGCAGTGAAACATGCATACCAGGTTCAAGCAGCATAATACGCTACTTGTATCACCTTGTCAACTCCAAAACAAATCTTTGAAGGAGATGTTATTGTATTCATGCTTTTCAAATAAAAAACCTGTACAAAGTAACTCGTTCCCTGTTATGCAGCAATTTTCTAGACTCTACAGCCTAGGTAAATCTAGACTCCAGGCTCTGTTATCCATCAAGGAAGACTCAACTTTGAAGACAGAAAGACCTCACTAAGTGTCAGACAACATTAATGAAGAGAGTCACTAAGACCCCTAGACCAGCAGAGCATAAGGCCACAGGAACAGAAAGCAAAACTTATGCTAATGGATTACTATGGGTAATGGCTATGGTTCCACTCTCATTTCCACCCCTTGATTCTTGACTCCTGGCTATGGTAGAAACAGCATCATATATTGGATGCTGATCTGGGGCATATATAACTTCCTGGAGAACATTACCCTAGCCCTGCAAGGTACTGCCACCTAGCTTTCACTGTAATTGTCTTCAAAAGGCCATACAACCATTCTATCAAGCCAGCTGCTTCGAGAAGATAAGGAATATGGTAAGACAGTGGCAGTGAGGCCATTACCCCAAAGTATTTGCTACAAAGTGAATTCCTTGATCAGAGAAATGCTGTATGGAATACCATGATGGTGGATAAGGCATTTTGTAGGTCCAGAGGTGGCAAATTGGCAGGAGCACTGTCTGCAGGGAAGGCTAATCCATACCCAGAGTTACTGTCTATTCTAGTAAGAAAAAAGCACTGCTCCTTCCATGATGGAAGTGGTCCCAATGTAATCAACCTGCCATCAGATATCTGACTGAGCATCCCATGGAATAGTGCCCATCAGGTAGTCAGTATTGGTATCTGTTGCTGGCAGATTGAGCACTCAGTAGTAGCTATAGCCAGGTCAGCCTTGGTGAATGGAAGTCCATGTTGCTGAGCTCATACATAACTTCCATCCCTGCCACTATGGCCACTTTGTTCGTGAGACCTATGGGCAATGACACAATGACAGGGGTGGCTGGGGGAATAGTCTGATGTTTATACAGCAAATTATTCTATTCACTTGTTTATTAAAGTCTTCCTCTGCTGAGATCAACTTTTGGTGAGCATTCATGTGGGATACAAATATCTTTGTGCCCATCTAGCAAGGTCTATTCACATGCCTCTTCCCCAGACCTTCTTGTCAGTTTGTCATCAGTTTTTCCAATCATGTTCCTTAAAAGTCCCTGACCATCCAGCTAAGCCATCAAACATACCCATGTATCAGTACAGATTTATACCTCTGGCCATTTCTCCAAGCAAAAAGAACTACTAAGTGCACTACCCTATGTTGTGCCCACTGGGAGTATTTCTCTTCACCACTGTCCTTCAGAGATGTCTCAAAAAAGGGGTTGTAGTTCTGTAGCTGTCCTCTTCTGGGTGGTACCTTTATATCATGCAGAACCTTCTGTAGACCAGGTCAAAGTCTTCTCTTCTTCTATCAGCTGATCATAGGGAACTCCTCATGAGGCAATAGGTACAGGCTGAAGAGAGCAGGTCATGTAGCAGGGGTGGGGAACAGTGAGCCTTTGGGCAGCTTCTTCGGTGTAACTTATTTGTGCCTTCAGGATCTGCTCAAACCCAACCTTGTATCTACCACTTTCATTTGATGGTGGAGTGCTGCTGCATATGCCCGACTTTATGGCTTGGTGGCCCATGGTTAAGCATTCTCTACGGAGGCCCAGTAGCAGGCCAAAAGCTGTTTCTCAAAAGGAGAGTCCACAGCGTGTGGCAAGAATTTGCTCTAAAATCCTATGTCCCTGCACTGTGACTCACCTAAAGAGGTCTGCCAAAGGTCCAAACAGCACTCTTACCTGCCATGAACACTTCAGTCACCATTGGATCTGCTAGATCATACAGCCCACCACATGGCAGAGAGGCTTGCATGGCAGACTGAACTTGTATCAGAGCCTTCTCTTGTTCTGGGCTCCACTCAAAGCTAGAAAGCTTTTCACATCACTTAGTAAATGGACCAGAGTAGCACATCCAAATAAGGAATATCTCCTCCAAAATGCCTAGGCTCACTAGCCATTGTGCCTCTTTTTGGTTGTAGAAAGTGCCATATACAATTTACCCTTCACTTTATGAGGGATTATCTCAACACGCCCCATACCACTGGACCCCTAGAAATTTCACTGAAGTAGAAGGCCACTGAATTTTTATTGGATATATTTCCTACCCTGTGGGGGACAAATAAGACTAAAGCATTTGCTACTTCTTGTTCACTAGGTCCAATCAGCACAATGTCATCAATGTAATAAACCTCTGTAATATCCTGTGGAAGGGACAGGTGATCGAGATCCCTGAAAACTAAATACAACATAGGGCTGAAGAGTTTATACACCCCTAAGGCAGGACAGTGAGGGTGTATTACTGGCCCTGCCAGTTGAAAGTAAACTGCTTCTGGTGTTCTTGATTAATAGGTATAGAGAAAAAAAAACATTTCCCAGATCAACAGCTACATAGCAGGTCTGAAGGGATGTGTTACTTTTCTAAGGCAATGAAACCATATCTGGTATAGCAGCTGAAACTAGAGTCACCATCTGAGGAAGCTTATAATAATCCACTGTCATTCTCCAAATTCCATCTTTTTTTTGTTGTATAGGACAAATGGGGGAGTTAGGATGTGATAGATATCAACATCACTTCATCTTTAAAGTCCTTGATGGAGGCATTAATATCAGCAATCTCTTTAGGAATGTAGTATTGCTTTTCTTTTTACTATTTTCTTAGGTATTACTATTTTCCTAAGTAGAATAAATTCTAGTGGCTTCCACTTGCCCTTTCCTGCCATAATAATCCTCTCTCCACAGGTCAGAGAAGCCATGTGGGGGATTCTATCAGCTGCTGAGTATGTTTATTCCAATTATACATTCCAGGGCTTGGAAAATAATCACAAGATGGGTTTAGGGACCTACTGAGTCCACTGTAAAATGAACTTGAACTAAAATGCCACTGAATACCTGACCTCCATAAGCCCCTGCTTTGACTTGTAGACCACAGTGATGTTTGGGTCTCCTGGAATTGGCGTCAATTCAGAGCCAGTGTCCAGTAGTTTCTGAAAGTCTGATTATTTTCTTTTTCCAAATGTACAGTCACCCTGGCAAAAGGCCAAAGATCCCTCTGGGGGAGGCTGAAAGATTAACAGTATACATTTTTGGCAGTGTACCAGGGTCCTCTCATTCATTCAAGGTGTTCTGGGTATGTAAACTGGCTCAAGTCTGGGAAATTAGTGACTTGCTATGCTTCTCTGTTTCTATGGTTCAGGTTAGAATTTTGCTCACTTGACCTAGAACTCTTCTGCTTATACATATCAAGGAAGAATTTAGTAGATTTCCCATCTAGTTCACTTCTAGGAACACTATGATCAACTAATCAACACCATAGGTCTCTACAGGTCAGACTGTTCTGATAGCTGCTTTGACTCTGCTGTCCATTACTGTAACCACACTCACCTTGCCTTTGGCTATCAAGTGCCACCACTTGGCCCTTATCTCTCTGGGATCCAATTATACCCTGCATTCACGTTTCCCAATTCAATGGCAGCAATTTCCACTGTAATATCTGACCTACAGAGAAGAATAATCACAGCACTCTTCAAGGATGCTGGGACTCCCCTCACAAATATATTTCTCACAGTAGGAGAAAAAGTATATCCTCTGGACCTCCTAGGGTGGGTGGGCAGGTCTTAAACAACAAACCCAATCTAATGTTCCAGTCTCCCTAATCCTTTGGATCCCTTCCTTCACAGTATATAGTATATCAAGGCAGTTATGGCATTTTATCTTCCTTTAGACTGGGCTAGCTTTTGATCCATTTAATCCAACCAACCAAATAAACTGAAGGAGCTCTTTCTCACTCCCTAAGCCACACAGTAAGTCCAGAATCTCTTCTTAGTGGTCCCATTTCAATAAATTTAGCCTGACCAAACACTAAGTTCCTTCCATTGTCTCACACCCTTAAAATCCCTCCCACAAATATTTCCCAGATTTCTGTCAGTATAAATTGGAAAAATCATGTAGTACTTTTGTACTGTAACATACCTCCCCATGGGTCACACTTTGTACCTTACCTTTAAGGGCCTGCTAGGACTTGAATCTAGTTATAGGTCTAGAAGCAATGAAGGATGGTGGTTGTGAGTCTTGAGAAGAATCAGCAATGTCTTGCAAGGCAACAAACTCAGGGGAGGTCATAAAAGTTTCCTTAGGTAAAGTAGCATTAATCTCCTCAGATGGGGGTGGCATGGCTGCTTTTACTGGTAAGGAAGACTCATCAGAGTCAAGGGGTTCAATACACCCAGCTTTATAAGGCTCTTCCCATATGTCTCCACTCCAGTTTTCAAGATCCCACGCCTTCTCAGTCAATGCCTTCATTTTAACAGCAGACACCCTGAAAGGTTGAGGATTCAATTTGCATGGTAATTCAACCATTTTTTAGGATGAGATTTTGGATTTGATTTCCAGTAATCTCAGTTTTGTTGTTATAGAATATAAGGGTTTCTTTCAGGGCAGAAAGACAAACTTTTGGTTTGTTTATGTGGCAATTATTCTGGAAATTTAATCCCTAAGATCATCCTTTCCTTCTCTACATTAGGAGTGACTAGTCAATCTCATTGTTCTCATGAGAACTCAAAAATGTTCTAAGGTATCAAATGTAGGCACCCAGAAGCTTACTTCTTCTAACTGTCTGAATAGGAGTATCTAATGGCAATACTTTGCAGTCTTTACTGACATTACACTATAAATTACTAATACTCTATTCACTACTGAAAAGTCTCTAGAATTACTCTCAGTACCAAATTCTGTGTTACTCTAGATTCTCTAGAGAAATAGAACCAATAGGCTGTACATATACAGTGAGAAAGATTTACTTTAAGGAACTGACTCATGATTGTGGGGACTAGCAAGTCAATATCTGCAGGGCAGGCCAGCTGGTTAGAAACCCAGAGAAAAGTTGACATTGTAGTCTTGATTCCAAAGGCAGTCCAGAGGTAGAATTCCTTCTTCCTGTGGAAACTTGAGTCTTTTTTTCTTAATGACTTCAACTGACTAAATGAAGCCCACTCTCATTATGGAGGCTAATCAGATTTACTCAAAGTCTGCTAATCTAAATGTTAATCACATCTTTAAAAATACCTTCACAGCAACATCTAGACTAATATTTGACCAAATATCTGAGTATCATGGTCTAACATAGTTGACACATGAAATTAACCATTACACAAGCTAAAAATTTTAGTAGATGACTTGAAGGAGGAAATTTTTTTAAAAACTTAGTTTCCTATAAGACCAAATAAAAGAAAAAAATAAGAATAAAAGCAAGAGAGAGAGACAGAGAAAGTGCATGCAAAACTACAGAGGTAGAAGTAATAAGAGAAAAGGTTTTACAAGACAGAACCAAGAGACAACCCTACAATTCATAGAAGCTTAAAAAAAAAAAAGGCAAGAGTAGACTGAAGAGGAGCAATCACTAACTGATGAAACTTATTACAGCTAAAGGAAGATCCATTAAAGGGTTTATTTGTCTAGAGATAAGACTGATAGAAATTAAGCACATCTGATAACATTATTTAATTCCAGGAAAATAGTTAAAGACTTTGAAATAAAGGAATATATTTCTCATGAAGAAAAGGAGTCAAATGACCATTACAGTTCTCATCTAAAACACTGGAAGGTAGAGTACAGTAAAGTAACACTCAGAAAAAAAAAAAAAAAACTGATAAAAAAAGAACTAAAATCCAAGTTTCCTAAAACCGACAAAGATACTCATTTACCAAGATAAAAAAAGAGAGATAAAGGTAGAGTTTGAGACTACGTCAACTACTTATACCCATCTCCAATCAAACAACTAATAGATCAGAACGGCAACTTCAAATTAAGGGAAAACAGAAAGAAAATAAAATAATAGCAACAAATACTACATAATATAGTTTCATGTCTATAAGAAGAATGATGACAGACAGACATTACAGCTACTTGGGAGGCTAGGGCAGGAGGATCACATGAAGCCAAGAGTTTAGAGACCAGCCTAAGCAAAAGACTGAGTCCTTGTTTCTAAATAAATAAATAAATAAGCCTGGTGTGGTGGCATATGCCCGTAGTCCCAGCTACTTGGGAAGCTGCAGTGGGAGGACTGCTTGAGCTTAGGAGTTCAAGGTTTCAGTAAGCTATCATTATGCTAATGCACTCCAAGTAGATTCTGATTCTTTAAAACAAAACAAAATGAAACAATGCACAATAAATACAGTGGTGGTTAAGCCAGGGTTTGAATCCCAGCTCTCTCTCTCCTATGTGCAGTGTGAATGTGAGAAAATTACTTAATCTCTTTTAGCTTTTCTGTAAAACAAGGACACTAATATACTGACACCTCAGAGGTAAGCTGTTGTGAGGATTAATTGTTACTACCTAAAACAGACTTAAATTAGTAACAACCAATAGTAATAAACATATTACTGTAACTACTACTACTACTATTATTAGTGGGTGGTAGTAATAGGAACAAACATACAGCAACCTCAAGAAGTACAGAAAGAAGCTTGTTAAATCTCTGCCTTAAAGAGCTTGTTTTCCCATCTATCTACATTATAATGGTAAACTGCATGAAAATTTTTTAAAGTATATACCTTTTGTACTCACAAACCACTTTTTTCACAGTTTATGGAGCTATAACTGTCATATATGTGCACCCATGAGACCACCACAACAATAAAGATAATTAAACATCTCCATCAGTGTAAAACTATCCTCACGTCTCTTTGTAATCTATCCTTCTTGCCCCAAGGCAACCACTGATACACTCTGTCAATACAAATTAGTTTAAAATTTCTAACATTTTATATATGTGGAAGCATACAGTGTATTAGTTTTCTAGGGTTGAAATTTATTTTCACATTCTGGAGGCTGGAAGTTCAGTATTGTTATGGTTTGGATGTTTGTCCTCTCCAAACTGTATGTTAAAAACTGATTCCCAACATTGGAATCACTCATGAACAGATTAACGCCCTTCCTTGGTGTTGAGTGAATTTTCACTCTTCACTGCTGCAAAAGCTGACTGTTAAAAAGGACCAAGCACTTCTCTCTCTCTCTCTCCTCTCTCTCTCTCTCTCTCTCTCTCTCGCTTCCTCTTCACCACGTGATCTCTGCACGTGTTGATTCCACTTCACCTTCTGCCATGAGTGGAAGCAGCCTGAGGCCCTCACCAGAGGCTCGATCTTGAATCTTCTAGCCGACAGAACCAGGAGGTAAATAAACCTCTTTTCTTTGTAAATTAACCAGCATCCAGAATTCCTTTATAGCAATACAAAATGGCCTAAGACAGAAAATTGGTACTGAGTATTGGGGTGTTGCTATAAAAATACCTGAAAATGTGGAAGCAGCTTTGGAACTGGGCAATGAGCAGAGGTTGGAAGTGTGTGGAAGGCTCAGAAAAACACAAGAAGAGGGAAAGTCTGGAAAAAGTGCCCAAAGGCACTTCAGAAATAATTGGGGCCACCCCTTCCCTAAAAGGCCCCAAGGCCTAGAAGGACAGAATGCCTTTTGGGGACAGGCTTGGAGCATCACTGCCCTTGGCCACCTCAGGATGCTGCTCCCCCACATGCTGGCTGCTCTGGCTTCAGCCATGGCTCAAATGGCCCCAGGTAGGGTTTGAGCCACTGCTCCTGAAGGGCTACATGGTAAGCCTTGGTGGCATTTATGTGGTGTTAAGTCTGCAGGCATACAGAATGCAAGGGACATGGAAACGTGGAAGCTTTCACCTAAATTTCAGATAATATATTAGAAAGCCTCGGAGTGTAGGCAGATACCCATTGCAGTGGTAGAGCCACCATAGAGAGCACCTACTAAGGCAATCTTTAGTGGAAATGTTGGGTTGGAGTTTCCTTAGAGTCCTGACCAGGGCAACTCTTAGTGGAGCCACAAGGGCGGGGCTATTGCTGGAACCCCAGAATGGTAGAGCTATCAACAGCATTCTATCTCTGCCTGAAAAAGCTGCAGCATTCAATTACAACCCATGGAAGCAGCCAGTGGTCTGTGTCCAGCAAAGCTATGGGGGAGGGCTACCCAAGGCCTTGGGAGTCCACCCCCACACACCACTGTGACCAATATGCAGGACATGGAGTCAAAGGAGATTATTATGGAGCTTTAAGATTTAATGTGTGCCATGCTGGGTTTTGGACTTGCATGGGGCCTATTATCCCTTTCTTTTGACCAATTTTTCCTTTTTAGAATGGAAATGCTTACCCAATGCCTATACCACCATTGTATCTTGGAGGTAAATAGCCTGGTTTCTGATTTTACAGGCTTACAGCTGGAAAGAACTTACTTTGAGTCTCATCTTTGGACTTTTAAGATAGTGCTGAAACAAGTTGACTTTTAGGGACTATTAGGAAGGAATAATTGTATTTTGCAATGTGGTAAGAACGTAAGTTTTAGAGGACCATAGCCAAAGTGCTATGATTTAGATATTTGGCCCTTCTAAACCTCATGTTGAAACCTGATTCCCACTGTTGGAAGTAGAGCCTAATGGAAGGTGTTTGCGTCACAAGGGCAGACCCCTCATTAATAGATTAATGGCATGAGGGAGTTCTCACTCTATTCGTTCTACAAGAGCCTGGCACCTCCGATTTCTCTCCTGCTTCCTCTCTCACTATGTGATCTCTGCATACGCTGGCTCCACATCATCTTCCACCTTGAGTGGAAGTACCCTGAAGCTCTCACCAGATGCCACTCTTGAACCTTCCAATCTGTAGAACTGTGAGCTAAATAAACCCCTTTATTACTTATTCATTTATAGCAACACAAAGCAAACTGAGACAAAGATCAAGGTGGCAGCAGGCTTGGTTTTTCCTGAGGCCTCTCTCCTTGGCTTGCCAATGACTCCCTCTTGCTGTGTCTTCACAAGGACTTTCCTTTGTTCCTTCAGATCGCTGATGTCTCTTGTGTGTCCCAATCTCTTCTTCATATAAGGACACCCGATGGATTGGATTAGGGCACACTCTAAGAGCCTCATTTTATCTTAATTACCAATTTGAAGGCCCTATCTCCAAATCAGGTCTCATTCTGAGGTACAAAGGGTTGGAACTTCAACATATGAATTTTGGGAGAATATAATTTGGTCCATAACATGCAGTATGCTCTTTTTACTGGCTTCTTTCACTGAGTATAATTATTTTAAGATTCATTCATGTTGTTCAATGCATCGTTAGTCATTTTTTATTGCCTAGTTGCATTCCATTATGTGGACATACCACAATTTGTTTATACACTCTCCTGTTGATGGGCATTTGCACTGTTGCCAGTTTTTAGCTATTACAAGTAAAGCTGATATGAACACTAATATATAAGTCTTTATGCAGACACATGCTTTAATTTCTCTTGGGCAAAACATAGAAATAGAACTGCTGAATCAAATGGTAGGCATATGTTTAACTTTATCAGAAACAAATTCCATTTCATTGCAGTGAGTGTAAAATGGCATCTAATTATGGTTTTAATTTGCATTTTCCTAAGGATTTATAATGGTAAACATCATTTCATGTATTTATTTGCCATACATATATCTTCCTTGAGAAGTGTCTGCTCAAATCTTTTGTTCATTTATTGTTGGATTATTTGTCCTCTTCTTAATTTGTAGTAATTATAGATTCTAAATACAAGTTTTTGTGAGATAAATGTTTTGCATGTATTTTTCTTCCAGTCTGTTGCTTTTCTTTTTAGTTTTATATTAATATGCTTTGAAGAACAGGGTTTTATTTTTTATTTGATGAAGTTAAATTTATTTTTTTTCTTTTACACTTTGAGGTGTTTATGTCCTATTTAGGAAAAATTTGCCAAACCCAAGGGCACTAACATTTTCTCTTAGGGTTTCTTTCAGAACTTTTATGTCTTTAATGTTAGGTCTATAATTGATTAATTTTTGTATAAGTTGTGAGGTAAGAATCAAAGTTCAGTTTTGGTACATGAATATGCAACTGTCCAGACAATTTTTTGAAAGATTATCCATTCCTTACTGTCTTGCATTTAATTTAGACATTGTTATCTTCCCTGTTCTTCTCACATGATCATATAGAGCACTCAGTGAGAAATGTGTAAACATCCTCCCAAAAGTGAGAAGCCAACAGAAACCTAAGTCACTATTTTTATCAGTTCTGAGTAGGTCCCTGATAGACAGACAAGTAACAGAAAAAGTACTAGGCCAAGAGTTGGAGAACCTGTGTGACTCGCCCTTTACTTAGCCTTTAAAATGATTTGCAAGTTGTGAAATGGTAAAGAAATGCAAGATATTGTCTTTATACCTAAAAATTCCTATACTTTTTTTTTAAGTTCTAGGGTACATGTGCAGATCTTGCAGGATTGTTACACAGGTATACACATGCCATGGTGGTTTGCTGCCTCCATCCCCCGTCATCTACATTAGGTATTTCTCCTAATGTTATCCCTTCCCAATCTCACCACCCCTTGCTATCCATACCCTAGCCCCCCCACCCCCCAACAGACCCCAGTGTGTGATGTTCCCCTCCCTGTGTCTATGTGTTCTCATTGTTCAACACCCACTTATAAGTGAGAACATAACATGTTTGGTTTTCTGTTCTTGTGTTAGTTTGCTGAGAACAATGGTTTCCGGATTCATCCATGTCCCTACAAAGGACATGAACTCATCCTTTTTTATGGTTGCACAGTGTTTCTGGTATATATGTGCCACATTTTCTTTATCCAGTCTATTTTTGATGGGCATTTGGGTTGGTTCCAAGTCTTTGCTATTGTAAACAGTGCCGCAATGAACATACATGTGCATGGGTCTTTATAACAGATTGATTTATAACCCTTTGGGTATATATCCAGTAATGAGATTGTTGGGTCAAATGGTATTTCTATTTATAGATCCTTGAGGAATAGCCACACTGTCTTCCACAACAGTTGAACTAATTTACACTCCCACCAACAGTGTAAAAGCGTTCCTATTTCTCCACATCCTCTCCAGCATCTGTTGTCACCAGATTTTTTAATGATTGCCATTCTAACTGGCATGAGATGGTATCTCAATGTGGTTTTGATTTGCATTTCTCTAATGATCAGTGATGATGAGCATTTTTTCATGTTTGCTGGCCACATAAATGCCTTCTTTTGAAAAGTGTCTGTTCATATCTTTGCCCACTTTTTGATGGGGTTGTTCATTTTTTTCTTGTATATTTGTTTTAGTTCTTTGTAGATTCTGGATATTAGCCCTTTGTCAGATGGGTAGATTGTAAAAATGTTTTCCCATTCTGTTGGTTGTTGGTTCACTCTAATGATTGTTTCTTTCACTGTGCAGAAGCTCTGGCATTTAATGAGGTCCCATTTGTCTATTTCGGCTTTTGTTACCATTGCTTTTGGTGTTTTAGTCATGAAGTCCTCGCCTATGCCTATGTCCTGAATGGTTTTGCCTAGGTTTTCTTCTAGGGTTTTTACAGTGTTAGGTCTTATGTTTAAGTCTTTAATCCATCTGGAGTTAATTTTAGTGTAAGGTGTCAGGAAGGGGTCCAGTTTCTGCTTTCTGCACATGGCTAGCCAGTTTCTCCAACACCATTTATTAAACAGGGACTCTTTTTCCCACTGCTTGTTTTTGTCTGGTATATTGTTACTTCCGAGGCCTCCATTTTGTTCCCTTGGTCCATATCTCTGTTTTGGTACCAGTACCATGCTGCTTTGATTACTGTAGCCTTGTAGTATAGTTTGAAGTCAGGGGAATGTGATGCTTCCAGCTTTGTTCTTTTTATTTAAGATTGTCTTGGCTATGCAGGCTCTTTTTTGGTCCCATATGAAGTTTAAGGTGGTTTTTTCCAGTTCTGTGAAGAAGGTCAGTGGTAGCTTCATGGGGATAGCATTGAATCTATAAATTACTTTGGGTAGTATGGCCATTTTCACAATACTGATTATTCCCAACCATGAGCATGGAATGTTTTTCCATCTGTTTGTGTCCTCTCTTATTTCCTTGAGCAGTGGTTTGTAGTTCTCCTTGAAGAGATCCTTCACATCCTTTGTTAGTTATATTCCTAGGTATTTTATTCTCTTTGTAGCAATTGTGAATGGGAGTTTGCTCAAGATTTGGCTCTCTGTTTGTCTGTTATTGGTGTATAGGAATGCTTGCGATTTTTGCACACTGATTTTTGTATCCTGAGACTTTGCTGAGGTTGTTTATCATCTTAAGGAGATTTTGGGCTGAGACGATGGGATCTTCTAAATACACAATCATGTCATCTGCAAATAGAGACAATTTGACTTCCTCTTTTCCTAACTGAATACCCTTTAGTTCTTTTTCTTGCCTGATTGCTCTGCCTAGAACTTCCATACTATGTTGAATAGGAATGGTGAGAGAGGGTACCCTTGTCTAGTGCCAGTTTTCAAAGGGAATGCTTCCAGTTTTTGCCCATTCAATATGATATTGGCTGTGGGTTTGTCATAAACAGCTTTTATTATTTTGAGATACATTCCATTGATACCTAGTTTATTAAGAGTTTTTAGCATAAGGGGCTGTTGAATTTTGTCAAAGGCCTTCTCTGCATCTATTGAGAAAATCATGTGGTTTTTGTCTTTGGTTCTGTTTATATGATGGATTACATTTATAGATTTGTGTATGTTGAACCAGCCTTGAATCCCTGGAATGAAGCTGACTCGATTGTGATAGATAAGCTTTCTGATGTGCTGTTGCATTCAGTTTACCAGTATTTTACTGATGATTTTTACATCGATGTTCATCATGTATATTGGCCTGAAATTTTCTTTTCTAGTTGCATCTCTGCCAGGTTTTGGTATCAGGATGATGTTGGTATCATAAAATGAGTTAGGGAGGATTCCCTCTTTTTGTATTGTTTGGAATAATTTCAGAAGGAATGGTACCAGTTCCTCTTTGTATGTCTAGTAGAATTCAGCTATGAATCCATCTGGACCTGGACTTTTTTTGGTTGGTAAGCTTTTAATTGCTGCCTCTACTTCAGACCTTGTTATTGGTCTATTCAAGGTTTCAGCTTCTTCCTGATTTAGTCTTGGGAGGGTGTAAGTGTCCAGGAATTTATACATTTCTTCTAGATTTACTGGTTTATGTGCATAGAGTTGATTGTAGTAATCTCTGATAGTAGTTACATTTCTGTGGAATCAGTGGTGATATCCCCTTTATCATTTTTTATTGCATCTATTTGATTTCTTTCTCGCTCTCTTTTTTTTTTTTTTTTTCATTAATCTGGCTAGTGGTCTCTTTTGTTGATCTTTTCAAAACACCAGCTCCTGGATTTATTAATTTTTGAAGGGTTTTTTGTGTCTCTATCTCCTTCAGTTCTGCTCTGATCTTAGTTATTTCTTGTCTTCTGCTAGCTTTTGAATTTGCTTGATCTTGCTCCTCTAGCTCTTCTAATTTTGATGATAGTGTTGATTTTAGATCTTTCCTCGCTTCTCATATGGGTATTTAGTGCTATAAATTTCCCTCTAGACACTGCTTTAAGTGTGTCCCAGAGATTCTGGGACATTGTTTCTTCATTCTCATTGGTTTCAAATAACATTTTCCTTCATTTCATTATTTAGCCAGTAGTCATTCAGGAGCAGGTTGTTCAGTTTCCATGTATTTGTGTGGTTTTGAGTGAGTTTCTTAATCCTGAGTTCTAATTTGATTGCACTGTGGTCTGAGAGACTGGTTGTTATGATTTCCATTCTTTACCATTTTCTGAGGAGTGATTTACTTCCAATTATGTGGTCAATTTTAGATGAAGTGTGATGTTGTGCTGAGAAGAATGTATATTTTGTGGCTTTGGCGTGGAGAGTTCTGTAGATGTCTATTAGGTCTGCTTGGTCCAGATGTGAGTTCAAGTCCTGTATATCCTTCTTAATTTTCTGTCTCATTGATCTGTTTAATATTGACAATGGAGTGTTAAAGTCTCCCACTATTATTGTGTAGGAGCCTAAGTCTCTTTGTAGGTTGTTAAGAACTTACTTTATGTATCTGGGTGCTCCTGTATTGGGTGCATAAATATTTAGGATAGTTAGCTCTTCTTGTTGCATTGATCCTTTTACCATCATGTAATGACCTTCTTTGTCTCTTTTGATCTTTGTTGGCTTAAAGTCTGTTTCATCAGAGAATAGGATGGCAACCCTGGCTTTTTTTTTTTCTGCTCTCCATTTGCTTGGTCAATCTTCCTCCAGCCCTTGATTTTGAGTCTATGTGTGTCTTTGCATGTGAAATGGGTCTCCTGAATACAGCACACCAATGGGTCTTAACTTTTTATCCAATTTGCCAGTCTGTGACTTTTGATTGGGGCATTTAGCTCATTTATATTTAAGGTTAATATTGTTATATGTGAGTTTGATCCTGCTATTTTGATACTAGCTGGTTGTTTTGCCCATTAGTTGACACAGTTTCTTCATTGTGTCAATGGTCTTTACCATTTGGTATGTTTTTGCAGTGGCTGGTACTGGTTGTTCCTTTCCATGTTTAGTGCTTCATTCAGGAGCTCTTGCAAGGCAGGCCTAGTGGTGATGAAATCTCTCAGGAATTGCTTGTCCATAAAGGACTTTCTTTCACCTTCATTTATGAAGCTTAGTTTGGCTGGATCTGAAATTCTGGGTTGAAAGTTCTTTTTTTTAAGGTTGGTGGATATTGGCCCCCACTCTCTTCTGGCTTGTAGGGTTTCTGCTGAGAGATCCACTATGAGTCTAATGGGCTTCCCTTTGTGGATAACCCAACCTTTCTGGCTGCATTTTTTCCTTCATTTCAACCATGGTGAATCTGACAATTATGTGCCTTGGGGTTGCTCTTCTTGAGGCATATCTTTGTGGTGTTCTCTATATTTCCTGGATTTGAATGTTGGTCTGCCTTGCTAGATTGTGGAAGTTCTCCTGGATAATATACTGAAGAGTGTTTTCCAGCTTAGATTTATTCTCCCTGTCACATTCAGGTACACCAATCAAATGTAGATTAGGTCTTTCACATAATCCCATATTTCTTGGAGGCTTTGTTCATTTCTTTTCACTCTTTTTTCTCTAATCATGCTTCTCATTTTATTTCATTGAGTTGGTCTTCAATCTCTGATATCCTTTCTTCTGCTTGATCGATTCGGCTATTGAAACTTGTGTATGCTTTGCAAAGTTCTCGTGCTGTGTTTTTCAGCTCCATCAAGTCAGTTATGTTCTTCTCTAAGTTGGTTATTCTTGTTAGCATTTTGACTAACCTTTTTCAAGGTTCTTGGTTTCTTTGCATTGGGTTAGAACATGTTCCTTTAGTTCAGAGAAGTTTATTACCCACATTCTGAAGCCTGCTTCTGTCAATTCATCAATCTCATTCTCCATCCAGTTTGTTCCCTTACTGGTGAGGGATTGTGATCCCCTGGAGGGAGGAGAGACATTCTAGTTTTTGGTGATTTCATCCTTTCTTCATTGGTTTCTTCCCATCTTCGTGGATTTTTCTACCTTTGGTCTTTGAAGTTGATGACTTTCGGATGGGTCTCTGGGTGGAGGTCCTTTCTGTTGATGTTGAGGCTATTTCTTTCTGTTTTTTTAGTTTTCTTTCTAACAGTCAGGCCTCTCTGTGCAGGACTGCTGGAGGTTCACTCCAGACCATGCTTGCCTGGGAATCACCCACGGGGGCTGCAGAACAGTAAGGGTTGCTGCCTGTTCTTTCTTCTGGTATCTTCGTCCCAGAAGGATACCTGCTAAATGTCAGCCAGAGCTCTCCTTTATGAGGTTCCTCTTTGGATATACAGGGGTCAAGGAGCCGCTACAGGAGGGAGTCTGTCCCTTATCAGAGCTCAAGTGCTGTGCTGGGAGCTCCGCTGTCCATTGTTCTGTTCAGAGTTGCTGGGTAGGGATGTTTAAGTCTGCTGCAGTGGAACTCACAACCACCTCTTTTCCCAGGTGCTTGGCCCCGGGAAGGTGGGGCTTTATTTATAAGTCCCTGATGTGCTGCTGCCTTTTTTCAGAGATGCCCTGCCAAGCAAGGACGGAGTCTAGTTACAGTCTGCCTGCAGAGGTGTTGCTGAGCTGCTGCAGGCTCTGTCCAGCTGCTGTGTAAATGTTTGTTTACACAAATAAGTTAGAATTGCCTCAGCAATGGCAGATTGCCTCGGTAATGGCAGGCTGCCTTGGTAATGGTGGACTGCCTTGGTAATGGAGGATGCCCTTCCCCCCCAGGGAGCTTGACAGTCCTGGGTTAAGCTCAAACTGCTGCGTTGGCTGCAAAACTCTCAAGCCAGTGTGTTTCAAATTGCTGCTGTTTGTTGGGGCGGGACCCACCTAGCCAGATGACCTGGCTCCCTGCCTTCAGCTCCCTCTTTTTCAGGAGAATGTGCAGCTAGCTCTGTCCCGCAGGTGTTCCAGGTGCCAGTTAAAACGTCTGCCCAGATTTGTGTAGGTTTTTGTGCTGGAAACCCGTGGCACTTGTCAGCCGGTGGGAATCTCCTGGTCTGTGGGCTGTAAAGACCATGGGAGAAGTGCAGTATCTGAACCAGAGTGCCGGAGTTGCTGGAAAAGCCCTGATGGCCTTCGTTGTGTAGTAGAGGGGTTCCTCTGGTCTGCTGCACTTCCCATGTGATGCAGTGCCCCACCCTGCCTTGGCTCGCCCTCCTTGGGCTACATCCATTGTCCAACCAGCCCTATTGAGATGCACCTGGTACCTCTGTTGGAAACGCAGCAATTACTCACCCTCAGCATGACTCTCACTGGGAACTACACTCCAGAGCTGTTCCTATTTGGCCATCTTGTCAGAGCCAGCCTAAAAATTCCTATACTATATAATAAAGGCCACTTTTGCTTTGCATGATAGTACAGGGCCATAAATATGACCATGCAAGGTGAAACCATGCAAAAAGATCTTTAAAATCAATAGGAAACATTATTGTTTCATGGTCCTTAAAATTTTTTGTGAAAGCATTTAAAACTCACTTATTGTTGGCTATAAATATATAGAGAAGCAGAAAAATAGCAAGACTAATATTTATTTACAACATTGTAATTTAAAACATTAAAAATATTGGAAATTAAAGCATTTAATATGTTAAAACAAAACAAACTTGCCAAGAGTAATTTGAACAGTGTGTGCCTCTTCTTTCATTGTATAACTTACAATACAGAGTGAGCATGTTTTCTATGTCTAGACTAACTTCTAAGTTTGGATCAGTTTCTACCTTTTATCTTTGGCATTTATGTTGTTGTAAAACAGCTCCAAAGTTCTTTAATGTGAAGGTTTTTGCCATGATTGCTTTCTCTAGGTTGCCTTTATCCTTTTCATCACAACCACTTTGCTCGTTCATGTCAGTAAATTCCTTTTCCACAGGTGCTGTGGGCTGCAGCTCCACAGTCTCTTGAGCAGTAGCAGCATCAGCATGTCCCGGGTCAGCCAGTTCTTCTATAACTCCATTCAAATTTTATTCTTAACATTATCACTTTTTGTTTCTTTACTGCGGTTTCATCTCTCTCAGCCAATTCTCTCTCTTAATTATACATTTTGGTAAAAGGTCATATGAGTTTACTATTGAGAGACAAGGAGACAACACAACCACGTTTTGCTGTGTGTGAACTGAATAACAGGCTCACAGTTACCTATCACTGACATATTTTGAAACAAGTAACATTTATTAGTCACTGGTCATGATGAACATCTGTTATTTATGTAGGGACTTGTGGATTGAAGTGCTAGCAAAGACGCTTATTACTTTAGGCAATTACTCGCAGTGAATATACTGTGGTAACTAAAATGTGAATTGTATTGTTGTAGGGCTGGTGTTATTTAGCTCAACACAGTAACTGATATTTGTGCATATTAGGACCGTGCAAAGTGAAGACTGCCTGTATTTTCAGTGTTCGTAAGTGTGTGAATTCATCCATTTAGTGTTCTCAGCATTTGAAGATGACAAATAAATTACTTCTCTGGCTTTCTTGATGTGAGTCTTCAGGAACCTTTTCTATAAAGCCAAGAAATGTGTGGTTTAAAAAACCAAAGAGCTTTCTATAATGGCCATTTAAGTTGGCTGAGTTTTAGATAAGATTACACTGTTATGAGGTAGATATACCAATGGGCTTTTAAATAGAATATGGTTGAATTACAGTTTATTTGCTTTTATGAAAACCAGAAAGTTTTACATAATTTCCCTTACTTTAATGATTTAACTTTATTTTTTATTATCTTTGAATTTCTTAGTTGTAACTCTTTTGATACCCAGAATAAAGACTTCAAGTCGGATCAAATATTATGTGTACCCTCTATTATAAAATGAGCTTCTTACAATCCTAAGAGGCTCATTTTAAAGGCCTATTTGCTTTTAGTCTCCTTGGGAGCTGACTGCACATGCAGGAATAGAAATTATAAAATTTGGACCTTTGACTTCTGGGAGAAGCAACAAATTATTAGCATTATTTATTAAAATATCTAATCATGGTTCATTACTGATTTCAGAAGTATTCATCAATGCACATCTCCACATTCTCCCACAGAAGATAACAGAATAAAATTATTTTAACCATGTTGGAAAGGTATTTATTGTTTTTTAAATCATAAAGTTATTTTTGATTTTAATAAACCAACTAACCATGAAGGTATTTATCTAATGACAGCAGTTAACTGTGTTCCACTCTGGTTTTTATAAAAACTATCTCAAGTCTAGTAGAAGAAACAGAAATGAAAATAATTAAAATATGGTTTGTAGTCAGGAAGAGTGGTTACAAGATGCTATGAGACTACTGGAAAAACACCAAACCTAGCTTTGAGGAAAATAAGAAAAGCCTAGTGGAGCTAGCTAAGCAAGACAGCAGTAACTGCCTCAGCAAAGAAGGGAGGATAAGTAGTTCTTTTAAGAACTGTAGGTAAAGAGGCATGAAAACCAACAGATAAATAATTATGAATTCTAGACACCAAAAGAAGTTATGTGGGAGAGCTGAAGCTAGAGAGACAAGCAGGTGAAACTCATATGCCATGTTACACAATTGTACCATGACAGTAACAGAGCCAAGAAAGAGCTTTAAAAGAACAGCTACATGTTCTGACTTGAATTTTAAGAAAATCATTTCAGTAGCTTTTGTGAATGATCAGAAAGGGAGGCAGTAAAGAAGACAGTAGCCAGCTGAGAGGTAAAATGGGCTCAGCCTAAGTCAGCAGCAGTGGGAGTTGAGAGATTGGGGAGCACTCTGGAGGTATTATGGAGGTAGAATCAATTAACTCCCTGTTTTCTGGTTTTAACTTGGTGATTACATAAGATATAGAATCTAAGAAGACGGTCAAGTTGGAGGAGGTAAAATGGTAAATTTAGTTTTCAAAAACGTTAAAAGAAATGTGAGTCATGGAATGAGATTTCCTGCCTAAGATTAAAATTGCATTGTTGCATTTTGATTCTGCTCTTTGAATGGCCTGAGATGAGTAACTCCTGAGAGGAACTGAGTGGGGAAGACAGAAGGTGCCACTACCCTCCCATCCAACACAGGGAGGCAATGTTAGGGCCCTGTGGAGACAATCGAAAGGCAGCTTCCTGTTGGAGATACATTAATAGCTTTATTGTCCAGGATGAAGGAAGCAAATAGCTCTTTTTCAGTGTGTCTAACCAAAATAGTTAGGGAAGGTGGTTAGGGCTTCAGGTACCAAAACTGGCATATGACTCAAGACTACTGGATTTTATGTTTTGGATGGTTCATGCTCTCAGAAGCAGCAATACATGAGAACAAGGCTGAAGGAGTGCTGTAAATGACCCTGTGACAGTGGCTGAAGGATATACCAGAAATAGAGGACCTGACTCTCATATCTAGCATATATCTTAGAATGTGTCCAGGTCACCCACTGCTATGTACCAGAACTCTTCATCATGGTCACAGGCCAAAATGTCTCATACAAAAAGCCATACAGTGCTCTTTTCACTTTTTCTAAATGTAAACAGGAAAATAATGAAAACCATTTTTAGCTTACATGGAAGAATATCTCGGTATCTGTTTTTTGCTCTGTTGCATGGATGATTCCCAGAGTTGAACTCACCAGGCAGATTCTTAAGTTCTAAAGCCTTTAAAAAGTAATAAATAAAGAAATAAATAAATAATAAGTTGTGTATTTACTCTAACCAATAAAAAAGAAAAAATCTGCCTTTGTTTAGTGCTCATGATCCTTAAACCCCTATATGACATGACGTGCTATTTAATGTATTGTGTGATAAGTGAAGTTAGATCCCCATTTAAAAAGTGCTATATAAAATATCTCAAGTTTCAGATGCTAATCAGTAAGTTACTTAATAAGAAAATGTTAAACTTTATGGAGATACTTTCCACTTGAACTTTATTTTGTTCTTCTTTCATAAAAAAGAAAATACAGACTATTCACTTCTCAGAACCCACCCCACAGATCTATCACTTTGTAAACAAAAATAATAAAATAACAGCAGCAAAAACATATAAACAAAAAATTTATACAAACAGTCTCAAAATTTACCCTATCCTTCGAAGAAATTATAGTTAGGACCCTGAGAATCCTTCCTCTCAAAAAATTTATTTACCAGGTGTGAATTCAACAAATACTCACTGAGTACCTAGGTATCTAGCCCTGTTTCAGATACTGGAATACAAAGATAAATTTTAATGGCCTTATTCTTAAGGAGTGAACACAGTAGTTAGAGAACATGTAATCAAATACCATGTGACCAATGTACAGAGACACTAGTATAAATGACAGCACTAGATTGGACCTAAAAGTCAAGAAGAAAAGCTCCTAGCCAGACATGGGGGTTCACGCCTGTAATCCCAGCACTTTGGGAAGCCGAGGCAGGGGAATCACCTGAGATTGGGAGTTCAAGACCAGCCTGACCAACACTGAGAAATCCCACCTCAACTAAAAATACAAAAAAATTAGCTGGGTATTGTGGCACATGCCTGTAAACCAAGCCACTTGGGAGGCTGAGGCAGGAAAATTGCTTGAACCCGGGAGGTAGAGGTGGAGGTCAGTCAATATCATACCATTGCACTCCAGCCTGGGCAACAAGAGTTAAACTCTACCTCAAAAAAAAAAAAAAAAAAGAAAAGAAAAGAAAAGAACAAGAAGAACAAGAAGAAAAGCTCCTAAAGGGGAATTAGCCCTTGAACTGGGTGGGCCTTAGTGAGCCATCAGAAGTTAGCATATGAAAAGCAATGTGTATATAGAAGGAAAGAGGTGAGAAGGTGAAGGGGTGGAAATAATGGAGACATATACGTCCCTTTGGGGAAATTGTGACTAACACCGTAATAAGAGCACAAGAGCACATGATCTAGCCCAACAACAGGCTAAACCTATAAACGAACTTGTTTCATATATAAATGAAATTAGGAGGTAGCTAGTCTTACTCTCTTAGAATATTTGTGGAGAAAGCCTGATAATCTATACATTTTCAAAGCTCTTGGGTAACTCTTGTGTAGCCAACCTAGCAACCACTGCCATGGATAACAAGGAGGATGTGAAGGTTTTAAGTAGTATGATAAAATGATCAAGTCTGTATGAAAACCAATTCTAAAATTAATATGAAAAAAATCTGTGGGAAGAATGAGAAAAATTTCATAAATGAATAATGATGGGAGATGAGTCTTATTAGATGTGAAAAGATAATATGAAGTTATGCTAATTAAAAGAATACCAATAAAGAAATAAGAAAATCAGTAGAAAAAGTCCGAGAATAAATTAAAATATATGTAGGGCTCTAGTATATGATAAAAGTGGCATTTTACATCACTCAGGAGAAGTCCCAGGAGAATCTTGGGATAACTGGTTAGCTATACAATGCTGGGTCCCTATCAAACATCTTATACCAAATTAAATTCTAGCTGCATCACATCAAAGATTTAAATGCTTAAAAAATCATAAAAGTACTAGCAAAAACATGAAATAATTATTGCAATCCTAGAGTAAAAGAAGCATTCCTAAAAAGCACAGAAAGCCCCAAATCCAGAAACCCAAAAGAAAAGATTGCCATATCTGACCACTAAAAATCAGCTATTTCTTCATGGTAAATATGCATGTGTGTGCACATGCATGTGCACCTGTGCGTAACATAAATGACAGTAGAAAAAATACATTTAAGACACACAAAGGGATAATTTTTTCCTTAAAGAGTTAGTAATCAATAAGGAAACAAATAGAAAATGGAGCAAAGAATTGAAACTATCAGTTCACTGAAAATATAAAAGGTTTAAAAACATATGGAAAGATATTTTTGTTCTCAAATAAAGGCCAATTAAATAATCAATAAGAATTTGTCATTTAAGAGATGAGAAAAGATCCAAGCAATTGATAGCCCAAAATATTTAATATTATCTTTCTCGGAATTTGTTCTAAAAATATTTACATATATGCATACAGTACATGAAGAGAGATGACTGCTGTTCATAATAGCAAAGACTAGAACAGTCTAAACATCCAATGTTCTAAGTGTTGCATCACAGTTAATTATATGGATAACTACCTTAATTTCAGAAATTAAATATTATAAGTACCTCAACTTTGGAAATTAAGGTACTTATCCATATAATTAACTACCATGCAATACTTTAAAAAAATGAGATACTACTATAAATGCTGATAGTATATTTGGAAATTGTATCTAGGTGGAAAACAAATTTAAGGATGTAAAGTACATTCCAACAATTTTCTTTAAAAGTTTATATGACAAAATGAATAGTGTAAAGGGGCCCTAGAAAGTCATGAGAGAAAAAGAGAGACTTTCTCTTTTATACCCTTTTATGCTATTTGGCTTTTTAAAAAATTTTACCATGTACATCTATTACCTTAAAATATACATAATATTTAAAAGTAAAAACAATGTACACAAACCAGATAAAAAAAGAAAAGAAACCCCCTGACAATGATGTAAAAAAAGAAATCACATATGGACTTTTGTTAAGAAAATATTTACCATAAATTCCTCCTGCATGATAGCAAATGCTGCTGTTTTTTTCTCAAGCATTTTCAAACAATTCTTGATGGCTGACTGCTCATGTAAATTGAATATTAACGGCCGAATCTGAGCCAACTGATCTAGTTCCCCTTCAGAAACAATTTTGTGTGTATCTAAAGAAGAGAAAAATTCACATCTGTAAGTTACTGGTATATATGTGAACGGAGATTTTATTTTTGTTTCTGTTTCTCTTAAAGGCACAGCATTTAAGGGTCACTGGAAGTTTGTTTTTCCACAGGTAAAGAGACTATTACTTTGAAAGAGGCTTCCTTTGAAAAAACATGGCGATGTACACCTTGAAATTAAACAAAATCCACTGTCCTTGGAGAAAACTGTTCAGTGCTACAAACACAACGAATGCTGTGGTTTGAGAAGTGTTCTGTTTTATAACGTGAATTGGGTATATGGACTGACAATTATGCCAAGGCAAGAACGTACAAGGCTTGGATTAGGAAAAAGAGAGAACTTTTGCCCTCCCTGGGACCAAGTTTTGGAAGTTCCTAGAGTCTGAGATGTAAGGATGCAGAGAGTACACATCCTGTTTCATTACTCTGAAACAGATTGAACACAAACACATACACACCAAGGATGGAGAGGATCTGTGCAATATAATTAATAAGACTGAATAATAGATACGTATGGACACTTGTAACCAATATTAGAAAGAACATTCTATTAATATTTAATAGCACACATAGAATCCTTTTATTTTTTTAAATTATGATCTTTTAGGTCATGTTGACAGCCAAGGTTCCAAATATCTGAAATTTTATATATCATCTCCACTGGCCAAAATGCAATAAATCTAGAAGTCAATGGTAAAAGCATATTTTAAAAGTTTCAAAATTTTGAGATAAGATGTTCAAGTAAAGCAAGTTCTCATAATCTCTTTGCAAAGCCAAATAATGTGAACAAAATTCAAGTTAATATCAGTAAAAAGATATATAAAAAACAATACAGAAAAAGAAAGAGATGGAAATTTCTAAGAATCTGCACATTCCTGGGAAGCACATCTTATCTTGAAACTCCACTATATCCAGAGGTTCTTTGTAGGGTTGAAAGTAAGTGCTGTTGGTTAGGATAGACAGGCACAGAAATCCTAAAATTTCTCACAAATATCCCAAACCTTAGTATGAGAAGAGGTCTAAGCAGGCTAGAAGGAGAGAGAAAACTCCCTCAAGAGTAGAAGCCATTTTGATCATCTTTGATCCCCAACAGAAAACCCCTTAGACTTGCCCATTGTGTTTCACCTTTGCTAGAGCAAAAGCTGGAGAATGCAGAGAGAAAAAACAATGAAAATGTAGAAGATTATAACAAACACTGGAATTGACTCCCCAACACCGATTCTATCCCTATGGTTAGTTAAAGCCATTTGTGATCATTCCACAGTAAGATCTTTCCAGTGAATAATTCAGAAATAGGTAGGTGACTTGCGCCAACTATAGAAATAGGCAGATCTTGCAAAAAAAGAGAAGCAAACCTCTCTTCTACCATCATCCCTCTGTACAGACATAAACAAAGAAGCATAAGGCCCTAATTATTATAGGCTGCCCTCTTATGGCCATAAAAGGAAGAAGTATAGCAAATGTGAAAAACATAAAGAACCTATGTTCTTGATGACATCAGCAACTGATCATATTGAACCTGGAATCATTCCAGCCAGTTTACAGAAAGGGATTTGATCTAGCTATTTGGTCCTGGTATCATCATCGGGTGGGCTCGAAGAACAGATGCCTCTCTCATGATCAAAGCACAACACTTCATAATGGTCTGCCAAGAAAAGTTCTGTCTTTGCCACAATGAGGAAACTGAGGAAGTTGGAGACCATTTTTTCTAGCCACTGGCTCCTGAATGACACCACATGAGCAACAATGGAGAAATAAGAAAGTCACTACCGTAACTGTTGGCTCTAGTAACACATCACCTTAGCTATGATGAGGACCAGGAATGCCAAGCCTGCTATGATGCATAGCAACAAAATGGATGCCTCTCTACACATACACATCTTGGCTAAGTGCATATGATTGGTCAAGCCCAAATAAGCCACCAGGAAGTCTTGGAAAAAGCAATTTTTCATTTTTCTGCCTGGGCCATACAGGAAGGTACACTAGGAGAAGGGTATGATTGATGTTGAGTAAGGGGCATCTATGACACCTGGTTAATATTTTAGCCATACCATGCCCTTTGAGCTTCCTGCTCCTTGGCCCCTACCCCTTCAGCACACTTATCATTGTCCTCAGGCAAAATGCAGCCCTCCAAAATGTAGTTTATAAGGAAAGATAACGAGATTCAAATAAAAATGGAAATCAGGAAGAATTCATTCCTGCTCAATCAACAAAATTAAAGAGATATACAAAGTTATACATGTTCATAACAAAATGGAATAAAACATGAAACACAGAAAAATAATAATACAATATAGCATGCAGAATAATTTTTAAAATCTATTCTAAAATGGAAGATAAGCTTAAAAAAGAAAATTCACTGTGTATGCAACATCTGTCGAAAGAATAAGAAAATAAATTATTTTAAATAAGAATTCACAGGGAGATAAGAAACCAATAGAATAAGGTAAAAAAATAGTTTGTAAACCTAAGAAAATAAAGCTCAAAAGTACATAATTGTAGCAATAATTTATAATCAAACTCAGCAAGAAACAAAGCAGACAGTTAAAAATCAACTTATTGACACAGGAAAAGGCATGTGTAGATACATTAATGAAGAGAAGAAAGTTTTAAAAACAAACAGCAAAAGCTAATGCAAGTGAGAACCTCATCGGAGACTCAGCAGAAAAGTTAAAGACAGGGTGAGGAACTTGAGAAATTCTCCTTCACGAGGCAAACTTAGGGAGCGGCAAGCACAGGAATGGCACAAAGCATGCCCAGAATGCTTTCCCCTATTCCCCTAATGGACCAAAAGCATAAGAATCTGGGAAAAGGCATGAAACCCTATTACCCTCAAGGCACAAGTGAAGACTCATTAACACTGTGGGTAGGGAAGAGAGAAAAGCATCCTGGACCCAGATCATAAGGTATTCCCTACCCCTGCAGAATGGACAGAATAACAAAGAAGGTACCATCTGAGGCCTTCCTAAGACTTGAGGCTGAACAAGGACATCAGAAAATGTCACCCCAAACCAGGTTGACAAGTAAGGTAGTTATAAATAAGAATTCTCTACTGCTGGGAATAAGACAAGATTATGGAGAGGACCTTCTCTGAAGTGCATGTACAATGGGAAGACCTAAAGCAGAGGGTGGAGTAAACACTGAAGCAAATCCTCTATATGCAAGGTAACACTGGAGGAATTTAAAGTTGGTGGTGCACTAATTAAGGGTAACCACAGCAACATCAAACCCAAGCCCTGCTCTATTACTGAGTAAACTGATGCAACTCCTCACACTGAAGGCCTACCAAAAAAAGATGCATGTCCATTCCTATTTGCCTTGGCCTCTAGAACATAGATAAAAAATACAATAGCTCCTCCTTATTTGCAGGGGAAATGTTGCAAGACCCCCAGTGGATGCCTGATAAGGAGTACTGAACCTTATTGCCATCAACTGAAACATAGTTTTGTTCATGTGTTCTGCCCATAAATTTAATGCCTTTTCCATCTTTAAGTAAGCACTTATCATGAACTGTGGCCATAACTTTGGCAGTCTGATGTGCAACAACAAAACTTCAATAGAACATTCATTCTTACCACAGATCGAAGGAACTTTAGCATATGATTTTCCTCCTTTCCTTATTAAGTCAGGAACTTTCACCTTTTCATGTAATAAAACCACTTTACAGCTTCCCTTTGGCACATCCAAATTGCCAGGATCACTACTCTTTGGGGCATTACTAAGTAAAATAAAAATTACTTGAACACAAGCACTGTAAAGCCAAAACAGTAGATCTGATAACCAAGATGACTACTAATTGATTAAAAGGCAGGTAGCATATATAGCATGAATATACTGGACAAAGGGATGATTCACTCCCAGGCAGGACAGAGCAGGACAGTGTGAGATTTCATCACACTACTCAGAACAGTATGCAATTTAAAACTTATTGTTGATATGTGGAATTTTCCACTTAACATTTTTAGTCTGTGGTTGACTGCAGGTAACTAAAACTATGAAGAGTGAAACCACAGATAAGACATTTTTACTTCTGTCTCTAGACTATACAATATCCAGTTTTCAACCAAAAAATTATACAGTACACACAGAAGAAAAGGAGAAAAAGAGCTGTCAAGAAACAAAGCAATCAACAGAAACAGACAGAGAGATATAACATATGTTAAAACTGTCAAGGAGTGAATTTAAAATAGTGATAATCAATGGGTGAAAAGTCAGTGGGAAAAGTAAACAACATACATGAACAAATGGGGGATTTCAAAGGAGAAATGGAAGCCATAAGAAAGAATCAAGTGGAAATACTTAAAGTAAAAAATATTTTAAAAAATTAAGCATGTCATTGATAGCTCATCAGTAGATTTTACAGAGGCAAGAAAAGAATTCAAGAATTACAAAATAGATCAAGAGGAATTATCCAAATTAGGACACAGAGAAAAAAGGTAGATGAGGGGCAGAGAAGAGACCATCCAAGAGCTACAAGCCAATATCAAATAGACTAACATATTATACCTGTAAGTGGAATCCCAAAATAGAAAAGAGGGAGAATTGGGCAGAAGAAATATTTAAAAAGATAATAACTGAGAATTTTTTCCAAAATGAATGAAAGACACCAAGCCTCAGATCCAAAAGCTCATCAAAAACAATATAAGCCAGAAGACAATTGAGTGATATCTTTAAAGTAATAAAAAAAAGTCCACACAAAGAAATTAAGATTTCAGTAAATACATGACAAATTATAAAAGCTAGTATTATAGTAACAATAATGTGTAACTTCACTTTTTCTTTTCTACATGATTTAAGAGATGACATTTTTCTAATTTATTAGTCTAAAAATAATTACTATAACTTTAGATTGTAACTCCACATTTTGTTTTCTATACAAGACACTAAAGCATTAAAAATATTTTACGTTTCAGGACACAAAATGTATAAAAATGTAATTTTGTGGTAACAGATGAAAAACATAATTAAGTAAAATTAAAAAAAACTGTGCTCCTTTAACAGTTTTGCCCCCTGAAAACTGTTAAAGGAGCACAGTTGTTTTTTCTATTTTATTTTACTGAATAAGCTGGCATAAATTCAAATTTGAGTAAGTTTAGGATGTTAAATATAATCCCCATGATAACCACAAAGAAAACAGCCAACCAATATAAATAAAAGAAATTTTTAAAGAATTTAAATATTGCATTACAAAAAGCAACTAAATACAAAAGGAAACAGTAAGGCAAAAAAATGAGGAACAAAAAAGCTACAAGAAATTTTTTTTAAAACAGCAAAATGACAGAAGTCCCTCCTTATCAGGAATTACTTTAGATGTAAATGGATTAAACTCTCCAATTGAAAGAGAGATTGGCAGAATGGATTCAAAACAAAAACATGATCCAACTAGACACTGTTTACAAAGGACTCACTTTAGATCCAAAGACAGGAATAGGTTAAAAGTAAAAAAAAAAAAAAAAAAAAATTCATGTAAAGAGGAACCAATAGAGAGCATGAATAGCTATACTAATATCAGATAAAATAGATTTTAATTTAAAAAAGTTAAAAATGACAAAGAAGGATATTATATCTCATAAAAGGTTTGATACAGCAAGAACATGTAACAATTATAAACATTTATGCACCTAATAACAGGCCATGAAAATACACAAAGCAAAAATTGACAGAAATGAAGAGACAAACAATTTTACAATAATAATTGAAGATTTCATTTTCATTAATAGATAGAACAATTGGACAGAAGATAGGTAACAAAAGGGAAGACTTTAACAATATAATAAACCAAGTATATCTAACAGATATATACAGGATGCTCTGTACAACAACAGACCACATATTCAAGAACACATGGAGTACCTTCCATGCATTAGGCTATAAACTAAGTATCAATCAATTTTAAAAGATTGATATCATAAAGAGTGTCTTCCCCAAATATAAGAGATAAAGTTAAAAATCCAAAGAAAAACGGAAAACTTTACAAATTTATGAAAATTAAACAACGTAATTATAAAATACTAATGGATCAAAGAAGAAATTACAAGGGAAATTAGAAACATTTAGAAATGAATGAAAACATGACACAACATATCAAAACTATGGAACACAGCAAAAGCAGTGTTAAGGGAGAAATTTATAGCTATAATATGCTTACACGAAAAAACAAGACCTTGAATAAGCAAACTAGCTTTGTAACATAAGGAACTACAGAAAAAGAACACACTAAACCTAAAGCTAACAAAAGGAAGGAAATAATAAAGACTAGAACAGAGATCAGAATATAAAATATAAAAAAAAGAAAATCAATAAAACCGAAAGCAAGTTCTTCAAAGATATCAACAAAATGAGAACTCTTTAATTAGATAAACTAAGATAAAAAAGAGAAAAGACTCAAATTACTAAAATCAGAAATAAAAATGAGGATATCACTACGAAGTCTAAAGAAATAAAAAAGATTATAAGGGAGTACTATGAGCAACTGTATGAAAAAAAACCTGGAGAACTTCAATGAAATAGACAAATTCATAGAAACACATAAACCACCAAGACAAAACCACAAAGAAATAGAAAATCTGAATAGACCTGTAACTAGTAAGGTGATTGAATAAGTTATCAAAACTATCCAAAAAAAGTAAGCCCTGGATCCGATGGCTTCACTGGTAAATTCTACTAAACATTTAAAAAAGAACTAACACCAATACTTCTCAAACTGTTCAAAAAAATTAAAGAATAGGGAACACTCCCCCAAGTCACTCTAAGAGGCCGGCACTATTCTGATATCAAAACCAAACACTGACCATACAAAAAAAGAAAATTAAAGGCCAATATCCCTTTTAAACATTACTGTAAAAATCCTCAACAAAATACCAGCAAACCAAATATTAAGTAGCATATTAAAAAGATCATACACATGACTGTGGGATTTATTACGGGAATGCAAGGATGGCTTAACATACAAAAATCAAGGTAATACAACACGTTAACAGAATGAAAGGGGGAAAGAAACACCCACAATTATCTCAATTGATGCAGAAAAAGTATTTGACAAAATTCAACATCCTTTCAAGGACATATTCTTTTTTTTTTTTTGAGACAGAGTTTCACTCTGTCACCCACACTTGAGTGCAGTGGTGCTATCTTGGGTCACCACAACCTCTGCCTCCTGGGTTCAAGTGATTCTCCTGCCTCAGCCTCCCAAGTAGCTGGGATTACAGGCAGCTGCTATCCCACCTGGCACTTGTTGTTTATTTATTTTTTTCTTTTTAGTAGAGACAGGCTTTCACCATGTTGGCCAGGCTGGTCTTGAACTCCTGACCTCAGGTGATCTGCCCACCTCGGCCTCCCAAAGTGTTGGGATTACAAGCATGAGCCACTATGCCTGGCCTATTTTTTTTATAGAAAACAAATTGAACAAACTAGGAATATAAGAAAGACACATAAACATAATAAAAGTTACATATGGAAAACCAATAGCAAACATATTCAATGCTGAAAAAGTAAAAGCTTTTCCCCTAAGATCAGAAACAAGGCATGGATGCCACTTTCACCACTTTTATTCGTAGTACTGGAAGTCCTAGTCAGAGAAATATGAAGAAAAAGAAATAAAAGGCATCCAAATTGGAAAGCAAAAAGTAAACATCTCTGTTTACAAATGATATGATATATATGTATAAAATCCTAAAGATTACTGGATTTTTTACACATACACACACACACAAATGCACAGTTAAAAAATAAATTCAGTAAAGTAGCTGGATACAAAGTCAAACACAAAAATCAGTTGCATTTATATACACTCACATGAACAATCTGAAAATGAAATTAAGAAAACAATTTCATTTACAGTAACATAAAAACAAATAAAATACTTTGAAATTAACTTAACCAGGAAAGGGAAGGGAAAGACTTGTACAAAGAGACCTACAAAACATTGCTGAAAAAAAATTGAACAAATACATCTCATGTTCATGGTTTGGAAGATTTAATATCATTAAGATATCAGTATTACCCAAAATGATCTACAAATTCAATGCAATCCTTATCAAAATGTCAATGATCCCTTTTGCAGAAATAGACAAACTCATCCTAAAATTCACATGGAAATTCAAAGGACCCCAAATAGCTAAAAACAATCCTGAAAAACATGGGGAAAAAAAGGGTCACACTTCACGTCTTCATTTCAAAACTTACTATAAAACTACAGTCATCGAAACAGTCTGGTACTGGAATAGACAGACATACAGACCAAGAGAATAGAAGAGAGAGACCAGTAATAAACTCCAATGATTTTCAAAGAGTTGTTAAGGCCATTTAATGGGAAAAACACAGTCTTAATAATGAATGATGCTGGGAAGTTGTCCACATGCAAAATAATAAAATTGGATCTTTACCTAATGCCATATACAAAAATTAACTCAAAATGGATCCATTACCAAAATGTAGAATCTAAAACTATAAAACAAGAAAATATGGCAATATCTTCAAGTCACTGGATCTGGCAATGATACCAAAAGTATACAAACAAATTTTTAAAAATATAATTTAAAATGCTGAATTGCACACTTAAAATTGTTAAGATAGTAAATTTTATGTTATATAAATTTTACCACAATAAAAATAATTTGGAAAAAAATATCTCTAAGTAACCCATAGATCAAAGAGGAAGTCACAAGAGAAATAGGAAGACATTTTGTTAAAAATGAGTAGATTTTATTTTTTAGAAAAGTTTAATATTAAAAAATGAGCACATAGAATTCCTATATATTCCCTGCCAAAGTTTCACCTATTATTAACATTTTACGTTTGGATGATACATTCATTAGTATTGAACCAATATTGATACATTTTTGTTAACTAAAGTCTATACTGTATTTTGATTTTCTTAGATTTCCTTAACACCTTTTTACTGTTTCAGGAGCCCATCTAAAATAAAACATTACATTTAGTTGTCAAGTCTCCTTGGGCAACTTTTGGTTATGATGGCTTCTCAGATTTTTCTCATTTTTAATGACTTTGACAGGTTTGAAGAGTACTGGCCAGGTGTATTCTTCAATGTCTCACCATTGAATTTGTCTAATTTTTTTCTCATGATTAAGACTGGGGTTATGGGTTTTCAGGAATAAGATCACAGAGGTAGAGTGCCATATTTATCCAGCATATCGAGGGTATATTGTATCAACATGATGTATCACAGCTGATGCCGACCTTGATCACTTGACTGTAGTAGTGTTTATTAGATTTCTCTACTACACAGTTATTCTTTGTACTCACCAGGAAGTTATCCTTCGTACTCTTTGGAAGAAAGTCAGTATGTGCAACCCACACTTAAGAGGTAGGAATTATGATCCGCTTCCTTTAGAATTGAATATCAACATAATTTATCAGGAATTCTTCTGCATGGGAGATTTGTCTCCCATTTACTAGCATATTTAATTTACTAGCATATTATTTGATCATTTAATTACATCAGTATGAACTCTTGGATGATTATTTTATACTTCATACTATAATCCACTACTCCGTTAGATTGTTGTTCAAATTGTTCCACCTTTTGCTACTAAGAATGAGAAAACATTATGAACTGAATGAAAACAAAAACACCCAAAAATGTATGGGATGCAACTAAAGCAGTATGTACAGGAAGATTTGTTGTATTAAATGCTTACACTACTGTTGTCCCTCTGTATTTGCAGGGGATTGGTTCCAGGACCTCCCACAGATACCAAAATCCTCAGATGCTCAAGTCCTTTATATAAAATATCATAGTATTTGCATATAATCTAAACATATCCTCTCTCTCATATACTTTAAATCACGTCTAGATTACTTATAATACCTAACATAACATAAATACCATGTAAATAGCTGTTATACTATATTTTTACAATTTGTAATTTTTTATTGTATTGTTGTCTTTGTTCTTCATATATCTTTGATCTACAATTAGTTGAATTTGCAGATGCAGAATCTACAGATATGAGGGCCAGCTGTATTTATGAAAAAGAAATATATCAATAATCTAAGTTTCCACCTTAATAAATTAAGAAAAAATAAATAAAATCCAAAGCAAGAAGGAAAAGGAAATAATAAAGAGCAGAAATCAATGAAATTGAAAACAATGAGAAAATAAGTGAAACTAAAAGCTAATTCTTGGAAAAGATCAATAAAATTGATACAGTCTCTAGCCAAAGTGATCAAGAAACATAAAACAAAGACATATTTTACTAAATTGAAAAAAAGAGAGGTGATCAATTAAGATATTATAAGACATTAAAAAGTTAATAAGGGAATATTATGAACAACTCTAGTCCCATAAGTTAGACAATTTACATGAACGGGACAATTCACTGAAAAATGCCAACTGCCAAAGCTCATTTTAAAAAAAAGAGAGAGACAACCTAAATAGTCCTATATCAGTTAAATAAATTGAATATTGTTATGGGCTGAATTGTGTCCCCTCCGCCAAAATACATAGGTACTAAGCCCTAACTCTCAGTAACTCTGAATGTGATCATATTTGGAGATACAGTCTATAAATTGGTGATTAAGTTAAAATGAAGTCATTAGAGTAGCCCTTAATGTAATATAACTAGTATCATTATAAGAAGAGATTAAGACACAGATATACACCGAGGGAAGACCATGTGAAGACACAGAGGAAAGAAAGCCATCTGCAAGCCAAGAAGCGAAGCCTCAGAAGAAAAACAACCTTGCTGACATCTTGTTGCTGGACTACTAGCTTATAAAACCATGAGAAAATATTTTTCTGTTGTTCAAACCATCCATTCTTGGATACTTTGTTACAGAATCCCTAAAAAAACTAAAAACTAACACAAATATTTATTTAACAACCTCACAAATTTCATGTCCAGTTGGCCTCACTGGCGAATTTTACCAAACATTTAAGGAAGCAATACTACCAACTTTATACAAACTTTTCCAGAATATTGAAGAGGAGCAAACACTTCCCAACTAATTTTATAAGGGAAGCATTACTCTGATACTAAAACCAGAAAAAGAAATTGCAAAAAAAGAAAATTACAGATTAATACCTGTCATGAACATAAACACTATTCTTCAGGAAAATACTAGCAAATCAAATTGTAAAACATAAAAACCATAATATACCATGACCAAGTTGGGCTTATCCCAGGAATGCAAAGCAGGTTAGATATTTAGAAATCAATCAAAGTAACTCATCATATATCAACAGGCAAAAAAAGAAAAATGATAGGATCATCTCAATAGATGCAGAAAAAGCATTTAACAAAAGTAAGAGCCCATTCATGATAACTCTTCTGGAAACTAGAATAAGAGGAAGGCTCCCTTAACCTGATAAATGGCATTCACAAAATCCTACAGCTAATATTATACTTTATTATGAAAACAGAATACTTTCCCCATAAAATGGAGAATCTGGCAAGGATGTCCATTCTCTTTCCTCTTAATCAACATTGTACCAAAAGTCCTAGCTAATGCAATAAGTAATAAAAAAAAAAAAGAAAAAGAAAAGAAAAAAGAAAAAGAAAGAAAAGTCATATACATTGGAAGGCAGAAAAATAAAACTGTGTTTATTTACCAACAACATGAGTATCCACATAGAAAAATTCCAAAAAATATATTTAAAAGGTCCTAGAATTAATGAGTGGGTTTAGGAAGGTTGAAGGACACATGGACAACACACAAAAACCAATCATATTTCTATCTACTATCAATGAACAGTAGAAGTTAAAATATTTTTCATAAGTCCCATTTACAATAGCACCAAAACATATGAAATACTTAGATATAAATCTAATAAAACATATATACAATCCATATGTTAAGACTGCAAAACAACCAAACACTGATGAAAGACACCGAAACAGACCTAAACAGATTGAGGAATGCTTCATCAGGGGGAAACAACAAATCCATTGAACTGGAAGTTGAGAATGCCACAAGGCCATTTTGGGCTCCTCATATGCTACTGAATCATCAGGGAAAGGGGAACAACTACACTGCCTAATGTGCTGGATTCTAAGTATTAAGGGGAAACTGGGCCAAGGGTTAGGAAGTATATTTCTGCATTGCAGATGATCCTGTAGGGTGTGTCAAAGTGATTAAAGTCAATGGAAAACTACAACCACCCAATCTAAGCAGAACTACTAATGGCTTAGATCTTCAGGAATGAATGTTTGGGTCACCTATCAGACAAGGAACCACAATCAAATGAGATGTTTGCTGAGCTGAAAGAGAATACCAAACAGGTGCAAGACGGCAGTGATCAAAACCAGATACAACCACGTGACCAGCTGCACAAATAGGGATATAATAGTTGTGAATTTTCTTTTTTGATATGCATACTATATATATATACCATGTTTTTGTTTTCTTTAAAAATATTAAATGGGATGTGAATCATTTACAGAAGAAAGAGTATCATTCAAGACAAGAAAGAGACACTTTTGGAGAAGGAGAGGGAATGTTTTCAGCTATACACAGATTAGTTTTATCACTGTAGATGCAAGCATAAGGTTGTCTTTATTTGGATATTAAGTAACATTTAGAAGGATGTGTATGGGTGCCAGGCTGATAAAAGGTGGACTCTGATAGCTTTATAAATATGTCGACATGGCTATGCTGGATCACTTTTCCCAGAATTCTGTTTCTTGAATGTTTCCAGCTAAGACAGGGCACAAGCGAGGTTCTCATGTCAGATCTGGAAGTTGAACATGGGGTAGCAGCTATTCTGTGCTCAGATGCCCTGTGGCTCATCGTTGACCTCCCCCTCACTCTATATGTGGAAGAAAGAACTTAAAATCACAAGTGCCCAATCCTACCTAAATGAATATAACTGGCATGTCACTCAATCTAAATTTCAAATGAGTTTACACAGGAATTAACAAAATAATTTAAAATTCTCAATGTAGCAAAAACTTGCCCAAATAGCTACAAAAATTTACTTTTTTAAGAAATTAGAGGGGAGGATTTTACTTTCCAGATATATTTAGAATGACTAGACTCAAAGCAGAATAATATAGTATGCCCACAGGAACAAACAAGTCAATTAGTAAAAAAATTTAGAGAATAGAAAAAAAAATCAAACATTTTTGGAAACTTAATAAGTAATAAAAGTATATATAAATTCATTTGGGAAATGTGGTTTACTTAGTGAATAGTGCTGGTATAACTATCTAGTCACATGAAAGAAAACACAGTTTCTATGCCCCCTACGATATTTAGCAATAAACTGCAGATAGATTAGTGATCTAAGTAAAATAAATAAATAAAAATTCTGAAGAAAATTTAGAAGAATATTTGTATGTTTTTCCTGTAAAGGAGACCGTCTTAAAGATTCTAGAAATTAAGAATATTCATTAAGGTCTCCTTCTTAAGGTATAGAATTGAGGGTTACAATTTGTAGCACATTTCTCACACACAACGTCTTAAGATTTCCAACTTGTGAAGAGTGCCTACAAATTAATAAGAAAAGAAAAAGAATGAACAAAGTTTATAAATATGCAAATCTAAGAGGAAGTTAATAAACACATATTAAGATACTTGATCCTGGCTGGGCATGATGGCTCACGCCTGTAATCCCAGCACTTTGGGAGGCCAAGGCGGGTGGATCATGAGGTCAGGAGTTCGAGACCAACCTGGCCAACATGGTGAAATCCCATCTCTACTAAAAATACAAAAATTAGCCAGGCATGATGGCATGTGCCTGTAGCCCCAGCTACTCAAGATGCTGAGGTAGGAGAGTTGTTTGAACCCAGGAGGCGGAGGTTGCAATGAGCCGACATTGCGCTATTGCACTCCAGCCTGGGCAACAGGGCAAGACTCTATCTCAAAAAAAAAAAAAAAAAAAAGATATTCAATCCTACTAGCAATCAAGATAATGAAAATCTAAATAATAAGGAGATGCTATTTTTCATCCATCAGATTAGCAAAAATTGGAAAATGGGTTATCTAATGATAACAGGAAGGTGGGAAAAATGAACCACCCCAAACACCTTAGGGTAACAATAAATTTCTCTAAGCTTTTGGAAAGGAATCTGGTATTGTCCATTAAAATATAAAATGAACATAAACTTTGACTTAGTAATCCTACTTTAGGGAATCTAACCAAAATCAAAGTACCAGTACCTAGGAATTACATGTAAAAATATATATTGCAGAAAAAGTCAATTGGAGAATGGGTGAATACACTGGTATTTCCATGCAATGAAATATTAGACAACTATTAATCCTATGTTAGAATATGTCTTTATGTACATGATATAGTATAAGTTTAAAAAAACTAAGGTTGTAGAGTAATTGTAGAGTTGTAAAGCACACATCAATTTTTATTTAAAGTTTAAACAGAAAATGTTTTTATACCCTTGTGTATTCATAGATAAACTATTAATATCGGTTGCCTTTGAATCAGGATTAAAGATGATGGGAGCAAATTATTAACTTTTTCTCTATATCATCCTATATTGATTTTCATTAAACTATTAGTATATTTTAACTTTATAATTTAATTTTTTTAATTTTGGCTTTTAAATTTTTTATTAAACATTAAATAGGTATAAAATAATAGTTAAGTGAAATATCTTTAAGAAAAAGAACAATACATACCCAATTTAAAACAGAACATTAGTCTTTCCCCTGATGCTCCTGTGGCCCCTTCCCGGACTTCATTCTTTGTCCTCCTCCTTCAGGGAATAACTATTCTGAATTGTGCTATCATTCCTTTTGTTTGTTTTATTTACCCTTATGCTGTTTTGCATATTTTGAAAATTTATATAGACAAATTATTTTGTTTTAAATCTTGACTTTTTTGCTGAGACTGCATCTGAGTTTATTCATCTTCACATTATACAAAATACAACATATAATTCATAAATGCTGGTGTTGACAGATATCTGAGTTGTTTACAGTTGAAGTCTATTACAAACAAACCCAGTATAGACATTCTTGCATATGTCTTCTGGTACAAAAGGGCAAGAGTTCTCTAAGCTAAATAACCAGGAAGTAAATTACTAGGACATAAGGTATGTGCACACTAAAAAAAATACCAAACTATTTTCCAAAATGGTTTCCATCAAGCCACATACTCACCAATATCAACTATTATCATATTTTAAAAAATGGAAACAATCTAGTCAATGTAAATTATTATTTCACCATGATTTAATTTTCAGTCCCCTGATTCAAAATTAGGTTGAATCACTTTTACATATTTTCTCTTCTGTGAAACGCCTGTTAATGTATTTTGCCCATTTTTCTATTTGGTTATCTTTATGCATAAATATGCAGTTCTTTATATTTTCTAGGCATTAATCCTTTGTCAGCATAGATCTCAGTAAGAGTCCCTAGGAGGAGCCTAACCATAGTCCTAAACTGAAACTGAAAAGGAGAGCACTGAGAAAGAAAAAAAGCAGTGTCTACTTTTCCCTAGGAACTGGCCTTACTCTAACAGCTAAGACATGATAGTCCCTGTTTGCAAAGGAATGTGTTATTTTATTTTAAAAATATATTTATATTCAAAATTCCACATCTGCCTAAATATAGAAAGCTAGTATGAGCATCACTCACACCCTAGCAATATATACAAGTTGAAAAAAAAACTAAATCAAAATTTTATTGAACGCATCAGAGAGCTGAGATTGCAGGTCAACCAAGTAGTTTGAAATCTAAGAACTCTCCTAAGGAGTGACAGGACACGAACACCGGCTCCCTGTGGCAGTTCAAGGGAGAAAGAGATACCAGGCACTATACAAATGGGAAAGAAGTATTCAGACATACAATGTAATGCACTGCTGATGGCTGGATGTGAGCCAGTGTGACAGTACAGAACAGCATAAAGCTATAGGCACAAAGAGAACCTGCACACGTTTGCAGACTCAAATTCACAGACCTCCAACAGCTGCTCATAAGAAAGACTGAGAGCTGAGCAGGAGAGAGGAAGAACCAATCCCTCAGAAGGGTAAGGTTGGAGGAGGGGGAGCTACTGTCATGGTACAAAATGCATAAAGCCCCACTTAGACCTATTTCCCCCCAGAACAAAAGTCTTACACTGAAGGAGAAGGAGCAACAATCCCTGCTGTGTGTAAGTGTAGACCCACCGCAGTTGGGAAAAGAGCAAACAAAATCCCTCTATTCCTGGAGAAGGTGCAGAAAACAGTCTTGAGCCCAGGATTTGATGTCATTATTGTTACAAACCTCCTATCACTACATTAAGTGAAGAAGGAAACCTTCTCCACTGTAGACTTGCCAAAGGTATCAGGCAGAGTCTGGATGCCATGAGAAGGGGTAGTATCACTGACCAAGCCCATCACTGAGGACCTGCCCAAGGCTGAGAATGGAATAGGACAACAAAGAATGACTCGGCCCTCCTTCCTGAGGCAAGCAAGCACCAGTCTACTGCTGGAAGATGGGCAAGAGAGAGAGAGCCCTTCTCAAGCACAGGCCTAAAGCTGAGGATGAAATAGAAAGGCAAAAAAAAAAAAAAAAGAAAACTGTTTAGCATCCCAGCTGCCACCCTGCACACAAGTTAACTCTTAAGGAATTCTAAGCCAATTCTAAGTCTAAGCCAAACGACAGCAACACAAAACCAAAATCCAGCTCGTGTCCTAAATGGCATAGCAGAGGAATAGGTATGACTATTTCTAGGCATAAACTCTATTTACTTCAGTCTCTTTTTTTCTACATCCAGTACCAATACTCAATCAAATACATAGATACATAAGGAAGATGCAGCAGCTGCAACAACAGAAACCAGTGTCAAAAAGCAAGGCAATCATGGAAAAAAATATCAGCAACAACCCATCTGTCAGAGTTATCCAAGAGGGAATTTTAAATAACTATCATTAACGTGTTTAAGCTTTTATGAAAAATTCAGACAAAATGCATTAGCAACAGAGACAGAATCTGTAGGAAGATGTCAAGTGGAAATGTTGTACATAAAAAACACTATATGCTTTCAATGGGTTCATTAGTAGACTCAACACGACCAAGAAAGGAATCGGTAAACTTGAAGATAGGTTGACAGAAATTACCTAACTGAAATACAAAGAGTAAAAACAGTAGGAGAAAAAAAAAGTAAAACGCCACCAACAATATTAGTATAGCTTCTTTGGAATGTAGTTTGTCTGTTACACATTTATGACCCAGAAATCCCACTCCTAGGTATTTACTTTAAAGTAATGGAAACTTATGTTTACACAAAGTTTGTGATTATCTGTAGTACTTTTATTCATAATTGCCAAAATCTGGAAACGACCCAGTGTCCTTCAACTGGTGAATGGAATACTATTCAATAAAAAAGAAATTAAATCCTGATAAATGCAATGACACAGATGAACATCAAAAGAATTATGCTAAGAAGCTGGACTCAAAAGGCTACATATTTATGATTCCATTTATATAATACCTTGAAAAAGTCAAAAGAGAATGAAAATAGATAACTGGTTGGTAGGCACTGGGTTAAGAGCTGACTAAAAAGTTACAAGAGAAATTTGTGGGGGAGATAGAAATGTACCATACCTTGATTGTGGTGGTAAACCTTGGTCAAACCTCATAGAACCATATGCTAAAAGGATGAATTTTAGTGTATGCCTCCGTTTAATTAAGATGTTTTAATTAATTAAAAATTGTGCCTCATTTTATAAAAGCATGTTCTTATAAACTATTTTTGTATGAGATCTGCATTTTAATAATTGCATAATGTGATATTATCTTAATTGGGTTTGATATTTTTCATATCAAGTCATTAGAGATGTTTTCAACATTTGATGGGATGTTGGTTATGGATGACCTCTAAGATCCTCTCTAACTCCAAGGTTTCTGAAGTGTGCATGTGATCCCCCCAAGTTTACAAACACAAATTTTATGAATATATATACATACACATAAATATTAAGTATATATTCATAGTTCTAATTACCTTTATATTTATATACATGTAAATACATATACACAAAAAGTTCTGAAATATTCTTGTGTTATAATTTATTAGACATATTTATTTTTCCCACTATAAACATAATTTATAATCCAAAAATGTTATTATTTTACTTCAAAGCATATACTGTGCAACAAATTTTTTAAAAAGAAATTAGCAGGTTATTTTTCAAATCTATAAAATACCTAGCTTTTAAAAAAATGGATTTTACGAAACTGACATATTTAATACATTAAAATACTTGAAGAAAGGGCAGAAATTTACCATTTTGAATATGGAGTGTGGGGCATTTTTTTATTTTTAAAAGAAACTCCTAGAAAACCACATTTTCCCATTTTTTGAAGTTTTTCCTAGCTCTTTCCTTCACTTGTATTAGAAATATCTAATATAATAGAGCCTCTTCAAGAAGTTGCTACTACAAATAGGATGACGTCATACCAGAAAGCAGAGAGGAGAGAGCCTGTGAGGGCCCTGCACGCTCCTCATCCTCACTTCTCCACCTGTCTCTTCTGAGGTGGCCTCTGGCCGTCCACGTGCTAGGACTGCCATCACTAGAAAAGAAATGTATATATTTGCCCATGGTTTCAAAGAATAGGTACATTTAAGAAATACTTTCTAATCAACTTTATTGATTATTTAATTGACATTCACTTCCATTTCAATTCAGCCACCCACTCCCATTGTCATCACCTGAAACTTGCCCACTTCTGAGATAATTCCAAAATCCCAATGTCTGATCATAAACTCCATCTCCTCCCATTACTTTTACCTTGCAAACTAGTTGCCTCAGGTCCATCCACCTTAGCTTCTGTGGATGGATCCACCTCAGATCCATCCACCTTACCTTCTCCCCCTCCTTTACCTAGGCTGTGGGAGGGAGAGCACTGGAGTCGCTGGGCTTTCTAATATCGGCAGAGAGCCATTTGGAAAACACCAGCATGTCCCTGGTTGGTTTCCTGCACCACTCTTCCATGGCAGCTAATTCCAAGCCACCATCTTCTTGTAGTCCTTATCTTAATACTCTGCCTTAGTAAAAATGTAGCTTCTTCTAGAAAATGCAAGCCAGAAAATAAAAATTCTTTCATTATCTTTTTAAACGTTTACTTAGATGCATAAATATCTTTGATATTCCTTGCTTTCTGCCTGTTCAAAATCCATCCTTCTATGTTCTTAATCCCATTCTTTCGGCCTCCTCTGAGGTACTTTACTATAACTTATATTTTCTTAAATACACTGTTAATCTCTCCCCTATCTACAAATTCTTTCATATTATAAAAATACTCAATTTTCTCTATCTTAAAAATAGGAAACGATTTAAACTCTGTCCAGCTACTAATTGTGAACAGATTTTTCAAATACTAACCCATACTCGCTTTCTGTTTCCTTTCCAACCTCTCCGTAGTCAACCGAGTCGCTAATACTATCTACTTGGCTCTTGTTGTACTTTCATTTGCAACCCTACCTAGCAAAATCCTAATTTGAGTGAAGCATCTAATCTCCAATGTTTAGAGAAAATTCTTCCTAAAATACATACTTAATTATACCTGCCCAACCAATATCAGGATAAATCAAGGCCCCTTATCCAACACATAAGTTTAGGGTAGGGCACACATGCCCTACAACTCTTGGCACCTAGTATTTCTCCCCATTAGTAAGATATTTTCACAACTCCTTACCCTTGCTCAAACTTCTTCCTCTTGCCTGAAATGTTCTTCTCCTTTTCACCTGCTGTTTAATTAAATCCCAAATTCAACTAAAATATCTTCTTCAAAAAAGCTTGTGGGAATCTTCCCTCATGCATAGTTCTCAGTCTTCTGTACCCACAATCTTTGGATTTTAACTCTAAAATAATATTTACTACATTGTACTTCAATTTGACTTTTATATATCTGTTTCCCTAATTAAACTGTGAACTAAAGAGCAAGAAATATGTAGTAGTTTGTATTTGTGTACAGTGCTGAGTATATCACAGAATCTCAAAATGCCTTTGGAATTACTATTACTTATTTGTTTATTTAATACACTTCATTAAATAAACAAATAAAGTTGTACATACAAATTTCATACATATACACATACAAAAACACAATATAAAGAATATACACATATATTGCTATTCCAGTGAGTATAGCTAATATTACTGATAAATCTCCAAGGAAATATGGCTTAATAAAATGTTTCCTCATCTGATGTTTTTGCTTATAACACCTAAATTTGAGTATTTTATTAGCATGAAAAATTAGGTTTCTTTCATTTTCCTAAATTTACTGTTGTTCAGGTACTTTAAATTTTTTAAATATATGTGGACTAAAGATTTAAACATAAGACCTAACACTATAAAAACTCTAGAAGAAAACCTAGGCAATACCATTCAGGACATAGGCATGGGCAAGGACTTTATATCTGAAACACCAAAAGCAATGGCAACAAAAGCCAAAATAAACAAATGGGGTCTAATTAAACTTGAGAGCTTCTGCTCAGCAAGAGAAACTATCAATAGAACGAACCAGCAACCAACAGAATGGGAAAAAATTTTGCAATCCACCCATCTGACAAAGGGCTAATATCCAGAATCTACTAAGAACTTAAATTTACAAGAAAAAAAACAAACAACCCCATCAAAAAGTAGGCAAAGGATATGGACAGACACTTTTCAAAAGAAGACATTTATGTAGCCCACAAACATATGAAAAAAAGCTCATCACTGGTCATTAGAGAAATGCAAATCAAAACCACATTGATATACCACCCCACGCCATTTAGAATAGGGATCATTAAAAAATCAGGAGACAACAGATCCTAGAGAGGATGTGGAGAAACAGGAATGCTTTTACACTGTTGGTGGGAGTGTAAATTAGTTGAACCATTGTGGAAGACAGTGTGGTGATTGCTCAAGGATCTAGAAATAGAAATACCATTTGAACCAGCAATTCCATTACTGGGCATATATCCAAAGGATTATAAATCATTCTATTATAAAGACACATGCACACATATGTTTATTGTGGCACTGTTCACAATAGCAAAGACTTGGAACCAACCCAAATCCCATCCAAGATAGACTGGATAAGAAAATGTGACACATATATATCATAGAATACTATGCAGCCATAAAAGGGATGAGTTCATCTCCTTTGCAGGGACGAGGATGAAACTGGAAACCAACATTCTCAGCAAACTGACACAAAACAGAAAACCAAACATGGCATGTTCTCACTCATAAGTGGGTGTTGAACAATAAGAACACACAGATACAGGAAGGGGAACATCACACTCTGGGGCCTAGGGGGTGGGTGGCTAGGGGAGGAATAGCAGAGGGTTGGGGGATTGGGGAGGGATAGCATTAGGAGAAATACCTAATGTAGATGACAGGGCAATGGATGCAGCAAATCACCACATGGCATGTGTACACCTATGTAACAATCCTGCAAGATCTGCACATGTACTCCAGAACTTAAAGTATAATAGATAAATTTAAATATATATATATATATGTGCTACCAGAAATTCACCATACTAACAATACTATTGTTTATAGTGCATAATTTTCTTTCTGAAACAGATCAAATTTCTAATAAAATTTAGTGATGTACCAAGAGCTTCCTGCTACCTCAAGTACACTGACCACTGCAAAAGCTCCAAGCATATTTTGAAAAGCTTTGAAGCTGTGTAACTACTGAAGGATAGAGAAATCAAATCCTTCACGAATACTTTTCTCTTGTGTTAATTACCATACTTACGAGATCGTAAACATATTTCTAATAAAGCTAAATCAGGTTTATAAAAAGCTGTATCTTGAAAAATTAAACATTGAGGGCCATTATTCACTGTCTCCATGCAGAGGGCTAGCTATGAATATAAGTAACACAAACAGAAAACTCACTAAATGAGCATATTAGTTATACCTTTCTGAAGGCGCTTCAGAAAAATCCTCATAATCATTATGTGGGAAATTCTGAAGAGAAGAGTTTTACCTTCTCTGAGTTAACTTTATTTTCAAAAACCTACAGACATAAGAAAGGAAACAAATTATGGCCCTGGTTTTAGAAAAATATGGTTTAAAAGAAATATGATTTCTATAGCTATTTAAAAGAAGAACAAAAGGATCTGCAGTAATGGAATTATAACCACAATCACATAGTATAACGTCTGCTCCTAGAAAATCACTTAATTGTGTATCTCTGTATTAAATATTTTCCAATCTGTCAAAAGTGTAGAATACTATGTAAATAGAAGTTATTTATATTGAATTACTCAAATGATTTTTCAAAACTAAATTTTTAAAAGGCTTCATTTGAGAAAAAATAGATTTATCACTTCAGCCTAGAAGAGATTCTTGTGTTTACCATGTTTTGTTTACTGTGAATATAAAATTCCTGCCACTATATTTATCTTTAGTACTTGCACCACCTAATCTCCTAATTCGAAGTATTTCTCCACCTTGCACTGCCCAGTTTTGCACTGGAGAGACTTCAGTCTTAACAACTTGCAGTGCCAGCGCCCCAACCACCATATTCACACATTTCCTTCCTTTCTTGTCTGATACTGTCTTGCCATATTTGGCCTTCTATTTTCTCAAGCACATCTTATGAATCACCTGATCAAATCTCATTCACATACACAAATAACTTTGGGATTATTATTGAAATTAAGTTATATGAATTTTTAAACTTAAATTGGAAATAAGTGGTATATTTATGTATTAAGTGTTATTATCCACTAATATTACATAGTTTTAAAGTTTAAAGCATATCAGAATTCATCCTAGATAGGCCCAGCTATAATTTAGCAAGAAAAAAAATACCCAAAAGTAAAAATATAAACAAAATCACAAAATATGATCAGTTCTAGAAGAAGTCAAATAAAACTAAACAAAGGATCTACTTGGGCCATTCTGTGAAGGTTTCCAATCATCTCTGCTTCAAAGAGAAAACCATTCTGATCAGAGAAAGTATCGAGAGTGAGCTGAGAGCCCAACACAGCACTAACAGCCAGAGAATCCTAGCCAAAGATGTGATGGTAGCCCTAATGTGGCCATCTTAAGTATAACAGAGAATGGACAGGAGATAATAACCAAGTTACAATGTCATTTTTAAAAGCTTCACTCCTGCTCACTTGGGGTGGAGGTGGCAACTGAACAGGGGGAAGTGGTAGCAGTATTTGGTCTATGTACTGACTTTATCCCCATTACTGCTCTAACTTACAGGAAGGGAGCACAAGGCCAGCATTATCGTGGCAGTTCCAAAGCTCCAGTTGACTAGGTAAGAGAAAAAAAATGCAAAGCACCCAGCAAACTAAAATGCATTTCCCTTTTTTTGTGCTCTAACACTAGCACTATCTCCACAAATGGGGGGAATGTGTTGAAGCAAGAGGTTTTGTCACAGACTTTTCACAGCCCTCTACTTTTCCATAGTTGGGAGACACTCAATCATGCTATCTCAAACAATGAAAAAGTCCACAATCCATACATCTAAAGGTGCTTCATACTTCATGTGGAATTTATTTTGTATCTTCACTAGTAACACAAAACAAGTGCCAGTAAAATTTCCAGAGTAGCATTGAAAGGAATTTTCATTAGAAAATGCAATTCATTAGAAACTTTGCAAAAAGTTCCACTCTTTCAAATTACTATATTGGTCATTGTCAACACTACAGTGACAAAGACTTAAGATCTCATTTTGGTGAGAACAAAATAGATATCTGTTTCCCAGAGAGCATAGTCAGCAATTTAGGTATTAGCCAAAATTAGTAGAGATCCTAGTCTTACCTTTGATCTAGGTGTGTTTTTCTGGCTTGATGAAGGCAAAGTCTCCCTGAAATTCAGGTCTTCTGCTTCAGGGTCACTTCCCTCATAATCTTTTACTTAACAAAGGGAGGAAAAAAACTGATCAAATAGAAAACATTACACAGAAGGAAAGCTGGAGCCTTAATGAGAAGAACCAAGCTACATGAGGGTAATTTTCACCTACTTCTCCTGTTTTCCAAATACCTCATCTTTATCTCCTATAATAATCTCTTTTCCCCCTTCTTTGAAAAAAGAAACATAGCAAAGATGATCCTTCTTCTAGGATTACCCTCGGGGAGTTGACTTTTGAGCAGTTCCCCCTGTTCCTCATTGCCGTATTATTCAAGAAAGTACTCTTCAGGTAAATCCTAGATATATATAACCTGCAGAGCCTATGCATTGGGATCTACAGAATACAGTCTTCCGTGTTTCAGAGTCTATTTCTTGAATAAAGAATACTGTGTTACAAAGTCTCACTTTAACTTCTTATATTATTTATAATTCATAAGTTAGCAATATGTTAAGCTATATAGAAAATTGTTTCTGGCTTTGTTGAAGATTGTAATATGAATCATCCCAAGGAAAAGTCTTCGATTTCTTACATGATTGTTCCTAATTACCTTGTTAATTTTACAGCACAGATTCTTCAGATAAGAATCCAAGGGAAAAAAATTTCTCTTACCTTAGTATTGAGCACCCACAGAGTATGTTTTTCAAACCACGGCAGACTTAAATATTTTGATTTAGAAATTCAGTGACATAGCATATTACAAAATCAATAAAAAATATAGTAAACAAGCACTATGGAAATGAAAAAATTTGTTCCTGAATGTGTGTTAAAAGGAAATCTAACAGAAATTGTGAACCTTTATAACATATGAATTAATTTTATAAATTATTAAGAAATATCAGTGAAGGGACAACATATCAAAACTAATGTGAAGTAGCTAAATGAGTGTTTAGATAGAGGGAAATGTATAGGCTTAAATGTGTTTACAAAAAAGACAGGAAAAAAAAAGCTGATATAAATGACTTTTGTATTCAATCATAGAGGCCAAACAAAGAAAAACTGAGGAAACCCAGAGAAAGTAAAAGGAGGAAATTATAAAGAAAAATATAATAATAGAAAATAAGGTTAAAGAATAAAATAATCAGCAAAATCCAATAAACTAGTTCTAAAAAACAAAAAACTTAAAAATATACAACCCTCTTTCACTACCTAAGGAGAGTAAGTGCACAAATAACAGTAAAAATGAAAAAGAGCATGGCTACAAATGCAACTCTAATTTTTAAAGGTAATAAGCAAATACTATGAGAAACTTTAGAAAAATCTGATGAGATGAAAACTTTTATAAGAGAATTATAAGTTATGAAAATTTACACCAGAAGATGTAGAAAGCCTAAATAGTATCAATAACCATTTAAAAAGTCCAACCAATAATCAAAAATCTCACTCCCAAGAGGAAAAAGCATCTGGGCCCAAACAGGTTTCCAGATGGGATTTTATCAGACTTTCAATGAACAAAAATATCTTTCTCATGCAAACGGTTTTGAAAATTTTTATTAAAGTTGCCCTCATTTATATTACAAGGTTAGTAAAATCCTAACATAAAAATAAAACATGTAAAATACATGTTAAGAAAAGTTACAAACCAAACCCAGTAATGACTATAGATGCAAAATTCCTAAATAAAATGACATTTGCCCACCTGTAATCCCAGCACTTTGGGAGGCCGAGGTGGGAGGATCACCTGAGGTCAGGAGTTGAGGACCAGCCTGGCCAACATGGAGAAACCCCATCTCTAAAAAAATAAGAATAAAATGACATTTACCATTACTTTCAATGGCAAAAACCACAATTTACTTTTGCACCAACCTAATAACTAAATGGTGCAGTGGAAAGAAATGCATCTGAACTAAGTTGGATTTATCACAAGAATTCAAAGTATGTGTAGTATCAGAAAAAACTATCACACAAATTAGCATATTAACAAATGTTAACAAATAAAGAACAAATCATATTATATCTGAACATATAAAGGAAACTCATTTGAAACCCAACAGTCGATCAAACTATAAATAGAAGGAAACTTCTTTAACTTAAAGTTTATCTATCCAAAACTGGCATTATACTTAATGGTAATTTTAGACATTGTCTCATTATTTTAAAGAAAATATAAGAATGCCTGCTATCACTACTCTTATCTAATGCTGTATAAAATACAGAGCCCAGACAATAAAGAAAAGAAGAAATAAAAGCATAAGGATTGGAAGCAAATCAAAAATTGTTATTTTACAATATTATAATTATCTAGATGGAAAATTAAATAAACTCTGCAGTCAAACTACAGGTTGAGCATTCCTAATCAGAAAACTCAAAATCTGAAATGTTTCCAATTTTGAAATTTGTGAGCACCAACATGATGCCACGGAGTGGAAAATTCCACACCTAAGTATTTAACACAATTTTTTCCATGAACAAAATTACTTAAAATACTGTATGATATTACCTTTGGGGTATGTGTGTAAAGTATATATGAAACATAGATAAATTTCATGTTTATTTTTGGCTCCCAATACCAAGATATCTCATTATGTACATGCAAACAATCCAAAAAAAATCCAAAATCTGAAACATTTCTGGTCCAAGCATTTTGGATAAGGGATATTCACCCTTTATTAGAAATAAGAGAGTCTGGCAGGATATCTTATACAAGAATCAATAAATTAAGGACTTTTCATATATCTGTGACAACCAGCCGGATATCACAACAAAAGAAAATATACCATTCACAATAGTAATAAAAAGTAACTAGCAATCAGAAATAATTGAACCAAACATATAGTGAAAACTTAAAAATGATACTGAAGGACACAAAAGATAGAACAAAGAACTTGTATTCTTATATGAGAAAACTCAGTATCATAATAATGCAAGGATCCCTCAAATTAACACACAGATTTAATTCAAATGCAATTAAATCGGAGCAGGATGCTTGCGTGTATATATACATCTTTGTGTAGACAAACTAGAGACTACAGTTCTCAGGATAGCAAAGACAACTCTGGAAAAGAAGAACAGATTGGGGCCATTTACCCTACTAAACACCAATAGTTGTTATAAGCTAAAATAATCAAAACTGTGTGCATTGGTGCAAGGATAGACAAACAGATCAATAAAAGAGAACAAGGATTCAAAATCAAACTCCATTACATGGGGAACTTGCCGTAAGAGTGGTGGCATTGAAGATCAGTGAGAAGAGTACTAAAATAAATGGGGTGGGACAACTGGTCAGAAAAAAGATTTTATTCCTATCCCACAGTAGAATAAGATCAAAGATCAAAATATTTTTTAAAAAGACTATTTTTATTGTCTAATGGTAGGATGAATTATTCAATTACAAAAGGTCAACTTGAAGAAAATATTGATAAATATGAATATTCAATTAAAATACACCATCAAAAAAGTTGAAAAAAATAACCATTCACCAAGAGAGAAGTGATAGAAAAGATAACAGAATATATCTAAAAAAATTCTAAAATTCAATAGGAAGACAAATAAGTCAACAGAAAAAAATTAGTATAATATATTAACTAGTTGATATTCTTAGTTGCAAGTAATAGCAACCAACTCTTGCTGATTTGAGAATAAAGTGAGTTTAGCACACATCCCCTGGGCAACTTCCCTAATTCCTAGAAAGGCTGAGCAATAACATGGGTCCTCTGGATACTACAGGGTGCACATCAAACATCCCTGGACACTAGACACTAAAACTGCACCTTATCTTCCATAGCCCTTGACAATGGATGACATTGTTATTATTGCTTCATACCAAGATGCAAACAATAGGAAATTCTGCAAACCTAGGAAGGAGCTAGGAAGAAAAATTAACAGAAAAAAGTCTATAAGAATTATAAACAAGCAACTCATAGAAGGTGACTTGCAGGCCAATAATGTATATATTTTTTTAAAAAAGTCCAGCCTCACCTGATAAACAAAAAATGAAAATTGAAACAACCTACAATTGACTTTGACTTCTGCTTATGATAGATTTGCTCTAATAGGATTTAACCACAACCAACCAGAAAATATGTAAAACAATAATTTTCAGACCTTGAACAACAGAGACTGTGATCCTGGAGAGAAGATAGAACAAAGCCTTCGGGTTGCTCCAGATCATGCCCTCAAGGAGTTTGCAAGCTGTAGCTCAGGAAAGGAATCAAAGAGTCTAGTGATTCACTGAGTTGAGAAGAAAAAAATCAAAGTTAGGAGAGGCTGAGGACACCAGAATTTGTGAGGCAGAGCACCAGGGAGAAGGGAGCTATACAGAACAAGAGAAGTTTAAGTAGCTGCAGAGAAACCTTCTCATGTCCTTTGTAGAATATGGATATGCTTATCTCTGACACTAAGGAAGGACCACTCGAAAGTAGCAAGCCACACAATTCCTAGGTACAGTTCATATTAGCCAGAATGAGGAGAACCTGTAATACAGGGGACATTGAGACTAGTGCACAAAGAGATAGCTCTTAGTAGTAAAACTATCCCTAGAACAGAAGCTCCTTAGGGCCACCTATAAAAAGGTGAAGAGCAAGCCTCAGACAGGATCAGGTTAAACTTCAAGTGATGTAACAACAAGGCAGAAAATATCCAACATTCTTTAAAGAAAAATTTTTTAAAATCTAGCATCAAAATCATATAATTCACAATGTGTAGTCAACAATTAACAGCTATGCAAAGGAATAGAAAAGTATAACCCATAGCCAAATCAATCAATCAATAGAAATGCACTTAGAAATGACAAATGATAAAAAACAGAAAAAAGAACTTTTAACAAATGATTATAAATTTTTAAAAGGTACTCAGAAAATAAAGAAAAACATGATACAATAAAAAAGAGATATAAATCATGTAAAAATAAAATGTACTGAAATTTCTAGAGACAATGTATGAACCAAAAGAAATTAACAGATGAGGCAGTAGAGAAGGAAAAAAATCAATGTCTGTCAATATACAGCAAGAGTATATCCAAAATGAAGCACATAGTAGGGAAAAAAAAGAAACTGAACAGAGACTCAGCAAACTGGGACAAAACCAACTGTATTAAAATTCCTGTAAATGGAATGACAAAAGTAAAACAAATATAGAGAGATAATAACTGAAATGTTTCTACACTAGATAAAAACTATAAACCAACAGACCAAAGAAGGTCAATAAAATACAAGTATAATATATAAACTTATAGAAAAATCACATTCATGCATGTCATATTCACGCATATCAAATTGCTGAAAAGAAAAAAAGCCAGAGAAAACAAACACATTAAATACAGAAAAACAAAGATAAGAATGACAGATTTTCCATTAGAAATCATGCAAGCTAGAAGACAATCGTGAGACATTTTAAAGTATTGAAAAAAAATACTGTCAATATAGAATTCTATACCCTGAAAATATATATTTCAAAAATTAAGACTTCTGTAGACCAATAAAAGCTAAGATAATATCCAGCCTGCCCAAAAAACAACAATAAAAAGTTAAAGGAAGTTTTTCAGGCAGAAGGAAAGGATAAAATATGAAAATGTAGACCTATACAAAGGAATGAAGAAATACATGAGCACATAAAACATACTCTTTACAAGCTGTAATTTCTTTAAAAGATAACTCAATGTTAAGAAAAAATCATAACAATCTATTATAGGGTATATAACACTCACAATAAAATTGATACCAATAATAGCATGAAAGGCAGATAAGAGGAAATGGACGTATCCTATGTTCCTACAACTATATGTGAAGTGGTAAAGCAGTCCCTGCCTACCCACAGGGAATGTGTTCCAAGACCCCCAGTGGATGCCTAAAACTTAGGATAGTACTTCCTGCACTAATGTCTTAAATCCCTCAAAGTCACCTATGAAGGTTAAAGTAAACTTCACCCAAACTCCTGTTAATGTTCACATTTTGACCTCCTCCCATAAATCACAAATGTTCTTAATGGCATCTAGAATGGTGAGTTACTTCCATAAGGTTTTGAACTTACTTTGTCCAGAGCCATCAGAGGAATCACTATCTGTGGCAGCTACAGCCTTGCAAAATGTGTTTCTTAAATAATAAGACATGAAACTTGAAATTACTCCTTGATTCCTAGGCTATGGACTAGATATTAAATCAGAAACTGAATCAGTAATTTTTAAAAACCTACCAATCAGACCGAGCCCTAGGCCAGGATTCACAGTCAAATTCTACCAGATGTACCAACAAGAGGCGGTACGAATCCTACTGAAACTATTCCAAAAAATTAGGAAGAGGGGACTCCTCCCTAACTCATTCCATAAGGCCAGCATTGTTCTGATACTAAAACCTGGCAGAAACACAGATCTAATATCCAGAACTTACAAGGAGGTTAAACAAATGAACAAGCAAGAAGCAAATAACCCCATTAAAAAATGGGCAAAGGACATGAGCAGACATTTTTCAAAAGAAGACATATACCTAGCCAAGAAGCATATGAAACAAATGCTCAACATCACTAATCATCAGAGAAATGCAAATCAAAACCACAATGAGATACCATCTTACACAAGTCAGAGTGGCTATTATTAAAAAGTAGACAAAACAAACAACAAACAAACAAAAACAAATGTGTGTGAGGTTGCAGAGAAAAGGGATGGGAATGTAAGTTCAGCCACTGTGGAAAGCAGTTTGGAGATTTCTCCAAGAACATAAAACAAAACTACTATTTAATACAGCAATCCCATTACTGGGTATATGAAGGGATTTAAATTGTTCTGTCATATAGACACATGCATATGTATGTTCATCACAGAACTTTTCACAATAGCAAAGACATGGAATGAATTAACATGCCTGTGAACAGTGGACTAGATAAAGAAAATGTGGTACATACACACCATGGAATATTACACAACCATAAAAAGAATAAAATCATGGCCAGGTGCAGTGGCTTATGCCTGTAATACCAGCACTTTGGGAGGCTGAGGCAGGTGGATTACCTGAGGTTAGGAGTTTGAGACCAGCCTGGCCAACATGGTGAAACCCTGTCTCTACTACAAATATAAAAGTTAGCTGGGTGTGGTGGCACACACCTGTAATCCCATTTACTTGGGAGGCTGAGGCAGAAAAATTGCTTGAGCCTAGGAGACAGAGGTTGTAGTGAGCCAAGATCGTGTCACTGCACTACAGCTTGGCCAACAGAGCAAGACTGTCTCAAAAAAAAAAAAAAAAAAAAAAAAATGAAGTAATGTCCTTTGCTGCAACATGGATGCAGCTGGAGGCCATTATCCTAAGTGAATCACTACCTCCTGGGGGATGAAATCATTTGTTCACCAAACCACAGGGACAAGCAATTTGCCCATGTAACAAACGTGCATATGTACCTGCAAACCTAAAATAAAAGTTGGGAAAAAAAAGAAATCATCCACAAAAAAGTCTGGGTAGCTTTCCATATTTTTCCATATTCTAGCATAATTGATTTAGCATTAAAACTAGCTTTTTCATAACAGTTTGCAACTGTTAAATGATAGTTTTCAGAAACAGAGTAAAATCATGGCTCTCATACAGATATATAAATAACCATGTTACTTTATTATATTCATTAATCAGTAGGGGAACCAAGCAGATGTTATTTTTAAAAATACTTTTAAAAAAACCCCGTAATACTATGTGTTAATCTGTTTGCATTACTATATAGGAATGTCTAAGGCTGGGTAATTTATAAAGAAAAGAGATTTGTTTTGGCTCATGGTTCTGCAGGCTGTATAGGAAGCATGGTGCTGATATCTGCTTCTAGTGATGACCTCAGGAGGCTTATAGTCATGGCAAAAAGTGAATGGGGAGCCAGTATATCACATGGTAAAGAGAAAGCAAGAGAAAAAGGACAGGTTCCAGATTCCTTTGAACAAGCAGATCTCACATGAGCTAAGCAAGCACTCACTCATCACCAGGGGGATAGCACCAAGCCATTCATGGGGGATCTGCCCCCCATGATCCAACATATCCCACCAGGTTGAAGATTACATTTCAACATAAGTGGAAGAGATAAACATCCAAACTATACCATACTAGAAGTCCTTGCCAGAGCAATTAGGCAAGAGAAACAAATAAAAGGCATACAAATTGAAAAGGAGAAAGTCAAATTTGTCCCTGTTTACACATGACATGCTCTTATAAACGCAAAAACCTGAAGAATCTTCTAAAAACTCTTAGAACTGATAAACAAATTAAGTAAAGCTGCAGGATACAAAATCAACATGCAAAAATCAGTAGCATTTCTATATACCAATAACAAACTATCTGAAAAAGAAATCAAGTAAGCAATCTCATTTACAATAATTATAAAAAATAATATCTAGGTATCAATTTAACCAGATATTAAAGATCACTACATCAACTATAAAAAAATTGATGAAATAAATTGAAGAATACACAAACAAATGGAAAGACATCCCACATTCATGGAATGAAAGAATAAATATTTTTAAAATGACCATATAACCAAAGCAATCTGAGAGCTCAATGTAATTGCTATCAAAATACCAATGACATTCTGTAGAGAAATTTTAAAAATCCTAAAATTCATATGGAAGTACAAAAAATACTCCAAATAGCCAAAGCAATTCTGAGCCAAGAAAAACAAAAACAAAATAAAAAAAAAAAATAAGAACAAAGCTTGGGGTATAATACTACCTGATTTCAAAATACATTACAAATCTATAGTAACCACAAAATCATGACACTGGCATAAAAACAGACACATATACCACTGGAATAGACTAGAGTACCCAGAGATAAATTAATATGTTTACAGCCAAGTCTTTCATGACAAGACACAAAGAACATGTACTGGAGACAAGATAATCTCTTCTATAAATGGTGTTGGAAACAACTGGATATTACTATGCAGAATAAACTTAGACTCCTAACCTTCACCTTACACAAATACTGCATAATCTTCCTTATAGATGGAAACCAGACTCACAAAAGCAGATAGCAGAATGGTGGTTGCCATGGGATAGGGGAAGGAGGAAATGGGGTGTTGTGGGTCAGATGGCATCAAGTATCAGTTACACAAGATGAATAAGCTCTGAAGATCTGATGTATAGCATAATACACACAATACTGTATTATAATGATATTTGCTAAGAGGGTAGATCTTACGTTTGTAATACACACAAACACACAGAGAGAAAGAAAATGGTAACTACGTGAGGTGATGAATATGTTAGCTTAATTTTGGTAATCGTTTCACAGTGTATAGACATATCAAAACATCAAGTTATATACCTTACATATACACAATTTTTGTCAATTATATCTCAATAAAGATTGGAAAAACACCTCTAGGGAGGGGAGCAACAATAATGACAAGGAGGGCAGGTAGAAGAGTGTATAGAAGCTGGGCTGAATGTAAAAGGAATGAGAAAAAGCATAAAAGAAATACTGAAAAATGATGGCAAGCTACTAATGTTTTAAGCAAGACAAGGACAATATCGGTTGGCTAGGAGACAGCTAAGATTTAACTAAAACATAGCATTAGTACGATGTATCAAAGACTTCAGAAATGTGTATGCTTTGAGTTCACATTTAACAAAATTATGGAAAACAAACAGCTTGGTGACAGATTACAGGTTGTTTTTATTGTCTTGTTTTCTTTGTGTTTTGGTGCTTTTTTGTACTTCCAAAATTCTTCACAATAATCCTATATTACATTTACAGTCAGGAAAAAATGTTATTTGTAATGAGTAAAGTAAAATACTAGAGTCTAACCGTTGGTACTCTAAGTGTGATGGCTTATTAGAAATGCAGAGTCTTGTCCCCTCCCCCCCACCAAGACCCAGGCGATCAGAATATGCAGGATAATAATCCACAGGTGGTCCCTATGCAAATCTACAGTTTGAGAGGCACTGTTACAGCTCCTCCTGATCCCATACCCAGAAAAGTAGATGATGCACCTACCAGACTCTGCTCTAAAGTCCCTGGGTGAAGACATGTCATCTCCATCCCTCGAATGAGACTGGTAAAAGGTTTCTTCAGATATGGAGCCTTAAAGTCCTGTGAGCCAGGTCAAAGGTCTAATTAGTATCCTGGGGGCCAACAAACAATTTTTGTTCACCTGGTAAAACACACAAAGCCAAGGATTTTTCTTTTAGACAACCGGAGCTAGCATAGCTTTGACATATTATTACTCATCAATTCAAAATATTTAAAATAGTGCAATTTTAATTAACGACAATTAAAATAAATTTTATTTGAAATTTTATCAAATAATTTCTAGATATTCCCTGAGAACTAGAGATACATTTATTTATCAAATATTAGAGTTTAAATATGCTATGCCTTGCATTCCACAAATAAATACGTGAATGGTCTTCCACTCCAATGATGGATCTCTTTATATAAATACACACACACACACACACACACACACACACACACACAACACACACACAAATTCAATCAGTGTCACTCAATGGAAACTCAATTATTTAAATGCCACCCCTAAGCTAAATTAGGTGCTGAGAATTCAATACTGAATAAATAAGAATTACAGAGCCCATCTTCAAGGAGTTCTTGTTCATTCAATCTATAAAAAGTTCTCACACAAAGTAAGTATTTTTTCTTTTCTAATCCTTGCCATAAGTGGCCTGTAGGCCATGTTACATTGCTCCCATATTGGTTAAAACCAAGAATACATTTTGTCTGGAGATCTTTCCATTAAATACCAGCAAATAAAATGGTATTCCTATAATCTGAATCTAAAGTTAATGTTGTAAAACAGATTTATTTTAAAAGTTTGAGATATAGGTATTAAAAAATTATTTAAGGCTGGAATTGGTGGCTCATGCCTATAATCCTAGCACTTTGGGAGGTCGAGGCAGGAGGATTGCTTGAGCTCAGGAGTTCAAGACCAGCCGGGACAACTGGGTGAAACTCTGGCTCTACAAAAATTAGTCAGGTGTGGTGGCATGGACCTGCGGTCCCAGCTACTCGAGAAGTTGAGGTGGGAGGATGGCTTGAGCCCAGAAGGTGAAAGATGCAGTGAGCCAAGATCATGCCACTGCAGTCCAGCCTGGGCGACAGAGCCAGACCCTGTAGCTAAATAAATAAATAAATTTAAAATGTGAATGTAAGGCAAAAAGATAAGTGGCATGTCGCTTCAATGTCATACAGTAATGACGGGCCATCCCAAAGATTACTTATGTGGGAAATTGCACTTTATTCATTTCATTGTTTACTACCGATTAAAAGTCCTAGACAAGGTAACCTACGGATTTTTGTCCAGCAGTCATACAAATAATTTCTGTCTGATAAGGTAACACTAAAGATTATAATTTATGTCTGTCTGGCCTTAACCAGGTTTTCTTAATCTAATCTAGCCTTCTTACTCTAACATTGGTTTAAAATGTCAGTGAAAAATCTAGATCCTCAAACTGTTCTTTGAACTACCTTTGCCATCTTCCTGGTTTCTTCACTAATCAATACATTGAGTAAAATCTTTAACCTGGTTTCATTTCAAATTTGTATGAGTCACATTTTTAATTTTTAAAAAACATGACTTTGACAAGGGGAAGAATATCTTTTTTAAATAGGAGGACAGGGCTAGGCACAGTGGCTCACACTGATAATCCCAACACTTTGGGAGGCCAAGGTGGGAAGATCACTTGAGCTCAAGAGTTTGAGGCCAGCCTGAGCAATCAAGTGAGACCTACTCTCTACTAAAAATAAAAAAAATTTAAAAAATAGCCAGATATTGTGGCACTCACCTGTAGTCCCAGCTACTTGGGCAGCTAAGGCAGAAAGATCACTTGAGCCTAGGAGATGGAGGCTGCAATAAGCTATGATTATGCCACTGTACTCCAGCCTGCGCAACAGAGCAAGACTCTGTGTTAAAAACAAAAACAAAAACAAAAACAAAACGATGGCAGTGGTCTTGGGACTGAGAGTGAGGTAATAGATTTCATGAGGAGCCTTCCCTGGAAGCAGACATGAGATGTTAGAGACCTCAGAATTAACTAAGAACCTCTAAGAATGACACCTAAGCTTCTGTCTCCCAAGTATGTGATTGAAAATATATAAAATAGTACAATTTTAATTAAAGACACAATAAATTTTGTTTCACACTCCTTGATAACTGGAGACACTCTTACTAATTCAAATACTGGATATGTTATATCTTGCATTCCACAAATCTGTGAATGGCCCTCCACCCCAATGACTTACCCTCTTTATATGAACACACATACACATTAGGAAGATCTCTTTAGTGCACAGATGAATAGACTAAAATCCATATCAATCCATACCAACAGTCAGTTGTTCAGACCATCTATAAAAGTATCAGAACAGCTTTGATCAGAAATGAATGCCTAATCCTAGTATTTCAATACCTAAATTCTAGTATTTTAATAAACAGTGCAGTAAATCACAGATAACCCTACAGAAACACAAGAATTAAACTGGATAGATTTCTCTTTCCTGACACGTTTCTAGTATATCTTAAAATAGACAAAACAAAGCAATATTTAAATGATTAACATTTAATTCAATTTTGAGTTGCGGCTACTGTGGTAAATCAGTGACAATATAAGATCATACAAGTCAACATCAACATATATGCCCTGAAATTTTAGGTAGTCTATGAGGTCTACAAATGTTAACTATATAATAAAAACAAAATCTTCATTTGCAGAAGAAAACTTTTCAGAAAATATAGTGCAAGCTTTTACCATATTTCCCACCTCCCCTCAAGCTTGGCTAAGTAAGCCCCTGGAAATGCTTTCCCTATAAGCTCCATGTTTTATAATGATTTCTGGACTCATCTCCTCAGGGTGGACCATAAGTATCTTGAGGACAGAAACTGTAAGATTTTCACTTTTGAATCTCCAACCACTAGGTTAACACATTGGAGACATGCAAGAAATGTTCAAGGGACTAATTAGTTAATTCCATAAAGAATGTGTATGTAACACCAGGTAACTAATTTGCATGTCCACATCAAGAACTCTGAGAAGTCATAGAGGTGTCACTTGAATGATATAGGCACTCGGTCCCCGAGGGATAGAGCACTGAGGATAGAGGAACAAATGCTCCAATATGACACAAAGTGATCCCATCTAATCATAAAAAAAAAGAAAAAATACACGTGTTTTTTTGCTCAGGAAACAAAAGCAAAGCACCTTTCCTCAGGTGGCAGGGTGACATAATTGGGGAGTCAATGAACACTGTACATATTCCCAAATTCTCAGCTGGGACACTATTTGCAGTCTATCACAAACTCACAAAACTGCAGCAGATGCTAACAAAGACTATTTCTTCACCGTGGACTTTGGGTTGAGTGTAAGATGCCAGTATATACAATTTAAAATGGCATGCTCAGCACCTCGGGCCCCTGGCAGTTCTTAGCACCAGGGCTGGGGCCACTTCAAATTCTTATGAAAGTTCTATCACACACTACTCCCTGAGACCTACACCACCCTGAAGAGAAGGGAACGAAGAAGTCTCAAATGCTCAACAGTGACTGACTCTTGCCCTACCTGTGGTCACCCCAAGGATAATAATTCCTTCCTCTGAAATCTATATTTCTTGAGACTAATTTCTCAGTACAAGCTTTTTGGACTACTAGTAATTATTTGGCATGTTTTATGCCTTTTAATAATGGTTTTTAGTTTTTTATAAGAAATGATGGTGTTGCTTTTTCTGATTATAAACGTAACCATTAAGCAATGTCATTCAGTGGTTTATCAATCAATCATTCTCTGTAGTATGTGAGCGTGAGGGCTGGGGGCTCGGAGGGAAGCAGGAGTGAAGTGCTAAAGTGCTACCTCCAGAGCCACTGACAGTTCTGGCCAATGCAATCAGGCAAAACAAGAAAAATAAAATAAAAGGATTCATATTGGGACAGAAAAAAGAAAATCGTCTTTACTTGCAAAGTTAAAAGCTTTATATACAATTATACTTCAATACAATTGATTTTTAAAAAGTCACAAAAAGATAATGTACTTCAATTAAAAATAGAAACAATTGTACAAAGATAATATCAAGTTATTAATGAAAGTTTAAACATTAAAAAATAGTTGTTACCAACCCATCATAGACATGAGAACAAACCGTTACCATCTGTGTTAGCAGCAAGCTCATTAAAGATTACCGTGAGCATCCACTGGAACAATGTTAGACTTAAGGTTCCAAAGGCACTGGAACCCTATGTCAACAATGCTTCACCCCTTGAAGCCCAGGGACTGATGATACAGTTGGCATGAGCTACATTCTGAGCAAATACTTTTTCGATTATTAGAATGGTCCAAATAAAATAATGAATGACTTAAGATGTCTTTCCAAAATGACTCTGTTATCTGGATGCCTCTGCTATTAAGGTGCCAAGGTAAACAACCTTCTACTGTTTGTTTCACTCATGATATAAATTATTTTGACATATTCCCTCCAATCTCCTGAACCTCAGGGTCATCTGTTTGTCCATCTGTCTGTTGAAACTTCTTTTCTTCCCTCCTTCCTACATTCCTCTCTCTCTCTTTTGGAAGTATATCAGTAATTATAAGAGGATGCTTTACTTCAAAATACACAATCCCTGTACCTCTACTCAGTGTTTCCAAGCAAAAGAGTTCACTGCTCAATGTGTTAGAAGCCAATACTATGAGAGCAGGTTTTTGAGAAAAGAAAGACTATTTTTTTTGTAGGTGCTAAGAACAAAGAGACAGGAGTCTAGCTCAAATCCATCTCCCTGTACTGGCTTAAAGGCAGCATTTTTATTAGAAAATGTTTAGGGAGTGAATTTTGAAATGAGTAGGAGATTGGTAAAAGGAAACTGGGGTCTCAAGAGTCTTTGGGCATGTGCAGTATCTCTTATGCTATCTCATGGGTCACATATGTAAATTCGGGAAGAGTTAGTACAAAATATACAGCAGAAATTTGGGCTGTGGCATCAGCAAGCTCATTCTGTGTAGATTCTAGTTGGCTATATTGGTTTCAACTGATTTCAGCCAGTTTTGTTATCTTACAAGAAGAGAGCATTTCAGCTTTTCAGAAAGTTGTTTTTGGTTTTTGTTTTTATCAACCAATGCTATAAGCTCAAGAATTTCTCTTTGCCACTGGTTAACTCTTTGGGGCATGGTTTCATTAGCAGACCTTGGCTTTCATAACCCAAAGAACTACTTATTTATAGGGTGCAGCTGAACCATTTCCATAACTGAGATCATGTCAGTCAGGAATGTATATACATTCCATATGTGTGCAGACAAGAGTTCATGGCTTCACCTAGCAGGCCCAAGACTACTACTCTCCTTAGGAATGCCTGCTTACAAAGCTGGTCCTTGGCTGATATCTGGGAACTTGGCAAAACCACTGCCTACACTAATGGTAAAACCACAGCCTACACTAATATAAAATTTTTTCTAAATAAACCTCAGGTCCATCTGTTTGTCCATCTGTCAAGTAGCTCATTTCTCCTAAAACATCTGCTTTCCTTCTAGGTATCTGGAATTTCAGTGACTGCTATCAGTCACACTGACAGCCCTGATAAAGGCCCTAAACTCTTAGGCTCAGATGTGTTTTCCTGATAGACACCACTTCACGCAAGTTTCCATACCTTGTCATTCAGAAAATTAAGTGCATCCTATGTGACTCCACTAGAAGATTCTGAGAAGCTCATATCTGATTCCCTTTGCTGACTTTGCTTTGTATTGTTTCAGTGTAATAATTCTTAGCCATGAATGTGACTACCTGCTGAATCCTATGAGTTCTTCCATCCAATCACTGAAACTGGGAGTAATCTTAGAGAGCCCTGACAAAGGCTAGCATGGGAAATACACTGTCGTCCTCATTAACAGACCCTACTTAGTTATATCTCACCCTCAAAGTTCCTGCCTTATACTTCCCAGGAAAGAAAAAAACTACACCGCAATACCTAAACAGCATCCCAGGGTAATCATAGAACAGCCATCTCTACAAAAGAAGGAAAAACAAACTGTGTAATGTTGCAGTATTTTTACTGCAAATAATTTTGCATACAAGGCTTACCTAAATCTGACCATTTTTGAGCTAAATTTTTTTTAAAAGTAACAAGCTAACATCTTCTTAATATAGAAATATACCTGTCTAACAAAATTTAACTTGTTCTGCTATCATGAAAAGAGGAATTCCAGACAAATGTCTCATAATGTACAGTCAATGGGCATATATAAATAAGGACTAAAATTAGACTCAATAACAGATCATCAAACCCCGGAAAACTCCAAGTAAAATCATAATATACAGTTGTCCCTCCCACCTGAGACTCACCTAAGACTCATGCTTTTCCTTCCAACATGCCTGTTCTGCCTATTCCCTCAAGACTCAGACTTCAAATGAGTTCCCTTTAAGTAGATATGAACAGTTTCACAATGGTTTCCAGAAAAACCAATATGCCACCTAAAGGACAAGCAAAACATCTGCACTAAGAAAATTAAAAGAAGTCAGAGAGAGAACTTACTGACTTACTCAGATCATATCCATGGGTCCACATATGCCTAAAGGCCAACCTTGTCCTTAATCTTTAGCCACTTAATCTGTAAAATAAAAGATTTAGAAAAGGGCTATCAGCAATATGGATCTTTCACTGATAACAAAAATTTTTAAATCCATAATCTTTCTCCTTAAAACGCTGAAGATCATTAGTGATAATTAAAATATTCTTGTCTGAACTGAGAGCTATAGTCAGGCTCCTTTTAGAAGCCCTGGCATGAACAGAGAAAAAGAAAAGGCATGTTCCTACTCTTCTATCCTCTGTAGACATCTTCCCCATGATAAGTTAATAAGGAGAAGAGAAAACCAACCTTCTAGCTTTCTCATCATTTAATGGTTTGAACTTTGAGTTTCTGCAGACTGGTAAAAAAAAAAAAAGAACCAATTTCTCCACATTTGAAATTCTTCCCTCTCCTAGCTCGTCTTCCTCACCTTCTCCCTCCTCTGTGGTCCTCATAGTCAGATATGAGGTCAAAGGTGAAAAACACTTCCCTGTGACAAGGTAGTGATGCCCAAGCCACTTACTTCTGGTAATAAAGCTGTTCCTAAAGAATAGCAAACGGTACTCATGTTTTGGGGGACTCTATGCTACTTAGAAGTGAGTGGCTAAAGTTGCACAGTGATTAATTCAAGAAAAAAATAGAAGAAAATAACAAACAGAAAAATGAACAGAAAGAGGCATGTCCTTAGCCTCAATCAGGTACTCCTAAAAAAGTGATTGGGAAGATTCAGAGACCACCAGTCCCATACCATCTCCAGTCAGCAAACAACCCAGGCTGGATGTGGTTGCCTGGCAACCATACCTTCCATGTACTGAGCCACAAGTATGTCTTTCAGGTATGTGATCACAGCTCTTGATTGTGAAAGTAAAATGCTAAATCAATTCAGCAGGCTCTGAGTGTCTACAATGTACCAGTCACTGTATCAGAGACGTGGATCCAGGGATAATGTAGTAACCTCTGCCTCCAAGGAGCTCACAGTTTAGTGGACACCTGGCAAAGTACCTCACTGATTCTTGACAATTCATATCATTATATCAATAGATGCAAAAAAGCATTTGACAAAATCCAAATTCCATCCTTGATTAAAAAAAAAAAACTCTTAGAAAACTAGGACTAGAGGCAAACTTTCTCAACTTGATAAAAAATATCTACAAAAAAATCTACAGATAACTTAACAGTGAGAAACTAGAGGCTTTCCTCTAAGATAGGTAACAAGGCAAGGATGTTCTCTTTCAACACTCTTATTCAACATCATATACAATTTCTGGCTAATTCAATAAGAAAAGGCATACATTTGAAAAGGAAAAAATAAAACTGCCTTGCTTCTCAGATGACATGAATATCTATATAAAATACCTCAACGAATAAACAACAAAAACTCCTGGAACTTAGCCAGGCACGGTGGCTCATACCTGTAATCCCAGCACTTTGGGAGGCTGAGGCAGGTGGATCGCTTGAGGTCAGGAGTTTGAGACCAGCCTGACCAAGATGGCAAAGTCCCATCTCTACTAACAATACAAAAAATTAGCCAGGCAGGGTGGCGCACATCTGTAATCTCAGCTACTTGGGAGGCTGAGGCAGAAGAATCACTTGAACCCAGGAGGCAGAGGTTGCAGTGAGCTGAAATCACACCACTGCACTCCAGTCTGGGCAACAGAGCTCTCAAAACTCCATCTCAAAATAAATAAATAAATAAAAACTCCTGGAACTTAATAAGCAATTATAGCAAGGCTGCAGAATACAAAGTTAATATGCAAAAGTCAATTCCTTTCCTATAAACCATCAATTAACAGTTGGAATTGAAAATTTAAAACACACTATCATTTACATTATCTGCCCCCCCAAAAATGAAATATGTAAGTATAAGTCTAATAAAATATACTCAGGACCTATATGAGGAACTCTACCAAACTTTGACACAGGAAAGCAAATATCTAAACAAATGGAGAGATATTTCATGTTCACGGATAGAAAAACTCAATATTTTTAAGACCTTAATTCTTCCCAACATGATTTATAGAGCCAATGAAATTCCAACAAAAATACCAGCAAATTGTTTCATGGATATCAACAAATTCTTTCTAAAGTTTATATAAAAAGGTAGAAAACCCAAAATGAGCAACAAAATACTAAAGGAGAACAAAGTTAGAAGACAGTAATACAGGATTTCAAGACTTACTATAAAGCTGCAACAATCAAAACCACAAGGTACTGTTGAAAGAACAGACAAGTAGATCAATGGAACGGAATAGAGTGTCCATATAAATGTACCCACACAAATGCAGTCAACTGATCTTTAGTAAAGAAGCAAAGACATAAGAATATTCTTTTCAACAAATGATACTTGAACAGACCTTACATCTTTCACAAAAATTAACTCAAAATGAATCACAGGCCTAAATGTAAAACATAAAAACTCTCAAACTTCTAGAAGATAACTGTGTTGGTGCCCAAGGGCTACCATAACACAGTACCACAAACTGGGTGGCTTAAAAGAAGGGAAAACAGATTTAAGGCTAGAAGCCTTAAATCAAGGTGTCTGCAGGGCTGCACTCTATCTGAAGGCTCTAGGGGAGGATACTTCCTTGTCTCTCCCTGTGTTTTGGTGGTTGCCACAAATCCTTGGACAGTATGATTCAACTGGCTCACACAATTTAAACCACCACAGTTTTCTCTCCAATCCCCCCAAAAGTCATGTCCTTACTGTGTGCAAAATACATTCACCCCATTTCAACATCTCCAGGAGACTTGACACATTCCAGCATCAACTTTAAGTCCCAAATCGCCTCTAAATATCAATTATAATGTCCCGAATATCATCTCCTAAATCGTCTAAATCAGGCATGTGTGAGACCGTGGGTATAGTCCATCCTGGGGCAAAGTTTCTCTCCTGTGGACGCTGAAACCCATAAAACAAGTTATCTGCTTCCCACAATACAACAGGCAGAGGACAAATGGTCCCCTTCCAAAAGGGAGAAACTAGAAGGAAAAAATGGGTCACAGGTCTCAAACAAGTCCAAAACATGGCAGGTAAATTTTCACTAGGTTTCCAGGGCCTAAGAGGGCTGTCTGGATCTATGAGTCACACATCTTTTCAGTGAATGTTTGTTCAGCCACACCCATCCATGGTCCTGTTTTCAGAGTATGTTTCCTGAATTGGCTAGAACTTTCAAACCCATCAAGTGCGGGTGCCTTTGCTTAACTATTCTTCCTCAAGTTATCTCTTTCGTTTTTCATTTCACTATAAGCAGCGAGAAGAAACCGTGGCCCCATCTTTCATGCTTTATTTAGAAATCTCCTCAGCTAAATATACAAGTTCAATGCCTATAAGTTCTGCTTTCCACCCATAGGTAAAACACAGTTCAGCCAAGTTTCTGCCACCCTGTAATAAGGATCACTTTTCCTCCAATGTCTGACAATACATTTACCCACTTCCTTTTTAAGGCCTCACAAGCATCTTTAAAGTTCACATTTCTAGTAACATTCTCTTCATGACAATATATGTATTCTCTAAGATGCAGAGAATCTATGATAGATGCTTTTTCTACAATTCCCCTCTCTTCTGAGCCTTCACCAGAATCACCTTTAATATCTGTACTTCTACCAATAGTCTTTTCAAAGCAGTCTAGGCTTTTCATGTTAAAATTCTTCCAGTCTCTACACAATTCCAAAGCCACTTCCATGTTTTTAGGTACTTATTACAACAGAAAAAGAATTCCTGGTATCAAAATATATATTCATGTCCTATGGCTGCCATAACAAATTGCCACAAATGGATGGCTTAAAAAATCAGAAATGTATCCCGTCTTACATGAAATAGCAGTAAGACTGCCTGTAAAACACAGAAAAAGAAAAATAAAAATATATTAGAAATGTATTCTCTCACAGTTCTGGGGGCAGAAGTCTGAAGGTAAGGTGGCAGCAAGGCCATGCCCTCTCTTAGGCCCCAGGGAAGGATGCTTCCTTGTCTCTTCCTAACTTTTGGTGGTTTCAGCAATCTCTGATGTTCCCTGGTTTATAGACATCCCACTCCAATTTCAGCCTCTGCTGTCACATGAATTTCTCCCTCTGTCTGTGTCCAAATTTCCCTTGTTTCACAGGGACACCAGTCATTGCATTAGGACCTCAGCTTAACTTGTTTAACATCTGCAAAGACCCTATTTCTAAATAATGTTGGACTCATAGGTACCTGAGGTTAGAACTTCAAAATATTCTCTTGGGGTATAAAATTCAACCATACATCAATAATCCAAGAAAAAATCTAGGTGATCTTGGTTTTCACAATGAGTTTTTAAAGACCACAACAAAAAATAATCCATGTAACAAAGTTGATAAGTTGGACTTCATTAAAATTAAAAATTTCTTTTCTGCAAAATACACTGTTAAGAGAGTAAAAAGACAAGCTACAGACCAGGAAAAAATGTTTGAAAAATACATATCTGATAGGGAATTTCTAATAAAAAATATACAAAGACCCTTAAAGCTCAACAATGAGAAAACAAACAACTTCATTTAAAAATTGGCAAAACAGGCATGCCACTGCAAATTCTGTGAAACAGGAGAAAAACTGTGAGTTCCCAAAGTGTAAAAGGGAGAAAACCTAACTCCAAACACACATTCCTACTGGGAATCTGAAAATCCAGATCACAGCAGAATTTAACCTTACCTAGAGATGGAAGGAATTTAGGGAGTCACACAAAATATAAAAGTAGAAGTAGCAGCAGGAAGTGCCTTGCACGCACTCCCAGTCTCCAGCCCAAGCGCAGGGAAGCCATCCCTGACTATATCTCACCGAAACCCTTGAGGAAGACAACCAGCAGAATTGCAGAAGGGTTGAAGGATGAAGAACGCTCCCAGATGAAATTGGTAGTGGTTTCAGCTGGGCACAAATTTTCTTGAGTGGAATCCAAGGAACAAGGAGGAGCTGCTGCAGATATACAAGCAAGTGCAGGAGTACAGGAACTGCCACCAACTGAGTGGCAGCAAGGTCTGAGTGGGGCACTGCAGGATATGTGGCCTCACTAGCTGCATGGGAGATGAGTCAGGCCTCTTGCTACTGGCTATCCCTGACTTCCCTGGTGAACTGTATAATACAGCAGAGGGGGCCAAGATCCCTTATGGAACATAACCCCATTGACCTGAGAACCAACCCCCATCCCCCACAGTAGCCTCAGCAAACCCCACCCACGGAGAGTCTGAGCCCAGACCCTGCTGCCACCTGATGGCATTCTCTACCTGCCCTGGTGGCTGAACACAAAACATAGAAACTCTGGGGAGCTTTATCCCCTGCCCACAGCCCCCATCAGGTGAGAAACCAAAATAGTTACCCTGCCCATCTTAGGGCAGACTTAGAGCTCCCTACTACTATCACAGCTGGTGCTCTCCTGGAAGCTCCACCTCCTAGCTAGAGGCCAACCAACTCAGGCCATTACAGCAACACATAACATAATAATCCTAATCTCAAGAAGGAGAAGTCAATGCCTAATTCCACTGCCTGCAACTTCCTGGCTAACCAGAGGTCCTAAGTGTATCCACAGGACAACCTCACTGTAGCATAACCAGCAATCAAGAAAGCTAACACACTAAACTTATCTACAACCAAGGACTCTCATAGAGTCTACTTCACTTTCCTGCCACCTCTATCAGAGAAGATGCTGGTATCCACAGTGGGGGGGACCTGAAAATGGATCACATCACAGGACTCTTTGCAGACATTCCCCAGCACCAGTCCAGAGCCTGGCAGCCCTGCTGGGTGGCTAGACTCAGAAGAGCAGTAACAATTATTATAGTCCAGCTCTCAGGAAGTCTCATCCCTGAGGGAATGAGGAGAACACCACATCAAGGGATCACTCCATGAGACAAGAGAATCTGAACAGCAGGCCTTGAGTTTCAGACCTCTCTACCGAAATAGTCTACTCAAATGAGAAAGAACTAGAAAAGTAATTCTGGTAATAAGACAGAACAAGATTCTCTTATACTCACAAAAGATCACACCAGCTCCCTAGCCAAAAAGAAATCTCTGAAGTGCCACAGAAAGAATTCAGAAGGTTGATTATTAAGACATTCAAGGAGATATCAGGGAAAAGTTAAAAAAAAAAAACACTTAAAGAATTTTTTTAAAAAATACAGTATATAAATGAGAAATTCTCCAGAGAAATAGATGTCATAAAGAAAAAAAAAAAAAAAAACAAACCACAACTTCTGAAAATGAAAGATACTCTTAGAGAAATATAAAATTCAGTGGGAAGTTTCAACAACAGACTAGAATAAATAGAAGAAAGAACTTCAGAGTTCTAAGACAAGGCTTTTGAATTAACATAATCAGACAAAGATAAAAGAAAGAATTTTTAAAAAATGAACAAAGCTCTGAGAAATGTGGGATAATGTTAAATGGCCAAACTAAGAATAATTGGTGTTCCTGAGGATAAAGAGAAATCTAAAAGTCTGGAAAACTTATTTGAGAGAATAATTGAGGAAAACTTCCCTGGCCTTGTTAGAGATCTAGACGTCCAAATACAAGAAGCTCAAAAAACACCTGGGAAATGCATTGCAAAAAGATCATCACCTAGGCACAATCATCAGGTTATGTAAAGTCAAGGTGAAGAAAAGAATCTTGAGCTGTGAGACAAAAGCATGAGATCACCTATAAAGAAAAACTTATCAGATTAACAGCAGACTTAGCAGAAACCTTACAAGCCAGAAGGGATCAGAGTCCTATCTTTAGCCTCCTGAAACAAAATAACTGTCAGCCAAGAATTTTGCATCCAGCAAAACTAAGCTTCATAAATGAGGGAGAGATTAAAATCTTTTTCAGATAAACAAATGCTGATAGAATGTGCCACTAATAAGCCAGCACTACAAGACATGCTTAAAGGAGTTTTAAACCTTGAAACAAAACTCAAAATACACCAAAATAGAACCTCCAGAAAGCATAAATCTCACAGGGCCTACAAAACAATAACACAATGAAGAAAAAAGGTATTAAGGCAATAACTAGCATGATGAATAAAACAATACCTCACACTTCAATACTAGCATTGAATGTAAATGGCCGAAATGCTCCACTTAAAAGATACAGAATGGCAGAATGGATAAAAATCCACCAGCCAAGTATTTGCTGTCTTTAAGAGACTCACCTAACACATCAGGTCTCACATAAAAGGATTAGTCCAACAGGAAAACATCACAATCCTAAAAACACATACACCCAACACTGGAGCTCACAAATTTATAAAACAATTGCTACTAGACCTAAGAAATGAGACAGATGGCAACACAATAATATTGAGGGACTTCAATACTCCACTGACAGCACTACACAGGTCATGAAGACAGTCAGCAAAGAAACAATGGGCTTAAGCTACACTCTTGAGCAAATGGACTTAAAAGATATTTACAGAATATTGTACCCAGCAAATGCAGAATATACAATATTTTCTTCAGCACATGGAATATTCTCCAAGATAGATCATATAATAGTTTATCAAACAGTCTCAATAAATTCAGAAAATCAAAATTATATAAGTATTCTCTAAGATCCCAGTGGAACAAAACTGGAAATTAACTCCAAAGGAACTCTTAAAACTATACAAATACATGGAAATCAATTAATTAATTAATCTGCTCTTGAATGATCTTTGGGTCAACAATGAAATCAAGACAGACATTAACAATTTTTTGAGTTGAACAAAAATAGTGAAATAAATTACAAAACCTCTAGGATACAGCAAAAGCAATGCTAACAGGAAAGTTCACTGCATTAAATGCCTACATCAAAAAGTCTGAAAGAGCACAAACAATCTAAGAAACTAGAGAAACAAGAACAAACTAAACACAAACCAAGCAGAAGAAAATAAATAACAAATATCAGAGCAGAACTAAATAAAATTGAAACAAAAAATATAAAAGATAAATGAAACAAACAGCTGGTTCTTTGAAAAGATCAACAAAATTGACAGACCATTAGCTAGATTAATCAAGAAGAGAGAGATCCAAATAAACTCAATTAGAAATGAAACGGGATATTAAAACAGATAACACAGAAATACAAAAGCTCATTCCAGGCTACTATGAACACCTTTATGCACACAAACTAAAAAATCTAGAGGAGATAAATAAATTCCTGGAAATATATAGCCCTCCCAGATTAAATGAAGAAATAGAAACTCTGAACAGACCAATAACAAGTAGCAAGACTGAATTAGTAATAATTTTTTTAAAAAGACCGACAACAACAACAAAAGCCCCAGACCAGATGGATTACTGGCTGTATTTTATCAGATATTCAAAGAATAATTGGTACCAATCTTATTGAAACTGTTCCAAAAGATAGAGAAAGATAATTCTCCCTAAATCATTCTATGAAGCCAAAACCAGGAAAGGACATAATAAAAAAAAAAAAAAAGAAAACTATAAACCAATACCCCTGATGAACATAGATGCAAAAAACCTCAGCAAAATACTAGCTAAGTGAATCCAACAGCATATCAAAAATATGATATGCCATGATCAAATGGGTTTAATATCAGGGATGCAGGGATAGTTTAACATACACAAGAAGATAAATGCGATATATCACATAAACAGAATTTTTTAAAAAAATTATTATCTCAACAGATACAGAAAAAGCATTTGACAAAATCCAGCATCCCTCAGCAAAACTGGCATAGAAAAAACATACCTCAAGGTAATAAAAACCATCTATGACAAACCCACAACCAACATTATATTGAACAGGGAAAAGTTGAAAGCATTCCCCCTGAGAACTGGAGCAAGACAGGGATGCCCACTTTCACCACTTCTATTCAACATAGTACTGGAAGTCCTAGCCAGAATAATCAGACAAAAAAAAAATAAAGGGCATCCAAATTGGTAAAGAGGAAGTCAAACTGTCACTGTTCACCAATGATATGACTGTTTACCTAGAAATCCCTAAAAACTCATCCAAAAAGCTTCTAGATCTGATAAATTCAGTAAGTTTCAAAATACAAAATCAATGTACACAAATCAGTAGCACTGTCACACCCCAACAATAACCAAGCTGAGAAACAAGAACACAATCCCTTTCACAACAGCTGCAAAAATAAAAATAAAATACTTAGTAATATACCCAACCAAGGAGGGGGAAAGATCTCTACAAGGAAAACTACAAAATACTGGTGAAAGGAATCAGTGATGACACAAACAAATGGAAATACATACCATGTTCATGGATGGGTGAAATCAATATTGTTAAAATCACTAAACTGCCTAGAGCAATCTACAGATTCAATGCAATTCCTATCAAAGTACCGTCATCATTCTTCATAGAACTAGAAAAAAAATCCTAAAATTCATATGAAACCAAAAAAGACCCCCACATAGCCAAAGCAAGATTAACCAAAAAGAACAAATCTGGAGGCATCATATTACCCCACTTCAAACTATACTACAAGTCTATAGTTACCAAAACAGCATGGTACTGGTATAAAAATAGGCATGCAGACCAATGGAACAGAATAGAGAACCTAGAAATAAAGCTAAATACAGCCAATTGATCTTTGACAAAGCAAGCAAAAACATAAAGTCAGGAAAGGACACCCTGTTCAACAAATTCTGTTATTTACCAGTGGGCAGTGTCATTTCCCCACTTTACGGTGTTGGGGATAACTGGCAAGCCACATACAGAAGAATGAAACTGGATCCTTATCTCTCACCTTATATAAAAATCAACTCGAGATGGATCAAAGACTTAAATCTAAGACCTGAAACCATAAAAATGCTAGAAGATAACACTGGTAAAACTCTTCTAGATATTGGCTTAGGCAAAGACTTCATGACCAAGAACCCAAAAGCAAATGCAATAAAAACAAAAATAAATAGATGGAACCTGATGAACCTAAAAAGCTTCTGCACTACAAAAATAATCAGCAGAGTAAACAAACAACCCACAGAATAGGAGAAAATATTCACAAACTATGCATCCAACAAAGGACGAATTTCCAGAATCTATAAGAACTCAAACAAATCAGCAAGGGAAAAGACAAAAAAGTCAAAAAGTAGGCAAAGGACATGAATAGACAATTCTCAAAACAAGATATACAAAGAGCCAACAAACATATGAAAAGATGCTCAACATAACTAATTATCAGGAAAATGCAAATCAAAATTATAATGAGATACCACTTTATTCCTACAAGAATGGCAATAATTAAAAAATAAAAAATAATACATGTTGGCATGGATGTGGTAAAAAGGGAACACTTTATACTGCTGGCAGGAATGTAAACCATTACAACCACTATGGAAAACAGTATGGAGATTCCCTAAAGAACTAAAAGTGTAACTACCATTTATCCAGCAATCCCATTACTGGGTATCTACTTAGAGGAAAAGAAGTCACTATATGAAAAACACACTTGCACAGGCATGTTTATAGCAACACAATTCACAATTGCAAAAATAAAGAACCAGTCTAAATACCCATCAACCTACGAGTAGATAAAGAAAATGTGATATATATATATATACACCATGGAATACTACTCAGCCATAAAACGGAACAGAATAATGGCATTTGTGCAACCTGGGTGGAGTTGGAGACCATTATTCTAAGTGAAATAACTCAGGAATGGAAAACCAAATATCATATATTCTCACTTATAAGTGGGAGCTAAGCTGAGGATGAAAAGAAATAAGAATGATATAATGAACTTTGGGGACTTAAAGGGAAGTTGGAAAGTGGGGTAGGGGATAAAAGAATACACATTGGGTAAAGTGTACACTGCTCAAGTGGTGGGTGCACCAAAATTTCAGAAATTACCACTAAGAAACTTATCTCTGTAACAAAAAAACCACCTGTTCTCCAAAAACTATTGAAATTTTTTTTTAATAGAAGGAAAAGAAACAAAAAATAAAGTGGGCAAAATACCTAAATTGACGCCTCATCAGAGAACTTATGATGTTGAGCATCTTTTCATATGCTTATTTGCCACCTCTATAAGTTCTTATTAAAATTACAAATTAAAACAACAATGAGGTAATACTATGTACTTAATAGAATGGCTAAATCCCAAAAAACTGACAGTAGCAAAGGGTGATGAGCATATGGAGCAACAGGAACACTCATTCATTGTCAGTGGGAATGCAAACTGATACAGCCACTTTAAAGACACTTTAAGCAAATTCTTTCAAAGCTACACATAGTATTGGCATACGATTCAGCAACTGTACTCCTAGGTATTCACCTAATTCATCTGAAAACTTACATCCATACAAAACCTGCATTCAAATGTGTATAGCTGCTTAACACATAATCACCCGAAACTGGAAGCAACCAAGATGTAACTCATAACTTGAATAAACTGTGATATATCCATTGTGGAGACAAAAGTTACTCCATTTTGGATGTTAATCCACCATTCTGACTTCTGATGAACCCCAGTCATGGAAATGCCTCCTTGATTCTTACCTTATTTTCTATCCATAGTGTAAGAACATGTCAACCTTGATGTTATTACAAAAATTACAGGCAATGATACATACAGAAATCTTGCCTGTTCTCAAGGGTTGTCTTTAATTGTCTATGGGGCATGTATATACCCACTTCCCGTGGTATATAAGCCCTGAGTTTGGGGGAGTAATGGTGTGAACATCTGTATGTCTTACTGCTGCCCAAGAACATATTTCTGTCCAAAATCTCCCCCTAAAAATCACCCTCTGCCAACAAACTAGATATGCCTGCCTCATTCTTTGATTTCTTGGCTCCTTCTATATTTGGGGGTTATTTTGCATATATGGCCCTTTCAAGGAACATCTATATAATGATAAACAATAAGCTATCAAGCTATAATAAGATATGCAGAAACCTTAAAGTTTCTGAAGAAAAGAAGCCAATTTGAAAGGCTACATACTATGTAATTCCAACTATATGACACTGTAGAAAAAAGCAAAGCTTTTAAGACAACAAAAAGACCAGTGTTAGTAAGGGTTCAGAGGTTGAAGTGAAATGATGAGTAGATGAAGCACAGAAGACTTTTAGGGCAATATAACTATTTTGCATGATACTGTAATTGTGGATACATGACATTATACATTTATCAAAACCTATAAATATGTACAATAAAACTAGTGAACCCTAATGTAAACTAGAGACTTCAGTTAATACTAATCTATAGATATTGGTTTATTATCTATAACAAATGTACCAAACAAATGCAACACATTAGTAACAGGGAAAACTGTGGAGCTGAGGAGTCATAGGATAACTTTCTGTAATATCTGCTCAATATTTTTATAAAACTGTTCTAAAAGTAGTCTATAAAATAAGATTTTTAAGAGTGAAGAGAACAAGAATTTAAAAAGATAATTGTCTAAAGCAAAAATAATGACAGTTAAATGGTGGCATTTATAAGATATGTGAGATGTAAAACGTAGGGCAATCATAGCACGAAGTTTGGGTGGGGAAATAATGGATGCATACTGTTGTAAGGTATATATTACACTATATGTGAAATGATATATTATTTAAAGGTAGACTGTGACAAACTTATATAGCCTAGAGTAACCACTAAGAAAAAGAATAAAAAGAAGGAGAAGAAGCATGGAGGAGAAAAAAGCAGAGGAAACAGGAGTGGTACTGGTATAAGAATAGACATATACTTCAGCAGGAAAGAACAGAGAGATTAGAAATAATTCACACATAGCAACAATTGATTTAGGAAAGGAAAGGTGCCAAGATAATATAATGGGGATAGGATAGTGCTTTCAACAAATGTGTTGGGAAATGAGACATTCATATATAGAATTATGAACTTCACCCCATACTCATATTACGTACAAAAATCAACTCAAAATAGATGACAGACCAAAATGCAAACTCTAAACCTATAAAACTTCTACATGAAAACTTAGGGGAAAACTTCTGCGACACTGGATTATCCAACAATTTCTTAAGACACTAAGCACAAACCACAAAAGAAATAATCGATAACTTGACTTCAAAAAAATTAAAATCTTCTGCTCTTCAAAAGACAGTATTAAGAAAATGCAAAGTCAACCCATAGTCTGAGAGAAGATATTTGTAAAACACACATCTGAGAAAGGACTTACATCCTAAATATACAGACCCTTATGACTCAAAAAGAGAACAACCCAAGTTTAAACAGTCAAAAGATGTGTCAAAACTATCAAGAGATATTTCACCAAAGAAGACACATAGATGGCAAATAAATACATGAAAAGATGCTTAACACAACTGGCCAACATAAAAATGTAAAGGAAAACCATAATGAAATATTACTATATACCTATTAAAAATGGTAAAATCAAGTCCACACACACAAACCAATAGAAAATGGTTCTGGTGAGAATGTGGAGCAAATAGAATCTCATGCATTGCTGCTGGGATCACTACTCATCATCCTGCTTTATTTTTCCCAAAAGCACTTTTTATTACCTTAAAGTTTGCTTACATATGTAAGTCCATATGTACCTTCTCACATGTTTATTGTCTATCTCCCCCAATATAAGTACTATGAGGCTGGCAACTTGGTCTGTCCTGTCATCACTGTGTCATTCTGGCACCAAGAACAGCATATGGCAATCTTTACATATTTGTTAAAAGTCAGGAAGGAGTGGAAAGAAAAGACATAAGATATCTATAAGTGAATGTATGAAGACAAGGAACCCAGTCACAGCAGTCTACAGAGGGGCGATCTATGTGCATAAGAGAAAATTAATTTAGACTACCAGGAAGCTGCATGGTGTAAAGCATGATTCCCAATTTCAGCTGCACATCAGAATTAGCTAGAGAGCTTTGCAAAATCCCAATTCCAGGCCAACAAAATCAGAATCTCTGAGAATGGAACACCAGCATTGGTAATTTAGACAGAATCTCACTCTGTCGCCAGGTTGGAGTGCAGTGGCACAATCTCGGATCATTGCAACCTCCGCTTCCCAGGTTCCACTGATTCTCCTGCCTCAGTCTCCCAAGTAGCTGGGACTATGGGTGTGCACCACCACACCCAGCTAATTTTTGTATTTTCAGTAGAGATGGGGTTTCACCATATTGGCCAGGATGGTCTTGATCTCTTGACTTCATGACCCTCCCACCTTGGCCTCCCAAAGTGCTGCTGGGATTACAGGCGTGAGCCACCACATCCTGCCAAGCACTTATCATTTTAAAGTTCCTCAGGTGATCCCAGTGTGCACTCAAAGTTGAGAATCACTGAGAAAATGGAACCTAGATCTTGGAAATATACACAACTGAGTGTGCAAGCTACTTAACCTCCCTTAGCCTCAAAATTCTCATCTACAAAATGGGAATTATACATACCTCCCAGAGTTGCTAAAATATTGAGATTCTACATAAAGCTCTCAGGAAATGTAAATTCTCATCCTCAGGGGAAACTTGATCAAATCTTCATAGCTTAGTTTAAGAAATGCTAATTTTATCAGCAATTCACATTTTTAATTGTTACCTTATTATCATATTGAACATTTACACTGGGGAAGTTCAGAAATGCTCATGTTTCCACTTTCCTGGTGGTAAAGTGCTGCCTGAAGCTATGTTTATTTTAAAATTTCAAGAGCAAATAAACTGTGACAAGAAATCTAGCTGATTATGCCAGTGATTCTCAAACCTAGCTGCACATTAGAATCACCTGAGAATTGTTTTTTTTTAAATATGCCATCGTCCAGACCTCACCCAGATCAAATTAAATCAGAATCCCTGGGGTGGCTCCAGAACATCAGTACTGTTTCTTTTTAAAAAAAAAAAAAAAAGCTGATTGAAAAGTAATTGCAAAACATAGTCAGATGGTCAGGGCTTAAAAGCACTGATTTGCACTAACGACATCCCATGCTGACTGCACATCAGAGTCACTTGGGGAGCCCTTATGAAAATAGATTGATTCCAGAACCCTACCAAGACTTACTGATTCAGAATCTGTGGAAGTGGAGCCTGTCATTCTGCAAATCTTCATAAAGCTCCTCACTGGTGATTCTGAGGCAAACTCACTGGGAACCACTACTTTATATCATACATTTACTCTCCATGTTGTATATCAGCAAAGATCATTTAGAACTTTCACTGGTCTCAAATGCCAAGCCTGCCAGTCACTTTTAATCAGTACCTGACACAGCACATCACAGTAACTCCAAAGACTTTACAGATCTTTTCAGAACACTTTTATGTGCAGCCCACTGACCCACATCACTTACCATATGCTATGCCTAATAGCGGCTATGTAGTCCATTGGTCTTTCTAACCAAATTCCTCTAAATGGGCTGCTGATCTGGGGAAAAGCAACATGGGATCACATTACTCCCCAAGCCTTATTCCCCTTTGCTAAGTGGTAAGTAATGCCAGGATTAATGAAATGAACTCCATTGATCAAATGAGTCTAAATGAAATCTGAGTTGTTTTCTGCACCCAGAAACAAACTGTTATCTATTTGTTACCCTCAGAGAGATAAACTCAGAGGAAACAAGAGTGGTCCTTGAGGTGGAAGTAATATAGGGCACTGCAATTTTAAAACTCTACTTAGACACAATAACAGGACACTTGGAGAATTTTTTTTTTTTTTTTTTTTTTGAGATGAAGTCTCATACTGTTGCCCAGACTGGAGTGCAGTGGCACCATCTCTGCTCACTCAACCTCCACCTCCCAGGTTCAAGCAATTCTCCTGCCTCAGCCTCCCGAGTAGCTCGGATTACAGGCACCCACCACCACACCCAGCTAATATTTTTCTATTTTTAATAGAGATGGGGTTTCACTGTGTTTGCCAGGCTAGTCTTGAACTCCTGTCCTCATGACCTACCCACCTTGGCCTCCCAAAGTGCTAGGATAAAAGGTGTAAGCCAACGTGCCCTGCCAAATTATTTTGATAGATCAAACCAATCAGTATATTTAACACCTTGGTGGTACTACCAGGCAGGCGATAATAGTAGCATCTAAACAACCAGGCACTATGTTAGGCATATTAAATATATTAACTCATGTGATTCTCAATTGCAATAATAGCCCTATCAGGCAGGTACTACTATTATTTCCATTTCATCAAAAAGAAACAAAGGCACACAGAAGTTAGATAATTTACCCCAAAGTCCAATAGCCAATAAGCGGCAGTTTTCTGAAACCAGGCAATCTGGCTTTGGAGTCCAACAACTTTAAGTCCTCCACTGCAGTGCAGATGAGCGAAGACAAAGCAGTTAAAAAAAAAAAAAAAAAGGTTAATGTCTGCAGTAGAAACCGGAGGACAGGGTATGTGTACCTTGGGCAAGTTACTTAACCTCTTGGAGCCTATTTCTGAATCTGAAAAATCAGGATAATAATTGTACCTGCCTTGCAGAGTTGAAGTGGCGATTAAAGAAGATTATGCATGAGATGTGCTTAGATAAGTGCTAGGCACTTTTAAGAGCTTAATGTCAGCCATTATTATTATTTGTATTTTAATACAGTTCAAGTGGTCAGGGAGAAATGAAAATCTATGAAACTGAAAATTTTCCTGCCGATCTTAGATCTGTAGATTCGGTAGATTACTAGTACATCAGATCCAATATGAAATGAAGTCCTAAAAGATTTTCACAAAAACTTAAGGACTGTCACTGTGACAAACCCCAGCCCAACCAGTCCAGGACAATGGCTCTAAAAAGCAGACACTCTCAATTATCAGGCCGTGTACATGTAACCACAACAAGAACCAGACTTCTGAGTAGCTGCAAACTGTAGTTCTCTGTGATTGGTGAACATGCCACAGAACAGCCTGTCAGGCAGTAATTGTCAGTCCTCCTCAGTCACATGTGTATAAACAGAAAAGAAAAACAAAACGAGGGCTCAAATAAAAAGCATTAACATTCATCAAATGCCTGACACTCTATTAAATGTTTTTCATGCATTACCTCATTTAATCCTCTCAACACTCTTCCAAAGTTGAACATGACACAACCACACTGGTTTGTACCACTTCAGATACAGGACTACACATCTCAAATGGGCACTCAGCACTACCTGGGGAATCCAACTCTATTGGATTGTGTGAAAGTCCACTTTTACCCTCTCTAGGGCTCTGTCACATGTCTGTCCTCCAAGTTCCCACAACTTTCCTCTCCCCTGCTGCCCTCCCTCTCAGCTGATGACTGCCTGTACGGACAGACTCTCATGCTACCCCCAACAGTATCTGCACCTGTTATCTCAGCTTCCCCCTCTGGTTACAACAGAGTAAGTGTCCCTGCTCATTTCAAAACCAACTACCCACCTGATTAGGGTCTCCTCCTTTCTCAGGTAGTCAATAACCACCCTCTACAATGTTCCCCTCTTTCATCTGCAGCAGTTTTTCCTTTTTACGAGTTTAATCACATTGGCATATAAACATTCTGCTTTCTTCTATCTTGAAAAAAAAAAACTCTACCCAATCTTAAGTCCCCTCTTCTCCATTAATGTTGTTCTTGTCAAAATGACTAAAATCCTCCTAATTGCCAAAGTCATCTTACACAGTAACATTCAACATGGTTGACACCACCTCCCTCCCTTTTTCGGCTTCCCCTACTCCTCTTTGTGTACACTATTGAACTAGATGTCTTCACAAGTCCCACATTTTAAATACTATATGCAGTATATGATGCTGATTCCAAAGGTCAGCTCTAGTCCCACATCCTCCAGGACTTCAGATTTACATTTCTAAAAAGCATATTTGATATCTCAACCCAAATATCTACCAGATGATTTATGTGTGTATATTTCACCACACTAAAAAAACAAAAATCTACCAGTTGACTGATAAGTTGATAAATGGAGAGAAGGATGAATAGGTAATGTGAAAAATCAAATGTGCTAAATGTTCATGGCCCCTGTAGGTGGTAAGCGGCCAGAGTCCGCTGCAAATTCTTCCCAGCTATGCTGTTTGTAAGTCCTCTGTTGGGAAAAACTACTCGGCATCTCAAACCTAACACATTCAAAACAGAAGTACTGATTCCATGACTTCCAAAAACGAAACATACCGCACCCTACAGTTTTCCTTGAGTCAAGGCTAGAATATGAGGGCCTTGGCCTATGAGGGCCTTGCCTATCACGTTCATTGATATTCTGAACTTCCTGAACAGTGTCTGGGACACAGGAGGCGTTCAAAATAGCTACTGAATGGACTCATGAATTCATGTTCTTTCTTTCTAGGTCCCTTGACCTTCACCGGCCCTTGAGTCACTGGGAAGTTCTTGGCCATCTTAGCACCTGATGATCGCTTTTTATCAAGAATACCACACTCCTGCTCCTCAGGGAGCTGGCGGTCTTCCCCTGGCACGGAGCCACAGGGTTCCTGTCCCAGTCCCGTCACGCACAGGCGCCCCGACACGCGTCACAGTGCAGCTGGCATCACACGACCAGGGCTGGGTCCTGCCCTCGGGGCTGCAGCGATACTGCCTCACAGCCCAGGCTCACCCTGGCAGCCTCCGGAGCTAACGCCACAACCCACGCCTTGGGCCCCCTGCGCACCAACCACATCTTCTTCTTCACACCCGGCCTCTCCCACATCCCCTGCCCACCTGGCCCCCAGCCACCTTTCCTCACCTGGGCTTGCGGGCCTCCCCAACTGCCCCGCCGCAACCCCAGCAGCCTCGCCAGTTGGGTCCACGCCGAGCCAGCCGGCCTTCGTCGCGGTCCAATCCCACCTGCCCCCGCGAGCCTGCGCACTGGAGCCTCGCCCTGGGCGGGCCTCCGCCGGCCAGGCCCCGACTGACGGTGCCTCCCTCTACCGGTCCTCCAAGGCACTGAGAGCCCATCGCGGACGCCGCTGTAATTCCCTGTGGGCCGTGCACCACCCTTTGCGCGTGCCCCTCTCCAAGACCAGGCTGATAATGCCAACAGCGCTCTGAGCCATGCTCATATCCTGAACCACTGAGGACTGTGTTCTCCAGGAGTGCTCAACTGACCCACGCCTGCCCTCTAAGCCCCTACTGAGGCCCCAGAGTGCTGGTGTGGGCGGGGGGTGTGGTGGGGGGTTCTGTTTGTAGTATCGGAGCCGGGCAGATAGGCTATTGCAAAAGGAGTCAGAGCCTGTGCCAGAATATGAAGTCCGTTGGCTACTAGGTCAATTAAGACAACTTCAGCAAGGGTGGTCAATGTAGAGGGAATTCAATTGTAGACATCGCCTGAAAACAGGCAGACAGGATCTTTTTTTAATTTTTTTTTATTGTACTTTAGGTTCTGGGGTACATGTGCAGATCATGCAGGATTGTTGCATAGGTACACACATGGCAATGTGGTTTGCTGCCTCCATCCCCCTGTCACCTACATCTGGCATTTCTCCCCATGTTATCCCTCCCCGACCTCCCCATCCCCCCCGCTGTCCCTCCCTTGGCCCCCCCCACAACAGACCCCAGAGTGTGATGCTCCCCTTCCTGTGTCCATGAGTTCTCATTGTTCAACACCTGCCTATCAGTGACAACATGTGGTGTTTGATTTTCTGTTCTTGTGTCAGTTTGCTGAGAATGATGGTTTCCGGATTCATCCATGTCCCTACAAAGGACACGAACTCATTTATCTTGATGAACACACCTCTATTCATTGGTCCTTACCAGAGCCACTTTGGTGAATCTAGTTCCCCCTAAAGGTGTGAGAAGACTTGCCTCACTTATCCTGCAGCTTTCAGTGCTGGTCTTGCAGAGAGCCATATGCTTGAGCTGAACTGCAGTTAAGCAGCGACAGCCCCCCTCTGTCCAGGCTCTGAGGCCAGCTTTCTGCTCTGTGAGTGTCTCACGGTGAGTCTCTTCAGAGACTTTTTCTTTCTGCAGCAGCCAAGATACCCTGCAAGCAAGCCATGCCATTGCCATATGTCTTTGCTTGTGTTGCTATAAAGGAATAGTGAGGCTAGGTAATTTATAAAGAAAAGAGATTTGTTTTTTTCACAGTTCTGCAGGCTATACAACAAACATGGCACCACCATCTGCTTTTGGCGAAGACCTCAGGAAGCTTCCACTCATGGAAGAAGACAAAGGAGAGCCAATGTGTGCAAGAGAGAGGAAGAGAGAAGTGGAAGGTGCCAGGTTCTTTTCCACGACCAGTTCTCATGGGAACTAAGAGTAAGAACTCACTCACTCCCACGAGACTAGCACCAAATCATTCATATAGGATCTTCCCCCATTACCCAAACACTTCCCACCAGGTCCCACCTCCAATACTGGAGATCAAATTTCAACATTAGATTTTATTATTTATTTATTTATTTTAAGATGGAGTCTCACTCTGTCACCCAGGCTTGAGTGCAGTGGTGTGATCTCAGCTCATTGCAACCTCCGCCTCCTGGGTTCAAGCAATTCTTCTGCTTCAGCCTCCCCGAGTAGCTGGAACTACAGGCGCATGCTGCCATGCCCGGCTAATTTTTGTATTTTTAGTAGAGACGATGTTTCACTATGTTGGCCAGTCTGGTCTCGAACTCCTGAACTCAGGCGATCCACCTGCCTTAGCCTCCCCAAAGTGCTGGGGTTATAGCTGTGAGCCACCATGCCCAACCCAACATTAGATTTAGATGGGTCAAATATCCAAACTGTATCACCAGGGTAAGAGTCCCCCTAAAAGATAGACCCCATATCTAATGTTTCTTCATAGTGCCTAACATCAAGATTCTGGGCTGGTCATCATTTCACAAACATGAGCAGCTTGGCTGCTCCAAGACACACAGAGGGAAGAACTCCCACTCACATCACCAGGAAATCCTTGCATGGAAACTGAATGAACAATTGGTAAGAGTGGACCCTGAGGTCTCATTCCATCTACCCCAGACTTCTGGCTTGACCATACAATATTCCCAGAGGCCACTGACCCAGAAGGCTCTTCTTGGCTTTCTGTCCTTTTACCTGTGAAAAATTCAAAGAATTATAAAGTTGAAGGCCTGTCACAGTTTACTACCCTTCTTTGGAGGCCTCTTTAAACCCCTGAGTCTTACCAATTACCAGTAGCACTAGGAGTCTTGCAAGCCTGGCCTTAAGTCCTTGCTTTCCTACTGAATAGTTGGTGACCTTTGGCAGGTTACTTCCCAACTTCTCAGTTTTCCTTTTTTAAAAAAGGGGACACAGTTGGAAGTGTTTATGAGACAAAGAACAGAAGCATTTAGCACCGTGCCTGGCACCTTTTTGCCCAGGAGGTTTGAGCCATACTCTTCTCTAGGTCTATGGCTCTCCCAGAGTTTCTGGGAGTTCCTCTCTGAGCAACAGACCCACTGCAGTCTCTGTACTTTAGGGGTAAAGCTGGATGCACTTCACATATCAGGCTGGAGGTGTTCATGCACCATGCAGTGATTCCAAAAGCAGAGGCCAGAGACCTAGTTACTAATGTTGCCTCTCCTCATGGTCCTAGGATTCAGCCACACAGGGCTTCCCACTGCAGCCTCAGGCCCTCCTTGCTCCCCCAGTAAAGGCCTGGTTTCACTCTCTGGTCCTCCAGCCCAGGCCTCAGTTCTGCCTCTTTAGTCCATCTCAGGTCCACTTTCCAGCAGAACTGGGAAGTCTCTTGGTTGCCTCCTGCCTGCTGCACCACACCCCACCACCACCACCACCTCTTTATTTCCTGCATGGTCCAAGGCTCACTGCTCATCCCTGGGTGTCTTAATTCGTTTTGTGCTACTATAACAAAACTCTTGACTGGATAATTTGTAAAGAACAAAACATTATTTTCTCACAGTTCTGGAGGATGGGAAGTCCAAGATCAGGTGCCAGCACCTGGTGAGGGTCTTCTTGCTGCATCCTCCAGAGAAGAGGAACATCATGTCCTCATGTGGCAGAAGGCAAAGGGCAAACAGGAAAAAGGAAGCCAAACTCGCCTCTTCTAATAGCATTAATCTCATCCAGAAGGACAGAGTCCTCATGGCCCTATCACCCCCCCAATGGTCCCACCTCCTAACACTGCCACAGCACCAACCAAATTTCTTTTAATATTAATACATGAGTGTAGGAGGGGACAAATATTCAAATCATCACACTGGGAAGGCTCAGCTGGAGGAGCAGAAGTCACCACTACAGGGAGGGAATGCTAACTCTGGAATTTTTGTCTTTGCAGTCTTTGGCCCTGATCTGGGTACCCAGACACCCTCTGAGATGGACCCTGAGGGCCATGCCAATTCTGCTCTCTGCTGAGGCAGGGCCCATCTACTCCTTACAAGTGCAAGAATTTACTGCCAAAACATCCCCTCATCCAAGCCACGGGTCTCCAGATACAGTCAGGAGGACCCCAGTGAATACCTGCAACCCATGACCTCAGGAGAGACCCCAAGGCCCACGCTCAAGTTCAGAGTTTTCTGACACAGTCTTCTCAGGAAGAGAAGATAACTAAGAACAATATTGACAGAAAGAAACAATCACTTCAGTGGCATTACCCTTCACAGGACCCCTTGCTACAGGCCTGAGCTTTGCAGTCTGGTTCATTTAGGAATGGTATGCTTCACACCCAGCCCTATAAAGTGTGAGTTGATGAGGACCATGAGCTTGGAAGAAGCTATAGGGGCCTCTCTGTGTGTTTCTCTCTGCCTTGCTTTGAGACACTTCACATAAAAGACCCTATAAAAATAAATTGTGGAGATTACAATGCCAATAAAAATCCCAGTGGAGGTGGAAAACTATTTAAAGAGCACAAGGACATACATTTATCTTGTTGTGAATCCCCCGGCTGCCTGGTCCCTGAGCCTGACACATGGCAGATGCTGAATAAATATTAATAGGTTGAAATATTAATAGGTTGATCCATTTGTTGGCTGCTCATCCATCTGCAGCTTCAACCAGCCATGGCTCTGCATGCACACACCACAAGGAGAGAGAATCCATAGGCTTTGTTGGGAGAGAGCTGCTCAGCTGGTAGGAGAGCCTGCCACAAACCCTAGAACATAAATGTCCTGCCCTCCACTTCCAGCTCTACATACTAACTGCAAAATAATGACATGGCAGAAAGTGAAGTATGAAGACTGCCAAATTCTAAGAAAGAATCTGTATTCATGCATTTTAATCCTGATGAATCACTCCTTGGTCTGCACCAAGCTCTGTGCTTTACAGCAAGAATACAGATGTCTTCATTGAACTGCATCTCATTAGCTGGACCTAACAGAATACAAACAGAAGACAACTTTGTATTCTTTCCAATGCCATTTAAACTCAATGCCCAGATGCTTTTTTCCCCCTGGGCCAGTGCATGTGAAATCTTGGGCTGCTTTACAACTTTGAACATGCAGAATATTCCCATTTCAGTGTAAGATTCCCTCTGACTTATCTAATTGTTAGGCGTCCTTCTCCTTCAGCCTGGGAAATGGGCACCATCAATTTCTCCTTTCTCAACCAGCTCCACACTCAGGCCCTCCAGACTCAGTGGCTGTCTGACACCTCTACAGCGGGAGTCCTCCAGCAATGGGCCCCCTGGGCTCAGCAGATATTTTGAGCTGGCTATTTCTCCTGCGAGACAATCTTGTGTTTTCTCAGGAACTCCCCTGCAGATCTCTGAATACAAACCCATGCCCAGTGATGTTGCCTCTGGCCAGCTACTTACAAGACCCTTCCTTGGCCCCTCCAGGGCTACTAATGTGTTTATGTAATCTGTGCCATGAAAAAAGGTATCAGACAAATGAGTAAGTGGAGGCTGAGTTGTAGGCATGGTTTTGTGCCCCAGTAGTGGGCTGCACAGGAAAGAAAGGGCCACCTTTGTGAAATTCATCAGCTACAGGTGGGTGCCTGTTTGTGATTTCCCCCTAATACATGCTCTGTGTAAGCTGAGGCTCTGGCTCTCTCTCTCTGCTGGGGTCCATATCACCCCCTGCTTCTTTTACAGTGGCTCCAGGCTATGCCCTGCCTGTGGCTTACTTGGCTACATAAAAAGGATGTCTATGCCCTTGCCCTGACACAGGGATTGGCAGTTCACTCCTAGGGCAGTCCTCTCTCTCTCTGCTCTCCCACTAGTCATGTTGTTGCAGTCATCACCTCTCACCATGAGATTGCCCAGGGACATTCCAGACACCAAGCTCTTGATGAAGACACATGTCAAACCCTGTATATGATTTTAGCAGTCTTTCTCATGTGGCTGGAGGCAAAAGAGAGGTACCTCATTCCTCTCTGCCTTGCTTTGAGACACTTCACATAAAAGATTCCACAAGGAGGGGAAACAGGTGTGGAAGGGGAAATGCCATAGCATTCCAACGACCCTTTTCAGAGGAATTTTCTACTCCTGGCCTCCTTTTTTCTAAACCCTCATGGGCTGTGGGTATGTTAGTGATGGAAGTTATCTAGGTTATCAGTGGCTCCCTTAGGGTGAGCTGCCTACATGCATCTGTACAGGTCTGCAGCAACCTCAATTCTTGCCTCCTCAGGAGAAAGAATTTGAGGTGTATACGGCAGAAGGAGAGACCAAGGCAGGTGTTAGAGAAAGTGTTAGAGCAGGAGTACAAGTTTATTTAAAAACTTTAGAGCAGGAGCAAAAAGGAAGGAAAGTACACTTGAAAGAGGCCCAAGTGAGCGACTTGAAGGACAAGTGCCCCATTTGACCTTGAACCTAGCATTTTATATGCTGACTGACTTCTGGCATTTTGCACCCCTTTTCCCTTGATTTTTTTCCTTAGGGTGAGCTACCCACATGCATGATGGCCTGCTAGCACCTGGGAGGTGGGCATGGGCAGTGTGTTTAGTGGAGTTGTACACATGTTCACCTGAGGCTTTCTTCCCTTTCCCGGTGGAATGCCCCTGGAAGGTCATACTCTGCCATTTTGCCCCTTAATGCGCGTGCTTGGGCCCACTCACCCAATTCCTGAAAGCTGTCAGTTACCAACTTCAGACGTTTTTATCTTTTGGGAAGCTGCCTCTCTCTGGTGCTGGCTGTGATCAATTATTATTTTAGAGAGGCAGTGTGACAACTGCCTGACCATCCCCTAATGGTGGCCTGACATTCCTTGTGGGTGGGGGGTAGCCCTCTCCTGCTCCGCTCCTGCCTGACTAGCTACCTACTAGAAGCTCCAAATGACTGCGAGAGAGAGTTTGGAAATGGTCCAAGAGCTGGGTTCAGAATTGGAGAACTGGGTTGTAGCCAGATACTGGAGAGTTTCACATGTTATGCTAAGAAATTTGAACCTTCTCCCATAGGATTTCAGGGGAATGATATTGAGCAGAAGGGTACCTGGTCTTATTTGCCTCTGAGCATGCTGGCTGGAGAGGCATGATGAAAGTGGAGACCTCTCTGGTGTGCACTAAGTACATTAATAAGCAATGTTCAGAGAATACTCCACTCAAAATAAAAAAAACTTCTCACCTCTTTCTCATTTCTCACAGTGGTTTCTAATTCAGTCTTGAGAGGCAGACATTCTTCTTGGTTTCTGTTTTGTATTCTTTTATGAGTTGGTCAATCAGGTGAGGCCATAAGAGGAGACTTGGTGCTCAGGAACACAAAATCTATTACACTCTTAGGTTCTAGAGACGGCAGGCACAGCAGGCCACACAGGACCACATGGGGAAGACACCTGGGTGGCCAGGAGGCTGAAGACAGGAGCATGCCTTTGATATACAAACTAACCAGCACAGAGCTGCATCTCTATCTGGCCCTACACTCCAGGAGACAATATTCCTCTCCTTAATCATCCCAGGGCCAGGTACAAGACAACTAGAAACTATGTCTAGAGCCAAACCCACCGGAATGATTCAAACTAGCCAGTCCTGAGCTGTTCACCGTGCCTTGCCTTGCCTTTCCCATGGAAACCCGGTAAAGGCCATGGCCTAGGTGTCCCCCCTCACCTGTCTTCTGCCTCCTGGCCACCCTGATGTCTTTCCCATGTGGAGTGGCATGGCATGCCTCCTGTCTCTAGGACCTGCGTGTATAATAAACTTTGTTTTCCAGAGCCTGTCCTTAGTCTCTTCTTGTGGCCACACCTGACTCACCACATCATAAAAAAATACAAAACAGCTTGCCAGGTCCTTAGGCAGGAAGCATGACTGAGCGAGAAGGGCATAGGCCTGGGTTTTATTTTAGTGCCTTTATTTACTTGTGGCCTCAGACAAATTATTGAACTTCTCTGGGTCTCAATTTCCTAATCCATAAAAATGACCCTTGCAGTGTACAAGTCAGAATAAACTAGATTATGCTGCTGTAATAGATAAACCCCAAATCTTAGCCACCTGTAGCAGTAAAGGTTTCCTTCTTGCTCTCAGTGTATGTGCAATGTGGGTCAGCTGGCTGCTCTGCTCCCCTGCTCCCTGACTTAGCACTCAGGCTGATGGCATGCCCACTGTCTCTGATCACATTAGGATCATAGTGGCAGATGGAAGGAGAGCTCTGGTGGGTCCTCCACCTGCAATTAAATACACCAGCATGGAATTGGCAATGCATGCCTTTCTTCACAGCTCTGTGGTCAGAGATCACACGGCCCTGCTCCACCACAAAGGGGCTCTGTGTGACTACCACAGATGCCCACTCCACAGGTGTTGGGTGAGGGGTGCATGTGCTACAACACAAAGAGCCTGGTGCAGAGCTTGAAGGCTGGCAGGTTCTGAGAGAGCTCTTCCGGGAAGAGCAGCCTCCACCCACAGCTGTGGTCAAGACTCCCAGCTTTGCACTGGCAAGTACTTTAGAAAAGTATACTGTCCACAGTAACACAGCTAAGCATTGAGACTTTCTTTTCTTCTTCTTCCCTTTTTTTTTTTGAGATGGAATTTAGCTCTTGTTGCCTAGGCTGGAGTGCAATGGTGCAATCTTGGCTCACTGCAACCTCCGCCTTTCGGGTTCAAGCAATTCTTCTGCCTCAGTCTCCTGAGTAGCTGGGATTACAGAGGTGTGCCACCATGCCCGGCTAATTTATGTATTTTTAGTAGAGACAAGGTTTCATCATGTTAGGCTGGTCTTGAATCCCCGACTGCAGGTGATCCACCTGCCTTGGCCTCTCAAAGTGCTGGGATTACAGGTGTGAGCCACCGTGCCTGGCTGGAGCCTTTCATTTTAAAATTCTTTCAGAATTGTAAAAGGACATCTGAAATGTCTTGTGAAGGAAAACCACTTGGGAAACAGAAATCTCAAAGATCAGGACTGATAAATGTCTCTATCTTCAGTTAGAGACCGAGAGAGCTCTCAAGGACAAAATCTGGGGAAAGATGGTTGAGACTCTCTTGTGTAAAAAGGTTTTCAGTTGCAAGAAACAGGCAGAACAACTTAAGCTGACTTAAGCATGAATAGACTGATTGTCACAGGAGCTCCAAGTCCCACTGCAGGGCAGAGTTCAGCTGGTCGATTCAGTGATACCAACGAGGACCCCAGCTCTCACCATCTTCCTGCTCTAGCATCCAGAGTGTTGATTTCGTTTGGCTTCCTTTGAAAACTGATTCCTCTTAACGTCATGGAAAGGCTGTCAGTAGTGCAGTAGGTAAATAATTCCTTCTGGAAATTTTCCCTAAAGATGTGTGAGTACTTTTCTAAAAGTCTCTATGAAATATTTGTGCATTTCAGTGGCTTAAATTTAACTATGACTTCTGTCTCTAGCAAGAAGGGTTGCCTTGAAGTCAATTGGGCCACGCTGGCAGGAAGAAGGAGAAAAGCATGCTGAATAGACAGTGCTACAAAACGCATAGTCTACTCTTACCCAGTGAGAGTAAGCAGGCCTGGTTTTAGGAACTGAGCCAGAGATGGGCTTGAAACCTGATCATCTTTAGCAGTTTCTTCTCAAAGAGGTGGGATGACTTGAAAGGGCTTGTCAGTCAGGCAACAAGAAATCTAATGAAGAACCACAGAGGAGACATGGTGTCCCTACCTCTTCTCTCCTCCGACACCCTCAACCCTGAGATGTGTCCACTTACACTCACCTTGAAACTCCCCTGCCTCTCCTATTCCTTTTACATATTAGTGCTTCATTGCGTGTCAGCTCTCTTTAGAGTACATTCTACAGAACCTCATGTAGATAAAACCATGTCATAGCATTGCTTTGAGGCCTCAGTGACTGCTTCCTTTGCATGGAATTCAGCATGATTTCACCTAAGTGGAAATATCCCTCTGGGATCCCTCATATCCAGAGATATCTCAAATTCAAAATGTACAAAACCAAAACGATTGCCAAATAGGATATTCCTTGGTAGTCCCCAGTTCAGTTGATGACCCCATCATTCCTTCTTCTCTGGAATCAGCAGTGGTCTCCAGAGTGGTCTCATTTCTTGTCTTTCCCATACCAGTCCGTCCTCCACCCCACAAACCAGACTAACTTTTCGGATTCAAGTTCTGACAACAAATACCTGCTGAAAAGCCAAGACTTTCAGCTCACAGTCTGTGCCTACCTCTGAGTGGCTCCCCTCCTGCCTTGCAGCTCGATGCATGCTCTATCTGTATGCTGGGCCTTTGCTGGCCTCCTCCTGTGCCCAGCATGCTAAGCCCTTTCATGCTTACACCTCTCCTTCCAGAGGAGCACCTGCTACCCCTTCCAAGGCCCTCTCCTTAGGCACAATTCCCATTTTCTTTTGGGGAAAAAAAAAATCTTATTTGTTTGTTTTTGAGACAGAGTCTTGCTCTGTCACCAGGCTGGAGTGCAGTGGTGCAATCTCAGCTCACTGCAACCTCCGCCTCTCTGGTTTAAGCGATTCCCCCGCCTCAGCCTCTGGAGTAGCTGGGACTACAGGTGCATGCCAACACGCCTGGCTAATTTTTTGTATTTTATTAGAGACGGGGTTTCACCATGTTGGCAGGGATGGTCTCGATCTCCTGACCTCGTGCTCCACCCACCTCAGCCTCCCAAAGTGCTGGGATTACAGGCGTGAGCCACCGTGACTGGTCAGAAATGCTCGTTTTTTATACAACATTTACTTCCATACCATCATTCCAGCGTCCATCCCATTGATGGTAACACTACTTCATGTGCCAACGTTTTACCTCCTGCACAGGAAGGAAGCCCCCAGAGAGCAAGCCCCATGCGCATCACCGCTGCCCCGGCCTAGCCCACAGCCTGCTATACAGCACTTGCTCAGTGCATGTGTGTCACGTCAAAGGGAGCAGAGGCACCTACAGCTGCTCCAACATTCTTCCTGCTTATTTTTCTCCATGATTATTTAACTCTGAAGTTGAAGCTTTTATTCTGTAGCAGTTATAAGTACTGAGGGATGGAATTGGTTTACACGCTTATAATTTATGAAAAATTACAAGTGCCAAAGTGATAGCATTGAGATGGGCAAATCAGACACAGTCAGCCTCCGAGGCTGAACATTCGCACTCTTGGTCAGTGGTCTGTAACCCTCTGTAGAATCTGAGCTGCGAATATGTGGAGCTGCTATAGCATAGTTAAAGCATAGTTGGGAAGCCTACTTTTTTAGTTAAATGTTTTTATTTTGAAATAATTGTATATTCATAATAGAGTTGAAAGAAATAACACAGATGATGCCCTGTTCCCTTTACCTAGTTTGCCCCAATAGTAGCATCTCGTAAAACTAGAGTACAGTATCTCAATCAGGATATTGACATTGACATAATACATGAATCTTGTTCAGATTTTGTTAGTTGTACTTACACCTCTGTGTGTGTGTGTGTGTGTGTGTGTGTGTGTGTGTGTGTGTGAGCATGTGTGTGTTCTATACAATTTTATCCCATGGGTAGGTTCATGTATCTGCTACCAGAGTCAGGGTACAGAGTATTTCCATCACCAAGAGGACGCCTCCTGCTGCCCTTTATAACCATACCCACCTTCCCTTCTCCCCCACCTCTCCGTAACTTCTTGTAACCACTAATCCATTCTCCATTTCTATAATTTTGTCATTTTAAGAATGTCCTATAAATGGAATCATACTTGTGCAATCTTTGGGGATTGGCATTTTCTCACTCTGCATAACTCTCTTGGGTTTCACACAAGTTGTTGTGAATGCCAATAGTTCACTTCTTTTGATATGGATTATCACATGTTACTTAGCCATTCACTTACTTGAAGGACATCTGGGTTCTTTCTCATTTGGGGCTATTACAAGTTAAGCTGCTATGAATATTTTCATAAATGTTTTTGTGTAAACACAAATCTTAATTTATAAAGGTACAGTTGCTGGGTCTTATGGTGATTTTGTGTTTAGTATTGTAAGACCTAATCAAACCATTTTCTACATTGCATACACTATTTTACATTCCCATCAGCAATGTATGAGCAATCCCCTTTCTCCATGTCTTCAACAGCATTAGGTATTGTCACTATTTTTATTTGACCATCCTGATACATATGTGGAGATATCTTATTGTAGTTTGTTTGTGTTTCGCCAAAGGCTAATTGAAGTTGAACATCTTTTCATGTGCTTATTTGCCATCTGTATATTATCGTCAGTGAAATATGTATTTTTCCTATATTCTAATGGGTTTTTTTTGTTTGTTTCGTTACTGTTGAGTTTTGTGAGTTCTTTATGTATTCTAGATACTAGTGCCCTGTTGAATATATGATTCCAGATACTTTCTCCTCATTTGTTGCTTGGATCTTTTATCCTCTTAACAGAGTCTTTTACAGAGGAAAAAACAAAGAAAAAACGATTTATCACTTTTTCCTTTTCTTTTTTACAGGTCATGTTTTTGGTGTCAAGTCTGAGAACTCTTTTGCCTAGTCTTAGATCCCACCAATTTTCTCCCCACCTTTTTTTTTTCTAAAAATCATATAGTTTTGCATTGACATGTAAGTCCAGAATCCATTTGGAGTTCACTTTTCAACAAGATGTGAGATTTAAGGCCAGTGATCTTTGTTTTTTTTTTTTTTTTGTCTACGGATGTCCAGTTGTTCCAGCACCATTTGTTGAAAAAGCAATTCTTTCTTCATTGAATTTCTCCTGCATTTTGTCAAATGTCAGTTGGGAATATTTGTATGGGTCAATTTCTGGATTATCTATTCTGTTCCATTGATCTATATGTCTGTGTCTCTATCTCACTATTAATGTAGCTCTATAGTAAGCCTTAATATTGGTTACAGTGATTCCTCCTACTCCATTCTATTTTTTAAAGATTGTGGCTATTCTAGTGCTTTTGCATTTTCATATAAGTTTCAGAAGATATTTTTATTTGTATAATATAAATTACATTATGAATATAAACTAAAATTTATAAAATTCATTTCAGAATAAACTCATCTATGACTACAAAATACCTTGCTGGGATTTTGATAAGAATTGCATTAGACCTATAAATTAATTTGGGGGAGAATTGATGCCTTTACTATGTTGAGTATTTTGCGCTGCAATTTAGTGCTGAATATGTATATGTTTTAGCAACCTGATACCAACAGTGTGGTGGCACATAATAGGAGTTTCATAAATATTTATGGCAGTGAGGGAGGATGGGAAGGCCAAGTGAAGTCTTGAAGAGTCTGAATCAGTGGTCCTTAAATCTGGCCACAGAAACAACCATCTGCTGAGCTTGGTAAAAGTACAGATTTCTGGGCTTCATCTCAGCTCTACTGATTCAGAATCTCCAGGGATGAGGCCAATGAATCTGTATTTTGAAGACCTGCTATAGTTGGTTCTCAAGCACAGCCAGGTTTGTAGAATGTAGCAGCCAGCAATGAAAGCAGTGTGCAGGCACTGAGCCGAGTCTCCTAGGAATTAGCTGTTCTTTCTGACATTTACCCTAAAACAAAGCAAGTGGTAGCTGCAATTGAGTCCATCTAAGACAAATTAACATGTTCTTCCTGAGATACGGTTCAAAATGAGTAGACCAGACTGGGGGGTTGGGGTGGTCCTTTCCTACAAGGAGGAGGACCAGATGTATTGTGAGCCTGTATCCATCAGTTTCTTTTCCAAAGAGGAAATAAGCAACCAGTGTTCAGCAGAATGTGAGCAGTTCCAAAATTGTAAATACTGTTATTTAATCACTTCATTGCATACTTGATTAGTTCCCTAACCTTGAGGCCTGTGAAACTGTAATGATGCACCAGGGGGAGCTGGCCTCAGCTCTGAGAGAATTTAGAACAAGCCTGTTCTGATCCCTGGAAACATCGTTTTCATTAATAGCAGAAGAAGCCAAATGACCTATAAGATTTTTCTGTCATAAGGAGCACAGAAAAATCAGAAACAAAAGCACATAGAGAAGAGTTCACGAATTAGATTTTAGAGCACAAGTTTTTTAACCTTGGTCTTTGTATTTGGTTGGTTATTGTTTCTTTCTTTCTCTCTCTCTCTTTTGCAGTTTCAATCCCTTTATTTTCAATGTAAAATTTATTATACAAGTAATAGATATATAAAAGTAACTTTTAGCAAAATAAAGTGTATTCTCCTAATCCCATCGCCCAAACTTTGGTCAATTTCTCTTCCGTTGCTGAGCCTCCCTTCTGTTCACTGTGCTTCTCCTCGTGCCTGTAAGGCCTTCTACCATTATAACCAGCGTGTAATTTGAGTTATTCCATCAAACACTTCACTAAGTTGTGACTTCTTCCTGGTTATATTACTTTCTTGAAAGTACAATATTCTATTCTGCTATTGTACCATCATTTTCTCTAACATTACCATTGTTCTAAGGCATTTCAGCCATTTCAAATTTGTTGTTTTTATTGAGAGCACTACAGTGAACATTTTTAAATAACTGATTTTTTTCCTATTCTGTATTAGGTAATTCTCAGGAGTTTCATTGTTGGGTCAGTGGGCATACCCATTTTCATAGCTTTGGATATTTCTGAATATGCTGGCTTCAGCAAAATTTTGCCAGCATTAGATGGTTTTTTTTTAAATTTTGTGAATGTAATGAATGCAAATCAGTATGTTGACATTGTTTTGGTCAGAATATTGTGTGTTTGTCGGTCATTTGTATTTTATTGTATGTTTTGTCTATTGAAATCCTTTATTGATTGATTATAAATTATAATGGGCTTTCTAAATATTAAAAATACTAATCTTTGTTCACAATTATGTAAATGCTTTCCCAACCCATTGCTATGCTTTTTAGGTTAGTTTTGTCATTATTATTGTATGAAAGTTTAAACTTTTTTGATGTTGCCAGCTTTGCAGGTTTTTTGTTGTTATGCTTTGGTCTGCTGTAGCGAGCTAGGACGAGTGATCATTCCTCTGCAGATCTGATAAAACTAGAACCTGTTTCCTACCGATCTTTCTCTGACGTGTGTTTTTTTTGTACGTGATTCTAGTAGACAAAGTGAGCTTTGAAATGAAATCATTTTTTCCAGCTTTCCAGTTGTATCTATGAAATTTCTCCCCTTCCCCGTGCTGAGACCCCAACTCTGCCCTGCTTTCTCTGTTACACAGCACCAGGCATGCTCCTGGGCTTGCCTGTGGTCCCCCAGGTGTTTCTTTTGTGCATTTGCTAATCCACATGTCTTTCGTTCTTTGTCCTGATATGGGATAATGCTGGATCTACCACTTTACTCTGCTTTCTTTACTAGATATCCCCATGTTATTTTTCCTTCATATACTTTGTAGAATCAGGTACGAAGTCCAAAAGGAAAGTCCTTTTGAAAAAGTGTATAGCTATGTAGAGTTATATAGAAAGGATACAGAAAGATATCAAAATATATTACAGCCATAATTTTGGAGCCGATCCCCTTAACAGGGTCCTTCCACTGTGACAGCCGTGGGAAACTCCTTGTCCAGTGGTGAACTACGAAGTGTACCCTACAGCTCTGTATCTGTCCCGGAGAGTGTGTGCCAATGCCGCAGCAAGGTCTCACCCTGCCTGGGGTATCTCTGAGGAGGAGGTTAGTTCTCAACTCTTTTCACAAAGGGAAGCCACCCACCCCCTTCTCACCACCTCCCTTCCCCTCCCCCACCCCCACACACAAAGCTTTGCTGGATATAAACCCCAGAACTGAAGAGAAGCCACAGCCACTATTCAAAATGAGTCTTGGAATTGACAAGCACACTCTGTAACAACTGGGCCAGGCCCTTCATCCCAGGTCGCCTTCACAGGAACCTACAGGTTTTCTTCCCAGTGGCAGCACTGGTGGGTACACTCTTTGGACCAAGGTCATCTGAAAGGATGTCCATGCAGAAACCCTCAGTCTCTGCCTTGGGAGGTCGCTGTTCTCTGTGTTTACCTAAAACAATAAGCAGCTTTTAATGGGTGTCCTCATCATTTTGCCAGCAGCCTTCCCTAAAGAGAATAGTTCCATCTTCTTCTTAATCCCACTGAACAAGGGAGTTTTTCTTAGCCTCACCAAAGAGAAATATTTTGTGAGGGAAAAGTAGGACTCATGCTACTTTATGGAAAGACCTGTGTTACACAAACTCACATGAAAAGACATATTCTAGGGGAAATGTGAAAAGGCACCAAAAGTAGAACCAGACAGACGTAGTGTGAACCCACTCCTCCCATCTGTACGATCTCAGACAAATTAAACCTTCTAAGCCCCTTTTAAAAAGAGTAATAAGAATACCATTCAAAATTGACCTGAGGATTAAGTTAAATCACATGTAGAAACTACCTATGTAATAGTAAATAGTCATAGGACTGACTTAATGTCTAAAAGGACCAAACAAAATAACTGGTGATTAGGCTTAAAGGCTGTACTGCTCTGTAGGCAAAGTCCTCTTTATAAATCAGATAGAGCAGAGGGGGTTCAGCTTATAGGGGTGATGGACGCTACGGAGAATTTAAAGGCTGTTAAGATCTGCATTTCCTAAAAGAAGCACACGAGTCAACATTCTAGGTGCAGTAGCCCATAGATGCCAGGAAGCACACCTGTGGGCTGCTGCATGGAGCCAAACGAAGAACTCACGCCTTGAGCACTCACGTTGGCACACCTGTCCTCAGTCTGCAGGGGAGGGTGAGACCTGTTACTCTTTTTGCGGGATCTGTGATTCTAACAGAACTCACCCTGAGCACATCCCAAGCCACAATTCATACATAAATGAGGTCTTGGTAAAGCCTGGCACCCTTGCCATAGGTGAGTGCTTCTCCCCACCCAGACCCACATCACATACTAGGGCACAAGTCCAACTGTCTAGTTCCTTTGAATACTCGGAACAACCCAACAGGATTGAATGCATTAAAAAGCTTGTATCCTCTCACTGGAGCAAATCCCCCCTTTGTGATTGATGATAAAAATAGCTGATGTTTTTTAAGTGCTTACTACACACTTGGCATTGTCATAACTGCATGAGGTGGGTTTGGATCTCTCCATCTGGCAGTCAGCTGCATATGGAACAGTTTAAAAGTCATACACTGCAACTCTCCCAGCTGGTGAGTGACAGGGCCAGGCTTCAAATCTGAGCACCCCCAACCACCATGCCACATCCTCTGCCTTTCTCTTCCCGGCTGGCTCAGAGGCACTGCAGATCTCAGTGGACTGGCCCTTGCAGTCCCCACCGATTGCTCAGCCTTCTTCTTTCAGCTTCCCAGCCCTTCGGAGCCGCCTCCGAAAAGATTGCCCCTGCTTCCTGCTTGCCCACACTTCCGTGAATCCATAACATGCACTCCCAATGTTGTAAAGTGTTTGACTTCCCTATAAATGAACATGCATGGTCTTCAAAGCCTCTGAATCTTCCACTCTATTAACTTGTTGCTTCCTATTTCAGATAAGAACCAGCCCTTTTGTTATATTTTAATTTCATATATCCACTCTCCTTATCAGCTGACCCGCGACTGTCCTCTGAAGCTCTAGCTCAATCCTTTGTGGTGGCCGAGCTTCCTTATGTACAGCCAGGAAAATGGAGCTAGGACACAATGGGAGGAAAGTGAAGGAGTGTTTCAATTATAACTGAAATTTCTCAAACTGATGTCTCGGTAAGTTTCAATGGACCTTGAAACTGTGTTTATGTGAAAGTTTTTGGAATATTCAGCATTTTTAACATATACTGTAGGTACTTGAACAGAGTGTTGGATGGTTACAGACCTGCCCAGAGTTTACCCTCCTCTCCTCCCAGTGTGACAGTTTCTGTTGCCCTTACTCTTCCCGTGTCCTCGTCAATATGTTCTGCCCCCCGCCTGGTGACCAGGTCAGCTTCTGGTGGCTCCTTCCATTAACAGTGAGACTTTCCTGATGCTGATCTATACTCAGCCACAGCAGTCCAACAAGATGGACCCTGTGATATGACACCAAGACTCTTCTCTGCAATAAGTCTGGCAGAGGGGCAGGCAGGAGCAGGCAAAAAGAAATAAGCACTAGACATTCAGACCCCAAAAGAGAGAGATCTGAGGAGAGAGATGCACCCCTCCCGCACACAGGAGGCAGAACAGACAGGCACTCAACAGGCGGGCTGTGGCGTAGGAAACCAACCAGGGTTGAGTTCTAGCTCTGTCACTTACTCACTGGATGACCTTGGGAAAGCCCCAAATGTGTCACGTGTGAAATAGGGGTGATGACTATCCCCATGTTGTAGGGCCGTTGTCGTGGTGCAAGGGCCATGGTAAATGCTCAGTGAAAATGGCCATCACAATGATTCATGGTGCCCAAAGAAGATGCAGGGGGAACTGGGCAATGCCCATGGACCAGCCCCCACCCCCAGCTGAAGTAGTTTGATAGCACTGAGGCCTGCTGTCAGAGCTCAGCCCCAGTCCCCCCCAACCAGAGTGATACCCACCTGAGGGCAGCATCCTCCAGGTCCACAGTCTCCTCCAGGTCTTCCCATTCACTCTCGCTCTCTTGGAACTCTTCTGGAGGCAAAGACTCTGGAATAGTGCCCCAAGAGCAGAACTGTGGCAAGGGAATTGTCCCAGAATCTGCCTCCAAACATTCTTCACAGGGTAGCTGGCCTTGGCATGTAGAGTTGATGGTAAGATATTCTTCATCCTCCAAGGTGGGAGAATGGGCTCATGTGGATGGCACATGTCACCTTCCCCATCCTGCCCATCCAATTCAGGACTAGAAAACAGAAACCCATGTGTCTTCTAGCCTTAATAAAAAAAATTCCTTGCCCCACCTTCCCCTTTCCTTTTAGGATGCTCTCCACAACACAGGCCTATGAGACTTAGCCAATGTTTAAACAGCTCGTGCCAGAGGCTGCTCTGGGCACCAGGAAGCAAACAACAAATAAGGCACCAACCCTGGCTTTGAAAAGCCCCAAGTTTAATGAGAAGTTGGAGCAGTAAACAAATGTTAAAGTCCAGGCAGGAAGTGCTATGGTAGAGGCAGCTGGAGCATGAGCTCAGGAGATCGGTGGTGGGGCAGGGGGTTTGCCAGAGGCTACAGCATTGCAAGCAGCACAATGACCCAGTTCTAAGACTGACTCTTCATATGACAAGCAGAGTCGGTGAGAACTCGGACAAGTTTATTGACTTCAGTGGAATCTCAGTTTTTTCATCTGAAAAAACTAGATAGTCAAGAAGTGTCTAGGATTATTAGGACATATAAATTACATAATTCTAATACACCCCGCTCCCCCTGCCAATTCCTGGTACAGGTTAAGTTTTTAGTAAATGTGAGATGCTGTGATTACTACTGTTATTATGATAACTGTTTCAACAGAAGAATTATAAAGGGCCTCAGGAAGGGGTTGGGAGTGACTCAAGCAGGCAACCATCAAAGCACTTTGTGCAAAGATCGGGTCCTTTTCTGAGTACTGAAAATGTGCCTATTTAGAGAGGCGACCAGCTGGAGTGACATTTACTCCCTGTGGACGGACACAGGAGGCAGACGAGTGGTGAAGCTCATTATCTGGTGATGCAGCCGCAGACGCAGTGGTCAAAGAACATGCCTTCCAGGAGCTGCCCCAAGTTCACCACACACACCTCTTGATTAGAAAGAACAGTCCATGCAAAGGCAGGGCATTTTACACAGTGCTGCAGACATGCAGAGAAGGTGCTCAGAAAATATCTGTCGAAAGTCTGGTTAGAGAAGATGAGAAGGAATATCTAAGAGAAAAGCACAAAGATTTAGCTTTTTACCAAATACATGGATCCTCATTTCTCAGCCTCCTTCCCCCACAGCCAAATAATAGGTTGGCTTTGTTATGTGCTGCTGGTCTCCTCCTTTCCTGCATTGCCTCTTTCTCTTAAAATCAGCTCTGGTGCACCCCAATAGCTACAAACCCCCAGACACCCAGAGGGCCCGTCCTCCTCTCCAGTAGAGCCGGGAGCGTCTGTCCCAAACTGAGCTGCACTTTGAAAGAGACATTATTTCCGCTCGTGAGAGCTACAGGATATGTGTAAGAATGAATTTCGCGTAAATATATGCACACTCAAGTGTATAAAAAAGAAATTATTCTACAAAGACTGAAGACGAACACTCACTTTCAAAAGACATTTTTAACTGTTGAACATTTGCAGGGAAAATTGACTTTAAAACTTGGCCAGATCATGTAGAAACTGTGTTTTCTTATAAACATAGGAAGGAAACATTCAGGAAGTTTTATCAAAGAATGAGAAATCTAGCCTGTTGCCCAGGCTCAGGCTCATCATCGCCCCCACCGCCTCAAGCAGCAGCCCCTTCCCTCCACTCTGAGCACACTAAGCCTTGTTGAAGAGTGGCAGGAGGCAGCAGTATATGTCCATCGGCCACTGCAGCTGCCTGAGTGTCCCCCACCTCCCCTCCCACCAGGAGACTCTCTCTACCCCTTCTAATAGGCTTCTTGCCCTCTGGTTTCAATCTGGGGCTCCAGCTACTGGCTCTGTCTAGACAGAGACCGAGAGAGCCATCAGCCTGAGAGGCAAGAGGCAAGGCTTAATCTGAGACTCAACCAAAGAAAAAGGGATTTGCTCCCCCCTTGCCCAGGGGGAACTGGTGGTCTCAAGGGTGAAATCTTGGCCATCATCCCACCACAAGCCGGGAGAACAACTGCCTTTCCTTCCATCCTTATGCATGTGCCACCAGGCTGCCCTTGAAGATCTGTCCTGGGGCTCAACTGTGGGCATAGAGAAAGGGTGAATAGGGAATAAAGAGACACGAGAAGCCTGTATGCCTATTTCATGAAAAGGGCAAGACTTGGAAATTTGGGGAATTTCATTAAGATAGAGACATTCTTTGAGAGTGAGCCTCATGTTTTGCTGTGTGGACATGATGGGTAAAGAGGTGGAATCCTTCACCCCAGGGCTCAGGGCCGGCCAGCTCAGGGCTAATGTAGCAGGACTTTCCTCAAGACCCTGATGTTGTCAGGGTACTCAGAGTCTTCTGCTCGCCCCCTGGGTCCATGTAATGGCCCCAGCTTCTCCCCGCTCTCATTCTCTGCCAACCAAGCTGTCCAACAGAAGGAGGTTTTTATAGACAGATGATAACTGGAGGAGAATCTGGAGATTTGACATGGGCTCACTGGCCAGCCATCTTTCCCACACAAGCCAGCAGTGTCCCAGAACCAGGGTCCCCACCAAGTCTTGAAACTCTTCAGTGGTTATTTTTAAGATGAATCCCAATTCAGCTCTGAGGTGAGTGAAACCATTCTGAAGGCTCTGCTTGCTACAGGATATTTACTGACAAAAAGACACTGTGCCCAACTTTTCTGGACAGCTGTCCTTTAAAGACTTGGGCCACCAAAATCGTCTCTACCTTTCAGGCGGAAGTCGCACTAGCAGATGGCATTTCAGGCTTGAAATATGAAGGCATTATAATTGTCCTATTTACTTATAGTTAAACTCACAACAAAGTTTGAGTTTTATGTCTCTTCGTCTCTCCGGCTCTCCAGCGTCAGGCCCCACACTGATGTCCCTGTTAGCCCTGATGCCACGGCTAGAAACTCCAGGCTTCCTCTCCTGACATCTGCATTTAGTTTTGACAGGTTGGATTTACAGTATCTCTAAGATATCAAGGTACACAAGTTCAATGGACTGCCACATTCCAAGCTCAGATGACAAATCTGAACTGAAGTACAATAGTTAGGATTTGTCAGAGTGGTATGGAAAGGAAGGCAGTGGGCAGGTACTCCTGCGAGCCTATAAGGTGTAAAGAGAATCCTGCTAGAGGCAGCAGCCAGGCCCCAGCCTGCCCCAGGCTCTGCTGTGTGTTAGACTGCTGATGCTAGCCAGGCATCCTCCCCACTCACTCTCCTCAGCCACACTCCAACCCAAGAGCAGGCAGAACAGCTCCCTCAGCTGGCAGCTGCATCCCTCCCTAACTACTCTGATATCACACCTGGCCTGGCAGCTGCAGTTGAGTGAGATCTCTGGCCTCCTAATTATCTTTTGCTATTCCAGGCAGTGCCCTTCCCCCAGAAAGTATATCATAACTTTAGGTTCATTTCAAGGACTCCTGCTTCATTTTGCATTCTTAAATAAATGACCATCAAGATTTACACCATCACTTTCACAAAGTGATGCTTGCTGAACTTACGTGCATTTTACTTACATGCGTTTACTGATATGTGCTAGGCAAAGAGAGAAAGAGAGAGAAAGATAACCTTAAACATTCTGCAAAGACCGAGCTTTCCAACCAATGAATGTAAGCTCTGAAGTGCACGTAAGTGGGAGAACTAAATCTGCCATCCTCTCAGTCTGTCTCTGTTTCTATGGGGCCAGCATTTAAAGACAAGCATTTTGCATATAGCATGGGCCATAATTGCAAGCCTCCTGACTTTGTCTGAGGCTCAACCAAACAAAAAGTGATTTGCTCCCACATCAAGGGGCAAATAACATCACTCCTTCCAAAGTGATGTTTCAAGGGTAATGAGACTTAATGTGATTGTTGCCTTATCCTACCTTTAGGTACTAACCTTATAAAAGCTGTGACTCCAGCCAAGCCTTTCCTCTAATAGGTGCATAAACCAACTCTCCTCTGTAAAAATGTACTGTACTGTACTGCTTTATTACAAGATATTTTTATAAAGATCTACTACTAGACGGTGAAATCTCTAGATATAGAGTGCAAGAAAAGAAGAGAACGAGAAAGGAAAAGTGAAATCGAATCTTCTCCATGAACACTTTGGGCTTGCTGGGGTGCTGGCAGCCATCTGGCTGTAGGAAGTTGCCACCTGGCAGATGGTAAGTTCCGGCAACTTGCTGGGAATTTCAATAAATGGGACCCGTTCTTTAGCTGGAAATAGCTCAGGAAAGGGAAGGAAAACAGACTTGCGTTGGATTCTTACTGCATGCCAGGTGCTGTGACGGCCCCTATTGCATGTGCTATTTCTTTTGACCTTCATAGTACCCTGTGGAGTCGTCATGGTCCCGTTTATATTTGGGAAGCCTCCAGCTCAGGGAAGGCAACTCTCCAGGCATAAGAGTAAGTGGCAACGCTGAAACCACACAATAAGATCCAGAGCTTCACTCACAGACGACAGACTCTAACAGTGGCCTGCAACAGTCACCTCAGAACTGAGCTGCAAACCCTTGTAAGTCTTCTACAGAGAGCCTCAATCCTACTTTGAAATCCTGATTCAGATTCTACCCAGGAGCTGGGAGAACTGTGTCCAAGGATTGCTGGGCGTGCACTCCTCTTTTCTTCCTGTAGGGGGCAGCCACTAACTATGTGTGCATTAAATGCGAGCTGATGGCCTGTTGGAGGAGAGGCGGACTTGGTTTGAGTTCTTTCAGAGAAAAGGCTCCTAAGTGAGGGAGAGAAAACGAGGTAAAAATAAAGCCAGGAAATGTGAGGAGGCAGAAAAGCGGTCATCCCCAGAACCACCACAAGGAGGCAAGAGAAAGGGTAGCGGTTGGCCATTGAGAGAGCCAGTATACTGAGAACGGTGAGGCAGGCTGCCCACAGTTCACCCATGGCTGCATGGACCACGTGGGCCTGATGGGCATTCAGGACAGACAAGATCGGAGACTCCCCCTGGAATGCTCTGGACAAGCCTTCGGGACTCGTGCAGCTCTAGAAGGAGCAGTCTCTCCAAGAATGACGGACTTTGGACATCTGGTATACCCTTGCAAAAAGGGCCACGAAGTCAAATTTAATTTGGTTCAGAAAAACAGAATAATGTGATGTTTCATGAAAAAAGAAAAAGAAAAAAGAGAGAATGCTAAAAGATAGGTGGAAACAGGTATCCAGACTTGGAAGTAGAAGACACAAAGATGTATTTGCTCCCTCTCTGTGGGAGCAAATCACTTTTTCTTTGGTTGAGCTTCAGATGAAGTTAGGAGGCTTGAACTTGTGAGCCATGCTGTATGCAAAATGTTTAACTTTAAATGCTAGTCTCATGGGAACAGTATAACAGCATAAAGATTTCACCTTAATACAAGGAAGAACCTTTGATCAATAACTAGATGATGATAAAATGGGTCTCTCAGGAGGTAGCAAGTTCCGCATCCCTGGGGATTTTCAAGCAAAAGCTGGAACCCCTTCTTCAAGAATGTGACGAAGCAGATTCCAACATGGAGTTTGAGGCTAGACTAGATCAGTTTTATATTGAACAGGCTGATTTTATGTAATTTAATGAATGAAACAGTGACTGCCTATACTAATAGTTTAAAATACCATTTTAAATAGCTATTAACTGTATTAAATTAAAGGCACCTGTTAAGGCAAATGCCCAGCTTATACCTATACCCAGAGCCACTTTATAATTCAGCTGCTAGGGTCCCTGTTCATTATCCCAAACTATCTGGCAGCAAAACCTTTAAATATCCAAACAAGTGCCTCCTGCCTACAGGAAAGTACAGTTCTTTTTATATGTCCTTTAAGATCATGATAATGGTTGTCCTTGGACAAATCTCTAGGTTATTTTCTTTATTATTTTATCAAGTATGTCAATTACTGCCTAGACTGCAATTGTAAGGAACTGTAAATACACTTATGTTATACATTATCAGACAATGAATATGAATGTCATTGATGAATGTGCTTGCCCACCCTGTTCTACTTTGCAAACTAGTTAGCTCTTGTTTGGCTGACACAGCGTTCTTCAAAGTTTTCTAACAGGATACTTTTAGGGAGTGCATGCCTGGCTCCTGTTTGTCACAGTTCTCACCAGGTCCAATGGTATTACACCACTGCTTCGCACTTCACAGGGACTACATTCCCTATGAATCTACCTTTGATAGTCTTCTAGGATGAACACCAAATGAGAGCCATTTAATTTCAGTGGGTTTATAAAGTGTCAAACACAAACGAGTGCCCCTTGTTATTTGCCTGTGTTGTGCCCAGGCCTCTGGCTGGCAAACTCCTAGAAGCAGGTGTTACCCTACATATACAGTCCTCTGTCTGCTCCCTACAAGTTTCCAAGCACCTTGTGTAATAAGTACTTGTCAAACTGAATCAAAGACCATGTGTTCCCTCAGCACAGTATTTCTGAGAACCAGAAATACTTAGAGATGGATGGGCACAAAAATGCAGACTAAATTAAAAACGACTGTGAAAGTGAATGTCGCAGGGTGGTCTTGAAGATATAGATGTGTTCAGAAAACAAAAACTGGTGTAGCCAGGCATGATGGCTGGTGCCTATAGACCCAGCTACTTGATCGGCTAAGGTGGGAGGATTACTTGACCCCAGGAGTTTTGGATTCAGCCTGTGCAACATAGCAAGACCCCATCTTTTTTTAAAAAAAGCTGACATTAATAAAGCGTTATATTAGCAATAAAAAGTTGATGTTAATAAAGCATTATATTAGCAATAGAAGCGAGGATGCATATAAGACTTCTTCTTACTACACTGCTTTAAGAGGCCATGGAGGTACAGGACAAAGTTTTGTATGCCAGGACAAAAGCTGAGGCCTGCTATCTATAGCCTCCAAGACATATTAGGGACAATTGTGGTCTGGGTAAGGTTTGCTTTCCCAAAAGCTCACAGGTGGTCTCAGCAGCTCCAGGCCTTGTGCTTCTCTTGTTGCAACCTGCCTTCTAAATGCCTGGAACAGTGCTGGGCAGAAAAGCATCCAAGCACAGTTACTGATGGCTTCATTATAATTTTCTAGCAATGACATGCATCCAGTTTATAAAATATCTGCAAATGTGGTGATTCTTACCTTCCAAGTCTCATGATATCACAAACTGAATAGCAGTTTTGCCTCACATCCTTTTCCAAAGAGGTCGCCAATGTTGATGCATCCCTTTCTTGGTGAAGTTTGCATAAATGAGGGTGGGACTCGGGAGAATGTGTCAAGGAACTGGCCCAAGGTCTCTGTCTGTCTTGGACCCATTGTGCCTCTCTGATGGCCTTTTGGGAAGACTCTGGCCTGAGACCCAGGCCTTCCCCTGCATCTGGGGAGGCACTATCCCTCCAGCTGTCCTCTTGATCCAGGCTGGGGCTGGTACATGAGTCAGTACATGTTGCTCTGGTGAATTCTTTGTCAGCTGAGAGTTCAGGTGTCTATTAAAAGAAATGCTACTGATTACTGGCTCCATGCTGCTCATTGTTTTTTTTTAAAAAATAGAAAGCTTTTTTCTCCCATATGATTGTAGATCAGAGCAGTTACAAGGTAGGCCTTGAGTTCTGTCCATTACCATAGCATCCCAGCTCCTCCACATGCTCCCACCGGACCCTGGGCAACACACTCAGGCACTTAGCCTGGGGGTCTTTGGAAGCTCTCAATAAATGTGAGCCTTATTTTTTAATGCAAATATTTGCAAAATTTAGACAAAGATAAAAATGAAAGATAAATATGCAAAACAATGACTCTATTCCACTTCCTGATAAGAAATGTTTTCTTTTAAGTGTCTTCATCTTCATGGGTCATGGCGGGCTTATCCCCCATCTCCCGTCCCATCATGATGAGGTTCTTTCCTGGGTCTCCCCCTCACTTCCCCAGTCGTGACTTGCTTCGTCTCATCTCCTCACAACCTTGTCAGCCTTTAGGTTCTGATTTTGATGATGTGCTATGTCTTGCTGCCACTGCTCAACCTTCTACAAAAAAAACAATCTGTGTTTCAATAGAAAACTCTTTTTATCTACAGCAGAACCTGCTGGGTTCTCTGATTCTAGCTGTCTCCACTGTCTTTGAGCTATTATACAATTCTATAAATAAATAGGTCCTTTGAAATCTCTTTTGAGCCAGTTTTAACATCTGCCTGGTCCCCTCACTGAATGAGTTAAATAAAATCTTTAACGTGTTCATTTTTATATCTGTACGAGAATCATGATTTTACCTTTTCCTGAAAATTGTCTTCTAGCACTTCCATGCCGTGATCTCTATCCCTGATGTAACAGAGCCCACGACTGGGCTCCCAGCCATGCCCTCACCCGCAAAGAGGAACCACCCCAATGAGTGGTCTCCCCACCTTTCTGATTGTACATCTTTAGCAATGAGAGTGACACACCCCCAAATGTGCAAAGTTATTTAATTATAAATCATAAACGCTTACTACTCTTCTGATAGACTGTGGACATTCATAAAGGATACACTAAAAATCAAAATTTTAAATGGATGATGTAAAACAGAAAGAATATATTTTAATCACATTTTCACACTCTTTAGAGAGACCTCCAAAATCCTGTCCTTCCAGCTCACTGTCCCTGGACATGCTCTCCAGTGATCCTTCCCCGCTCTAAGACTTCCAGTCTATGGAGCTGCTGCTTTTCATCATCACCCCACCTCCCTTTCCCCTATCACACGTGTCCTGGTGTGCCTCTTATTCTGCTTAAATTCCATGGCTGTGCCCCTAAATGCTCCTTACAGGCAAGGAAGACCTGAGCTCCCACCTCCTTGCCCCTCTCTTCCTTTATCACATGTTACTTGCAGATTCTGGGTTTCTGTTTTAATTCCTACTAAACCTATGTGAACCTCACCTGCTTCTGAGCCTCTGACTAGATTAGCTTCAACTGTATGACTACAAATGCCAAATGGGCAGTCAAGGCTTCCAGATAATCTTTCTCTGTGTCCTTAATCAATTCAGTTTTCTACCTCTGCTCTCTGAATTATTTCTCATCTTGTGTCTCTCCTCAAGTTTCCAACAACTCCACCCTGACCTTGCCTCTGCTCTCACGGTGAGAACGGACATGTTCAGATGAGAACTCTTCATATTCCCACAGCAAATTCCACTGAGCAGCCTGCACCCCTACCCCAGCTTTACCTTCCACCTCTCGCCACCCATTTCTGTGCTCTGCTTCATGGCAGCCTCTTAGATGAGTGTCTCTTCTCACTTTCTATGTCTCCCCCCCTCTTCTTGCACCCACTTGCACAAGCCTTCTATCCTTACCACCCAATAGAAAAGGCCCACGCCAGGGCCCCCAGTGACCTCTATCTTTCTAAAGCTGAAGAACAATTATCTGTCCTCTCACCTTCTCTCTCAACAACGTTCAGCAAAGTGGGTCCGTCCCTCCTTCTGGAGAGCTTCCTTGCTGGTTTGCCCTACTTACATGGAGTTGACCGTGAGCCCCACCCTTGCTGGGTTTTTCCACCAATTCCCAGGCCCCATCTTAATCTCATATGCTGTCCCATCTCTGTACCAAGTCTCTCAATGTTGGTGTGCTCTGTGCTGACTTCTTAGCCCTCTTCTTGACCATATCTGCACTTTTTCGCAAGGTGATCTCAACCATTTCATGGCTTTACACGATCTCTATATGCTGACAACTCCCAAATTCACTTTTCCCAGCCCTGACCTCTGCCTATTCTCCACAACTGCCTAATAGACATCTTCACTGGATAGTCTATAAACATCTGAGTTTTACATGATATCAGGAACTATCGTTTCTCCTCCATGCACCCCAAATGACCTTCCCCAGCCCCTGTAAGCAGTCTGTCTCTTGGTAACCAGTACTAAGAGAGATGAAGTGGAAAATAGGATCTATGATTACCCTCCTAAAGCATGAAATAGGCACGTGTGACCTAGTGCAGAGAAGAGAGGCAGTGGAAGCAGGAAAATTGGGATTTTTACCTTCTTACCCATCCTTCACCCTCCGTGGTGGTACCACCATTCCCCTGAGGCTTCCTCACGCCAAAGCTTGATTGGTCTCTTTCCTCATACCCATGCCTAATCACAAAGTCGTCTCCTGGACTCCACCTCCCAGATGTATCTCAAATTGCTTCTTAACAACTCTTCTGATACGGCCTGAGTCCAAGCCACATCATATTTGACCTGAATGACTGCTGCTTGACCTCCTCCAGTCTCTGTCCACCAGCAACCCGACTGACCCTCTGAAGAACAGAGGAGGGCATTTCCTGCTTAACCCTGCATGCCAGCCCAGTGGCTTCCCACTGCATGCAGGATGGTGGCATCATGCTCCTCTGATCTCTAAGGCCCTCCAGGGTCAGTCCCTGCTGCCTCCACAACTTCTTCTCCTTCTGCTTCATTAACGACGGCCCAGGCACACCTGTTGTCTTTTTGTCCCTCAAATATCCAAGTGGATTCCCATAGCAGGGCCTTTATTCATGCCGTTTCTTCTGCCTAAAATACCCTTACCCCAGATGTGGGCATGGCTGCCTCCTCCTCAGAGCTGCTTGACCTGGTGGACTAAATGCTTACTCCCCCAGAGCTGCTGCCTCTTGCTCTGCAATCTGACCACTGGAGCCACCCAGACAAATCATAATCCTTCTCCTACTTGGCCTTCAGATATGAGGAGGGAAAGCTCACCCACCACACCTCACCCGCACCCTTCCTGCTAGATCTCTGTGGGCTCTTCCGGGAGGGGCTATTCTCCAGAATGGAAAGACTGCTTTTTCCCTGGGATTTCCTAGGTATTTCAACAAAACACAGGGTCCCAGCACCTTGGCCTGAATGTGTGTGAAATTTGGCCCTCTCTCACCTGGTTCAGTTTCTTAACACAATTGCTGTCATCTACCTTCTTTTCCAAACCAGCAACTTTCAGATATCTTTCCCATGGCTCTTCTCTCCCTAGTAGGCTATGTCAAATGATGTCTTGGAGTCTAAGCATCAACAGGATCTGGGTCATCAAGTCCTTTATGTTGTCCCTAGTGATGGTGTCACCCTCAGTCACATTAAGTGATCAATTTTATCCACATCCTAGAGATGCGGAATCATGAGGCCTAGAGAGGATAGGGAACTGCCCCAGGCCCACACAGCACAGCAGGTACAGGTGATCTAGGTACCTGCCAGATCCCCTCCAGGACTGAGACTCTCACCCCACCACCTCATCTCCCCTCCCTTGGGGCAGCCCACACCCCAGAGCTAGTTAAGACAATATGTAAAGGCACAGGTTCTCTTGCCCCGATTCAGGGCAACTTCAGGAGGCCATCTCTGCTCCAGGGCTCTTTCCAGGATCAGCTGAGGCTCTGGTTATACCTGCATATTGATCTCTCCTTCTGCCCCGCCCCACTTCGGTCATGCTCACAGGGGATGCTCTCAAGTTCAGGCCCCATAAAACCTCCTGTATTCACCTCTCTGCTGCAAAATCTGTTTCCTAGGGACTCCAAAGAAGGCATGGCAATGAGTAATTGTATCTGTCAACTTGGCTAGGCCATGGTACCCAGATAAGCAGTCACACACCATCTAGACGTCACTGTGAAGGTATTTTTTTTTTAGATGTGATTTGACATTTAAATTAGCAAACTTTGAGTAAAACAGATTGTCTTTCATAATGGTGTGGCCTCATGCTGTCAGCTGAAGGCCTTAAGAGTAAAGACTGACCTCCTCCGAGGAGGAGGGAGTCCTGCTTCCAGATCACCTTTGGACTTCATTTTCTCTATTAATTCTTCCCTGGGTCTCCAACCTCCTGGCCTGCCCTATAGAATTTGGACTGGCCAGCCCTCATAATCACATGAGCCAAATCCTTATAAGAAATCTCTTTCTCTTTCTCAGTCTCTTCATATATAAGCACACACACTCACATACACTCATTCTAGCTGTTCTATTTCTCTGGGAACCTGACTAATACAGACGTCAAGGTAAAACTCCCGATTTTCCTGATTCCAATGCCTTTCTTCTTTGCCCTAGACCACACATGCCTATTTCATGCTTAGGAGGGTAATCATATATCCTATTTTCCACTTCATCTCCCAGAATGGAAATTCTTATTGGAAATTCCCTTGGTCTGCTTCTTGTCTACTCTCCTTTCTCCCAGGCCCGCCTCTCTGATTCCTGGGCTTCCAGAGAGCCTGGCCCTAAAAGTTTCACAGCCAAACTCTAAACATGTAAACATCTACAGGAAGACCCAAATGTTGGGAGGGGCAGAATGAGGGAGAGGAAGGAGACCTACTGAAGTTTGGGAGCCAGGTATTTTCCTGCTCCTGTGAAAGGAGGTGGCACTGAGCCTACCTATAACCCTCTTAGGACCCTAGAGTCAGGAAAGGGGGGCTCAACCAGAGCCAGGTAAGAGAGAATAGAAGACACGGCAGCCTACCTGCCATTCCTGCTCCATCTCAGGCAGCACACCTGGAGGGGGTCGGCAAAGGAGGAGCGTGACTTCCCCGTGGGCCCCTCTCAGTAAATGCAGCACCTCCTACGAGAAACCAAGACCCACTGTTAGATCTGGGCCTGCACTACTGGGGGTGCAGCGATGTTCTCCCCACTGTGTCCCAGGCGCTGGCTTCTTCTGCACCTTGATCCATTTCTCACTCCAGAGAACTCCGGAGAACACCGCTGTGGGCCTAACTTTTCAAAGTACAAGGAACCAAGGTCAGTGGCCTGCAGCTTCCACAATGATGATGGAAGATGCTGGGCTGTGTATCACCTTTGTGCAGCCTGGGTTCTGGGGAATCTCTCACCTGTAATACTGCAGTAACCTCTCTGCTCCCTGCCTTCACCAGTGTAACCCACCTCCCTCCCTCCACAGTGCTTAAGGATAGTTTTCCACAATGCAGATATAACTGAGTCCTTCCCCTGCTGCACACTCTGGCTGACTTGCTTTCCCCTCAATGCAAGCTCCGAGGCATAGGACACAGATCCCATTTCTGCCTGCCACTGTCTCTCACCTCAGCTCCCCCCTCTCCCACCTACTCCCCTCTGCACCCGCATCCCAAGCCCCCACCATGCTGAACATGTTGCTCTAAGCCACCCTCTCAATGTCCAGGGTTCAAGTTTGCCTTGATAGCTCCTATTTCCTATTTAGACCAGGATTTCTCAAACTCTTGGCATTGTTGACCTTTCAGGCTGGAAAATTCCTTGTTGGAATGCCTGTCCTGTGGATCGTAGGGTGTTTAGCAGCATCTCTGGTCTCTACTCACTAGATTCCAGGAGCACTCGTCAGTTGCGACAATCACAAATGTCTCTGGACTTAATCAAATGTCCCCTGAGAGGGAAACGATCCCCCGCTTGAGAACTACTGACCCAGACACTCCCCGGTTCTCGACTTCCAAGGGGTGTGCTTCTTTCCTGGCTCACTGGTGTGAGCACCACAGCATGGGCTTTCATCTCACTGGATGCATATCTCCTGCTATCACTGGTGTTTTCTGTCCCTGAGCTCTGAGACTGCATGAGCTATCCTCCTCTCTGTCTTCAGTCTTTCACAGAGTTGCCAGCCCAGCAGTGGTTCTCAGAGAAGGTTCTTGGATCAGGAGATGGATGGATGAAGGCATGCCCTCCAACTCAAGCGTGTGCTGTTCTAGAAACCTCTCCCCTGCCCTGCCCAGAGCCACTGTCCCCCTTTGTCCATCTTGCTTTGTGTTTCTGGAGCTGACCTATGAGGGCTGCATGAAGCTTCCTGTTGGGCTCAGCTAGGGAAACATGGTAGGAGACTAGAGACAGGGAGGTGCAGAGGTCATTGCTGCTTCCAGGATTCCTCCCTTCAGGTTGCCATGGGATGACTACAACCTCAGCCAAAGCGAGAGCTTATGCCAGTAAGTGCCCTCCACTGGCTCTCCATTCCTGGGGTGGGAGAACTGCTCTTTCTCATCCCCTTTGCCCTCAGGGTAGGGTAACTGCATTCTACTCTGCCCAGCCCGGGTCCACAACATGCTCCCTTGAGCTTCATAACAACCTGCCCACACCTTTATTAAATGTTCCTCAAATGACTCAATTTTCTTCCAGGACTCTGTCTAATATATACAATATTTCATCACTCTCTCTTTTTCTTAAATTACATATTTGATCATAGGCAGGACAATCAGTGTAATAATGTATCAAAAGCTGTAAATTTAGTAGAGAAAAGGGAAGGAGACCAGAAAGGGACCCACTCTAGGCCCCTCCAGCCCCACGCCCACCTCCCAGGATGTGTGTGAAGAGGCGCCAGCTCGCACAAAGGCCAGGGCTTTATCTTCAGCTTCACTCATGACCCCAGTGGGAAGCAAGGCTGACTCAAGGGCAGATGTTTAAAAACAGAGATTTTAAATTAAATGTGAGAGAATACCACTAATTACTCTTTATGTGATTAAAATCCAGGCTGCTGGTGTGATTTTCGAGAGCCCAGAGTTTTCCCTACAGTGGCAGGCCAGCAAGAGGCACAGCTGGGGCCAGCCTGCACACAGAGCTGCACTGCCCATGCCCCCCAGCACCTGGAAGATGAGGCCTTCCGTGGACCTTCCATTCACGGCCAGGATAATGTCACCAGCTGCGATAGCCCCATTCTCCTCAGCTGGCTGCCCTGGAAATAGCCTCTTGATCCTCACAAGATCACTCTTGAGGTGGCTGCAGCTCTCTTCTCCAGGGGCACAAAACTGAATCCCAAACCGTTGGCATTCTTTTTTAGTTTGACTTCAAACTTAAGACCTGTAGTTTGGGATGTTGATAAAAACAAATTCTTCGGTAGATTACAAGTGAAATTGACCAGTCTTAAAATGCAAATTATCAAGTAGATGGATTATTTCTTTTACATTAAAATAATTATTTTGCTAATTTTTATGACAGAGTACTTTATGTATGTTATAGGTTAGTGCTGTCCAGTAAAATATAATGTGAGTTATAAATACAAACCACAAATGCCATTTTGAAGTTTTCAAATAGCTACATTAAAACAAAACAGCAAATGAAATTAAATAAATAAATAAAACAGTTTAAAAAGTAAAAGGAAACAGGTTAAATACACTATAATCTTATTTAACCCCATATATCTAAAATATGACTACTTCAACATGTCATCAATATGAAAAAATTATTAATGAGATATTTTTTATTCTTACAAACTAAGCCTTCAAAATCCAATACATATTTTATCCATTTAGACTGGTCGCATTTCAAGTCCTCAATAGCCACATGTGGCAAGTGGCTACCACACTGAAGAGCACAATTACAGAGAGCTCAACTATCTTTATACATAAAGACACAGTTGATAGGCATACACAACACGCTCTTGGCATTTAGTTAAAACTTGTATCACATATAATCCTATCACTCCTTTAGAACCCTAGTCATTTTGTAGCATGCTTGAAACTAAATTTTGCATAATTAGACCATGGAGAAAATTATGGCCAACTCTATGGACAATGCTTTAGCTGCCATTTTGTTTACCCACGTAGACTGACCATAAGACAAAACAGTTGCCGCTGGGCACCAAGGATGAACACACCTGGCCACATACGTGGTGTGTCCACCAAAGAGGCCTCTGGGCTGCCTCTCCGATGCCAGCAACCCAGCTGGCATCAATGCACAGAGGGACAGAGCACAGACTTGCAAACTTTCACCCGGGCAAGAGTGGAAGCCTGTGAAGCAGTTACGTGAAGGTGTGTCGCATGACCAGTTCTACCATCGCCATAAGGCCTCCTCCGCTCATTGGAGTCGGCTTCTCAAAGGCCCCGTAGGAGTGAGCAAAGGGGTAAAGACAGAGACTTCATTTAAACAGAAGTGTTCCCCCTTTGCCCCACCCCAACCCTATGGCTGCTTTGTATTCAAACTGCTTTGCATCTTCTGCAGCAAAACCAGAAAATCTCTATGAAGGAACTAAAATATGGCTAAGGTCCACCTCATTCTTACTGAGGAAATAAATGTGTTCCTGGCAAATACCAAAATCACAAGGGAAGTGCAGAGGGGCAACCTATCGGAAAACGTGCAGTTACATCCCTCTAAACTGATTGTGCATTTGTTTTTTTAAATGATGATAATAACAAGGCTAGATGCCTGAACTCTCCTCTCCCAACCTGCCTAGTCATTCCTCAGATAACCTTGTTATAAATGACTAGGCTGGACCGTGAAGCCAAATATATCTGAAAATGTATGACCCTTTCTTCCTAAATACTCACACAAACATTAACATTCTGGCAGCTGATCAGAGAACTGGGGAAAGCTAGCGGCAAAACGATGCCTAGAGATCATTTTGGGAAAATGTATTTGTTTCCAGAAACCTATTCCATGAGATGGGCTTCCATGAGATAGCCAATCTCAGCATGATCCCCATGGCTCGCTTTCCTTTCAGAACCCAGAGGAAGCCTTTCTGCCTTTCCCTTTTGACCCGACAATTCAAAAGCAGCACATAATAACATGACAATAGTAACACTCAATTCTCTCTCCTCTCACCATCTGTCACCGAGACACAGCTCGAAGGTCTGCCAGGCAAGGCTGTTACCAAGGAAACAGCCGTGTGTTCATCTCCCATGCTGTCATTAGCAGAAAGACACTGCTGTATAGTCCTGGGGCCTCTTCTCTCTAAGACCAGTCTTGCAACCTAGAAGGAAGGGTGGACAAACTCAGGTTACACTTCATATGGCAACCAGGAGGCACTCCCTTGACTCTGCAAATGCTTCTTAATTATTGGATGTTTCCTACAAGCAGCCTCATTGGAATCTCTCTACTAGCCTATGCATTGAGATCTAGACCCAGATTTCTCGGTCCTTATTAGACAAGTGCACCTGGAAGCACACAAGTACCTGCACTTCACATACACAGTGCCACACTCATCTTCCTCCCTCACTCACCCTCCCTTCCCCTCCTCCTTCTTCCTAAAGCTCTCCTCCCCCTCGTGTTGGTTCCCTCAGAACAGGGAACACCCCCCTCCATTAACCTGCCAGGGGCCACACTTGGAGTGGTCCAGCTCTCCCTGATCAGGTTTCTAAGACGTGAACATTCCCCATCAGGAACAACTCCCCAGTACCCGCTCCGCCCCCACCACCACCACTACACCCTCTCTCACTGCCAGTGTCCCTCTGGGCCACGGCAAGTTCCAGTTACCTTGACTCACTGGACCCTGCCTGCACCCCTGCCAATAAATTATGGCTCTGTTCTCAAGATACGTCAACCAAAGTCACTAATATAAGCAAATGCCACCAGACACCAGAAGGCTTTGGGAAAAAAAGCAAAAAGTGGCCAGAACACTGCCCCACGGCTTGCTGGAAGGTCTCTCGGGAATCCTTCCTGTCTCTGTTGACTCTTTAGTTGCCAAGAGAGGATGATGCCAGCTCTGTGGCTCAGAACACTAGGGTAGTTAGAGGCTCCTACCCTCAGGCAGAGGACTTGGCACAGTAGGGTAACACTGAGTTACCGTGGGGCAGGGAATAAAGGGGACACAAATGATGAATGGCTCTGCTCTTGGCATCCTGAATTCCTACCTCATCATGAGGAAAAGAATCCCAGGGTACTCTGACCCAGGCCCTGGTGGGTACAACACAGGGTGAGGGGGAAATGGCACGAACGGGGAGCAGAGTGGGGTCATCCTATCAAAGGTAGGGAGGTAAGAAGGCCCAAGAGCCCATGGACACAGGGCTAGCAGGGCTGGGGCAGACAGAGCCAGGCTGGAGCAGTCACTTCACTCCATCTTCTCTGTTCCACTGTGTGATTCTCAGAATCCGGGCAAGCCACCAGTAAGTTTCTAAGTCTGTCTACGGGGGTGAGTTTTTTTTACTTGGAAACATCTGTCTGCTACCTTCTGGCTTTCACATCCCTGTAGAAAAGTGAGGGTAAGCAGAAGAAACAGAAGAGAAAAAAACTAACAAAGAAAAAGTCTTGTTTCCTGCCTGCCTCTCCCCACCCAGAGGCAATTTCAGCTTCTGATGTTGTCCAGGAAAGCTTTAGAAGGAAGGGAAGCTGGTCAGTAATGGTCCACTCACCTGCCCAGGCCCCTTCAGGCACTGCACAGCCTGCTTGTGGGTAAGGCCGCATAGACTCACTCCATCCACCTGCAGGAGCCGGTCACCTGGGAAAGGGATGGATGTGACGTCATGACCTGGCGCCTGGGGCTGCAGAAAGTCCCCTTCCGTGAGGCCACTGTCTGGCGCCCCTCCATGCAGCTTGGAGAAGTGGGACAGGAAGCAGAGGTGCCAGGCATCCCCCCTGGAGTCAGCAGGAATCCTGCCTCTCTGAGCAGCCTCGCTCCCTCCTTCTCAGGCACATCACAGATCAGGGATATAAAAGCCTTTCTATTATTGGCTCACAGAATGGTTGAGCCAGCTCTGTTCAACCTTATCCTTCCTCCTGTTTTCCTGTGAAACCATTTTTGAAAGTATTTTCAAGTCACTTTGATATTTATATCTCCAGGATGTATTTTTTTTTATTTCAAAAAAGGTCAGGGGAGACATGGTTGATGCTGGGGACACCAGAATTCCAGAAGAGATGGAGACAAGTAAGATCCTAGGTTCTTTTAGCTCAATTCTGGCAGTTTTGGAGACCAATAAAAATCATCCCCTTCCATCAGGGCAGTGGGAGCTGAGCAAGGGCAGAGAGAAGGCTCAGGTGTCCTCCCGAGATGTGAGAGTAGGGTTACCGAGGCCCACTTGTCCTCCAAGGGAAGCAGTGTGTTCTCCTATGAAGGCCAAACAGCAATACAAGTCTTTTAAGGCTTCTACTATTTTTCTATCACCTATGCTTCCCAGTGTGCCGCTGCAGACCCTCCAACCTATCAAATGGGCGGGGCAAGTTCTATCACCCCCTTTTCAGGTGAGGAAAGCATGACCTGGAGAGGCAATCATTTGCATGAGTTTTCAGAAAGGGAGCAGGGCAAGGCCTGGAGGCTGCCCCTCCCCAGTCCAGGGCTCTTTTCACCACAGAGCTCAGAGCTCCCAATGCGACCCCATCTCTCACCCTGCAGGATCTGTCCTTCCTTGGCAGCTGGTCCTCCAGGTACAATGGATTTCACATATATACCACCATAGGGCACACTGGTGTTAATGCCACCCTGCAAAACACAATGAAAAACTCACCACCCATCTGTCCTCCTCCCAGAAGCCTCCCCAACCTCCCCAACTAAGGGAGTCCCCACCTGCCCACCACTCTATCCCATGACCTCACCTCCAACTGGCACTGTCTTCTGTATTCATTTGTTTGTTTAGATTGTATTCTCCACTGAGCAATAAGATTAAGTGTTCATAAGCTTAACAGTAGAAGCTATGTGAGAGATCTGGGCATGTCCCCAGCCCAAGCACTGGTACATGCCAGGTACTCAGCAACTGGTCACATGGGATGCACCACTATCTCTCTATAGGTAGCGACCAACGTAGATGGATATGGCTCTGGGCCTGAAGGCTTGTGCCTGGCACGTCTTGCGTGCTTTGATGGGCCAAAGGATATGTGCATTTTTCATTATAATAGATGTTGCCAGATTGCATTCCTATGTGAATATGGACATACTCACTCACATTTCTACCAGCTTTGTATGACAGTACCATTTTTCTGCATTCCACCAGTTATATTTGGCCAAGCTGGTGGATATAAAGTTTAAAATTTCATTTTAATTTAATTTGTATTCCTGTGGCTTTTCATGAGTTTGGGTGTTTTTCATGTGTTTAATGGCCATTTGGGTTTGAGTGAGACATTTCAGAAATTATTTTTGAAATTAAATATCTGCAAAGAAAATCCAAGTTTTTGCCAGCCAAAGGAAACCACCAACCTCTTCTCAGCAAATATATACTTGTGAATAACCCAAAACTTAGTGAGCTTTCTGGATGAGAAATAGCTATATTTGGTGTCTGATAGGGCTGTTACCCCAAGCCAAGAATAAATTGACCATATTTGGTATCAGTCTGTTCACGACACATGGATTCATGAGCCTTACTGCTTGGTTTCTTACCTGGTCCCTTAAAATCATCTACTGATGACAAGTTCCATTGCAAGCTTAGGGTCGAACAAAACATATATCCTTGCTCTGGGTGTATAGCATCATCACAGGGGAAAGCAAAGGATGCCCTCCAACCACATGTGTCTTGAATTTCCTCTGGAAATTTTACTCAGCCATAGCATTTCCTTACTTTGATGGGAGGTGCCATTTTATTTCTCATCAACAATTAAATCCAACAGTGACATTTCTGAAATCTAGACCCATTCCAGGGTCTCAAGGGAATGGATCACTTTCAATGCTCAGTAATAAAAGCAACACCTTCCAACCTCCGACTGGATTTTCACCAGCTTTGTGTGTGCCATTCCCCAACTTCTTGGGTAATCACAGTTACACAGGTGATCTCCCTCCACAAGGGTCTACCAGGTAGAACTCAGAAACCAAATGCAAAGTGCCAGTCCTGGCCCTGGGAGGTCTGAGCAAAAGACTCTACACTGATTCTGTGCTGGATGACAGTGGACTGCCCCACCCATTCTTAGCCAGATGATAGTGGACTGCCCCTCTCCCCTTTAGCTTGTGTCCCTGAAGCCCACTCTGCTTCCCCTCTCTCTGCAGTCCAGCTTGACCTCAGAGGCAGGACACATCGCCCAACTCTGCCCACACTGCATCCCCATGTGGTTGGAGTTCCCTAGTGCATGCCCTGCTCAGCCTGAGGCTACCCACTCTTTGTTTGTCTCTGAACTCATCCCCCCAATGCAGGCCTCCACTGACTTTCTTTATTCACCCCTTGCACTTGTGCACACTTTGCTGGGCACACTGTCAGAGGTTGCCATTTGAGTGGAATGTCCACCCAGGCTCTGGAGGGACATCTTATTAACTGCTTTTCAAGCTGTCCTAAAAACTCTTACAGTCACGCTGAATCCAAGTGTCCCATCTTCTTTAACCAGTTCCACGAAGTAGATTTCACCAGCACTGATTTCTGGAGGTGACAGAGGACAAGAACCAGGACCCTGCCATAAACAAACAAAAATAAAGAAGAGATGAAGGCAGACGGCACCTCTTAGCTCTCACTTGCTCTCAGGAATAGGCAGCATTGCACCTCAGAAAGAGCATGGGCTTTGGACTGGACCAGCAAGGAATTCATTTCCAACTTTATCAGGCCTTCTCCATGTGACCTCACACAAGGCAAGAGGAAGATGAGGGAGTGCTGGGCTGGGCTGACGCCATTTCTAGGCAGAGAAGGCTTGGGTTACTGTTCATGTTCCGCTGTCCCTATGCCTAGAAGGTAGGATCTTTTGCTGTCTGCTCCCTTTACTTATCGCTTTCTAATCCCCATGCATGTCAGAAAATTCTAGCAACACACAGGAAGATAAACAAGCCGGAGGAAGCTGAACAACGAAGCCTCGATTCTTTCAGAGACCTTCCGCACCCCATGGATGGCAAGGCGTTTTGTCTAAATTTTAAAATTCAAGGAGCAAAACAACTGCTGAGGGTGAGACCTGAAGTAAGAATGTAAACTCCACCATGCCGCACAGGGTCATCTGGCCACAAAGCTGGCCATGTGACCCAGAAGAGCCTGCACTATCTGGGTTGGGTCCTACAACCTGCACCATGGTCAGCATGGCCTTAGAGCTCCCTTGCTCCCCCTCAACTGTTCCCAACCCCAGGAACCAACTCGCAGGTTTGCACCAAAGAAGCCCCAGCCTGAAGGCCTCTCTGTCCTGCTTTCTGGCAGAGAGGACCTCGCAGAGGAAGGCCTGGGGTGAAGGTTACGGTTCTGGAGGCCAGTCCCTTGGATTCCAGTCTCAGCTCTGTCACCTGCTCCCTGAGAGAGCTTGGGTGTGCTGCTTTGCTCTCTGTGCCTCAGGTCTCCCACCTATAAAAGGGATTGATAATAAGAATGATCTCATTGGGTTACCATGGAGCTTCCATGAGCTAACACATAAAGTGCTCAGGACACCACCTGGCACACAGATAACCACTCAATTAATGGCAGCTACTATCATTGTCCTTCTGCCAACCTCCTGCAACCAATTCTTCATGGGATATGCTGTCCAGGTGAGCACCATGGCCAAATAGGATGGCACTGACATTCATGGTGCCCTATTACATGCCAGATCCTTGTGACAGGGGTCAAGACACACTACCCCAAAATAGGACACCTTGGCACATTGAAGGAATTGGAGAAACAGTGTGTGCAGGAAGGTTTCTCTGAACTTCCCCTGCCCTTCTCCTTTGAAGTAGGCCCTAAAACCTAGGAAAGGTTTTCCAACCTTCCCCTGAAGCACAGCATGAGACCCTCAAGTGAGAAAATCCTCCCTATAACCGGAAAAACAGAACATCTTATCTGGGAAGACACAGGGACTCGGAGAGGAATGTGAACAAGCAGGCCTCGCTGAGTTCCCCCCAGCTTACATACTCCTGCTTTTTGTCTTATCTCATTTCTCCACGACTCTCCATTCTTCATCAAGCCCACTATAAAACATACTCAGGGAGACCTGTTTCTTCAGGTCTTCATTTCCATATGAAGGCTCACATGTCACCTAAAACTTATAGTAAATACATGTGCATGCTTTTCTCTCATTAATCTGTCTTCTGTTACAGGGGCCTCAGCTGATGAAGCTAAGATGAGTAGAAGGAAGAGAAATGTTTCCTCCCCCGACACTGGGCACAGCACCTTAGTTTCCACGACTGAGGACAGGCATCATTACTTCTGTCATAAAAAGAGAAATGAGGTTGAAAGGGTGCAATAACCTGCCTGTTTCAATCAGCAAGTTGTCCCAACAAGAATGAGAAGGGCATACACTCAGCCTGAGTAAGAGAGAAGAGGTCATGGAAGACCTGTTTTCAAAGGTCTTGGCAGCCTTTGGAGAAACCATAAATAACAGCTCAGCACCTAGGGCTGGAGACACTGGGCGCTGTGACCACCCCTGAGCCTAAGGGGCGAGAGAAGGGAGTGGTTGATGGAACCTGATAGGAGCTGTGTTCTTTGTAGAGGGACACAGCCAATCTGTGTCAGCATAGGGAGAGAGTGGAATGAACGGTGTGCCGCTGAGACCCCAGCACTGACACCCTGCCCTCACTCATCCACCACTGCAGGCTCCTCTCAAGGCTTCTCCTGGGCAGAACAAAGCAGAACACAGAAGCTGACTCAGTCTATGAGCACCAGCTGTGCGGGACCCAGAGCGGAATGGAGACGCTGGGGCATGGATTTGGAGGGGCCTAAGGAGACAATGCCACCCGGAGTCCAAAGAGACGGCAAAGGACAGCAGAGCTGGGACTGGAGCACACAGCCCTCCATACACCTACGCCAGGTCCCATCTTCTTCCTCCATGGGATATGGTCAAGAGCAAAGCCACGGAGTTCCCAGCTTGAGGACCAATTTGAGGACAAGAATAGGAGGTGCCTGATTGCCCATTCCTTGCCATTGGCAGCAATCAACTTCCTCATGTTGCTATTACCATAACAGTTATAATTAATGACTAAGGACTCCATAGGCGCCCACACAGAGCCTGCACCCAGGCACTGCCCTAGGAACTCTGCCTTCTCCTGTACATTTTTCTCAACAACCATACCATGCAGGCGTTTGCTTCCATTTGCAGATGAGGAAGCTGTGGCTCAAAGGGTCTAAGTAACTTCCATCCACCTGACATGGCAAACAGACAGCAGGAAGGGCCTGGGGGCCAGGCTGCTGGGCTCCACAGCCTGTTCTTTTTCCTCCAGATCTAGAAAGTGAATCAAGGATGATTACCTTTAATGGCAGAAAGGAGAGCTGATGTCTCAACCTGGGCAGTAAGCTCTGCACCCCAGCCATGTCTAGTTCTTCAGTATTTCTGTCCTGGTCTTCTGTGTGTGACAACAAACTTCCCTGGTACCCAAAACTCAGGATGTCTGTAGAGGAGACTCCAGAATTGGCTGTGCTATTCTTTTCTTCATTTGGGGTATTTCTGCAAACACCTATAAAAACAGGCCAAGAAAAAGCCAACAGCTTAAAAAGGCTGGCTTCTAGGTGGCATCCCTATGTGGGCACAGAGTTTTCCTCCAATGACCAAGAGGTCTTTTATAGCTGCTTGGGAACAATGTGAATTTAGCTCCCCCCTGAAAGATGTTGCATTTAGATTAGAGAAAGGGAAGATTCTACATGTGATTTAGAAACCTAGATAGAGCTTAAGTGACCCAACTATAAATGCACAGGCTCAAAACAAGTTCATAAGGCCAGCTTTCCCTTATTAGGGAAAGGACATTTTATTCCCAGCCATTGTGGGAACCCCATTGTCTGGAATTCTAATGTGAGGTTGTAGTTTGAAAATAGCAGACCTCAAGTGCCACATCCCCTTTGAAATCTAGCACTAGACAAAGATGCCCTCTCTCTCCACTCTTATTCAATATAGTATTGGAAGTTTTAGCCAGAGCAATCAGGCAAGAAAAAGAAATAAAGGGTATTTGATTAGGAAAGAAGAAAGTCAAATTGTCTCTATTTGCAGACAACATGATTGCATATTTAGAAGACCCCATTGTCTCAGCCCAAACTCTCCCTAAGCTGATAAGCAACTTCAGCAAAGTCTCAGGATACAAAATCAATGTGCAGAAATCACAAGCATTCTGATACACCAATAACAGACAGAGAGCCAAATCAAGAGTGAACTCCCATTCACAATTGCTACAAGAAGAATAAAATACCTAGGAATACATATAACAAAGGAAGTAAAGGACCTCTTCAAGGAAAACTACAAACCACTGCTCAAGGAAATGAGAGAAGACACAAACAGATGGAAAAACATTCCATGCTCATGGTTAGGAAGAATCAATATTGTGGAAATGGCCATACTGCCCAAAGTAATTTATAGATTTAACACTATCCCCATCAAACTACCAATGACCTTCTTCACCGAACTGGGAAAAACTGCTTTAAACTTCATATGGAACCAAAAAAGAGCCCACATAGCCAAGACAATCCTAAGCAAAAAGAACAAAGCTGGCAGTATCACGCTGCCAGACTTCAAGCTATACTACAAGGCAACAGTAATCAAAACAGCACGGTACTGGTATCAAAAGAGAGACATAGACCAGTGGAACAGAAGAGAGGCCTCCAGAGCAACACAACACATCTACAACCATCTGATCTTTGACAAACCTGACAAAAACAAGCAATGGAGAAAGGATCCCCCTGTTTACTAAATGGTGTTGGGAAAATTCGCTAGCAATGTGCAGAAAGCAGAACCTGGACTCCTTCCTGACACCTTACACTAAAATTAACTCCAGATGGATTAAGGACTTAAGCATAAGACCTTATACCATAAAAATCATTCAGGATATAGGCATAGGCAAGGACTTCATGACTAAAACATCAAAAGCAATGGCGACAAAAGCCAAAATAGACAAATGGGATCTAATTAAACTTCAGAGCGTCTGTACAGCAAAAGAAACAATCATTAGAGTTAACTGGCAACCAAAAGAATGGGAAAAAATTTTTGCAATCTACCCATCTGACAAAGGGCTAATATCCAGAATCTATAAAGAACTGAAACAGATTTACAAGGAAAAAACAAACAAATCCATCCAAAAGTGGATGAAGGATATGAACAGACACTTTTCAAAAGAAGACATATAAGAAGCCAACAAACATATGAAAAAATGCTCATCATCACTGGTCATTAGAGAAATGCAAATCAAAACCACATTGAGATACCATCTCACGCCAGTTAGAATGGTGATCATTAAAGAATCAGGAGACAACAGATGCTGGAGAGGATATGGAGAAATAGGAACACTTTTACACTGTTGGTGGGAGTGTAAATTAGTTCAACCATTATGGAAGACAGTGTGGTGATTCCTCAAGGATCTAGAAATAGAAATTCCATTTGACCCAGCAATCCCATTACTGGGTATATAACCAAAGGACTATAAATCGTTCTATTATAAAGACACATGCACACGCATGTTTATTGCAGCACTGTTTACAATAGCAAAGACCTGGAACCAACCCAAATGCCCATCAATGATAGAATGGGCAAAGAAAAGGTGACACATATACACCATGGAATACTACGCAGCCATAAAAGATGAGTTTGTGTCCTTTGTAGGGACATGGATGAACCTGGAAACCATCATTCTCAGCAAACTGACAGAAGAACAGAAAATCAAACACCGCATGTTCTCACTCATAGGCGGGTGTTGAACAATGAGAACATTTAGACACAAATTCGGAAGCATCACACACTGAGGTCCATTCGGGGGAGCTATAGGAGGGGATAGTGGGAGGGGAGGGTGGGGGAGGGATGGATAACGTGGGGGAGAAATGTCAGGTATGGGTGATGGGGGGATGGTGGCAACAAACCACCTTACGATGTATGTACCTATGCAACAATCTTGCATGATCTGCACATGTACCCCAGAATCTAAAGTACAATAATAAAAAAAAAAACTTTACTCTTAGGTTGATCAGGAACATGCACATCAAGTAATGAGAGCATGTTTGCCGTGCAAATTCAGCTTTAAGAACAGGCCAGGTGTGGTGGCTCACACCTGTAATCCCAGCACCTTGGGAGACGGAAGTAGGTGGATCACCTGAGGTCAGGAGTTCGAGACCAGCCTGACCAACATGGAAAAACCGTGTCTCTACTAAAAATACAAAACTAGCTGGGCGTGGTGGTGCACACCTGTAATCCCAGCTACTCAGGAGGCTGAGTCAGGAGAATCACTTGAACCTGGGAGGTACCCTCTGCAGAGAGCCGAGATCATGCCACTGTACTCCAGCCTGGGTGACAGAGTGAGACTCCGTCTCAACAAGAAAAAAGGAAAACCAAATACCACACGTTCTCACTTATAAGTGGGAGCTAAATAATGAGAACCCATGGTCACAAAGAGGGGGAACCACAGACACCGGGGTCTACTTGAGGGAGGAGGGTGGGAAGAGGGAGAGGAGTGGGAAAAGCAACCATTGGGCACTATGCTGAGCACCTGGGTGATGAAATGGTCTGTACATCAACCCCTGTGACATGAGTTTGCCTGTAATTACAAACCTACATATGTACCCCTGAACCTCAAATAAAAATTTAACAGAGAACAGTTCCTGTCTCCTCCCCAGCTGATTCCTATACCTAAACCCAAACTATAAAAATCCCGGAGCAGCCACTTTCAACAAGGACTTTGGGTGTCAATAAAAGGTCCTCCCTGCCATGCAAGGAGAGTTGACAGGAAAAAAGAAGTGGCCGTATCCAGTTGTGTCTATCAAAGAATTAGAGTAGGTTACTCCCTTTCAGCAAGACATGGATGGCAACACCCATTCTGCCCCCGAAATTGCAAAGCTTATTGATTTGTACCACTACGCTGCTTCTCTGCAAACCAATACCATGAGGACAGCAATACAAAAGACGTACGTGGACTTCAAGGTCTAGTACCTCACAGTAGTCATGTACTCCTGACAACAGAGGAGGCTCTTCAGCTCCTGAGGGCAGTTAAAACATACCTTTTGACTGAGAAATTATTAACTCTATGTTGTCAGGGGAATTCTGGATCATTCTCACAGCCATGTTGAAAGTGAAGCCCTCCAGACTGATGTGATTCAGGGCTAGTATCTGCCCTCCTGGAAAAATAAAATATCTCAATCATCTTTCAGAGGAAATAAAAAAAGAGTGGTTTCTTAAAACAGTATCTCTCGTGATTTAAAAAGAAGATGTACCCGGTTTGATTGTTTTCGCTTTTTCTGCTGGTCCTCCAGGGATAATAGAAGATATAAAAATACCGGGGGTCAGCTTGGCCTGAATACTCTCCCTCATTAATGACAAAACCTGTAATCCAAGATGATAGTCCATGATAAGATGATAGTGATTTGCTGTTCGGAGAGGTTAGGCTATTTCCCTGATAACACACAGCTACCAAGTGGCATTAGCTGATAGTTACAGCCAGGTCTTCTGATCCTCAAAGAGAGGATCCTTTCTACTCTGCCATGATGCTTGGAGAAAAGCGGATTGTTCCCCATTAGTAAGCACAGCTAAAGCTGGGAACACAAACCACCAATATGCACTGGATTTTGCTCCAGTAGATAATGAGACATAGGAAAGAAATGACTTTTAATCAAGTATCTGTCTCCGTATCTTGTTTCTTATACAGTTTTAGGGTCTTAGAAGGTGGTCACTAGCAAGAGGTGAGAAAAATTGACTCTTCCTCTCCATCTCTGACTAAAGTTGTTACATGGTATTGGGGGAAATAATCTTTTTCTGCATCGTGCTCAGATGCACCCCAAAAATGTATCAGCCTAAAAGAAAAACTTTGAAACAAAAGTCTCATTGCTCTTTAGGGACACTTAAAGGGATTTAAAAAAAAAACAGAAGTGATTACTAGAAAAGACAAACTGGGAGAGGAGGGGTAGGAATGGGGCGTAGACAAGTTGAAAGAAAAAACAGCCCACACCTCCCCACTTTGCCCAGCGGTAGAGACTGGGCCTCACCTGCAGGGAGCCCTCTTACCAAAACCACGATGTGGGTCACGTTTCAGTGTCACACGCACGATTTCTCGGCCTGGTTCAGCTGTAAAGCTCTTCCTCCTATTATTCTGTGACCCTAGAGGTGGAATCAGAGCACCACATTATGCTTTCCCCCCAAATTATTTGGGAGCTAATACAAAAGGAGTGAACAGTATCTCACACACATGCACACGCACATTCACACATCCCTGAAAATGAAAGTAGTTCACATTTAATCTCCCAGCAGTGCTGGGAATGGACCCCTGAACACACACTCGCACGAGCCTCTCTGGAGTGTCACCCAGTGTTGCTTAAGTTCCAGCTTAAAGAGCAGGGGCAAGAAGAGGGTGGGCTATGGTACCTGTTTTCTGTATGACTTACTGTAGCTATTTTTTTCTGCATTAGTTTTGGAACAAGACAGAGGATGAGCAGAGATGTATTAAGACTTGCTGATAGTGAAAACAAAAATGAAAGCTAAAACAGAGCTCAGACAGCAAAGCCTTCCCATCCCAAGCCTCAAATAACCAGGGGTGACGAGGTGCCAGAAGCCCAGCTTGTGTGCCCTGGGATCTTCCCCTGGCTTGGATCATGCAGGAGCCCCAGACACCCTGAAGCTGTTCCTAGAGTGCTGGAGTCCTGGGGTGAGGCACTTCAGTGTGTGCCACAGTGTACTTGGGAAAATCCCCAACGGCGACCCACCACTGCAATCCTTCCCCATCCCTCCCTCCCCCAGGACCTTGGCGGAAATTGGCAGACAGTTGCTGATAAAGAGTTGCCTGGCAGTTTTCCCTGATTGATACAGTTTGGCTGTGTCCCCACCCAAATCTCAATTTGAATTGTATCTCGCAGAATTCCCACATATTGTGGGAGGGACCCAGGCGAAGGTAATTGAATCATGGGGCCAGTCTTTCTCATGCTATTCTCGTGATAATGAATAAGTCTCATGAGATCTGATAGGTTTATCCGGGGTTTCTGCTTTTGTTTCTTCCTCTTTTTTCTCTTGCTGCCATTATGTAAAAGGGCCTTTCACCTCCCATCACGATTCTGAGGCCTCCCCAGCCATGTGGAACTGTAAGTCCAATTAAACCTCTTTTTTCTTCCCAGTCTCAGATATGTCTTTATCAGCAGCATGAAAATGGACTAATATACTGATCCAATCCCCCAGGCTTAATGCTCATTGAGTGTCAGATCTCTCTGTCCTTACATTCAGTGGGGGAACTGGCCAAGAGGATGCATGACAGAAAAGCTGCCGTCTACTCTGTGTATGTTTTCTGGTGAATAGGTGAATACTGGGAGATGATGTGCTGGCCTGCATGAAGCAGCATATCTACAGTGAATGATGCCTTTTTCTGAACATGCCCTCCATAGCAGGTATTGTTCCTTCTGGACAAGAGTGCTGGAATTGCCTTCACAAGAGCTAACACATTTCAGATCCACATACCCAGCCAAAGCTAAATGTCTCTTCCCAACCATGTGTAGTTTTGAAAACAATTCAAAAAACAAAAAGATTGCAAACATTGTGTGGGAAGCAAAATGAAGTGGTGGTAAAAGACTCTAAGCAAGCTTCCTGCATAGGGATTCCCCTACCCCAGACCTGGCCGTGGCCTGGCCCATACCTCCATGCATGCTCTGAACAAGTGGCCCAGAGAGAGAGTCCCAGGGCATTGGCTTCTGAATCACACAGGCACTCTTCAGCTGCTCCCCCGCCAGTGCAGGGGCTGCGGGGGAAAAGACAATGAGGTTAGATAAGGTGGCTCAAGGAGGCATTTCTGAGTATGGATGGTACCCTGGGGGAGGGGCAGACTGGCCTTGTCCAGTCATCCAGCAGCTCCTCAGAGCTGATCTAGTTATCAGGAGGGCACTGGGAAGAATGGTTCTAGGATCTTTATGTCTCAGAGGGGACACTGAGGTCACTCAGCTTCATATGAGCTTCCTGCTATGTGCAGGATATGTAGCCCTGCAAAACCTCCATTTTTTCAACCATAAATAAGAATAATATTCCTATTTCTCAGGCTTCTAACGGAGACAAAATGAGATAGTAAGCATCAAACACCAGCACTCTCAGTGGATGCTGATGTTTCGTTGTTTGCTCCTGTTTTCAGCTGAAGGCCTTCAGCAGGGCCAGGCACCCTCCACACCCTACCTACCATGTGCTAGAGGGCTTCACAGGTCACTGACCTGCTTGATCATTGTACACGCTTGTGTTGGGTGCTGTCTGATCATACCACGCTGTGAATAAGAAGCATTCATGCAGGCATTCAACTGGCCCTGACAGAATGTGCCGCACTCTAGTAAATGAAGAATGTACTAGGGCCTAGCAGAATAATGAGTCAAGAGAGACATTGCCCCAGCCCCAGGGTCGCCTTGCACAGAGATAAGCGACATTCAGAGGTGAGCAAAGTCTAGAGTGAGAGGGAACAATTGATATAAAGCTGTGGGTCTCAGAGCCCCAGAAAAAGCCAGCTCTGGGCCTCTTGCATGGCCAAACATCTGAGCAGATTCAACTTCCCAGACTCACCCCACCCCCTCAGAGCCCCACAGCCATCCTACAGCTTTAAGCAACTGGACCATGGCAGGGGACGCTGGCATGGACAGTTTCCCATGAACCCTCCCCCTGTAGCCTTGGAGCTGTGACAGCAGGGGCTCTGCGGGGGAGCTTGGCACTGTGCAAAGAGGCTGCAGCCAGAAAGGGAAGAACAGAAGCAGTGGTGGGGGGAGAAGTCTAGCGGTGTGGCGAGGTACAGTACAGAGTAGCTTTAGAGGCTGGTGACAGATGAGGCCTCACTCTGACTTGGCTCCTGTTTGTGCTTGCCTTGCAGCACGATCGACCCACGTGACTGAGAACCCCAGGTGTCAGGCCTGGGCTCCAAGGCACTGAGCATAAAGGGTGGTCCCCGCCCTCTGGGAGTCCCCAGCCTGCTGTGGGATGCGGGCGGATGCTTTTCATGCCTCTTAGAGCCAATCAAGGTGCCCGGGGATCAAGGTGACTGGGGAGAGGCAGCGACAGGTTGCTCATGTGCTCAAAGGATGGCAAAATCCCCCACAGTCTGAGAGGAGCCGAGAGGAGCAATAAGGCTGAGGTGGCCTTTTGGTGGCCTTTAGGGAAAAGGAAGGGCTTTTCCGGGCCCAGATTTCTATGGCCTATGTAATCTGGGCCACACATGCAACCCTTTACTGCTTAAAAGGCAATCGCTTTAGTCACAAAAGGACAAAATGTGAATGATTCCACTCATCCGAGGAACCTCTTAGTGGTCAGTCACATTCATAGACCAGGAGTGCGGCAGTTGCCCAGGGCTGAGGTGGGTGGAATGGAAGTCATGTGGAATGGGTGCAGTGTCAGTTTGGGAAGACGGACCGAGCTCTGGGGATGGACTTTGATGATGGTAGCACAACATCGTGAATGAACTTCGTGCTACTGAACTGGACACTGACAGGTGGTTAGGATGGTAGATGATATATTATGTGTATTTTACCACAATTTAAAAACATTTTTGAATGCAAACTTTTAAAAAATCCATTTACTGAAAGTTTCCCCTGCCAGCTTCAGAGCTAAGGATGCACCAGGCACATTACTGTTCTCGAGAAGTTCCATGTTTAACAGCACAGACACAAGCATGTGGGTGTCAGGGTGGAGGGGACAGAGGGCACTGCCCTAACTGGAGCTAGGGACATAGAGGAGCCACATCTTTGCCTGAGGCAGTGGGGAAAGGTTTCAGAGAAGCAGTGATGTGAAGTCAGAGGCCAGCTTCCAAGGGTGGGAAGGCAGCCAGGAACTGTACCTCAGGGCAGACAGCCACTGGCACCTCTGTTCCAAGAGGTGCTGTGTAAACTACTACTCAGGGATGTCACTGGCAAGGGGGTCCTGCCTCCACATGTCAGTCTTCCCTCCTGTGTTCACATGCGCACGCTCAGGTCAGCAGCTTGACCCGCTCCTTCGCACACAGACCCCATGTGAGCCACCTCTCCAACAGCCTGTGAGCTCATGAGGTACGGGCAGCATCTGTCCTGCTCACTGCTGAATCCTCCACACCTGGCCCAGGGCTGCCACACAGTAGGTGCTCAATTTTTCTAGTAAGAAGGCTAGGGAGGCCCGTGTTCATGGTGTTCCTCCACTTCCTCTCACGGGGACTAGATCCTACTCATCAGTCAAGACCTTATGTCACACTCCCCACACAGCCCTCCCCGGTGTCCTTGTTTGGAAATGGCGGCACTGTTCATGGAGACTCACACTGTGTTTGAGACCAGCTTCAGGGCAGTCACCACAGACCCAGCCCACGTTCAGCTTCTATAACATGGTTTAACTCCCACGGCCACCCAGTAGGGAGGCATGACTATTACCACCACTGAACGAAGAGGAAACTGAGGCTCGAGGTGCTGAATAACTTCCTTGAGGTCATATAGCACTAGACAGTGGAGCAGGTACTGGTGAAGGACTTCCGTGATGCAGGGATTGATCCAGAACCCTGTCAGAAGGGGCCCTCGGCAGAGCGGCTTCTGCACCATGACAGAAACGCTAAACATCTCATCCGCATCGTCACAGCCCTTGGCTCACCACTGACTTCAAGTGCAGCTGTCGGGGGTGGTTCTACAGGAGCTCAGGCTCAGCTCATGCTGAGAGCATCCTAGCTCAGGTGTGGCCCTCTTTCTGCTCTAGAGATTCTTGTCTATCTTGGGAGTCATCTCCGCCACCCCTACTACTCCCACCTTATCCAAAAGCATGAAAGAGTCCATGCCTCCCATCCTTCAATCGAAGGGAAGTGGGAGCCGGTACATGGTGTTTGCCTCCTGTCCTGCAGTTCTAGGAGGCCTTCTGCATACTTCTGTGGAGCTGAGCCCTGGTTTCCCTCAACAGCTACCTGGTGACTCCCACCCCTGTGACCACTTTGCCTGCTTCCCCAACTCACTCTCCCACTCACTCCTTCCTGGCATCACCTCCACAAAAACATACCCACACCCAAACCATTATCTCAAGCTGTTCTTCTTGAGGATGAGAAGAATCTTCCAAGAACTCAAAAGCCTAGTAATTAGGTTTCTCTTTTCACCCAAGGGTTACGAGTAACTTCTGATGTGAGTTATTAAGGGTCATGAAAATTTGGCATTTGTAAACTAAGATTAGAGCTGTACTGGATTTTACAGAGGGTCTAATTCAGCTTTCTATAAAGGAGGCCAGCTACCATGCTACACTGAAAAGCCCCTACTGTGCATGACCACTGGCCAGTCCCCGGCAGGGCCACGGACCTCAGGAAGGATGCTTTGCAGGCAGCACATCCTCAAGATGGCCTTGAGCCAGTCATGGCTTCTTCAGCCTTTTAAATGATGAAGTGCTATAAGATGCCATTAGCTTGGGTGACAGATGAAAGAGATCCACAAGTTCCTGGACACTCCTACCTCAAGAAGTGGAGTCTATTTCTGCTCCCTTTGAATCTGTGCTGACCTGTGACTACTTTAACCAAGAGCATGGCAGAAGTGACACAACGCTAGCTTCGGGCCTAGACTCGCAGAGAACTGGCAGCTTCTTCTTGGGCTCTTGGAGCCCTCCTGCCATGCAGAACCTTGCTGAAGACCCCACATGGAGAGGGGTCGAGACTACCCACGGAGGGAGAGGGGCCTCCCTGAGCACTGCATCCCAACCATCCTCACCAAGGAAGCAGCCTGTGAGCAAAGTTGTCTTGGATCTCCTGGACTAGGTGAGCATCTGTTGGGCCCCCATCAACACCACATGAAGCAGAAGAATCCCCCAGCTAAGTCCTGCCTGAATTTCTCATCCAGCTCATTGTGAAATGGAATAACACAATGGTTGTTGTTTTAAGCCACTATGCTTTGGGGTCAGTTGTTACACAGCAATAGATGCTCAGAACAGTTTTGCTTCACCACTGTTGGTTTAGTTTGTGGTGTGCAGTGGTGCATATTTGGATCACCAGAACTGGGGGCAATAATTTTCTAAGCATTACTTTAAGATGATAGTTATGGATATAGATACAGGTATAGATGATATAGAGATACACATCGATTTTCAGTTCAAATGAATCATCCTTACCTACTTGCTGAAGTAGCTGGAAAACTCATTCCAAAAAATGGCTCCCTCACTGGTCATATGCTGCCTGGGAATCTGTGCTATTTCTATAAATTGCAGTGTAAATGTAATCCAAGTCCTAGCTATTTTTACATTTATGAATTGTTTTGTCATGCGAAGTTGCATTTATAAGCTCATTATTTTTACATACAAATTTAAATTATAAGCAACCCATCAGTAGGAAAGGTAGCATGGTGTAGAGGGTAGGAGTCCGACTCTAGGGCCAGCTGCATGTGTTCAGATCCTAACTCCATGTGTTCCTCTCTGTGATGTGATGAGAACAACAGAAATACTTAACAGAGCTATAAGACTTAAGTTAGTTTATGTGTACACACGCTCAGAACAGCACCTGGCTGACGATAAGGCCAAATGGGCTTATTGCAATTTATTCATTTGTCATCTCCAATTTCGTATTATCATCTAGTTCTTTCTTCATCAAAAGATGGGAGCATCGTAGAAGGAGGAACGAGATGTTTGCCCTAGAGTGTTTAACATAGACTTACCCCACAGCTGGCCTTCTGTAAATCTCTGTGGAATTGCTTGACAGTTACCCAATAAATATATACTTTTCTTAGACATCTAACATCCTTTAAACAATGTCTGCAGTACAGATCACTGCAGAGCCTCAAGCACATGGTGGTTTGGGCCCAGAGAACAAATGTGTCACACCCACCTGCGCCCAGTGCCTTCTGCCTCAACCTCCTTTCTGGTATCCACGTTGAAGTTATCCAGTGATGTACTCAGCAAGCCTCCTGCAGCATCCCGAAGCCTGGATGTGAACAACTCATTTTCTGAGCATGACAATCTCTGAATCCAAATGAGAGGTTTAGACTGGGCCTGGTGTGCAGGACTCGAATTGGCCGTTTGCACAAACTTGTCATGGTCTGAATTTGAGGAGAAAAAGATAAGACATACATACACACACACACACACACACACAAGAATGATGCTGGATCCACTGCTCTGGTGGTTGTAACATATCACTGGGCCCCCACTTTCCTCCTCCTTTCTTTTTCTGCTGCTATTTTGTCTCCTGCGATAATCCCTGGGAATGAAAGTTCTCCTCATTAGCACTTACTAATGAAAGAAACCTCAGAAACAGAAGAAGGAAGAGACAAGATGCTCTCTCTCCCCCTGAAGCTGACAGGACTCAGAGCCAAGGAGCCTGTTTAAATGGGTGCTAACCCTAGAGCATTTGCAGGCATGTCGGGCTCCCCACAGAGCTTCCTGTGAAATCAGCTGCCCCATCCCCTTCTGCTTTCTGCTTTTACAGATCTGTCTTCCCAAACATTCTAACAAATGTCCCTCCAAATCTCCTGGGATCCCAAGATTAGGCTCTGCTCTGTGGAGTATGACCTCTAATCTCTACAGAGCTTAGTTTGCCCTGGTAATCATATTTAGTGCGAGGTCCTATTTCCTGAAATATAACAGGAGACGTGTTGGGTCCCTCCAGCTTTGACACTTCCCTTTCTCCTTTCATGCAGAAACGTTTAATAAATAACTTTGATGAAGTCTTGAACTTAAGACCATAGATGTGAGTAATTCCCACTTCACTATTCATGTTGTTCATTTAAAAAAAAATGGGATTTAAAAAATAGAGCTTTCAAGTTAATGAGGCTTTACATAAAGCCAAGTTAGTATTTTAAGAAAGGAAAATGATGAGTACATTCTGACCATCTGCGCCTTGTTAAAACCAAGAAGGAAAGAATGGTCAGACACATGGTAGTGGTGTGGCTCCCGGTTCTGTGCGTGTGTATGGTGTGTGTGTGTGTGTGTGTGTATGCACATGTACTTCTAGGGCCTGGTGAAGTGTCTCCACTTCCAGGATATCCACGGGCATATATTTCTTCAAACAGACCTCCCTCTCGTTCCTGCAATGGTATCTGGTTCCTTGCCAGGGCTGTGCTCACTGAAAAAGCCAGCCTTTAAAAAAATACTTTGTGAGAATTTTCTGCATGCGTGAGGCATTATGGTACCATCACTCACATACAGTAGGCAAAAAGCAATGAAGGAATATAAATAAATTAAATGTGACCTGCAGCTTTTGCACAAATTGCAGATTATCTTACTCCAGAGCTTGGCCTTGTTCAGAAACAGCAGCAACAGCAGTAACGGCAACACCAACCACTAATATTTGCTGAATGCTTATTATGTGCCAGGTATGGCAGGAAACACATTATCTGCATTGTCTCATTTAATCCTCACAATAACCCTATGGGGTAGACATTATTAGACTCATTTATAGATCATGAAACTTGGGGCTAAGACAGTGTTAATAATTTGCTCATGGTCCCAAAGCTGGTAAGTGGTAGGGCAGACTCGTACGCAAATCTGCAGACTCCACAGTCCACACTGAAAAATGGTTATGCTGAGGACACAAAAACAATGACAGCAGCAGGAGAGATTGATCTGAGACACGCCCAGCCTTCTGTCCACCAGGGCCCAAAGGCACAGTGACCCCAGTTACGATGGATATTAATACCCATGGGGGGATATTCTAGGCAGAGTCAGTGGAGGCAGGGTCTCAGCTCAGAGAGGTTTAGTGGATTTGAAGCAAGACTGTACAGAGACTGTGATTACAGGAAGGAGCCATTCCTTAGAGGCAGAGGACTCACAGAAGTTAGCAGAGGAGAGAGAGCCCAAGGGCCTGTGAGGGGCTGGAGAGCACCTGGAGCCTGAGAACGAAGCTCAGTTAACAGGAGAGGGGCTGCTTAGTGAGGTCAGGAAATGAGACCCTGCATGTCAAGCACTCAGCATCGGAGACTCAGCCTGCAGCTGAGGGCTGGCGGGGCTGCTGGTGAGTGCCAGTGTCATCGCCAGACCTCAGCTTCATGAGGCTGACTGGGTGGACAAACAGTGGAGGGGGGGGATTTGTTGGAAGGTGGGAGAGAAAAAAGTAGACAGCCTTTCTAGAACAGAAGGAAGCATTGCCAAGAATGTCCCAAAACCACTGGTGAGCCGAGGACGGTGGACGGTTTCTATTCTCTGCCGTGGGTGACTTGCAGCGTAATTGTGGAAATAAGGCTGAATCCATCTGGATGTCAAGGGCTAAAGTCCTAGTCAATTACAAGGGCACATGATACACTCAGAGCCAAGGGCCACAAGGAAGAGACCCAGGACAAGATTCTGGGCAGCTCACTGCAAATGTGCTGTCTTACAGCCCTCTTGTGGAAGGGCCGAGACCATCCCTGCAGCCCCCAGGCCATCCACGAGAAAGGGCTGAGCAAAGGCCCATGGGCCCTGCTCTGCAGGGCTGACAGATCCTGCTGGATTTAGTCCTGAAATGACGCATTTGTAAAAGCTCAGTGATCTATCTTTCTCCCCCAGGGAACCAAATATAACTATAAAGTAATATGCTTATTGAGACAATTCACAGAAGAATGACTAAGAAGCACTTGGAAAATGCTCAACTGCTCAAGAGTCAAAGGACTGCAAAATAAAGCCACAGTGAGAAATCACTTTTACCTATCAAATGAACAAAGATAAATACGATGATATCTATCCCAGCAAGGATGCAATAAAACAGACAGGACAATACTGGGCTTGAAAACAGCACTCAGGAAAACAGCAATCACCTTAAAAATGCCCCACACTGGCACCCAACAATTACACTCTGAAATCTAGCTACAAGAAATGATATAAAATATAGAAAAATATTTCTTCCAATAATATTTATCATATTATTTGTAATACTGAAAAACAAAAAGGGAACTAAATATCAAAAATGGGAAGGGTTTAGTAAATTATGTAACTCCCCATAAATCATCCATTCGTTCATCAAAAAGCATGTATTAACCCCTTCTCATCTGACACACCTCTGTTCTGTGCTGGAGTTGCTCTTGTGGAACTCCCAGTCCACTGCTGACTGCAGGCAGACATATCCACAGATAAAAATGGCAGAATTGTGCAAGCGAGAAGACAGAGGTCTGCACAGAAGAGTGAGTGGTACATCCACCTAGGAAGAGTCACTTGGGGGCAGTCAATCAGGAAAGACTTCAAGGAGGAGGTTACCCTTAAATTTATTTATAGAGAATTGGACTTATCTTGGTGGTCTGAGCCAGGAAGGGGTTGGGAACAGCGCTGCAGGCAGAGACCACACTGGGCACAAAGGCCCTGGAAGCTGAGCCTTCCTGGTGTGCTGAACAGCCTGCAAGCTGGCATGTAAACAGCCAGACAGCAAAGAGGAAGGGTCCAGGCAAGGAATATGGGGTTGGGATCAGAGTGGGAAGAGTCTGCCATGCCATTCTAGAAGAAGCAGTTTGAGCTTGTCCCCCACAGACAGCAGACAGCCATTAACAAGTTTTCAGTACAGAAGAACATGATCGGATTGGTCCTTCTGAAAGGTCACTCTGAAGGCTGAGAAGGACAATTATCCGGGACACGAGTACCAGCAGCAAGCCCATTATGTGAAGTGCCTGCACTTCAAGGATATGAGATGTGTTGGGTTCCCCCAGCGTTGACATCTCTCTCTCTGTTTTGGTGACAGGTGGAGTGGGAAGAGAGGGTACAGGCCCAGACACTCCCAGTTTCCTGTAGGGAGGCTGGGTGGACCCACTTGAACAAGAAAAATATCATGGCAATGCGAGTTGTGTGAGAGGAAGAGATCAACTGCAGATGCCCTGAGCCTGAGGGATGTGTGGGGCCGTCAGCTGGAGGCGGCCAGTTCTCAGCTGCATGTAGTCACTGAAAAGGATGTCTGCAGAGTTTCTAAAATGAAGAAATATTTTCAAAGGCAAGGAAACTTTTTCTAAACTCATCCTTTCAATGCAAATAAATGTTAGATTCCTAAAAACTCCTAAGATGGTAAAATGTGCAATTTGAGAAAACAGCCTATTACAAGCCAAATATGTCCAAAAGGACTAATTTTACAAGTGAGCTCATGGAGTCTTTATAAATATTTTACAGTCACTGAAATCAGGCAATAAAAGCAATATTGATGGTGTTTCACACACTGTTCTCAGCAATAGCAGGTAAGTCAGGTATAACTAATTTACATTTAACACCTCTGGCTCCCTGGAAATATCCTGGAACCACCATCCTGTGGTTTCAATGAAATGTTTATATGTTCATCTGGTTCTGCTGCAAATAATAAAATAAGCTACCATTATTTTCTGCATTTGGTTCTGAATCTGAAAGTTCAGCAATTTTGGCTCCCAGTTGACCCCAACTCCTGGGCCAGCCCGAGGACCCGATGGCACAGCTCCCATATGAGTTGGCTGGCACTGAACCAAACCCCTGTGAATAGGAGGCACCATTACTCCTCTCACACTGAGCACAGAATGCCAGACATTGAGCTAGAAATGTTAGACGCACCATCCCACTTGAGCACAACACAAACCTATATGATGGCCTGTGTGCGCCAATGAGGACACTCCAGCTTCGAAAGGGGAAGTGAGCTGCCTGAAGTCACATGGCTAGAACGTGGTGCTCCCCTGAGTCTACTGGGCTCCACAGGCCACATTCCAAGTCAGTGTTTCTGAAGTGTATATGTATATCCAAATCACTTGGGTTCTTTTTAAAAGGCAGATTTGGATTCAGATGGTCTGGGGTGGGGCCTGAGATTCTGCATCCTATGCAAGCTCCCAGATGACATGCATACTCCAGGTCCAGGGACCATGCTCTGAACATGAAGGTGTAACCCACTATATTATATTGCTCCCCTTTATGACCAAAGAAGAACTAATGCTTAGAGATTGACAGCAGCTGTGGTAAAGCCAGTGCGCAAAACCAAGTCTCTCTAGCACTGAAGCCCATGCTTTGGCTGGTTATGAAAGGCCATAGTACAGGCACTGGGCCCCAACAGCCACAGGTTCAGACCTCGGCTAGACCCACCACCAAGCAGCTAGCACATTAGCTAACTTCTCCAAGCCTCGGTTTGCTCCTCCCCATATTGCTGGTACCTGCCTCATGGGGATGCTTAACAAGGGCAGTTTGAGTAAACAGTAAATTATGAACATAAGGGAGATAATTAGTGTAAGTACTTAGCATAGTGCCAGGAAAAAGTAAATAGCTCCATAGCACTTCGTAAGTGCTCAATAAATATTAACTAGCCTTATGTGATGTGTGCCCCATTTTAACCAATAGTCTCATTCTTAGTTTTATCAATAATACATGTTCATTGTTGTAAGTTTAACAAATATCAAAAATGGTAACTCAGAGAAAACAGTCATGACCACATGCCTAACTCCCAAAAGTAATAACAAGTAACATTTTGGTAGAGTTCATTTCTGTGTTCTTTCTTATCTTATAACACATTAATATTAACCAAATTAGTGTTGTGTATCTATAACTATGCTATTCAATACAGTAAGCACTTGCGGCCATTTAAATTTAAATATATTTGGATGAAGATTAAATTACATTGAAAATTTATTCCCTCAGTTCTTTTTGCCACCTTTCAAGTACTCAACAGTGTGAACAAATGTGAACTTGAAATAGCCAGTGCCTCAGGATGAATTCTGAGCGGCTAACTGGGCCCAAATTTAAAATAGATTGCTTTGGCTATTCAGGCTCTTTTTAGGTCCCATATGACTTTTAGAATAGTCTTTTTCTAATTTAGTGAAGAATGACATTGGTGTTTTGATAGGAATACCACTGAATCTGTAAATCGCTTTGGGCAGTATGGCCATTTTTGCAATATTGATTCTTCCAATCCATAAGCATAGAATATTTTTCCATTTATTTGTGTCATGTCTGATTTCTTTCAGCAGTGTTTTGTAGTTCTCCTTGTAGACATTGTTCACCTTCCTTGTTAGCTGTATTCCTGGGCATTGCATTTTCTTTGTGGCTACTGTTTAAGTGGGATTGTGTTCTGGATTTCACTTTCAGCCTGAGATGTTGTTGGTACATAGAGATCAGATTTTTGTACATTGATATTGTATCCAGCAACATGGATGGAGTCGGAAGCCATAATCCTAAGCAAATTCATGCAGGAATGGAAAATCAAATACCACGTGTTCTTCCTTATAAGCAGGAGCTAAGCATTGATCACACATAGACATAAATATGGGAACAACAGACACTGTGGACTACTAGAGGGTGGAGGAATGTGAGGTGGGTTAGAAAACTACCTATCAGATACTATGCTCACTACCAAGGTGACAGGATCCAGACTCCAAACCTCAGCATCACATAATATTCCCATGTAACAAATCTGCACATGTACCCCTTGTATCTAAAATAAAAGTTGAAATTCGTTTTAAAAACATGAGTTCAGGCCAAAAAAAACTCCTACTATACAAGGTACCTTAAATTTTTAAGATATGGTCCTGGTAAAATAAGGGTATTTGTATTATTTGCTTAGCAAAAGATCTGCTAAGCAACCAAAAGTAGGAGAATGTGTTGAGTTACATTTCTCACTGTAATTGCTAGGCAGGAAATAGCCTCCCGATTGGTACAGGTGCTCCCACGGCTGTTTAACAGGATATTCCTTGTTATTCTTCTTGGTAGGTAATCTTCAACTGTGCTGCATTCAGCTTATCACGCTGTCCACCTGATCTTTAGATTATGTATATTGCAGAGACATTTTAGTGTTTTACCTTGAAAGGATTCTAATCTAAACACACATTACAAACTCTGCCTCTTCAGTAATCTGGTCCTGCTATGAATTTAATACCAAACTCTGAATTAAGGGTGATACAGCAGATGGCTGCAGCCGTTACGGCAAGGGCCATGGTGCAGCATCACACTACTTCCTCTTCCTGGGCACACAGGAAGTCCTTTCCAACCCTTCTTGCAGTTGTCTTGGGGGCCATGTAACTATGTTCTGTTAATGAAATGCAGATGGAAGGAATATGAGTCACTTCGGGGGCTGGCTCTTAAAACGTCTTGTGCAATTATACAGCTCTCTCTTTCCTTTCTGGAGTAATTGTTCTAGATAATGGAGCTCTCTGTGAAAGCAGCTGAGACCCCAGTTCGCTGGAGGAGAGGTGCAAAACAGCAAACAGCCAAACTAAGAAGCGCCTGAGAAGCAAATCTTTGATGTATGAAGCCATAGAAGTGTCCAAGTTTGTTACCTTTTGTCCAAAATTGCTTTATGTTTCATAAGTAAATAAAACCTAAAACCTAAAAAATAAAAATAAATAAAATAAAGCCAAGCGGCCATTTGCTGACTAGGGTACTGTGAGTTCCCTGAATACCCATCCTTCTGTTTAACTTCAGGACTTTCAGAACTCACCTGAACTAACCAGTCAGAGCTCACCTGCCTCCTCAAATGAGGGCTCAGCTGTATCAACCAGTCAGAATTTCATTGCATCAGCAAATCCGAACTATGCAACTTTGACTCCCTCATTTGCATAAATGAACTTGAGTGGGAACCTGGCTGGGAACATTCTCTATAAAACCCAAGCCCTCTCTTTGTTCCCTAGAACACACCTTTGTTTTATACCAAAGGTGATGTCTTCCAGGTTTGCAGACTGACTGGAATAAAGTCTTTCCTTCAAATTCCTTTTCAGAGAATTTATGTTCATGATAGGTCTGTGTTGCTAGTGACTCCCACACTAACAGGGCAGATATTTCCATCATTGAAGAAAGTGTCATCGGACGGAGCTAGATATAGTCTTTTAACTTTCTTTTCCTCACTTAGCACCGTAACATGTACAGTTTCACATATCATCATTGTCCGAAAACTAATTTTACTGTCTAAATTATATAAATGTTCTTGGTTTATTTATCTGGAGTTCTATGTTTGGATACTTAGATTGCTTTCAAATGCTCACTGTCATAAGTGACACCCCTGGTAGATGTCCATGGGCAGCAACTTTTGTGTACATCTATACTGATTATCTTAGGATAAATATCTATCTGCAGGTAAAATTATGGGGCCAAGAGGACGTGCACTTTTTAAGGCTTTTGATGTATATTTCAAATTGCCCTCTGAAAAGATCATATCAATTTACCCTCCCAGTGTTATTTATTTTAGTTCTTGCCAACATGAGAAAATAAAACTGTATCTCATTTTTATTGTATTTCTGTCATTATTAAAGAGATTTACGACTCTATCAGAGGTCCCCAGATCAATTGTATCTATTTATACAAATTATTTTATGAAATAGCAAACTTTTCAAAGTATATATGAAGAATATAGTTTCTACTCACCAAATAAAACATGGGAAGGTGGCCCAGAGCCCATCTGTGCATTAAACCCATGCTGGGCTGACAGAGGTCCAGTAAGTATTTACTGGTCTTGGCTGAATCTGTGACAAATGTGTGCTTCCTCCCAGTGACACTGCTTGTGATGGTGAACTTTTTTTGCTGAAGAAAGCAAACACAGACTTTAATGGATTGATCATCCTCAACCTTCCACTGATGCACAACTGCAAGAAAATGCTCAGTCCCTCAGTTCCACATCCTGTAGCAGGCATCCAGGAGTACACGGCAGACACTGTCTATGGCCTGATATTTTTCTTTTTTCTTTCTTTTTTTTTTCTTTTGAGACAGAGTTTTGCTCTTGTCACCCAGCTAACTTTGTATTTTTAGTAGAGATGGGGTTTCCTTATGTTGGTCAGGCTGGTCTCGAACACCTGACCTCAGGTGATCCGCCAGCCTTGACCTCCCAAAGTGCTGGGATGACAGGTGTGAGCCACTGTGCTCAACCGGCCTGATATTTTTCTTAGCTTAAAGAAAATCTCTCTTTTTAGTTTTTCCTTCATTCTTCAGTCAAATTGTTTATTAAACAATTGCTATTTTCCAAGGAGCATACTGGGTGAAAAGAATATGAAATGGGTCAGGTACATTGGTCTCAGCAAGGACGGAACCTAACCGTCAGTGTGCCTTATGAAAAGCCACTAAGTATTCCCATTGTTTTTATTGCACAGACTCTAAGAACTTGTAGACAAAACCTCCACTAGTCGGGTTATGAAAAAGATTTAAAAAAAAAACACCTGTGTGTTATAATATTTCTGGTTATAACATGGTAGATTCTATTCTAAGTGCTTTAGGAGTATGAATTTATTTTATCTTCACAGCTACAGAATAAGAGATTCTATCAGCATTTTCATTCCACAGATGTAAAAAAAAGAGCAAGAGTCCTCAGAATGCCACAGGAATTAGGTCACACCACAAAGAAATGCTTCCCCCGCGTCATACCTTCAAGGCCACATACAAAGTGATAATATTTGTCCAGCTCACTGGGCTAAACTGGTGAACATGACCTATATGAGGCTACCTGTATAGAGCCTTGTGAAAAAAAAATATTTTTTGTAATATATGATTCCGATAAGAATAATAAAATATAAATCTAGGTAATATTAAATATCAATTAATATAAAACTTCCAAATAAAATCTTTATTCTAGATATTCCATCTATTTCAATAAGAACCGTCAGCTTGCTCCTATAAAGATAACTTTATAGAAACAGGGCTTATGCTTGAAAGGGCTCCCGGAAACCCCTGATCCTCTTTAAGGCTGATCTCTTTTAATTCCTGATAGTCACCATTTCCAAGAAACTCCATTCACACACGTCATATATCAACAAAAGGCAGATAAATATTCACTGCTTTTTCTCTGAGAAACTCCCTTTTACTATTAACTTAATTTTAGATAAGTTGCTCATTCTCTATATACTCTTTTACTGACAAGTATAGTTCTAAGCCTCCTTAGGCTAATAGGAATGGATTCTGAATCCAATTGAACTGTACTATAACTAGTATTTCTTTAAATAATGTGTTTTCTCAAGCATTCATAGATGCTGCTCTACTGCTCATAATAATTCTTCTTTAATGTTCAACTGATCATGTATCCACACTTTTTCAAAGTTGAATATTTGCTTGAAATTCATACACTTTGTCAGTACACACTGGTAGACTTTCATGCAATCCTGACAATTTTATATTAAGTTTATTCAGATATTAAGCATGTTTAGATGAACGAGTCACTCTGTTTTTGAGACAGGGTCTTTCTCTGTCACCCAGGCTGGAGTGCAATGACACAATCATAGCTCACTGATACCTTGAAGTGCTGGGTTTAAGCAATCTTCTCACCTCAGCCTCTCAGGTAGCTGGGACCACAGGCAGGCACCACCACACTCAGCTTATTTCTGTATTTTTTTAAATAGAGACAGGGATATCGCTATGCTGCCCAGGCTGGTCTCGAACTCCTGGGCTTAAGTGATACTCCTGCCTCAGCCTCCCAAAGTTCTGGGATTAACAGGCGTGAGCCACTGCGCCTTGAAAGAATAAATCACTTTTTAAAATGTAACAACTATTTTTTAACATATCTGAAAAGGGAGAATCATTCATATGCACACACACGCGCACACACACACACACACCCCGAAGTTTCTTTTAGCTTATAAACTCTCAGCAAAACTCTCCTTTCAGATGCCTGTGCTCCAAGGTCTCAAACACCAGAGTAGAATGCTGATTCCATTTCTTGATATAAAGCTGAAAACAGTCTTGACTGTAGTGGTTTCGATTTTATTTCCATTTATCACAATTTTTGACAACATCATTTAATAGAAAATTCTTATCCACAGACAAACTTTCGCATAGGCGAGCTGCTGCTCTGTGTATACGATGATGTATAACTCCAATCTCTCGGTTTTCAGCACCAGCATGAAATCCTTTCTTTACACTTCTGTGGTTGCAGTAGAAACGTATTAGGTTAGTGCAAAAGTAATCGCAGTTTTCGCCATTAACTTTAAGTGGAGAAAAACTTCTGATGGCGAAACCCCCGATTACTTTCACTCCCAACCAATTCGTAGCAGGTGCTTCTGTAACATGTTGGTTTCAAAGCATCTGTTAACAATTTTGAATATTTTCATCCCCAGGAGTTTTTTTTGTTTTGTTTTGTTTTGCTGTTGCTATTTGTTTTGATACATCTTTGTATCAAATACAAATAATATTTTTCTAGGCAGGGCAGATTTGCCACAAAGCTAATGAAGCTGAAGCTCCAGGGCCCTCTCTTGGGTCACTTCATCCGATGACTATTCTGTAAAATCACCCCTTCCTGACAATACATTCACATGGTCTCATAATATGCAGAAAGTAAGATGTTTTCACCTCAACTGGTTAAGACCACTGACTCTTTCTACTCGAACATTCCCTCCTTGCCACTTCACTTCACAACAGGTGGTGTCCACCAGGTAGTATTGGGTGACACGGACCAGATCCCTCTAAGAAGTTAAGATGGGGATATACTTGGTTTAGATTTAGTTGGATTTATTTAGGTGATTTTGAAATCTCTTCTAGAATAGTTACTTTATTGCTAGCCATCCCAGAATACTCCTTCCATTTGTCTAACTCATCTAAAATCTCAGCAGAAATGTGCAGGGCCAGCAGCCATATGAAATTTATCATGCCCTATAATACCCAGTACCCGAAGGAAGCATGAGCTGTACAGAGCCAGTAGCTGCTCTGCAGGAAATTTTTGCAATCATCAAAAACAAAAAACTATAATTTAGTTCTCAAAAATACTCATCCAATTGAAATGCTGCCCTATCAGGGATATACTCTATGATTGTGTATACTGCATTATCAATACACCACACAATTTTTAATGGAAATCCCATGAAACAGAATTTGTTAGGTTTCCTGCATTTGCAGCAAAGAACTCTGTAGCAGCACTAGAAAGATAAAAATGTTTCCATGCAAAGCTGTGAGTTTCATGTATCCTATTAATCTTTTCAATAATAAAAACAGACTTCGATCCACCATGCTAGAAGAAAAGTTAAACTATATTTAAACTATATTTTACTCTCTCTAGAGAAAATATTACAAAAGTGCCATCATATGGAAAAATAATCAGAGTATGCCATTAAAAATTTTAAAGTAAAAAAGTATTATAGACATTGCCAGGGAGTTAATAAAAATATAACTTGCTGACTTTTGTGACATTTGAAGGATTTGTTCAGCTTTTTAAAATTCATGAAGTTTTTGTGATCTCTTTTCTCATTCTAAATAAAGATTTCTTTCATGCTATCATTTGTAACTGTATTCTTTTTCATAAAGAGGGCCCTACATAGCCTGTATATACTTCTGTTTCCATGTATTTCTCTTTAGAGATTTAACTAGTGGTGATAACCAAGAACAGTTACTAACATGCACAGGTTTATTTTTCCAGACGGAACAGGCTTTTGATTGAACAATCAAACTACACATGGATGCCAACACTTCTATGAATCATATTCTTTAGAAATGGCATCTTTCTCTATTTCCTTTCCTGCTTTGGTGCAGGCCAGCAAGACGAATGATCTGTAATTGGTTGAAGAATTTTGGCCTCAGGTATTAAAAAGCAAAATTAAAACCAGTTTCCTGAGTTAACTTTCATATTGTTCACTGAATTTCCTATTTTGTGTTTACAGAAACACAAAGACTTCAAGTCATTTTCTACATAAGATGCTTGATTCGCAGCAAGCTGCTGGTGACGTTACTTCATCCGATGACTATTCTGTAAAAATAAGTTTTTCATGCCAAGGAAGAGGATGATTATCAGAGAATGGAACTCCTAATTAATTATTTTTTGAGCTACTAAGTTTGTCTTCTGAGCCTGATGACTTCCCAGTTTTAATCAAGAAATAATCAACTAATTTAATAAAGAAATCCCCTGATGGGGGGGGGGAACAAGTATCTGTAAAAGTTAAACCAATTTATACATAAAGTACTTACTTAAGGGGACTGTTGAGCTTTACAGCTTCAAAAAATTCCATTTTTAAAAATTACTTTTTAGGTTACCTGCATTTTTATGAGTGTTTTAAATATAGTGCATTGAAAACTCCAAACAATTAAACATGCAATAAAGAAAATAAGTAATATAGTAGTATTCAATTTATTAAATAAAGTTCTTCATATAATCTTTCAATTGAGTTAAAGTAATTTGAGTAATTAAAATTCTGAAAAATTCACAAATATAAATATTGTTTCATTTGAGTTTGGTCAAAATGATTTCAAAAAAAAGTCAGTTTCCTGATAATATACAGACCACTTGAATAAACTCAATTAAATTGTGCTCAATTATTATTTATTTTTAGATGTAAGCTTTTTTCCTGAAGACAAACAATTACTTATTACAAAATTGTATCTTGACAATATGTTAAATTCAAAGCCAAGATGGATGAAATAAAAGAAATACCCTGAAAATGGATGAAGCAATTATGTTCTACTCTGGAAACTCTAGTGTCAGATAATGATACAAATAGTGATCTAGATAGAAAATGTTTTTAACCATAGAGAAAATTAAATAGAAAAAAAAATTTTTTTCATGGGTCACAAGATGAAGAGCTTCATATTTTATACTAAATCATCACTGAAGTGACGTAGATACTGACTGGAACAATTATAAGACAGGCAGGGGCCATCAGCCACCAGGGTACAGTGCCAGAGTGACTCCCTTCAGGAGGTAGAAGTATTCATGCAGATAGTGTTCAAGTAGATTCCAAATGTTATATATTTAATGGGGATTTTGTATTTCAAAAATAGACTTCGAAATTTTCAAGAGCTATCAAAAATTTACAGCCCTCAGTGTCCCGCAGCACATCTGTAGTCCTCGGAGACAGACCAGAGGCCTCAGCACACTGTGTGCAAAGGGAAAATTTAAACACAGGAAGAAGTTTTAAAACCTTGCAGGCTCCACTCAACTTAAACTATACCCTCAACCCCCATCTCCCACCTCTAACCTTGCTCTCAACATTAATGGAGTCTCCAAATTAAGAGAACTTTACCCAAAAGGAAAGTGTAGCCTTTTAGACCAATGGCTGTTCATGGGGCTATGTGGGGGGTCCAGGCAAGGAACGGTAGGGAAGAAATGGCCTCCTAAGGACCTCCCAAAAATCCCCTGGTAGACTTCTTCCAAATATCCTGCAATGCATCAGAATGCACGTTAACAAACAGACAGGCTGTGAGAATGTTCAGTCATGAGAAAGCCATATGACCCATGACCCATTGCTCCTTTAAATAGCCAATTAATCAAAGGAAAATGAAGTGCAGGTTATTTATCAACTGAGCTACACTCACATAAGTTGAAATCTTCCCAGTTTCTCGCCACTGAAACCGTAAAGTTGCAATTCTGCTGTTGTTTTTCACTTCATATACTGTGACACCTTTGGCACAGATCCCCAGGGCCATCTCCTCTTCTGGCCTCTTCTTCTCTGAGAATACTTGGTGAAACAGTACACCGTATTCTGGGAGCTGCTGAGTGACCTGGAGCAAAAAAAAATGCTGATTTAGAAGAGGTAGGCACATGGTTTAAAATAATGGGCCTCACACCATTCACTCCACGCCAAACACATTGATGGGAGTTCTGAAAAAAAAGAGTAGAATTTGCCAAATAAGTTTAGGAAACACGGTCGAACAAATTTATTTGCTACGTACAGAATTTCTCTGCACCTCTGACACAATAGAATTTTCCTTCTTTTTTGTAACCCAAGTAATACTTTTCTCATGGAATACTTAAAATAGTACTTAGAACACAGTTATTATGAAAATAATATAGTAGAATAATATTCTGAATAAGTTTTTTTGAATTCATACTCTTCTGGGACATCTCAAGGTAAAAGATTTCTTTTCCTGGTTGTGTCAATCACAGTCAGGTAAAAGATTTCTTTTTCCTGGTTGTGTCAATCAGAGTCTACAGTATTTTCTTTTCCAACTCCTTTACATGGCAGATAGAAAACCTGAGGCTCTGGCACAGAAAGCAACGATCCAGATCACCAGTGTTAGTTGTGAACCACCCTGCAGAGACAATGGCCATTCATTTTGGCATTTCTCACCATGTAGCAATGCCTTGGTGGGAGTTTCCATAGCCCAAGGTCTCCTCTGTCTACCAGATTAGGGGAATAAATTTTGCCAGGGGCCACGGGTCAATCAGACCTGGGGACTGCATTAGGTCACCAAGTTCATAAGAGACCAGAGTATAAAATGAACACAAATATTACTACATCTGAATGGTAATTACTTTCCCACCCTGGGCTTTCCCACCTTCATCTTCACCAGGAAGACGTCAGTCCCCATCGGAAGGTTGATGTGTCTCCGGGACCCACAGCAAGAATCTCTTGCTCCACACATTTGAAACCCTCTCAGAAGGGTTGCATTGCTGAGATCTAGTATTCCATTCCTACCCCCCAGCAGAAAGCATCCATGTCCTATTCAATCTCTCTCACCCCCAGGCAAGATCACAAAAACAGGGACAAATGACGGCTTTTGAGAGCTCCTCTCTCAGGCTCCTTGCCCATCCACCGTCGATGAAGTCCGTGCAGACAGCTTATGCTGCCTGCAGACTCCGCAGCTCTACACACAGGGTTCTGATTACATTTCTGAACCCTAAGCCTCCTTTATTTAACTTTGGAGAGACCCTGTCATCATCATCATCATCATCATCATCCAAATCAATATTTATTGAGAGCTGGTGCTGAAATATCCAGTGGCCAGACTGGGTATGTGATTCAAGTTTAGCAAAGCAGGGCCACCCCAAGTTAATTAAGTAGATACTTTTAAAGAATTCATGTGCTATTTCTTTAAAAAAATTTAAGCATTAATAAGTAGTCCTTGTTAGGATAAAGATGTCTTTGCTAGACATACTTTTTCAATTGTTTAGTATTTGTTTATATTTCATTTATTGTTTATATAAAGAGAAATATGATACTTTTCAGTTCTTTGGGCCACAAGTTTCCTACTGGTAAAGCACTATGCTAAGTCTTTCCCAGCATAATTTCATTATTATTTAATCTTCACAACAATCACAGAGATGGTGACGCTATCTCTTGTCTACGTAATCTGTCTAAGTTCCTGCTTTGGAGCCAGGAATGGAAAATGTGAAAAGATGAGCCTGTTTACTCCTGAGTCTTCACTTTAACAACTAAAATACAGGGAATCCGAAAGGCCTAGAAATACTTAATATTGTCAATGGCATCTTCAGTCTGTAAAACAATAAAATAATGATGTCTGCCTACATTCCTTGCCTACTAGGGAGTCTCCTAGGTTGCTTCTCCTTGCCTTCTTTGCCTTGTTATTGCTGGTTTTCCTGTCAGAGAGTCATTTCCTCTCCATGTGCTTTGGACCATTCTTACTATGGGGCCTGTCCTCCCTACAACAGGCAGCAAAGCTGAGATGGGACCAAGCACTCCTGGCTGCCAGCCACACAGCACCCTTGCTGTATTGAACATTCATTGAAACAAATGGATTGTTATTTCCGGATATTAATCAAGAGATTCACAATTCACCTTTTCTGTCCTTATAATTTCACCCGTAGGAATCTACCCTAAGAAAATATGCTGAATAACCAGGACAACTCCTTCTCGTAATTCTGTTCAGTACAGATTTGTGGGAGTGATTTGGGGAAACCAGCTCCTGGCAGTAAATGATTTCCTATAAAAACAGCAGTGTCTTAAAATTGATTATCAGCCACCCTTTACAAAGGATATTTATTAAGCATTTGTAGTTATCAGGAGAATGCATTTGTTACAGTGCTAAGTGGGAAAAACTACAGGATAAAACCAGTATGATTTCAATGGCAAGAAAAAAATGTTTTAATAACATATTACAACCCACAGCTATGTGGGAAAATGGCTCCATGGCTGAGGAAATTAGGAAAACACTGAATTTATATTAAACAGGTTATTCTGGGATTGATAAGTTAATATACTTGTGAATCTACACATAGACTATGGTATTTAGCATTCCCAAAACTGGGCTCCTGCCCAGTCTGTTGCTAGTATGAGATACTGAACTGGCAGTTAGTCATCAGTGAACTGGGGGCCAAGAGGCAGCCTCCTGATAACGGTTTCCTCCTTTTTCTAATGAAAAACAAGAGCCATGAGGAGCTCTAATTAAATAATCCAGTAATTGCTTGTATAGTAGTAACTGAGCTCTGTGCTGGGCTCTGAGGATCCAGGGCCCTCCAGGCACTGGCCCAGTAGAAGAGATGGGAAATGTCCAGAAATGACTGCAGTGCAAGGTGTCTTAGTAATATGCATCAACAATGTTCAAAATGTTTATTACCTTCAACCCTGTAGTTCCACTCATGAGATTCTATCCCTGAGGAATGAAGCAGAAATACAGCAAAGATTTATAGGGAAAAGATGCTAATCTCAGTATTGTTTTAAATACTCCCACACTGGAAACGATTTATGTTAAACAATAGAGCATTGAGAGAAAAAATTAGAGTACAATATATGTTGATTCAAAAGAAGTTTTCAAATTTTTAGAATTATGGGATTATATGCATACATAAAAGTGCATATATAATATAAATCTAATTTTAAACATATATGCATGTACACCTATAAAGGAATGCACAGAACAAAGAGAGAAGGATGAATATACCCAGATGTAACTGTGCTATCTCCAGGCAGCAGAATTATGAGGAAATGTTTACTTTTATTGTCAGGGAAGGGGGAGAAAACCTTTAACAAACCCTCACCCTAATAAGAAGCTCCCAGTGACAAAGCCCTGTCTAGTTTGTCTCTCTGTACCACAGGCAGGCAACACCAGCATTACCAATCCCAACCAGTCCACCAAGGGGAACTGCAAAAGCAAGAGTGCTCCTTGAAACCAGTAAAGATTGCATGTAAATGAAATCAAATCTATTCAGTGCTTTCTGTGAATGGGGGAAAAAAGGTTTCCTGTATTTTTGCTTCTGAGCCTGGTAGTTTCTCTTACAATCATTTTTCATCTTTCAACCAGGAAGGGAGGGACCCTGACAGTGAGCTCAGCACACAAAGCCAGGGTCTGGGCAGAGGCCAGAAGGCAATGTCCATCCTACAGACAACTGCCACAGGGTTGGGTCCTTGGCCTCTAGACTGAATTCTGCAGTTCTGTGGCTCTATGACCACTCACTATCAAATGGCTTTGAAGTTCCCACTGGTGCCTTGTCAAGGGAAAGCTTCATCCCCTTGACAGGGTACACATGTGCAGCCCTGATTAGAGAGTGCCCTGATCATGCTTCATCAGTGCTTCTCAAGTGAAACGCTTGCAGGCTGCACCATGTTAGGTACAGGGAGAGTTCTGCAAAATGACTGGCTAAAATGCAAAGGCCTGACTTCACGTTGGCTGGTTTGTTTTCAAATACCTATCTCAATTAAGGGCAAGAAAACACAGACAGAATATTTCTACCTGACTTTTGTCCAGAAAAATGTACAAATCTCCTAGCCTCCTTTTAAAACTGCTCCCATAATCAAATTCCCCAGCCTGTATCCCATCCTGGGGAAGCTGTGAGTCTCCTCCCACTTGCCCCCCCAGCTGTATCTGCACCAGCAGAGTGGCCACTCTCTCCCTGGTCCCCACATCTTGACAGAGAGTAGCTGGTATTATTCTTGTTCCATTGAGCGTTTATTGCTTTGTGTGCCTGTGGGTAAGCCACAATCCTCCCCATGAGACGTGGAGCTTCCTGGAAACAAAGAGCACCTGCTTTTTGTCTCCATGCTTTTTGTCTCCATTTTCCAGTGCTTGGCCCACAGCAAGGGGAGGTTGTGGAGTAGCAAAAAGTATTCATCATTGTGTGTGCCTGCATGGGGGTCTGCAGTGCCACTGTTTTTGCCCCGCTGGGGAAGAGAGAGGGGGCCCAAGCTGCACCCCTGTGCACCGGCCACAGCAGCTGTGCTGTGTTGAGAACTGCTGCCTGGAGGGCTGCAAACTTGGGGTCTTGCAACGACTTTTCTCTGGCTCACACTCTGATCTTATACTTCTGTTGTCCTATGTGTCAACTATAAAAAATGTTGTCACCCTGCTTGCAGGAAAGTGTCTGGAACGCTGATCTAAGATTTGGCCGGGTGCAGTGGCTCATGCCTGTAATCCCAACACTTTGAGAGACCAAGGCTGGTGGATCGCCTGAGTTCAGGAGTTCCAGACCAGCCTGGTCAACATGGTGAAAACCAGTCTCTGCTAAAATACAAAAATTAGCCAGGCATGGTGGAGTGTGCCCATAATCCCAAGGCAACAGAACGAGACTCCATATTCAAAAAAAAAAAAAAAACATTAAGGAAAAGCCCTACCACACCCACCCCAGCTTACTCAATCCTGCCCTCTTTGGGATCATTTCCAATGCCAGCTGCTTCCAGAAGCCTCTCCTCGCCCCTCCCTGCCTTCTAGAGCTCCACCCTTGCTTGTGCCTCCTTGTGGGTCTGCACACACCTGCTTCCCCACCGCCAAGAAGGCTCAGGAGGGGATTCCTGGCTGCATTCCCTTGAAGACTAACACCTCTCTCCAGGTGAAGAAGGCCTTACCCTCAAGAACTCCAGCTCAGCATCCTCTCCCCAGAGTGCAGAGCTGAGCCGGTGCATCTCTGAGATGTCGACTTGGACCCGGAGAGCAGTCATCCTCTCTATCAGACTCGCTGGGATGTAATCTTCAACAAGAAAATATGGCTTACTCTCCACCTGCTGGAAGTAAGGTGCAGAGGGGGAGGGCACAATCAAGACACTGTCCGGGGGACTCTGAGCAGAACGAAAACGTTACCTGTAATCACAATTCCAGGAGGGCTCCAGAGAAAGAAGCTTCCTCGAGGTGCCCACCTGGGATATTATTTTCCACTACATTAGAAACAGGACCAAACCCTAGGACACAAACAGAAAGGAGAGAGTAAAGGAGCTGTTTTTGAGCCCCGTTTTATGCCACGTAGTTCACAGAACACGTAAGACTCATGATTCTCACAGAAATACTCTGAAGATGGGATTGTCATGGCCATTGCCAAGACAAGCAAGGAGAGAGGTCATTCAACAGGGCGAAGCTCACATCACTTGGAAGTGATAGAAACAAGGTTTGTTCACCCCAAACCCTCACACTTTCCATGATACCACACCTTACCAAAAGGCACAGCAAAACCCTGGCCCTAAAACTCCATGTATTTTTTAAATTCATTTAACATTTCTGTCTACATGTGCTCCCAGCACACTGTCTCTTCTCACCAGGGAAGTCCTGGCATTGGCATCATTGCTGCTGCACAAGAAGGTGTTCAATGAGTAGCCCTTTGAAAAAGGGGAGACTGGATACCCCCAGCTCTTCATCAAGTCTGTTCTTTGGGAGACTGAGGTTGCATCCCCCTAGGAGAAGATGTAAGGTTGAATCACTCACTGCTTGATGTTGAGTTCCCTGAACACAGACTTTGGGGCAGAAAGAAGTATGCAGAAGTCCATGCAGGAGTGATCTTGGGGTCCACTGTATAGAATGAGGAATGCAGGACAAGGCAGAGGGAGAAGCTGACCCTGCCTTTGTATTTCCAAATCTACGTGCCCTGGTCTCAGGATGCCCAATGCAGCCTAACCCTGGGCAAGCCACTTCCCTCCAGTTGAGGGCAGTTACTCATGAGGAAAGCAGACGGGAGCTGGGGAGAATCTGGCCTTCCTGGGGCTGGGGGTGAATGACTTGGCCTGATGGGGGGATCTGAAGGGAATAGCACAGTGCCCACCACCTCCCACACTCCTGATGTGGCACAAGTCTGTCCTCATGTAGCCATGGACCAAGAATGTTCAGGCTGGTGCTGGCCCATGCTGGTTTTGGGCTCAGCTCCATCACAAATGGAAAGACATTGCTCAACAGTCTAGTGCATAAAAAAGCATTTAGAATGCTATTAGAATGTCCAAATACCCGAACACTAGCAACACCATGTTGATGAGGATGTGGAACAACAGGAACTCTCAAACATTGTCAGTGGGATTGCAAAATGCTACAGCCATTTTAGAAGACAATTTGGTGTTTTTTGTTTTTTTACAAAACTAAACATATGGTTACCATACAATCGAGCAATCGTATTCCTTCATAATTACCAAAAGGAGTTGAAAACTTATGTCCACACAAAAACCTGCACACGTAATTTTATAGCAGCCTTATTCATAATTGTCAAAACTTGGAAGCAACTGGTGTCCCTCAGTGGGTGAACGGATAAATAAACTGGTACATGCAGACAATGAAATATTGCTCAGTGCTAAAAAGAAATGAGCTATCAAGCCATGGAAAGACATGGAAAAGTCTGAAATGCGTATTACTAGATGAAATAAGTAGGTCTGAAAAGGCTACATACTGTATGATCCTAACTATATGATATTCTGAAAAAACAAAACTATGGAAATATAAAAAGATCACAGGTTTAGAGGGAGGAAGAGATAAATAAATGGAGCACAGAGGATTTGGGGGGGGGGGGGGGGGCCGTGAAACTACTCTGTATGATGCTTTCACATCCAACTAAATCAGAGTCCAGGAGCCAGGAAGAAAATGAACTTGGGGCAAATAGCACCTACTCCAAGAATTAAATTTTTCCATAAGCCCAACTGCTGAAAGGACCTGCTGGGACTCTAAGACTTGTTTTGCCTCCCACTGTCACTCACCAATCAGAGCTTTCAGTTCCCAAAACCTTCCCAAGTGCTGATGAGTTTTCTTTCAAACTAACATTTTTATTCCTAATAAAAATTCCAACCTTCGCTTTGTTCTTTAGACACACCAAAGACCACCCAGTCTGTGAGACCACCCAGTCTGTGAGTATACCCCAAACTGCAATTCTTGCTTCCCAAATAAATTGTTGTAAATTTAGAGATTAATCTCCATATTGTATTTGACTTCAAAAATAGCATGATTTTTGAAGTGAATGGTGAATACATGTCTTTATACATGTGTCAAAACACATAGAGTGTACAACGTCAAGAGTGAACCTCTGTTTAAACTATGAGCTCTCGGTGATAATGGTGCGTCGATGTAGGTTCATTGATTGTAACAAATATGCCTTCTGGTACAGGATTTTCATGGTGTCTGTAGGAGAAAGTTGTACATGTAGAGGAATGGGGATATATGAAAAATCCCTGTATTTTCAATTCAAATTTTCTGTGAATCTAAAACTGCTCCAAACGCTAAAGTCTATTAAAACATTTTTGGAAAAGCATTTAGGATCTTTGACCCAGGATCTTATTGGTAGGAATATATCCAAGAGAAAAAGTCCAGATGGAACTGAAAAAGCTTTGGGGTCAAGTACACTTATTCTTATGGCATTTATAAAATAAAAAAATTGGCTGAGCATGGTGGCTCATTCCTATAATCCCAGCACTTTGGAAGGCCAAGGCTGGTGGATCACCTGAGGTCGGGCGTTGAGACCAGCCTGACCAACATGGAGAAATCACGTCTGTACTGAAAATATAAAATTAGCCAGTCATGGTGGCAGGCACCTGCAATCCCAGCTACTCAGGAGGCTGAGGCAGGAGAATCACTTGAACCTGGGAGGCGGAGGTTGCAGTGAGCTGAGATCGCACCATTGCACTTCAGCCTGGTCAACAAGAGCAAAACTCCATCTCAAAACACATACACACATACACACACACACACACACACACACACACACACACACACACACACACCAGAAAAATCAGATGCAATTTAAATGATAATAATAGTAGTTATCACTTATGTGGTGCCACCACTGGGGGAATGCCCCATAATACAAGAATGAAGAAGCGAAGGAAGATTGTGAAGGCATAACAGGCTGCCACTCCAGAGGATCACCAGGAAGGCCACCAGAGGACAGGTACCATTGAGTGAGAAAGAAGACTGCAAATCGCATATGGTGAAGTTCACAACTGTATAAAAACCCCTGCATGTGATCAAGGCTGGGAGAGAATGTACCCAGAGGGAAGTTGTTCTGCTGTGATGATGTGATTAAGGAGATTTATTTTTATACTAAATTGTCTTTCTCTCCCTCTTTAAAATGCAAATGTAATCATGTTGCTTCCATGCTTAAAATTCTTCAGGGGCTCCCAATCTTTCACAACAGTGGTTTCCAAATTATTTTTTCAGCACCAGAACCATTTATCAAGCAAAATATAAGCCCCTTAGGAGGTCACACTAAGTCTTCCCAGATACAACAGGTGGCCCCCACCCAGCCTCATAGCCATGAAGGCTCAGGCAATGGGCAGGCCAGACTCCTCTTGCCCATTCAATGACACAGAGAGGAGCTCTCTGCTCTGAGGACTCACTCAAGGTCCTTTGCAATGCATATTGCAGCACCTGGCATATAGCAAAGCAATGTGAAGTGAGCCCTGGTCGTGCTCTTTCTAGTTTACCTAACCTCACAGAGTTACATCTTTCCCAATGGCTAATGTAAATACCACCAACTTTTCAGGGTTGATGTAAGATTTCAATGGTGCTAAGCACAGGGCGGGCCTTCCGTAAATTAGGACTGAGTGAGTGGTTGTGTAAATGAATGGATTTGTGTAAGCCTGTTGCCCTTTACATACGTGAGAAGGGAAAAGGTCTGCCTTTAGGGGTCACATGGGGGCAGCAAAAAGCACCTCAAAAATGTCCCCAGGGCACCAAACAGGTTGAGACTTGGCAGGATCTGGGGGATGGGGGAGCAGGAGGAGGAGAATGAGATACCACTGAGGCAGAAGCAGGATGAGATGAGTCAGAAACTGGACGGGCATAGGGAAGCACCAGAATAGAGTGTTGGTGCTGGCCCATTTTATGTGTCAACTTGACTGGGCCATGGGGTGCTCAGATATTTGGTTAAATATTCTGGGTGTGACTGTGAGGGTGTTTTTGGACATCATTGACATTTAAATCCATGGACTGAGTAAAGCAGATGGCCCTCCCTAACGTGAGTGGGCCTCATCTAATCCGTTGAAGGACTGAATTAAACAAAAAGGCTGGACCTCCTGTAGAGAAGCAGCTCCTCTCTGCCTGTCTTCACACCGGGATGTAGTTCTCTTGCCTTTAGGCTCAGGCTTGGACTGGAACTGCACCACTGGCCATCCCCGGGTTTCTAGCTTGCTAACTGCATAACCACATGAGCCAGTACCTTCTAATACATCTCTAGATAGATAGACAGACAGACAGAAAGACATGTAGATGATACGTAGGTAGATAGATAGATAGAGAGAGATGATAGATACATAAATGATATATGGATAGGTACATACATAGATGATAGATACCTACATACGTAGGTAGACAGATAGATGACTGACTGACAGACACACGGACAGATAGATAGATAGACAGATAGATAGATAGATAGATATCCTATTAGTTCTGTTTCTCTAGAGAACCCAGACTATTATAGGCTCATAGAAACGTGTTTGGGCCCCTGGAGCCCTGGGGCAAGAGACTCCACTGGACTGATTCTAGTCCTGAGTAAGAGACTATTACTCAGACTCCCACCCGCCTCCGGTGGATCTGGCCTGCAGTCCCCGACAACTCTAAGTGCTAGTTAAACTCGGGTTTGATATCCTGTATCTGAATCCACAGATTAAGGGTTGGCTGTTGTGTCTTTTTATATTAGAACACTATAATGCTGGAGGAGGGAGAAGGAAAGCTTGCAACAGCAATTGCTACATGCCAGGTACTACATACGCATTGCCACCTTCCACCCTTATAGCAGCTTTGCAAGAGATTGACGATTATTTTCCATTTTGCAGATGAAAAAGCCAAGGCTCAGAGAGAAATCATGCCAAGGCTACTGAACCAGAGGCCACAGCAAGATTGTCAACTGATTCACTGGGACACTCCTGGCTTAGAGCACCCTCCTCCCAGGACTCCCCAGTGTACCACCACAAGGACAAGAAGAAGCTGGCCTAGGCATGGAAAGAGCCCCTGGCCTGGGAACTGAGGACAGGAAAGAATTCAAGGATAAGCAGTGACAGGGCTGGAGGCTTGTCAAAAGGGCAGGGAAAAGGTTAACGGGGCCAGGCCAGTTCTAAGACACTGCCTCCCTGGGGCAGTGTCAGGGGTAGAAGTGAAATCCCAGTCCCCATGGACCAGGGTAGGCCCAGAGAGAGAGCAGATGGGAATTAAACTACCGTTCCCTGACAAGCCAGCTGCTGAGGTTCCAATGGATGACTGCTATCTGTAGTGTCTTCCAGTCCAGGAGTCTCAAGTTCATTCATTCACAGCTCTCGGCGAACTCCCTGTGCTTCAAGCACCACTTTGGTGCTAGGAAAATGGGTGCACAAAACAGACAAAAACCCCTTACCCTCAGGTATTTTTTATGCTAATGGGAGAGAAAGATAGTAAGACTGAACAATAAAATGAATTCGTCATGCCATATGGTGAGAAATGCTGTGAACAAAAACCCAGCAGGGTGAGGGAATCGCAAGGACTTTGAAGACTCCAGGACACAGCAGCGCCTTCTGAAGCTGTACTGGGAGGAACGCAAGACAATGTTGGGAGAGTCTGAGAAGTGTTTTTCAAACAGCAGTCTGTGACCCACTAGTGAGCTATGAATTAATTTAGAGGCTCATAATCAGCATTTTTAAAACTAATGAAAATATAATAGGAGATATCAATGTGCATTGCATATAGAAAGAATGCACCTTATTTCCTCAGGTTTTTGCTTCAGTTCCGTTGTGTATATATATATATATGTGTGTGTGTGTGTGTGTGTGTGTGTGTGTATGTTGGGTTTTAATGTCCATTTATCATGGGCTATGGCAAAAAATGTTTTAAAACCACTGTTCTCAAAGAACTGTTTTAACTGTTGGGCTTGTCCCTGCTCTAAAGCCAAGGCATGCAAGTTATAACCAAGGTCACTCACACCCTTTCCTCTCTAGCCCACCCACCCTATGAGGAATAAGACCCAGACCTCTATGAAGGTGTCCATACCCAGTGGTGGCTACTGCTTCTCCTTCTCAGACTCAGGGTATATTAATCTACTAGGGTTGCCACAACAAATACCAACTGGGGCTTAAACAATAGAAAATTATTTTCTTATAGTTCTGGAGGCTGGAAGTCCAAGACCAAGGAGTCTACAGGTTTGGTTTCTCCCAGGGCCTCTCTCCTTGGCTTGCAGACAGCCCCCTTCTCCCTGTGTCCTCACATGACCTTTCCCCTGTATTTATGCCTCCCTGGTGTTTCTTTGTGTGTCCAAATTTCCTCTTTTTATAAGGACACCAGTCAGATTGGATTAGAGCCCACCCTAACAGCCTCATCTCCAATTAATCACCTCTTTAAAGGCCCTAACTCCAAATATAGTCACCTTTTGAAGTACTTGGTAATTAGGGGTTCTACATATGAATTTGTGGGCTCAAGACTCAGCCCATAACACAAGGCCAGACCCTGATGATGCAGCAAACTAGAACTTTAGGTAAACATGGCTCCTCTGTTCACCAACAATGTAGCATCTCTGACCAGTAAGTGCCCAGTGGTGGTGGAACTGTATTTCTGGGCACATGTGACTATTTACCCTCTTTTTGGAAATGGGAAACTATCTCTCCTCCCTCTCAGTCTATGCACTTTGCAATATGAGGTCCATCCCTGCCTCCTAGGGTGACCATCAGGTTAGACTCAAGTCTAACCAATCAAAGCATGACATCTCCCTGCACAGTGACTGGCTTCAGGTGGGCACATGACTCTATCAACACCCATGGAACAGAAACCCAGGATTTCCATGGCATTTCCAAGGAGGGGGACTCTCTCTCCTGTGCAGGGCTGGACACTGGAGGGTGGAATTGGAAAGCCATGAAAGGCAAATCTGACAGAGGAGAGCACAACTCAGAGACACAAGAAGCCCAAGTCCTGCTGACATCATGTGAGTTCCTATCACCCAAGCTCCAAGGTAAGAGTGATTGGACTGGAGGCTTGTCACAGGGATGCAGGGAGGCTGAGAAAGAATCAGAACGCTTCAGTTTTGCAAGCCAATAAATGACATGTTTTATTCAAGCCAGCCTGAGCTTGATTTTCTATCACTTGTAATCAACAGAATGCTGTGCTAGTCACCTGTGCTGGCCAAGGGTATGGGAGGATGCTAAAAAGAACCCAAAGGGTACAGGAGGGTTTCCATCCACTTGTGAGGCCAGGAAAGCTAGCGGGTTGTGGCTGGCCTTGAAAGGTATGTAAGATTGAGACGGATGTGCAGACATTATGGGAAAGAACATTCAAAGGCCCAAGGATATGCCAGTTCTTAGGATCTCAAGGATTTAAAGGTCCTTTTGAAGATTTCTGGGGCAGAACAGTGGGGAGGGTAAACATTTCGTTTCTTTTTTTTCTTTTTTTGTCTGTATATTCCTTCTTCACTCAGCCCTCTTGAAGAAGACCATCTTTTCTACAAGCTAAGTATTTCCCAATGACACCCAGCTTTTGTCACATGACAGTGGTGAATGCTCTCCAAGATAAAGCCCAGTGTGCTGGCTGGGAGGTCACTAGGCGAGAAATTGGTGGAAACTCCCCCCTCCCTTCCTCCTTCCTCTCTGCTCCTACTGATGCATCCAGAGATGGACTTCACTTTCAGATGTCACATCACACTGCTGGGTCACACTTCTCAGTCTCTGTTGAGGTCTGTTCCCAAGCCTTTCCCTTCATCCAGAACATGGGCAGGGGATGGCGGAAGGGCTTCATAAACCCTGAAAGCAAAATTACACTGCTGTCTGTAACAGCTCAAGTGGTTGGTTTCTCCTTCCTGCCTTGTGTCCCCATTTTAAATCCTAATTAGGTAGGTAAATACATTAGCATAATCCTTCCCTAGTAATAGGCATCTGAAAATTAAATAACTAGTTAACTCTATTAACACTCTAGAGGACTATCATAGGCAGTTAAATCAAAGAAACTTACATATGATTCCGCTGCAGGTGCAAGGGCTTGGCCAACAAGATTAGAATTGCCATTTGAGAAGAGTGTTTCCCAGAAGAATCGGCACTGGCCTTGGAGTAACACAACTGGGCTCAAATTTAGACTTTGCAATGTAGCAGCCACATGAACTTCAGATCACTCTTCTAGAAAATTGAGTGATAGTATCAACTCTGTGATATTATCACACCAACTTGCAATGTTGCTGTAAGAGCTAAGTGAGTTAACACGAATCAAAAACGTCTAGGTAAATGCCAGGTACATGGCAATCTTTTAATAAAGGTTGGCTATTACTATGCAAAGTAAGACTAAGCAAAAAGAACAAATCTGGAGACATCACATTACCCAACTTCAAACTATACTATAAGGCCATAGTCACTAAACAGCATGGTACTGCTATAAAAATAACATATAGACCAATGGAACAAAATAGAGAACCCAGAAATAAAGCCAAATACTTACAGTCAATTGATCTTTGACAAAGCAAACAAAAATATAAAGTGGGGAAAGGACACGCAATTCAACAAACGATGCTGGGATAATTGGCTAGCCACATGTGGAAGAATGAAACTGGATACTCATCTCTCACCTTATACAAAATCAACTCAAGATGGATCAAAGACTTAAGTCTAAAACCTGAAACCATAAAAAGTAAACAAGATAACATCAGAAAAACCCTTCCAGATATTAGCTTAGGCAAAGACTTTATGACCAAGAGCCCAAAAGCAAATGCAACAAATACAAAGATAAATAGATGAGTCTTAATTAAACTAAAAAGCTTCTTCACAGCAAAAGAAACAATCAGCAGAGTAAGCACACAACCCATGAAATGGGAGAAAATCTTCACAATCTATACATCCAACAAAGGACTAATATCCAGAATCTATAAAGAACTCAAACAAATCAGCAAGAAAAAGTAAACAATTTCATCAAAAATTAGAGTAAGGACATGAATAGAAAATTCTCAAAAGAAGATATACAAATGGTCAACAAACGTGAAAAAATGCTACACATCACTAAAGATCAAGGAAATGCAAATCGAAACCACAATGTGATACCACCTCACTCCTGCAAGAATGGCCAAATTAAAAAATCAGAAAATAATAGATGTTGGCATGGATGTGGTGAAAAGGGAACAGTTTTACACTGCTGTTGGGAATATAAACTAATACATCCACTGTGGAAAACAATATGGAGATTTCTTAAAGAACTAAAGGTAGAACTACCATTTGACCCAGCAATCCCACTACTGGGTATCTACCCAGAGGAAAAGGAGTCGTTATACCAGAAAAGATGCTTGCACATGCATGTTTATAGCAGCACAATTCCCAGTTGCAAAAATATAGAACCAGCCCAAAGGCTGGTCAATCAATGAGTGGATAAACAAATTGTGGTGTGTGTGTGTATGTATATATATATATATATATATATAATTGTTATATATATGTATCTACACACGCATACATATATCTATCTATGTATATACACATATATGTATGTATATATACATATATATGTATGTGTATCTACATATATGTGTATTTGGCTGAGTAGTATTCCATTATACATATACATATATACACACACATATATGTATGTGTATATATACACACACTATACACATGTGTGTATATACTTATACATATATATGTGTATATACACATACATACATATATATATATATATATATATATATATATAATGGAATACTACTCAGCCATAAAAAGGAATGAAATAATGGCATTCACAGCAACCTAGATGGAATTGGAGACCATTATTCTAAGTGAAGTCACTCAGGAATGGAAAACCAAACATTGTATGTTCTCATTCATAAGTGAGAGCTAAGCTATGAGAATGCAAAAACATAAGAATGATACAATGGACTTTGGGACTCAGGGAAAGGGTTGGAAGGGTGAGGGGATAAAAGACTACTCATTGAGTACAGTGTACACTGCTCAGGCGATGGATGCACCAAAATCTCAGTAATTACCACTAAAAAACGTATTCATGTAACCAAACACCACCTGTTCCCCAAAAACCTATTGAAATAAAGTAAATAAAAATAAATTTTAAAAATAACAGTTGGCTATTACTATTAATGATGGTGATTATAAGAATTCAATAAATTCATAAATTTAAATTACCTAGTCTTTAGGTGGTACCTTAATAGGTACTAGAACTATATTACTAAGTATAAACTGCATTTATTCATCTTTGTGTCTCCCAGAGCCTAGCAAAGAGCACTCAGTGAACACTTTCTGGATGAATAGGTGGATGGGTATGTGGGTAGATGGATGGATAGGTAGATGGATTGGTGTATGGACAGATGGATGGATGGATGGGCAGATGGATGGACAGATGAACAGACTGATGGATGGATGGAAGGACATATGGACAGATAGGTGGATGGATAGATAAATAGGTATATGGGTGGATGGATGGATGAATGAATAGGTAGATGGGTAGCTGGATGGATGGATTGATGGATGGATAGATGAATGGGTAGATGGGTGGATGGATGAATGAATGAATAGGTGGATTGATGGGTAATGGATGGATGGATGGATGGCTGGATGGATAAATGTAGTTTACTCCAATCTAACTGGTAAAGGCTAACAATACTCAAAGCAGAGTCTCACATTACTAACACATGCCCTCAACCTCTAACTGTTTTTCCAGTGACCCTACGCAAAGGCCCCAGGTGTTCACCCCTACCTCCTTAGGGTAACTGCCAAACTCAGCCTGCAAGGCAAGGACCCCCAGCTGCAGCAGCATCTCTTCATTGCAATACAGCCTCTCCTCCAGGATGTCTTTCCGAAGCTGCAGGTAAAACTGGTGCCTTGTCAGGCTGTGCCTGGAAAAGTAGGACGAACAGAGAGAACTGGATTGCTAAGGGAAAGGGAGAACACTAGCAGCAGTGGGTTTTCTCAGTGTGGGAAGTTGGGAAAGTAGGGAAGACGAGATGCAGCCCAGTCGAATTCAGAGGCAATGCCAGCAAGACAAGTGTGGTCTCCTCCATCTACACCATGCCTTCTGCCCCTAGTTCAAGGCCACTTTATGCCAGTCACTTCACACAAACTTACAGAGGTGTGTCTTGCTCTGGTTCAAATCAGAAAGCTAACAATCAGTTTGGTGGTGTTTCAAATGAAATAAAGAAGCAGTGATCAAACTGCAAACCCATGTCTGTCCTCCAAACCTTGTAACTGGGCTGCTGAGTTGTGTGTTGGGGGGGTGATGGGGCATTTTGGGGTCATAGAGAGGGAATTTTGACCTTGAGTGGAGTATATCTAAAACAAAAGGGTATGTTCTCATTTTTGACCAGGGCCTGCATCAAAAACCTGATTTTCCCCCCTTTGTTCTATCTTGATCAGAATCCAATCAACAGAAAACCAACCACAATAGCTATTGCTATTTGTGTGTAATTTACAGTTTGCAAAGCACTTGTCGATCCATTACCTCTCCTCAGCCTAGACGTACATAAATCCCTTAAGGAACAAATGAACAGGTTTGCAGCACTCACTGGAGCAGCCCATAGTGGCTGACAAAGACTTATCCTCAGGAAGAGTATGAAGGTATTCGTGGAGGTCTTCTGAGGCTGCTCTCTCCAGCCTTCAGGTGCTATTTTGCACAATCTGGTTTCATTGTCCAGGAAAAAGAACTCTTTGCCTGAAATGGAAATAGAGCATGTGTAGGGGGGAGAAGCAATAGGGAATGCACCATCCCTCAGACTCACAGCCCTGAGCCCTACTCAGAAGGTCACACAGAGCTGGGTGAGTGGAACCTTTGTTGGGTTTGTGAGGAGCCAAGAAGGAGCAAAGAGGAGAGGGTCAAGTAAGAAAAACTCATCACTGAGAGGAGAAAATATTGTGTAGAATTGTCTACATGGGAGGGGCTCAGGATGGCCACCTGACTGGGAGGAGCCAGGTAGGAGATAAGGGGATTGCGAGTGCAGGTGTGCTCACAAACCAAGCACACTGGTTTCATTTAGATTGCATTTTATAGATCAATAACAATACAATTCCTAAAGACACCTTTATTCACACCTTACAAAAGGTTGAACAAGTATCAGTTGATCACATCAAAGCATATAACAGTTGTTCTTCTTATTTGGGAGAGAGATCCTTAGGAGGTCTGATGAGAACTATGGAGATAAAAACATGCTCACCAGCCCCGCTTGGTACATAGAATAAACATACAAGTTCATGAGCTTCTCCTACTGGAAATGGGAAAATAGAGGAATGTTGAGATATGATACCTAAGCCAGATCCACTGGGAGAGACAGGATTTCACCAGAAGACCAGCGTGATCCCAACTCCGCCTCCACACAGTGGTTAGAGAGATCTAGCTGTGGCAAAGTAATATTTGCAGTAATGGTGTGAAAGTTATCAATACCAAAATGAGGTCACTTATGTCTAACCCTAATAAAGTGCAGCCAAAAGGCCATGAGGGAGGGCCACTCATGCATATGCCTATACTGAAAAATCCACAGGAAATGTTTTCTATATTGCAGCTTGCTACAGGAGTCACATAAAGATAGCCAGCAGCACAAGGACACCTGGCCACACAAGGACACCTGGCCACACAAGGACAGCTGGCCACTCACATGAGAACACTTGCCTGACACTCTGTCTCCACTAATGAACTGATGTCAACTCCTGCAATAAGCCCTGGAACCAATCATCTTTTTGTTTCAAAACAATTCACATGTACTCCTCTCTTTTGTCTTTAAAAGCTTCCCCTTCCCTCAACCTCCTGGGATGAGCCTGTAGATCTCTAGAATATGCATATCCTGCACTGAAATCTCCTGCTAATTCCTGAATAAACTCTTTGTTTGGAAACCCTCTCTCTTTTTTGCTATTTTAGGTTGGCAAAACCTGGTGTCAGAGACGAGGGATCTGAAAAGGACAAGCCTTTTCCTGTATCGGTGACCGCAGGACCGTGTGCAGGACCCACTGGAGCCCACTGTGCTCTCTGCTTCCAGTAATCGCCTTTCTGCTGGTGCTAAGTTCTGTCTTGGATTCGAGCACCCCTGTTTTGGCTGAGCTTTGACTTGATCTGAGACCTGGTTTTACAGGTCGGAAGGACATGGTCCTTCTGAGTGCTCCTTTGGTTTCACTTCTGCAGGGGATTTGGCATCCTTTCTTGTAAGTGCTCTCTCGGTGTTGGTTGGTTGTGCACAGAATTTAAATTGGCATCACATGGACTTTTCAAACATAATTCACCCCATGAATTTTTAAACTTATGGGCAAATTGTACAAAAGATAATTTAGAGCTCCAATGGCCGTCTGGAGATCATTTGAACTGCCTAAACTTGTTTTTTCCTTAGAATTAAAATCAGAAGACTGCAGTTATAAGATCAGTTTGAATGGGACACATAATTCAGTTGGCATCTTGAGGCTTCAAAACACATTCAGGACTCAAAAATGCCTTCATGCAAATATCTCAAAGCTAGCTGAGACTCATTTTGCTCCAGAACTTTCCCTTCCCTACCTACAATTCCTCCTCCTCTTTGTCTTCCTCTAGCTGAACTCCTCTTTTTCCAAACTGCTCAGCTTCTAATCCAACTGTTCTCTCCATGGCCACCAACTCAGCTTTTAATATGTGAATATTCTAGGGAAGTGCTAGATGGGTGGAATAAAGATGTTAAAATATGCCATTTGGGCCTATCAGTTGTTTCAGTTACAGGCAATTTTAAGTGCACTTTTAAGGGAGCAGGTGCAAATTGGCCACTTTGACCTTTGTGTTATTTCTTTTTTTTTTTTTGAATGGAGTCTGACTCTGTTGCCCAAGTTGGAGTGCAGTGGCATAATCTCAGCTCACTGCAACCTCTGCCTCCTGGGTTCAAGAGATTCTCCTGCCTCAGCCTCCCAAGTAGCTGGGACTAAGGCGCGTGCCCCCATGCCCAGCTAATGTTTTGTATTTTTAGTAAAGGTGAGGTTCCACCGTGTTAACCAGGATGGTCTTGATCTCCTGACTTCATGATCTGCCTGCCTCAGCCTCCCAAAGTGCTGGGATTACAGGCGTGAGCCACCGTGCCCGGCTATGTTATTTCTTAAAGATGAAATTCCCATGTGATACTCATTCTCCTTCTCCTGGAAGAAAGGCAGCATCCTTATCTTGAAGGACAAGAAGTTGAGACAGAGAATACTGTACAGACCTTGTTGGAATAACTCTGATCTTTTAAGCCTTCTTATAATTTAGTCCCATTTTCACAATTAACTGTTCTTTGTCCAACCCAGTAACTAATTTGTTGGGGTCTTCATCTTCTTAAGGGGGCTCCCATGCCACATAAAACATTTATTATGCTTTTCTCCTGTTGATCTTTCCTATGTTAGTTTACTTCTCAGACAGAGCTGGAGCCTGTGAGAATAGAGGATAGAAGAGGAAGTTTTCCACCCTTACAGTTTCTGGCAGTGAGGATGGGACACTAACAGGCTGGACACCCCACTCACTCCAGAACATCTGGATGAGATGCTGAGAGGCCTGACAAAAGCCAGAGAAAAGTGGGGGATTCTTTCCAACACTAGCTCTCCCAAATATCTATGTGGAGTGCCTGGCAAAAGGAAGAAGGTAAATTTCTTTTCTTGTCCCTTCTTTTCTAAATTTGAATTGGCAGGAGAAAAACATTTGTTAGGATGTTCTCTGAATTGTGACTTGTGAATTTGATTCTAGGTTCTAACGGAAATAGCTCTTTTTTTTTAATCTCTGTCTTCTGTGATTTACCACAAGGATAAAAGTTACAGTAAGACTCTCCTTTCATCTTTTTACGTCTCAGGAGATACCAGTGAGGCTATCTTCTCAGGTCTATACCAGCCAGTGGTAGAGATTGTCAGGCTTGCATCAGATGGCTAGCCAGCTGGCTAGGAGTCTGAAACACAAAGCATCTCCTTGCCCCAGAGTGCCAGCTCCCAGGCGAATTTGTCTCAATTGTTTCAACCTCCATTACCTTGTTAATACCAAAGTTCTTTGTTTTTTATCTTTAGGAGAAATGTTGGATCTCCAGGGATACTGCATTTTTCACACTCTCTTTGTGGCATCCATGATTAAGCCATAAAAAGCTTACTGGTTTGAGTCACAATTTAAGCGGATATGCCTTTAGATATTTGGACTTTTTTTCTTTTTACTTTTGTATCTAAAAGTATTTTTTAGAGAGCTCTCATCCTAAACAGCTGTCCTATCGGTACCTGTGAGAAGATTTGGCTTGAAAACAGAAAATAAGCACTTTTATAAATTAACTGTTTTCTCAGAAAACTATAACTAACCTAAATGTTTTTCAACTTCAGATGATCTGGTACAATTTTTGGTAAATATAGGTTTAAGTTTGCTGGTTTATTTAAAACAGGTATGTGTGAAGCCTTGTCAACATTAAAAATAACACAGACATACAGCTTCTTCTATCTATATTCATTAAGCAACAGCTTATGTATGTTTAAGACGGTAAAATTATAAATGTAACCCAAGAATAAAACATACAGCAAAAATCGATTGCTAGATGTGTGACAAATGTGACAGTGAAAAACAAGAGTTTAAAAAAAAAATCATGTGTTTTAACCTTTAGGTTCTTTGCTTCTGTGGCTTTTTTAAATTACTTGCCTGATTTACTAACAATAAAAATAACTTAAGATAATGACTACATTTGTTTAATGTCTAATGGCATTTTCACAAACAATTTCAAAATGATTGTTAAAACCAAGTGACTTAATAAATGTAAATGTAAATGAAATAGATTATAAGTAAGCATTTCAACAACGATTATGTTTTATAAGATATACCTATCAAAATGGTTTACAAAATCTTTTTGGTTACTTAAAACCTTGAAGTTACAGTAAGTTAAATGAAATGACGAATATTCATTTAATAGACCGTTTCCAAATAAGATATAATGCTGAAACATTAGTTGTTGAACATAAGTTTCAGCTTATGTACCTTTGGCACCTCATTGCAGAGGAACAAAAGATATTTGGGTCTGTTAATTAAAATGCTCTATGCTTCACTGAAAAAATGTGCTATAAGGAAGTATGTATGTCTAGATGTTTTTAAATAATGTTTTTGCAAATTTGTAAAAGGCAGTTTATGATTGCTTACATTCTAGTTTTCTGGTTTTCACTAGAAATTCAAGTTACCAAGAGTTTTTAAATTCCAATTACTATATGTAATTCTGTATACAAAGTGTACAAAAAAGTAAGATATGTTTGGGTGAGAAAAGTTATAAGGAAGACATGAGAATATATTTTTACTTGCTGTTTAAAAAAAGTAATTTTGTATAGTTGGAGGTTAGTTAAGGATTGTTTCGAAATGAATAAAGGAAAAGTGTTATCAATAAAACTGAATAAGAACATTATAAATGGTTTGAGAAAATTGCAAAAGGTTTATGAAAGATAAATCTTATAAAAGGAATTTTTATGTGCTCAAGATAATTAAAATTAGAAGAAAATTATTTATTTATGTTTTTCTAAAACTTGAGCCTTAATATCAAAAGTATACTTGTGCAAAACCATTATTTTGTCTTTTCTGTTAATATAATAAAGTTATATTGGAGTATTAGCCTCTGCTCTTAATATAAAATGTTTTTCCTTGGCCTAGAAAACAAAGATTTTGTGTTTTATCAAAAATAGTTTATTGTGCTCTGTGTTGTGTTTTATTAGGTCTTTGATTACTTAAAAAAAAATGATTCTTCTCAATATTAAAAGAGCTAAGTTTTGACTGTTATCTATTTGCCTCTTGAAGACCTTTAATTATCACTCTGGTTAAATGAATGACAGTTATTTCACAGTGACCTGTGATTCTGTTTTGATCACGAGTTTTAAGCCTTTTGACAGTTTTGACAACTTCCCAAAATCAAATTCTAAATTGAGTCTTTCTGACCTTGAATTTACTTTGGGATTTTCCAGCTGGGTCCTTGAAAGCAACAAAGGATGTGTCCCTTACCTTACAAAAGAGATATTAAACTAATCAGGTTTATTCAATATATTAAAATGCATAGGAAACATTGTCCAATAATAAGTGGGAATAAATCTTTAAGTTATATTTACAAATAGAGTTTTGACATAAATGTTCCTAAAATTGTACGAAATTGTTAGAACTCTGATATTTCTTAGCATAACATTTGGTTATTATGTTAAAATGATATATGCCATAGAAATAACCAAATTTTCTTTGTCAATTGCTGGTTATAATAAACTCTCCTCAGATTTTTAACCATGGCCATTCTAATTCTTTGTCATCTATGGAATGCTATGGTTTTGATTCTTTTCTAAAAGCATTTGCAATTATTTACAGTCCAAAAATTGCATTTTCTTCCAGGAGGTATACAGAAAGGATGGAAAGAATTCTGACAAGTTGCAGGTTTCCGATAACTTCAAGATCAAACCATCAGACTAAGGAAAAACGTCCAGGACGCTAATGAAGAAACTGAGTTTGTGAAACTGCTCACCAAGACCAACCAGAACAAGAATTAATGACATGCGGCTGAATGAACTGATGAAAAAGAATAATGGGTTTTTATAATTTTTACTTGAAATTTCACTGGTTCTTTAAATGTTTTGTCTTCTAGATTTAAGGAAACTTTTTCCTTGTATGTTATCTATAGTTTACAACAATATAATAAAGTATATTTTTGTGAACAAAATTAAAATATTTGCTTTTATTCCTACCTGATCCAACCGGAATTCTAAAACTATCTGTAAGCATTCTTATTTTTATGATAATATAGTTATTTACATAAGTTCAACAAAATACGTTCTCTTTATAACAGGATACAATATTTAAAATTGGTTATATTACTAAGGCTTTGACTTGGATGTCATATTTGAAAATGCACATAAAGTTACTTCAGCCAAGCTGAGGTTTGTCTTGATTTGGCCTCCTAGCCTTGAGAGACTTTTAATCTCCAGGCTGAGATTCTTATCAAAGTTCTAGCAGAACAAGCTTCAAAGGAGCCTACATTGTCAATCACGATTCTTGAGGCACTTAGGTAAATAATCAGGCCAAACTTGATGAGGCTAAACTTACTAGCAAACAAATTTGCCTTACTGTGATTATCTTTAGTAAAAATGAGGATAACTTTGGAAAAGAAATTATGCTTCTGAAGGAAGGTGAAAACTGTATTACGCCTGTTATTTGACTATAGCCCTGTTCATTGCTTTTGTGTGTTTCTAATCTACCTGAAGACTGAACTGGACCCTGAATTCTTGTTTCCTCCAGTATCTGGCTACGGCTCTTCAACTAAGAACAAGAATTGCTCTGTTCTTAAAGTCCTGTAAACTGAAGCTGGACAACTCAACGTAAAGTTCCAGGAGCAAGTCTCCTGCCTGATGTGCGGGCTACACAGAGTTCATCAAAATGCCCAGTGCTGGTCTAGTGCTTCAAAATGACAACCAACACCTATGAAACAGAACAATGAACTCCAGACAGACTTAGCTTCAGAGCTACTCCTTCCAAACCTCCATGTTGCTTAAATAAAGCTGAAGGAGGTTTTGACATCAGCTCCTACTTGCTGGTCATTTCCCTTCAACGTGGGACTAGAACAACAAGGACAGATCCATCCCAGCACTGAGGAAAAAAGAAAACGTAACCACAGGATGATCCAGTAGATATGCTTTGAGAGCAATAATGTGATCGAAAGGGAAAATCGTAAACATTATCAATACCAAAATAAGTCACTTATATTTAACCCTACTAAAACGGAGCTGGGAGCCACGAGGGAGGGTCATTCATGTGTTCTGCCTATACTGAAAAATACCATAGCAATTTTTTTCCAAATCACAGCTTGCTGCATGAGTCACACAAGGACAGGCAGCAGCACAAGAACAGCTAGCCACACAAGGACAGCTAGCCACTCACACAGAACACTTGCCTAACACTGTTTCCACTAATGAACTAACGTCAACTCCTGCAAGAAGCCCTCGGAACCAATCGTCTTTTTGTTTCAAAACAACTCACGTGTACTTCTCTCTTTTTCCATGAAGGCTTGCCCTTGCCCAACCTCCTCAGATGCATCTATAGTTCACTACAGCATGTGGATCCTGGATTACAATCTCCTGCTAATTCCCAAATAAACTCATTCTTTGGAGAGCCTGTCTCTCTTTGCTGTTATTTTAGGTTGACAGCAGAAATAGAGAGTCTCTAATGGAATGTCAGAGAGGGAAGAGGGCATAGAAACTCTTTTTCTTGGATATTTAGATTAGAATCTTAATTAGGCTCCTGGGGTCAGGGTACTGAGTCCCCATTAGTCCCGCATCATTAGATGGAAATGCTTTTAACATTTGTTTGTCTAACTTCAGTGCGCTGGGATCAATCAACCAGATTCAGCAAGCCACAGAAACCCATATCCTACATTCATTATTTCCTAATCATCTTCTGCACTTGCTTGATGCTTTATCCATGAGTACTTGAAGCTCTTGTCATACTAACCAATGTCTCAGTGTACAAAGGGAGGCACCCAAGTCTCAAACAGTTTTCCCAGAAGAAACAGAGCTCAGGTATCCAGAAACCCGAGTTACTGGAGGCACCAGGCCAGCTGTGAGCTGCCCAAGAGATGCTTACCTTTCATATAAGCCAAGCCAAAGTAGGTGAGTTCCTCGAGGTTGACAAAGGACGTCACAGCATTGAAGACAGCTCCCACTGTTGACTCGACATCACATTTTACCTCCAGGCGCTGTCCGTTCAGCAGGACCACACAGAGGTCCCTGAGAGCCAGATAGGATTTCCCTTTTTTGGTCTGAAAACAACAATACTATCAATTGTACTATAATTATAAGTCATTGAGCCTTAAGTGTGTGTTGGTTACTGTACTAAGCACTTTACACACATTGTCTCATTTAATTGACAAACAACTCTAAGAGATGAGTACATTTAAAATTCCTATGCAGCCGATGAGAAAGTGAGGCTCAGAAATGGTAAGACTCTTTCCCAGGGGTTGCACAGTTTGTAAGGCAGGAAATTGACTCAAATCTGAGCCTTCTACCAGGCTCAGCAGGGGCCGGGCAGGCTGGGAGGCCCGTCTGACTGATATCTTTTCCCTGCAGAAATCCCAGCTGCCCTTTGGGCTCTGCTTCTTCAGAGGACCATCGAGGGCCCTCATGAATGAATCATATGGCCCTGGATCAATCTGTCAATCTGATACTGCCTTCCTAGGCTCCAATAGAGCACAGGTTAACTAATTATAAACTTCAGAGCAAATCTGGTTGGGTGTAGATCCAACGAAGAGACAGAGCTGGAGCAAGTGGATTATCTAGACTGTAGAAATGGGCCAGCAGACCCAGTGAGCCTCCAGAGTCTGCCTTCTGCCTCTTCATCTCCCACCACAGCCCCACCCAGGTCACCGCCACCTCGGCTCAGCCCCCTGGACAGTTCGTCACCCTGCAGCAGCCTGGGCCATTCTGCCTGTGTCTTTGCACATATGATACCCACTGCCCCCAGGGCTCTTTTGCTCCTTCCCCCACGTGGCAAACTCCTGTGGTTCTTTCAGTCTGGCTCTGGAGCCCTTGTCTGTGACTCTTCCTTAGTATCCCCCATGTCCCAAAGCGAGCCTGGATCTCCCCCTGAGAAATTCTCTTTAGAAGGCAGTCATGGACAGACACTAGCATGTGTGGCTTTAGTGCCATCGAGACCATGCCTGCGGCCACACCCTGACCTTCCTGGCACCCAGGGGCAGCCTACACACTGCAGGGGAAGCAGATCCGAGGACGCTGTGGGAGGGGGTTTCCCACGTGCTGCTGGGCAGGGCTGATTACACAGGCACACTCCATGCCACCTTGGTTCCCACTCTTGCTGCACACCTGAGTCATCTGAGAGGTGAGGGGGCCACCCCCAAGATGGTTCCATCAGTCTGGCACAAGGCCTGGGAAATCAGTATCTTGTAAAGCTTCCCAAGGTAACTCTTTGAGGGCAGAGAAGGCTGGGAGGCAGCTATGACCCACTTCTTTCCCCTGCAGAAATCCCAGCTGCTTCCTGAGAGGGTTGCCCAGGCCCTCAGCAATGAATTGTACGACCCTCTGCTTGAGTCCAGTGCTCTGAAGCTGCCCTCTGGGAACTCTTAATAGTTGTGTCTTGGAATGTGTATTTTCGGAGTGAAGTCCCCAGGACAATGAGCGTGTGTACAAAGCTTGGACTCTCAGCAGTCCTGCCTCCCCCTCCTCCCTGGAGGGTTCTGGCTGCCAACTTCTCTGCTCTCTGGATCCCCAGACCTGGCCCAGCCTCCCCTGCCCCTTTGTCTCCCCACACAGAGATCTCTGCTGTCCTCCACTGAGGGCAGCCAAGGCTCTCACTGCCCCCTAGTGACGCCCTCCTCAGGGGGCTGGTGGAGGAAGGGCCCCAGGCAGGCACGTGCACAAAAGGCATGTCAGAGCAACCATGACAGTGGCTGTCTCCACCCTGGGCCAGCAGCACCAAAGCTCTTTCCCTGGGCAATTCAGCAGGGACAAGCCTCTCACCCACCCAGTTCCTAAGCCAGGTACCAAATGCATCTCCATACAAAACGTGTAACTCCTTGGGGGACCACTGATTGTCTGGGCTGGGGCAGCAGAGTCATGGGAAGGGAGCTTGGGCTTTTCCACCCTGCTTGAGACATGGCGTATGGATCCAGCAGCTGGTGTGGCAAAGTCACAGGGCAGGGCCTCAGGTACCTGCAAGGGTCTCTATCTACCCTGTGAACATCCCTATGCCCAAGAGAATGTGACACTAAAGAGCAAATAAAAAATAAAAACACCATGACACGTTGAGACAGAGAAAGCACATATGGAGAAAAAAGGAAAATGTTTAATATTTTGGTTCCTATGGTGGCTACTTTTGAACAGAGGCTGCTGCCTCTTCACATTGCCATGAGCCTATTTGCCAGTGTTTCCCACGGGACAGCCATGCTGTAAGGGAAATCTGTTTTGTTCCCCAACACCCACAGGGAAGCAGAAGGAAAGGGTGTGTGTACCAAGAACTCCACTAGGAGAGAGAGATAGGGAGCTACACTGACTGAGGACCCTGGGGACAGGATAGGAGGAGCTCAAGCAACAAGGGCAAATGCTCCAGCCCAAGCCAGACAAACAGAGTGACACAGGAAACCCCAGACATGGAGCCTCCCCTTCCCAGGTAAAGGACAGAGGTCCAAAAGTCTTTTACTGGGGGAGCCCTCCATCACCCTCATACCCTCTGGCATCTTCCTAGAGGCTAGGGTTCAAGAGCCACTCTGAGGATTACAAACAGGCTCCTAGACCTGGTGTGCAGGTCAAGATGCCCGCCCCGGACAGAACTGGGACAACAGCACCGTTCCCATCGCCTGGAGTCTTGGTGCTTCCTGCACAGCGGGGGAAGCTGGCCCCCATCACAGCAGGTCTGGCCCATCTACCTGGTGGGTAGAGGAATCTACAGTCACCTAAGCCATGTGACCACAGCGATGTCAGGAAGGTGTCCCTGGGTTAATTGTCCCTCTTCCCCTCAGCTGAGGGCAGGTGGCTTGAAGGGGATGGGCAGAGGTGGGACTGGCCTGAGGGGGCCATGGCCCTCTGACCTGTAAGCCCGGTATAGGAAGTGTCCTCAGAAGGTTGTAGACCCCCAGAGTGAGCCACCCTGACACCCCCAATCTCTCACACACGAGCCTCCTTACGATCAACATTTTCATGCTTTGGGTAACTCAATCTTGCATACTTAGGGTGTAAAAATCATCATCCCACGTCACGCTTTTTGTGCCAGTGCAGGTAGACCAGGCACACAGTGGGTGCCCAGTCAGCGTTTGCTGCATGAATTGATGCAGTTGGTCATTGCATAGGAATTGGAGGCCCCCATCAGGCAGGCATCCCACTCGCACTGACCAGTTTGCTTAGACACTTTCAGGACTTGGGTGTGGCGGAAATGATGTCAGTGCACTGCAACAAAAGTGCCCTTGACAGGGGGGTGCATGGAAGCTGGGATTCAATAGGATTTTGCTGGAATGAGCCAGAGGTGGGCTCACTGTGCTCTTCTATGCAGGAAGGACAAGCAGTGGGCGATGCAGGAATCTGGGAGGAGAGAGCCATTTAGCCACGCCCCACTCCAGCCCTGCCTCCAGGAGGCCCAGAGAGCCAAGCTGACAATGTGTGCACTTCTGGCCCCAGGGGTCGGAGAGATGGGCAAGGCTCACATGTAAATACTCAACATCGACTAAGAAGCCTCCAGCTTCAGCTGGGCCCTGCACAACAGAGATATGGGCCTGAACACCAACAGATATATCCTGGGGAGCTCAGGGTGAGGCCAGCCACACATGGGGCTCTTCAGGGGACATGCTCAGGCTCTGGGGCAGGGAAGGGACAGCTATGCAGCATTTGCCCTTCCTGAAAAGCCCACATGGCTCACTCCTTCTCTTAAACCCATCTCTGTTCATAAGATGCCTTCCCAGAGCCGCTTTCCCTTCTAAAAGAGCACACTCTCCCTCCCGACACCTGCCACACTCCAGCTCCATCCTCTTCCCTTCTTCATTTTTTTTTGCATGGATCACTACCTGGCATTCTTTTATATTTATGTGTCTGTCTTTGCCTCCTCCTTCTAGAATATCATCTCCACATGAAAAGGACTTTGTTGCATTCGTGGCATAGATGGGGGCCTAGAATAGTGCCCAGCAGTATTTTAGATGGTAGATGTTTCACAGCATTCCCTAGCTGAGGCTGGGAGGGCCAGGAGGACTCAGCTGGAAGCCACAGGGGGTCCCTTTAACAGGCTGAAGGATAAACAGCAGCAGTGAAAGGCAGTGGTGGTTCTGGCAGGGGTTTGGGAGAAACTGAATGCCACTGAGATGTCCCCATGTGAGACCCCATTCAGACATAACTGGCCTCCTGCACCTGTCCACTTCCCTCTCCACCCTCCATCCCTGCCCAGTCTAGCCCAGGAGTTACCACAACTGATCCCGGCAGATGTAGGGTCACGGGGAGCCTCTCCAGCCAGCAGGACAAACTCCGGCCTGGAAAACTGGAGGACAATCCTCAGTCACATATGGTAAAGAAGAGGACAGGTTACAGGATTTGGGTCTGGGCTTCCCCCATGATGCACCTCTTCAGCCCCCAGCAGCACACATTCCCCAGGGCCAGCAGGAAACAGGTTTCAGCTGAGATGGCGCTGACCTGGGCTGAGGCCCCAGCTGAACTGTGCTTCTTGGAACGGAAGTCTTGCAGGTGGGAATAAGGTATCAGCAACATTCTGGCTCTTAAATTGGGTACGGGGGTATTTGGGTTGAATTATAAGTTTCATAATTCACACAGCATTACAGCTTTTGTATGTATCAAAAGTATAAAACATATTGTATGGTATAAATCTATATGCAATAAAAATGTTTTTAAAAGAAAATACTTTTAGATTTAAATAAGCTGAAATGTTTTTCTAGCTCTAGATGTTGAATCAATAGCTTAGTGGGCAGCTCTTGTTCTCACTATATACGTATTACACTTCACCCAGGAAATACTGCAATACCCATCATTAGCTAGATCCAGTTATCACCCTGCAGGGTGCATATTCTCAACCCATTTTACAGGTGAGGAAATTGAGGCTCCTCACCTGTAAAAAAAAAAAAAAAAAAGGGTTGAGAAGCTCACCTGAGTCATATAACCAGCAAGTGATAGGGTTGGCTGGGGCTTCTATAGTGCCCCCAAGAGCACCTAACAGGACTCTTGTCCCAAGAGGCCAAAATTCTAGCCCAGAGGTGACTTGTGTCCTGCAATAGTTCCCAATAGAAATATCTTTGGTGAATGATCGGAAAGAAAGGCCAAAGAAGGTGAACAAGTCTTCTGGAAGCCCTCTTCATGCTCTCCACCAAGTTCATGGAGGCCAGAGAGAGGGGCCTAGGAGGACAGTGTGGGCTGGGCCAGCGTATGGGAACCATAGGCTACATAGGAAGGGGGACATCCTGAGGCTACTTGGAGCTCAGCTCAGTTGAGAGACTTTAAGTAATGTTGACAGACAGACTGGCACACTCCGCCTAACCCTATTACCCTCTTATGGTTACCCAGCCGGAAGGGCGGCTCTCTCCTCCCTAAAGAAGCCCTCCCTGCAGACCCAATTCTGTGCTCCTGCCTTTCACCTGTGCGGGAGGCCCCTTCTAAACACATTCTATCTGTCAGCTCTTGAATCACGTAGCACGCTCTGCCACTGCCCTGCACACCAGTGGCTGCAAATTTCCCGTGGGGGTGGGACACAGCATGTTCAACCCTACATCCCACACAGTGTCCCCCACAGATCCTGCCCCAGTGAGGCCACTCTGTGAATGCCTATGTCCTAAGTTGCAAATTTCAGGTTTATATTAGTCCAATCCTATAAACCCCAGCCCAGGGAAGTTCCCCCCCAGAAGACCCTGCCCATTTTCAGCCTCTGTGCCAGCCACCCACAGTTCTCTGCTCAAGCCTCCTTGAGGAGTGCCCTTCAGTCTTCTCTTGCTCACCTTGCTCCTTCTTTGCAGAAAACCCCTTTGAGAAGGAGTTGTTGGCCATGAGCTGTCTGCTGCCGAGTACACAGATCCAGAGCTGAGCCGCCGGCCCTCCTGTTGGTGCTGGGGATCTGCCTCTGGAAGAGTGCTGGACAGGGGTTGAGAAGGGGTGAAGGGCTTCCATTGCATGAAGGCCACCCACACAGGGGCTCAGCTTGGCAGGGTGCACCCACTGATGCATGTCACCTTCTCCCCCCTACCTATGGGGGGAGTTACATCCACTTTTCAAGTAGGGGAAACTGAGGCCTGGAGAAGTCAGGCTGCACCACCACTGGGGTGTGGTGGGGTTGGAGGTGTAAGGCACAGTCAACTTCTCTACCCCATGGCTCTGCCTCTCTGTTTGTAGTGCCAGGACCCTAGGTCTAGAGCAACCACCCAGCAGGTCATGGGATCACAGGGGGTTCCGGCTGCTTTAGAATTTGATACATTGTTCAAAATATTTTGACAATAAGATATATTGTTTATGTAATCGGGGTGTAAAAATTGTCTTCATTGGGAAAATAAAGTGTTAAATGGCAGGAAAAATTATTGCAAGATAAACTACAATATCCAATCAGGGCGCCAGCTGTGGATTTGACATCAACTATGACAAGACACTGTTACAGCCCTCAACAGGTCAATATGTGAATAAATAAATCACCAAAACTTCAAAATGAACAAGGCTCCAGGTCCAGGAAGATATGAGCCCATCTAGGTTTTGATCTGATTCCAGCATCCTAAGTTAGACAATTGCAAAAATGTCCGCAATTCTTCTCCTTGATCTGTACCCTTTGCAATCCGACTTTGCATCCTCCTGCCATTAAGAGCTGGAGTCTATTCCTACTCCTCGAAATGGGGCTGGCCTTTAGGCTTGATTTGGCCAACAGGATGATGCGGAAATGGTGGAAGGCCAGTCCTGGAGGCTTTATGCACCTCGCTCTCCTCTCTCTCTCCTCTCTCTCTCTCGGTCTCTCTCTCTCCCTCTCTCGCTCGCAGTTCTGCCATTGTCATGAGAACAATCCCAGGATGACCTGCTGGTGGAGGAGAGCCAGAGCTCCCCAGACAATGGCCATCCACCCCCAAAGAGAAGCTGTCTAGCTGAGCTGCAGATAGTCACAGATGCAGGAAGGCTTTCAGAAGAGTCTAAAGACCTTCCAGCTGAGCACAGCCTAAATTACCAACTCACAGAATCATAAGCTAAATACATAACTGTTGCTTTTGGCCACCGTGTTTTGTGGTTGCTTGTTATGCAGCATGGTATGGCAAGGACAATGGCAACAGTATTGAGGCACGTTGTTGCTCCACCAGGCCACTCAGCCTGAGTATGGCTCTCAGAGGAGGCGGGACGCCCGGACAGCGCAGCCGCCACCAGGCCCCTCATCGCTTCAGATCTGCTTAAATGTGGCTTCTTCATCTGCTAATGAAATAGGGCTGGCATTTTCTGGAGAAGCAAGAGGCTTCTCGTTAATCATCAGTGAATAAACGGGGTACAGTAGCCCCCACACCCATGTCTCACATCAAGTTCACAGCACCCTGCAGGGCCTGCTGCTTACCGGTTAACGAGGAGGCTGCAGTGACTGTGTGAGGTGCTCCAATGGGGCTCTGGAGAGCGCTGGGCCTCCGTGCTTCCTTCTGAAACTAACCAAACAGCATGGTAGAGGGCAAGGGGCAGAAGCCAAGATCACGGCTTTCTTTAATCGGGCATCCCAGAGCCTGAATGGCAGCATGACTTACTAGCTGTGTGACCTTGGTGAAATTACTTAACCTCTCTGAATCTGTTTCCTCATGTAGAAAACAGAAATGACGGTTACAAGGGGTTACAAGGGAAGATAAAGCCTAATGGAAAACTGCACCTCGTGTTAGAGGCAACAAACAATATCATTGACTTTTTTTAAAAAAGCTCAGATTTAGTTGAAAAGTAGGCAATAGAAGATTTGAAGATTAATCCAAAAACCACTCTTTTTTTACACACCCAAAATAATAACTGAAAAAAAAAATCAAATTTTTCTGTTCGTGTTGTTTGTTTTAACACGGATAGTCTCAGCTTGCACAGTTAGAAGTAATTTTTAAAGTTTTCATTTGATATAAATAACTGTGTTAAGTCGTGTCCCCAAATGAGACTTTCCGGGAACACAGGTGGGTCCTAAGCTCAGCCCCTTCTCTCTCCAGGGGCTTCCTGGAAGAGTGCTTACAGGGGCTTTCTCTGCCATCACAGTGTGGATGTGTGGCCCACACAGGGCAGAAAACAATAGAATGGGCACCACTGGCCCACGCAGGGACTGCTCAGGGTATGTACCCACCTCTGCAAGGATGCAGACACTCCGGGGCCTGTGCCGCTGGGCTCCCATGCAGCCTCTTCCTGAGCAGGTAGCTTCTGTTCTGCTGCACACAGGAGCTTTCCTCCACAACTCTTTTCTCCACCTGGGAGTCAAGTGCATCATACATCCACATCCCAAGATAAGGACGGGGCATTTTACAGACACAGGAAAACTGGCTGTCAGACTGCATCTGTGGAATTGTCAGGCCTACATGGTGAGCACCTAATGATGTGTTCTCTGGCAGCCAGAATGTGCTCTGTACCCAGCCCACACGCACCCTGAAGGCCCTTCACCTCCCCACTCCAGACCTGCTCACTCACACACATCTGTGCTCTTGCTCATCCATTCCCTCCATGGCGAGGGTCTCCCCAGAAGCTCGTCTGTGCCCATAAGACCCAGAGCTGCGTCCTCTCTACTTCTAAGTGTCTCCACCTCCGCCCTCTGATCAGCCTCCCTTATCACTGCACTCACACCTGGCTCTCCCACACCATGTTCCATGAGTGTGCTGCTTGTCTGTCTCCCCGACATCACTGTGTGCTTTACGCACCGCCGTACACACCTATCTCAGTGCCCCAGTGAATGTGGAATAAGTGACTGACATCTACTTTGTGGGTCCCTGATGGAAATGCTGCAGATCAACACAGCGTCTAGCCCAGGACAATGACACACCAGTGGATGGTAGACTTTAATATCTTTCGGATAAATATAGCCCACTTCTCCACCAAATCTTCTGGCTCAATTCATAGGAGCCACATGCTCCCATGCCAACAGAGAAGGGATCCAAGAAGGAGGCCTTCTCTGATGGAAGAGGGCTTCTCTGGTTGACTGTTGCCACTGTCCCACCCAGTTGTCCCCTGGTCTCCATCCACATGACCCCTCATTAATCCTGGTCTCAGCCCTCCAACTTGTCCCTGGACAAGTGCAACCACCCAACTAGTCTCTATTGTCTCTGGTTCCTCCCAAATACAAACTTCCTTGCATTTTGTGCCACAGACACCGCACTTACCCACCCTATCCCAGCTCTGCCCTGGTCTCATAAGGGACCAACTCCATGGTGCCATTCCTGCACCAGAGCTCTCCAGGGGGCCAGGCTGGGGCTGTCTCCAGCTGAGAATATATCCTGCAGCTTGTCAGCTGTGCTACCATCACTCCGCTCTCCCAGGAGCATTTCCCCAATAAATAACTTGCTCAAGAATCCTTGTCTCTGGTTTAGCTTGGATAGAATCCAACCTAAGTCAAATGCCGGCTATGCATCAGGCCCCCTGCTGCACACTGGGGAGAGTGCAGGGCAGCAAGCAGCACAGCATGACAAGCACAACAAAGGACCCCCCGCAGGTACAAAACAGCAGCGGGGGAGGGCAGCCAGGGACCATACAAGCAAGGACACGGAAGGCTTCTGTACAGAACCTAGAGTTGAATTTTGATAAGAGAACTGAATCATGGGTTCTCAACATGATTGCTTTATGTAAAGAGGCACTTGCAAAGATCTCAAGAGTCTTAGCCATGAGAGAAACTGAGGCTTGCCCAAAGGTCTTTGCCAGCACTGCCCAATAGAACTGAAATGACAAGAATGTTCTAGATTAACTCTGTCCAACACGGTCATCACTCACTACAAGTGGCAACTGAGCACGTGAAATGTGACAGACGTGACGGATGAATTTAATGTTTTATTTTATGTTAGTTAATTATAATTTAGCTAATTTAAATTTTAATAGCCACACGTGACCAGCAGCTACCGGTTGGAAAGCACAGTTCTCTACTGACCTCAGAAATGGTGCCCAGAACCAAGCCAACCAGCCTTCTGATGTGGAGACCAGCAGGGGCTGGGTAGACAGACACTTCTTTCTCATGAACCCGACAAGCTTCCAGAACCGATTGCAACGTGCACCGCCTGTGAGGCTGGTCTTCGCACATGGTCAGCAGGATGGAGTGCAGGGGCTCGTGGAGCTGCAGGGGCTGGAGGCAGACAGGTGAGGTGAGAAGGGAGAGCAGCCAGAGCTGCTGCTGCGAGGCCAGCACCTTGTCAGGCGGGCCTTGGGGACATGGAAAGGGCTGTTCCCAGAAGCACCAGAGCAGATGCCTGCTCCTTCTGGAGAGTTTAAGGACAGATACAAGACCCATCACTGAGGCCGCCAGGTGCAGAGCAATCATCCCCGCGTCAGTTGTGTGTCGTCTGTGGCTCTCTAATCCAGAACACCCTTCTGCCCAAGCGTGTGCTTGGAATGCTCATGAAAAATAGACGCTTTGACAAGATGGATTTCCACATGTGCCAAGCACCCCAAATCAAACCAGAGGTCAGCCTCTCCCTCAGGTTCACCTGCACAGCTTGTCATTGTATCCAGTTACTCCGGGGGACTCACTGGGCCTTTCCCCTGGAATGTGAGCTCTAGGAACATACGGACTGTGGCCTATTCCTGTTCACTTCGGTACAGCCAGCAGTGAGCACAAGCGCTCAATCGTTGTTGCTCGAACTTTATGTCACGTGTACCCATGGAGCAAAAGAAAACAGAAGCATATTGTTTTCTTCTGAGATGGAGTCTCGCTCTCTCACCCAAGCTGGAGTGCAGTGGCGCAATCTCGGCTCACTGCAACCTCCACCTACAGGGTTCAAGCAATTCCCTGCCTCAGCCTCCCGAGTAGCTGGGATTACAGGTGCCCGCCACCAGGCCTGGCTGATTTTTGTTCTTTTAGTAAAGATGGGCATTTCCTCCCTGCATTTAAATGACCACAATTCATATGAGAAAGGTCTCAAATTCAGATTCAGAGTCATGACTTTTCCTCTAGCTCAACCCACACCACAAATCACTTTCCAGATAAAGGCTGCACTACCACTTCTTGCCAGGGAGCAGCAGCTGTGAGCACCTATCTCTGTAGGGCCAGGCTGCTGTCCTGCCTTCACAGCAAATCAGAGGCCTCTTTTGCGCCTGGTGCTGCACAGCCACACCAGATACAGTCCCTGCTTTCAGGAAAAAAAACAGTGTGATGAGAGAGATGGTCACGAAAAGAGACAAAGACCGTACAGGATGGCAAGGGCTTTGAGCTTGGGAAGCACAGGTCATGGCACTAATGCAGAAGAAGGGGCTTAGCCCAGACTGGAGTTGACCAGGAGAAAAGTGGGGGTGAGGTGCTGGTGGAGGGAGCAGTGTGTGCAAAGGCACAGAGGTGCAGATGAGCTGGCACATGTCTGCATTGAAAGGGGCTATGAGCAGGACAGGTGCCCCGGGGGAAAACGGTTGTGTGGGGTCCTTTTTCAAAATTACTAAGAATTCCAAGGCAGTGATAGCAGAGCATTAAACTAAATGCAGGACCCTGTGCAATTACACAGAACACACACCCAGGTAGCGAGTCCTGATTATAGCAGAGTGCCAAAGGGGAACCAGACGGTAGCAGAGACCCCATCCTAGGCTCCAGGTGTGTCTCACTAAGAAGCCAGAAGGTAACCCCATGGGGAGTGAGGTGCTACAGAAGATTTCCTGCTAGGGGGGTCATGAGCTAGTCTCTGTTTTAGAAAGACCACCCAGGAAGCACCCCGGATGTTGAATTGGAGCAGGTTGGGGTGAGTAGAAAGAAAGGCAGGAAGGAAGGGAGGAGGAGGGAGGGAGCCAGTCTGGCCCCATCAGCTGGGAAGGGCTCTCCAGCATGCGTTCTTGTGGCACCAGTCTCTAAGGAACTGTTAGAGTGTCAAATGGAAATGTACACAAAAATTTATATTCTATAGTTGAAAATTGTGTAAAATGTTAGGATATTTTTATGTATTTCTTTTTTGAGACTGAATTTTGCTCTGTTGCACAGGCTGGAGTGCAGTGGTGTGATCTCCGCTCACTGCAACCTTCCCCTCCCAATCCGCAGGGTTTAAGTTATTCTCGTGCTTCGGCCTCCCGAGTAGCTGAGACTACAGACATGCACCACCCCACCCAGCTAATTTTTGTATTTTGTTTTGCCGTGTGGTCCAGGCTGGTCTCCAACTGCTGAGCTCAAGTGGTCTGCCCACCTTAGCCTTCCAAAGTGCTGGGACTACAGGTGTGAGCCACCATGCCTCGCCAAGATACAGTTGAAAAGTTTCTAAGCTTTAAGCCTTCTTGTAGTCTTTAATAAAGGACTAAAAATCTTTGAGAGGGAGACATTGTAGGGAGCGTTTACCCAAATCTGTTGAGCACAGAAGCCTTTTTCAGAGAAGCATCTCACTTTGGGAAGGACTGTTTTAAAGCCTTTTGAAAATATATGTAAATCTGTATCTTCAGTGTCTATAAAATTCTCTAGCTTGCTATTAATACTTCCTCTGAGTGGAGATGGCCAATCTTGCTTGCCAATCCCAAATTGTGGCTGCCTGGAGTGCTATGTTGAGTAGGATTCTGAGGTTGTTTCTGCACTAGCAGGAAGGTGTTGTGTAACGAGTTTGCAACGCCTGCTTAGGACCTAGGAGGAGGGAGTGGCGGTATGTGTCCTCAGTAAACGTGGTCCCTGGCCAGGAGAAAACCACTAAATAAACCCAAAGACATAGCCTGGCAAGACTTGGAGTATCTTGTTTACAAACCTGATTTGGCGGAACATGAAACTCTGCCGACCAGTAGAGGGTCATTCCTAAAGAATAGACGTGCATCTGCCCAAAAGAAGAGGACATGATTAGATTCCAATCATCTCTGTTATTCCATGGTCCTGCAAGGAAAATACGGTCCAATTTCTACATGAACAGACACTGTTGTCCGGCCAGTCCAGCACCATCTGCAACTCCCTTAACCCTTGTCACCTCCTACTCCAGAGACTAGAAAACCAGAACTTTGCTTTCTAGCAGAAACCGTGACACTCAGTTTTGGTGACAGGCCCAAGAGAAATCTGTTAGGGGGCTTCTGATAAGGCTTTTGCTTTACTGACGAAAGGACACATGTGACAGGCCCCACCCTTTCCCCCTTGTTCCTGCCTTGAACATTGATGTGATTGATACATGGAGTCTTCCCAGCCATTCTGTGACAATGAGGCAGTAGGCACAGGACAGAAAGCCAGACACCGGGGAAGGCAGAATGGAAATACACAGCCTGGATCCTTGATGACATAAATCAGCTCCTGACCAATCCCTAGACCTCTTGTTAAGTAACTAATAAGTATATCTTCGGTCCTCACCACTGTATTTTAGACCTTCTGTTTCCATGATACATTATGGTTCAGCCTGATTAAAAAGCACCATTTCTTGTCAAAAAGCAAAATGGTGTCATGGGAAGAGCATTGTCTGACGTCTCTGACCCTCAGTTTCTTTATCTTAAAAATGAATATTCTGCCTGAATTCTTTATTTTATTTATTTATTTATTTATTTATTTATTTTGAGACAGAGTCTCACTCCATCACCAGGCACCATGCTGGAGTGCAGTGGCGTGACCTCGGCTCACTGCAACCTCTGCCTCCTCTGTTCAAGCAATTCTCCTGCCTCAGCCTCCCAAGTAGCTGGGACTACAGGCGCGCACCACCATGCCCAGCTAATTTTTTTGTATTTTTAGTAGAGACGGGGTTTCACCATGTTGGCCAGGATGGTCTTGATCTCTTGACCCTCGTGATCCGCCCGCCTCAGCCTCCCAAAGTACTGGGATTACAGGCGTGAGCCACTGCACCCGGCCTCTGCCTGAATTCTAATAAAGATTAAGTCAAAAGCACCTGAAGATGGTAATATTAACTATTATTGTTACTGTTGTTATTATTGGACATAGAGCACTTACAGTGTACCAAGCCTTTTCTACATCTTTCACCCATATAAACTCATTTATGCAGTCCTGTGGTGCAGGCATTTTAATTGTCCCCCGCGTGGCTACATGGCTTCTGGATTATGCAGTCCTCAATCAATGTCAGTTGGTTTTTATTGTGGGGCTTCTATTATAACTGACAAGGCACATTTCCCTTAAGGTCTCTCTTTCAGGAAATCATTTTTGGGACTTTAGAAGGAAACAATGAGGTAATGAAACATGGCATGTAAAAACACACAGTTATTTGAGCCACCCACTGGATTTAATACAAGTGGTTTTAGTTTTTGGTTTTGGTTGTTCACGTCTCAAAGTCACGATGTGTTCAATGTCACCTGTGCCAATTCATTAGCTCTCATCTTGGCTTGAAATTGTATCCTGAAACTAGCTCCCACCCCTGAGATGAACGTGCATAAATAGCCTGCATAAAAGCTCACAAGCTGCATCCCCATTTCCGGAGAAAGGACTTGAAGAGCAGGGCTTAGCAGATGGCCATTGCTTTCCCATTAACCCAACAAGCTCCCAGAACCAATTGCAGTGACTGCCACCTGCAAGGCTGGTCTTCCCACATGGTCAGCACAATAGAGTATAGAAACCTGTGGAGCTGCAAGGACTGAAGTATAGACAGAGCTCCAGCACCCCGAGCCCTGCCAGAGGCACCACCCACCCCTGGGAGCTCACAGGGATTCCAAGCGCTCTGTCTAAAAGTGTCTTAGGGCAAGGCCTTGGCCACATGACAATAGGCTTCTTCCAAAATTCTAAATTCAGCCTATTGGTAGACACTGCCAGTAGAGGGTTGGTGAGAAGGATTTTGAAGGCAACTCCTGGCTCAGTGGGAAAGAACGCCACGTTTGATTAGTGATGTCTGCCGTGAGCATGGGATGGGGTACTGGCAGCACAGATGACTTGTAGTTGGAGACCTGCCCACACCTTCCACTTGACCAGTGCCTGGGGCTAAGGTACAAAGTAGTTGGGGAAATATGTCAGTGCAGTGGTTAGGGCAGGATATTGGTCCAAGCAGAGGGGTCTGTGTACATCCTCCCAGCATCAGAACAAGACCCAGGACTCGGGGAGGATTCTGAGCACAGCCTGTGCGGGGAGCATTCTCCTAGTTGCCCAACTGGTCCTGCCGTGGACCCATGCCAAGTTGGATGAAGAGAGGAGCCTGTGATGAATACAAAAGAACAGTGATGAACAGAACTGAGTGTTAAGAGATGCTGGAAGAGATCAAGTAACCTATGACTCTGCCTCCTAGCCTAATAAACAGGGCATAAGGCTAGTGGCTCTGGCCCCTTAAGGCCCACTCCACATGCCATGCTTCATATGCCGAGTGCAAAACCAACAACAGCAGAAGCGGTTTGGTTAGTTCAGAGCTCAGTCTCTCTCACACTGAAGCTCTTCCAGCTCACACTCACCCTCATCTTCCTGGCCAGGACTCAGCGATACACCTACCCAGTTCTTACCTCAGCCTATTAGCCCTGAAACTACTGGAGTCTTCGTGCCTCTGCCTGGAGAAAAGTGTGCGGGAGGGAGAAACATATTATTTTCCAGCTCAAAGATGCTCTGGGCAGAGGAGTGACTAGGCCTTCACAAGGTACTCAGTGGAGACCAAGCTGCAATCAGGAGGGCGATGTCTGTTCCTCACCAGCGAGTGCTGGGATGATTAGGGAAGGGCCCCAGGAGCACTCAAATCTGTATTAACACAGATACATCCAGAAGTGGAGCCTGAGGCAAGGGTTAAGTGCACACCCTTCATTCAGGAGCTGCAAGCCCAGGGCAATGAGAGTGAAGAGAAAAGGGGAAGGGAGGCAGGGACCAATGTGATATGCAGCATCAAAATGCTGGTCACCTCCTTGCAACAGGCAACAGAGCACAGCATGAAGTGCTGCAGACGGGGCTTCCTGGCACTCAGGACTTCTCTAGAAGGCTTGCAAGGCTTACACATCACAAAGTCATCCACAAGAGAAAGAGGAGGGAAATGTATTCTCTAGTTCCCTCCAGACTTTTGTTTACCGCTGGCTAAGTTTCCTCCATAAGAAGCTAGCTCCCCTGCATTCTCAGGTTGCACTGGCATTAGCAGTCATGCAGAAAGCCCAATCCCAGGGCTCAGGATGTGACATCTTAGCTGAGTCCAGGGTATAGGAGGCAACTTGGTATAGGTGGAGCCAAGAGACCCAAACAGATCCGAGAGGCCCCCAAGTCTGTGTTCAGTCCAGGAATCAGTGATTCACCCCTGGGGTCCTGGCAGTGTAAGAAAGTGTGTGGGCTTGGATGCCAGAGTGACTTCCAGAATGCCAGAGGGGAGCGAGTGCCAGAGCTGGGGCCACTGTGACTGGAACTCTCATGCTTTCACTGTTGCGATCTGACTTAGAGACATGTGGACCCAGACAAACCAAATCTGGAAGCCACCAAGGCCCCATTCTCTGCCTTTCAGAGCCTGGAGGGAAAGCAGCCCCCATTCCAGGATGCCTCCTGAAGGAAGCAGCATTTTCACATCTGCACTTTTCCCATGAAAGGGCGAGGAAGAAGAAACGGAACTCGCTGAGTAGACACCCACCATGCCCCATCCTGTGTTGTCTGTCTGCCTTGCACCATTCTCTCCTTCAAGATAATTAAAATTCTCTTTGAAATTAAAAATGATGTTTACTGGAAACTTTTGCTATTCAGAAGCAAAACAGGTCCATTGCAGGAAAACCAAAAATCTCCGCTGATGTTGCCATCCAGAAATAATCACCGCAGACACTTTGGTGTGTGTATTTTTAGAACTTCCTCTCTCTCTTTCATTCTTTCTAACCAAACTTGGATAATATTATGTGTGCATATATTGAATTTCTTTTGAAGTCATTAAATAAGCTTCTACAGCCTCATTTTAATGCCGTTTTGTCTCATGTCCTCTCTCACTGACTATTTAGCTTGTTTCCAATTTATCACTAAGGTCAGCAACATGGCGATCAGCACTGCTGCAGCTAAATCCATCTTTACTTGTGCCTTAGGATAAATTCCTGGTTGAGGATGTGTTGGGTCATTTTGAGCTGTCTTGCTACCTACTGCCAAGGATACCAATGTGCCAGACCACTTAACCACAGCTTTCAACACTTCTTTTTGAATACTGAAAATAGCCAATATAATGTGGGGTTGAGCCACATTATCCCCACTTTACCAATGTAGAAATTGGGGGCTCAGAGAAGTGGACTTGCCGTTGTCCATGAGCTAGTATGTTGCTGACAAGAAAGCCTGGGAATAAATTCTTAAAACCCACTTTGCTTTGCTGTTGACAACCAAGCTCTGCAAGGCTGAGCTGGGAGCTGGGGGATGCTGCCGCCGGGACAGGCACAGGACTCAGGAGCTGCAGAGGAGACGGATAGCTTACCTGAGATGCATCAGACTGCTCATCCTCATTCTGTCCCTGTAGCAGTTCAGGGGCCTTGAAAGGAGCAGCCTCTATGTGAGAAACACGGCCTTGGAAAGAAAGACTTCCAGCTGCAGAAAGCAGGGCTGACCAGGGGCAGATCACATAGTCTGATGAATCTGAAACCAAGCCAGTGATGCAGCTATAGAGCTTCCATCTGGGGGCCAGCGTGGGACTGTGCCCAGCAGGTGCCTGGTAGTACTAGTACCCATCTCTGGGACTGAATGTGAGCAAGAACTGGAGGAGACATGGAACACAATAAATTCAACCCTGATGCATGGGAACATGTATTATAAAAGGTGGCTGTGGCCATGGCAGGAAGTTAGCACCTGCATCCAAATTCATCCATGGCCCAAGAGTCTCAAAGTAAGAGGTAAAGAGAGGTCAGGCCCACCTGGAATTTCTAGAGCCAGACCAGGACCCAAGAGCTGGTCTTCTGGGAGCCCTGTAGCTGTTCATCAGAACCTCCAGGGTAAGGAAGAGGGAGAAGATGACGCTGAAGGCACAGATGAGAGCCTCCTCCATCAGCCCACGCTGGGACCCGTCACCCTCACAGAACATGTGTGATCTTTCACGCCAGGAGCCTCTGCTGCATGCACTGCAATCCTCAAGCATGTGTGACCTCTGAGTTGACACCTGAGTGTGATTACTCAGCGTTTGTTCTGGAGCTTAACACCTAGGAGCTCCATTGTCACGCTTGGAGACCGCTCCCTTAGGTCTCCCCTGTACTGAGAGCACAGCGTGCATCTTTCTCAGTAGAGGGCGCTGGGAGAGACACTGCAGGAGGCCTTAACTCTCCCGCAGGTTCTGTAGTTTTGTGCAAGTGTGAGACCACCTGGAGGTAGCGCTCTGCATAGAACACATGCCCAGGACTAAGGTCCCTTGGCCACCTCAAGGCCTGAACTAGATATGTGACCACCTTCTCAAATCTACACAAGACCCTAGCAGGCCTCCTGCCCACACCAACCCCCAGAAAGGTGACTTGCCTGAGCCCACCTACCCCCAAAAGGGTCCCCCCGACCCCCACTGGCTCTGCTCGCTCACCTCCTGGTCACCAGTGGCTATTGCCTGAGCCATGAGTGCAGATCACCTCTGGCTGGGCACACCAGCAAATTCCACCATCATCATGGACTGCAAGCACAGCTCCTCCCACAGATCTGAACCCCAAACCGGGAAGGGGACTTCCCTTCAAAGTTCATCCCTCACTGGGCACCTGCCCTCAGCCCTAGGAGATCCAGTAGCATTTTCTTTTTCTTTCTTTTTTTTGTGTGTGTTTTTTTTTTTGAGTCCTAGTTTTGCACTCTTGTTGCTCAGACTGGAGTGCAATGGCACAATCTCTGCTCACTGCAACCTACGCCTTCCAGGTTCAAGTGATTCTCCTGCCTCAGCCTCCTGAGTAGCTGGGATTATAGGCACGCACCACCACGCCCGGCTAATTTTTTCTTTTTTTTTTTTGCATTTTTAGTAAAGACAGGGTTTCACCACATTGGCCAGGCTGGTCTTGAACTCCTGACCTCAGGTGATCCACCTGCTTTGGCTCTCAGATTGCTGGGATTACAGGCATGAGCCACCACAACCCATCAGCGTTTTCTTATGCCTTACAGTTACTATTCAAACACAATTTAATAATTCTTTCTATTAATCTCCCCTGTTTAGACCGCAGGGGTAGGTCTGCCTTCTTTTTTTGTTGTTTTGTTTTGTTTTTTGAGATGGAGTCTTGCTCTGTTGCTCAGGCTGGAGGGCAGTGGCAAAATCTTGGCTCGCTGCGACCTCTGCCTCCAGGTTCAAGCAATTCCCTGTCTCGGCCTCCCAAGTAGCTGAGATTACAGGTGGGTGCCACCACGCCTGGCAATTTATTTATTTATTTTTATTTATTTATTTATTTTGGTATTTTTAGTAGAGACAGGATTTCACCATGTTGGCCAGGCTGATCTCAAACTCCTGACCTCAGGTGATCTGCCCGCCTCGGCCTCCCACAGTGTTGGGATTACAGGCATGAGCCACCGCACCTGGCCAGGTCTGCCTTCTGATGAGGCACAGACTAGTACAGCATCTGGTGAACAGAGCGTAGGGGTGTCCTGGGTGACCGCCCCCTGCCTCTCATCTCTGGCTATGTCCAGAGACAGCCCATGTGCTGTTAGACGCCCATAGAACTGCAGTCACTCTCTTCCTACACCCTCCTGGCTTTGCGTGTCCTGGAAATGCTGCAACACCAAGGCGGAAGCAAAGCCTTTCTTTCAACTCTGCCACGTGGCATGGGTGCAAGAGACAGGCCTGCCCTCCCAGTGCAGCTCCATGGGTGGGTGCTGTTTGTCTACTCGTTCTAATACCTCAGACTACTCACAGATCAAGAAGCAGTAACCTCGTTCTGTGCTCTCAGAGGTTGATGAGAAAAACAATTTTTTTAAAGCAGCAGCAGCAGCAGCAGAGCCAGAGCTATGTTTGTGTGGGAAGCTTCACATACAACTCCCTGTGACTTAACCATCCCAAACACACTCTCTTACCATTGCGGAGGTCTTCCAGGAGCTGCTCAGCAGCCAGGAACAGGAGGGACCAGATTTCCTCCTCACACAGAGCTTCACCCCTGACCTGCAGGGCGCTGGCCAGCGTCACAGAGGACAGGCGCATGCCTACGAAAAGACATACATGTTCAGGAACATGTCTGGCCCCGTAGTCAACACTCTGGCCCAGCCAGGCATGGGCCGGCCACTCACGGTGCACCAGCACTGTGTTTTCATCACCTGGGTCCCTGGGGTCAGGCACAGGGCCAAGCACACAGAGACATTAAAGACATGTTAATTAGGGGACTGGCCAGGCTGGCTGGTCAGTTCTCAGTGAATGCGTAAACAAACAGACTCCCAGATGAAAGGTTAAATGAATAAATAAATGAACGACCAAAAGAAGCATGAGAATAGCACCTCCCAGTTGGGCACGAGCTGTTGCAGAGAGTAACTTACGCCTGGGTAGTGTGTGGCCTCCTCTCCTTCTCTGTCTGGGGGAAGTTAGCTAACCATTTTTGCCTGCAATACATGATTCTCATCTTTCGTCTCTGGCTGCCACATGCAGAGTTAGATTTGGTGCCAGTACCAGCCCTTTTCTCCAGCACCTGCCTGAAGTGCAAGCGAGACTTACTAGACAGAAGTATAAGTCCCATATTTCAGAAAAGGGCAGCCTCACAGAGAAACTGGAGGAGGCTGAAGAGAGCTAGTCTTCTCTTCCCTCTTTTCTGGGAAGTAAGGCCTTTAGACCAAAGCTGATGTTTAAATGTCTATCTCCCTGACAAAGCTCCCCCCCACTAATTTCCAGAGACCCAGGTGCTGGGTGGCACAGGAAGAAGCCAGTCGGGCTTTTCCTAATCCATTTACACCCTCACTGATCTACAGCCAGAGCTCAAGCAGGGAGGGTGTACAGTGTCAGGCGCGAGATGAAGAGCACATAGAAGCATCCCCATCCCCCATTAACACACTAATCCAAGCTCTACTCCCCAGCTGCCCAGCTCCCTCCAGACACCTCTGCCACCAGCCTCCTCCAGCCTCAAGAAGAGAGGCAGTTTCCAAGAGAAAGAGGCTTGCTCTGCCACATCTCCCTGGGGCAGGAAGGGAGCCACAGCAGGACCCGCTCAGGAAGCTTGGCCTGTGAACTGTCATTTATCACAAGGAGTCTGTGAAGAAGGGACTACTGTTTCCATTTACAGACAGGAAAGAAGTCCAAGGTAATCAGGTAAAAAGTCATGATTTTGAAGCTGAACTCCAGACCCTCCCTCTTTTCTTATATTTCCATTTCTTTTCTTTTCTTTTCTTTCCTTCCTTTATCTTTTCTTTTCTTCTCTTTTCTAATCTCTCCTGTCTTTTTATAAAGTGTTTGAGACTTATGGACTAGGCATTCCGATTCCACCACATGTTTAACTCTCTATAACCACAACGAAAGGTTGCTTATTAAAGATAAAAGGGGGAAGAACAAGACCATGATTCTTAGAAAAATCTCTAAATCCCAAAATAAAATATTGAATGGGTGGGGTTTTCTTAAATTGCTTTATGACTAGACAAAAATTCAGTAACAGTCTTCTAGGCTGGTGTGGCTAGTAACAACCGTTATTTCAGTACAGTAATTCAATGCGGGAGGACAAACTTTTCAACAAATATTGCTGGATCCATCATGGAAATAAGGCCTAAACCTTATACCTTATGCAAAAATTACTTAAAAATAAATTGTAGATTTAATGTAGAACATACAACTGTAAACTTTTAGCGGGGAGGAATGGGAGAAAATATTCAGGACTCATCACAAACAAGGACTCCCCAATACGATGAACAGCTGATTTCTCATTAAAAACCTTATGGAGGCCAAAAGGCAGTTGGATGACATATGGTCTTAAATAGCCACACCAGCCTAGAAGACTTAATGCATTTTTTTTTTTTTTTTTTTTTTTAGTTACAAAGCAATTAGAAAAACCCCACACAATATCAAAATCCGCTTTTGATATTTTATCAAAATACTTGGAGGGGGAGGCTGTCAAACAAGAATTCGGTAGACAACAAAGCAATCAATCCTTCCAAACTGAAAGAGAAATTAACACATATCCACATAAACAAAAACACCCCTTCCCTCCGGGAACTACTGATGGAGTCCTTCAGACTGAAAGAAAAGACACTGGACAGTAGGTCAAATACACATGAAGAAACAGAGCACCCGTAAAGATAATAACACAGGTAAATGCAAAAGACAATAAAAATACATTTTCATTGGAACCCTTTTCTCTTATTGGAATTTTTTAAAAGGAGCATCCAGCATCTGGAAAAACACATAACTGATAGGATTTGCCAATCAAGCATGCTTCTTTTTTAAAAAGCTAAGAGTCACCTGAGGTTTGAAGTTGCTGTTCTTATTATTGGAAGTGTCAGGATCACAACTTCCATATCAAATATAACCATGATCCGGGAGTCAGTTACAGAAAATTACTCATCATCCTTTCAATTAAAAAAAAAAGCTGTCATGCTTGCTCCAATGCACACACATGATCCCTCTGCAAAATGAAAGGTGTGCATTGCAGTTTTTCTGCACCAGCTCCCTACCCGACCAACCACAGTGTCCCAGCGGAATGTTACGATCGACCCGCAGTGGCGAGTTGGTTCCTGGAGCGTGCAGGAAGCCTGGGAACCAGCCACAGCTCTGAATTTCCCTGACTGGCCTCAGTATTACAGTGTGGGTTATGCACGCTCTGCAAGCTAGCAAGTAGGCCAAGATTTGTATTGCTGCTAGGCAAAAATGCAGACTGCTTTCCTTGACCTGGAGAGGTCTGGCAGGCAGACAGGACCTGCCACCTCTCTGACTCCACTTCCCACCTCCCTGTTCCTTGCTTACCTCCCTCTTCCTACCCTCCCACTTCCCACCTCCCTGTCCCTTGCTTACCTCCCTCTTCCTACCCTCCCACTTCCCACCTCCCCTGTTCCTTGCTTACCTCCCTCTTCCTACCCTCCCCACTTCCCCACCTCCCTGTTCCTTGCTTACCTCCCTCTTCCTACCCTCTCACTTCCCACCTCCCTGTCCCTTGCTTATCATGTTCCTCCCTCACCAGGCTTGTGATAAATTATGAAGTAAGACATTCCTCCACACTAGCCCACCAGCCTTCAGAGAACCAGCCTGGACTCACAATTAACATTGTTATCTTCTGTGTGATATTGTGAATACTACTTCAAAGTCCACTGCTACTTCCTTGACTGACAGTAACAAGCAACACTTCCATAGCATTTAGTGTACGCCGGGCACTGTTGAGAGTGCTTTATGTGCTAACTCATTTAAGCCTCATGACAGCCTTCTGAAATAGGGCCCCCTTTCACAGATGAGGAGACTGAGGGTCGGAGAGATTAAGTGGCTTGGTGCGTGTCACGTAGCTTGGACTTGGGTTTATGGTCTTGGGTCTCTGAGGCAGGGCTCTCCCACCGTATTATGCTGGCTGTGGAAATGCTGTGAAGCACTTTATGGGGCCTGTAATCTTCAGGCTGTGAAGCAGTCAGCAGCCTTTAGCCATCACACCAAGGATGCCTCTGGGCTTCTCTCCAATTTTTTCAAGGTCTGGTGGGCTGTATCATGTACTGAAAAGGGGATCATTAACTATGTGAAGGATGCAGGGATCCCACACACAGATAGCCCTGACGCTGAGGGTGTGCTGGGAAAGCATCCAGTGGTTGGGCATTCCTTTGGGGGTCTCTACCCCTCCAACCCTTATCTCTCATGCACCTTCCCAGATCTCACCTACGTGGATGGACCCTCTGCACTGACCAGTATCTGAAAGGCGTCTGGGCTCATGTAGTAGCATAGAAATCTTCTTTGCCATTTTGAGACTCCACTAGCCCATCCAGAAGCTTCCTCGGGCCCTTTCCAATGAGTTCCCAGACCGAGGAGCACCCTGTCTGCCAGGACTCGCTTTGTTGTCCTGGTCCGGTAGCAGCCCCTCTCCCTGGCCTGCCTCGGGCTAGAATCTTTTCCCCTGCCCTTGACCTTTAGCACTTCCACTTGGGCCCTCCCTCTCCCATGTGCCATGACAGCAGCAGCCCTGAGCTTCATCTGTGAGGCTGTCCCTACAGCCTGACCTCAGCCATCACTACATTTAATAAATACTCGTCAAGGACCTAGTATATTTCAAGCTCTATACTATGAGTAGAATGAGGAACAATGTTAACATCCTACCCTGAGAGGCATGGGGATGGGCAGAGGAGGGAGACAGAGGACAAGAAGGTAAGCAAATAAAATAATTCTGTAGAACGAGACAGGACTATGAAGTAGAAAAAGAAATGCGCCGTAGCAAGCCTTTGGTGTGGGGTACATCTTAGCTGAAGCGGTCAAGGAAGGCACCTCCAGGAGGTGCCACTGAAGCTAGATTTGGAGGTTGAGAAGGCACCAGCCATGGGAGAAACTTCCCAGGTAGAGGGAAGAGCAAGCACGGAATCCCAGAGTTTGCCAGATCCCAAAAACTGAAAGAAGCCCACCCATGGTGAGGGGAGGTAAGGGAGGTGAACAAGGGGTAGGGAGGTGGGAGGTGGTGTTGGAGAGGTGAGCAGGCCCCATCTGCTTGCAGACCTCTTAGGTCGAGGAAAAGAGTATGCATTCTGGCCTAGGAGCAACATGAATCTTGGCCTACCTGCTAATTTCCAGAGCACGTGCAACCCACACTGCAAAGCTAGAGCCATTTGACACTGGCCTTCGGCTGAGTATTAACTAGAAGGAAGGGAGAGTTCTGAAGGGCTGGCTAGCTACCTTAGCTCATCTGATGGTCACCAGTCCTGTAAATGGGGCACGGTTTTAATCAAGAGCAAGGCTTGCATCTGTTCCCTGTCCCCCAACACCCCCAGGAAGAACCCTTGGGTCCATGTCCCCTAGAGAGCTGCCCAGTCGATTCCCAAGTGTTAGCTGCAGGGCTCAGCCACCTCCCCCGGGGAGCACACCATATGCATTTGCTGCCAAGATATTTTACAGCATTTGTAAAGTGCCGGCTTCTGGAGAAGTAAGAATCTCTGTTCCCCAATCATGTATTGATTGACTGATTGTATAGTGGCTTTTGAACTGTGAGATTTTGGTCTTCATTCATCTCCCCTCCCCCAGCTCGCCATCAAGCCACCATCCACGACCTCTGGCCTTCACCTCTGTGGCTGGTTAGCAAGATTGACAACCGTTTGGAATGCCCTGGAGATACCCCTGCATTGGGACAGAACTTGGACCAAGGTCTCAGAGGCCTCTAAGGATCTTTCCAGCTCTGGAGTCCAAGGGGCCACTGCCCAGGTGGAAAAGGCGTGGAACCAGGGGGAAGCAAAGGAGGCCTTATAGGATGGGGACGAGGCACATGACAGGGATGAGGCACAGGACGGGGACGAGGCACACGACTCCTGGCCCCATGGGTCAGGTGACCAGGCCACTGTCTCTCCTTGGAACACTCCTTGTTTCTCCAAACTCCTGGCTCGCCCTCACCTCCTCACATTCTTTCTCCCTCTCATGGTCCCTGAAGTATTGTCCCTCAGGATTCTGTTTGAGGACCTGTATGGTTTCCTGTGGCTTCTATAATAAATTACCACAAACCTCGGAGATTAACACAACAGAAATTTATTATCTCATAGTTCCAGAGACAACAAATCCAAAATCAGTTTGACTGGGCTGAAGTCTGGATGTCCACAGGACCATGGTCCCTCCACACGTTCCGAGGGAGAATCCTTCCCCAACCTCCTCCTCCAGCTTCTGCCAGCTGCCCGCATTCCTCGGCTGTGGCCATGTCACTCCAGTCTCTGCCTCTGTGGTCACATCGCCTTCTCCTCTTCTGTTTTAAATCTCCCTCTGCCTCCCTTTTATAGATATCTATGATTCTAGTTAAGCCCCATTTAGATAATCCAAGACAATCTTTCCATCTCAAGATCCTTTACCCAATTGCATCTGCAGTCTTTTTTTTTTTTTTTTTTTTGCCTGTAATATTCCACAGGTCCCGCAAATTAGGATGTGGATACCTTTACCTTTTTTAAATTTATTTTTATTTATTTATGTACTGAGACAAAGTTTCACTCTTCGTCCAGGTTGGAGTGTAGTAGCGCAATCTCTGCTTACTGCAACCTCCGCCTTCCAAGTTCAAGCAATTATCCTGCCTTTCAACCTCCCAAGTAGCTGGGATTATAGGCTCCCGCCACCACCCTTGGCTAATTTTTTGTATTTTCAGTAGAGATGGGGTTTCACCATGTTGGCCAGGCTGGTCTTGAACTCCTGACCTCAAGTGATCCACCCTCCTCTATCTCCCAAAGTACTGGGATAACAGGCATGAGCCACCGTGCCCAGCCAACCTTTACATTTTTTTGGAGGGAGGCTTTATTCAGACCACCCCAGGCTCTTTTTCATCATTCAACAGTCTCTGCCTGTTTGCCTGAAAAGGCATGAGCTTTGGTAGGTTGAATTCTTAGCTCCTTGACTCTGGGCACAGGGCACCTACTTACCTCTCTGAGCCTCAGTCTTATCCTCTGGTAAATAGGGCTAATAGCAGCAGCGACCTCATGGAACTGTCCAAGTGGTTGGCGTGTAAAAGGTGATGAGCACATCCTATTTTCTGTCTCTTTTCATCTCTGCTCCAACCATCCAGAAAGGGATTTTAAGCATCAGGGCTGCTGAGCAGCTTCCAACTATGGGATTTTTAAGATATGGTGTTAATTGTTTCCATCTGTCTGCCAGGATTGAGGTACTATAAACATCCCATTTTCAACCTTAGCAGAATGCCTCAAAAATCTCCATGACACCCTAGGAAGGAACCAGGAGGAATGCGGGACTCCCAAGGAATCAAAACTCTCAGAGTGATCTTTTCCTCTCTTCTCCTTTTTTTCCTTCGGTCTCTCTTCATTCCTTCTCCCTCTGGACATTGATTAAAAACGATCTGCTCACAGTCAGACCAGAGATCTGAACAAAACTTGCCCAGAAGGCGAACTACATTTTTCCCCGAAGGGAGAAAGCCTGTCCTGCCTCATCTAGGCCCTAAAGAGTTAAAGGTGTCAGGGCTCTTGTCTGCTGGAACTCTTTCACAGTCAGCTTCCCAGAACCTGACCTTGAGTGAGTAAGTGATGCTGACATTGCATCACTATCACTTTCTCCACACAGACCTTTCCCTGCTCTGTTTTCTACCCCCACAGCCCCTGATTTAAACAGTGGCTACAGCACTGACACGGTATGACCTTGAACGAGGACACCCTCCACACCTCATTTCCCCATCTATAAAACAGGGATGTTAACTCCTACCTTATAAGGTGGATGTAAAACACAGAACAAGCTAATTAATACAAGAAAGGCAACTAGAGGACGCCCTACCATTCTTCAGGATTCCAATGTGGAATCTTGCATTTGTAGATGAAAGGATGCACACTTTCATAATGGATGTGAATTAGTTGAATCCTAACCAATTATACTTGATGATAATGACTTCTAAGGAGAGTAGCCCTTCACAGCTTACAGAGTTTTCAGAAACTTCTGTGATTCCCCACAAAAAATCCTTAAAAATAGAAAAGGCAAAAATGATCCCAACTTCCAGATGAGTTAACTGAGAATTTAATTGACTTAAAGTCACAAAAGTCACACAGTTAGTAAGGGCTATTTAAATTTCTGCAAGAGTGGAAGGTTGGGGTTGTGAGCTAACAAGACTAATTAAAGCCATATGTGTTTAAATTAATATTCAGTTTATTAAAGTTCTGAATTTAAAAAGCAACTTTGTCTTGAACCTTTAAAGTTTTATACGCTACTAATCTAGTGACTTGTATATAAGAAGAACCATTTCGCATGATGTTTGATTAATATGTAATGCATTTGTAATATATCTGTTGGTGGTCTCCAGAGAAACAGAACCAGTAGTATGTGAACGTGTGTGTGAGTGCGTGTGTGAATGTGTGTGTGTGTGTGTGTGAGAGTATACACACACACACTTTTTTCTTATCTTAGGGGAAGGAAGCTAAGGTCACAGCCTGGGGTAATAGACTCACTAGTCATAGAATTATAGAGCACACACACTTCCCTCCCACCTTATCACTACATCACCAGGACTTCTGTATAAGAACAGCAGATGACAGCTAAAGAACAGCAAGGCCCAGATTCTACTTAAGAAGGAGTTTCTAGGAAAAGTAAAGACAATAAGGGAGAGATAAACAAGAAGGATAGAAGAAATTGAAGTCTCAGATACCTACTGTATTAGGGTTCTACAGAAAGACAGAACCAGTAAGATACATACATACATATATAATATATATATATATATATATATATGTATGTATGTATAATACTGGATAGAATATCCAAGAACTGTGGAAAAATTACAAAAGGTATAACATATGTGTAAGGGGACACTGGAAGGATAAAATGGAAAAGAGTAGAAAAATATGTGAAACATTTAAGGTAATAATGGCTGAGAATAGATAGATCTACATACATATATAGATAGGTAGATATCTTATATGTTATAAGAGGCTGAGAAGTTTTACAATTTGCTTTCCACAAGCTGAAGACCATTGAGACCATTATACCATTATACCACTGAGGCAACTCAGTGGCATAATTCAGTCCAAGTCTGAAAGCCTAAGAACCACCGAAGCCAATTATGTAAATCCCAGTCCAAGAGCAGGGGATGAGATGAGATGTCCATCCCTTTTTTTCCTACCTCACAAAGCAGTGAGGTAGAAAAAAAGGGATGAGTGTCTCTTTCCTCTGTCTTTTGTTCTATTCAGCCCTGAATAGATTGTGTGATGCCTGCCCATAGCACAATTCCAACCCTGATCTCTCCCAGAAATACGCTCACAGACACATTCCAAAATAACATTTCATCTAGGCAGCCCATGGTCTTGTTAAAATTGACACATAAAATTAATTATAATACCTACAGCCATAGCAAACAGTAAACACAACATTACTCCTAGCCGGATAAATATAAATGTTCTCACTAAAGGCATGTTTATCTCCTATTACCCAATACATCATGTCCAGCTTTCAACAAAAAAATTACAAGTCATGTATAAAAACAACAAAAGATTCAGTGTGAAGAGACAAAACAAATGAAAGACCAGATTCTGATATAGCAGAAATCTTGGGATTATCATACCAGATATTTAAAATAACTATGATTAATATGCTAAGGGTTCAAATGGAAAAGGTGGGCAAGATACAAGAATAGATGGGCAACTTAAGCAGAGACATGGAAATTCTAAAAATAAAAAATTTAAAGTTAGAAATCAACAGCACTGTAAGAGAAATGAAGAATACCTTCAGTGGGCTCACCAGTAGATTGGACACCTTCAAGGAAAGAATCAAGGAGCTTAAGATGTGTCAAAAGAAACTTCCCAAATGGAAATGTGAAGAAAAGAAAGAATGAAGAAAAATGGAACAGAATATCCAAGAACTGTGGAACAATTTCCAAGGTGTCACATATGTGTAAGGAAACACCAGAAGGGGAAGATGGAAAAGAATAGAAAAAAAATTGAATAATGGCTGAGAATATTTCAAAATTGATAACAGACACCAAACCACAGATATAGAAAGCTCAGAAAGCATCCAGCAGGATAAATAAAAGAAACACATGTACCCCTAAACTTAGAAGTTAAAAAAAGTAAATTAATATTCCCAGGAAAAAAAAAGAAAGAGAGGGGACAGAGAAATGTAACTTAGAAATAGCAGAAAAAGGATAAATCACTATGGACTTCTCTTCACAAACTGTTCAAGTAAAAAGATGGTAGAATGAAATATTTAAAGTGTGAAAGTAAAAAAACTACCAATCTAGAACTCTGTATCCTGCAAAGTTATCTTTCAAAGTGAAAAGAAATAAAGACTTTCTCAGACAAACAAAAACTCAGTATATTGGTCACCAGGAGGCTTGCCTTGCAAGAAGTGTTGAAAGTTCATCGGAGAGAAGGAAAATGATACAGAATGGAAATGCAGATCTTAAGCCATTTATTTCCCTTATTCTTAATTGATCTAATAGGTAACCATTTTTTCAAATTATAACAGCAACAACATATTGGGTGATTATACCTTATGAAGAAGTAAAATAAATGCCATTCAGTTAAAAAGGCTGGAAGACAGAAACCAATATTACTCTGTAATGAGATACCTGTACTACACATGTGCTATTTGAAAGTGGATTTAAATTTTTTGTAAATGTATACTGTAAACTCTAGAGCAACTACTAGAAATATTTTGAAAAAGAAATATAACTTATATGCTAAAATAATATGAAATGCTCAATTACAACTAGAGAAGGCAGAAAAAATACAGGAAGATCTTAAAAAGAAACAGAAACCAAGTGCAACAAATAGAAAACAGTTATAAATATGGTGGCTATTAATCTAACATCGATAGTCACTTTAAATATAAAGGTCTAAGTATGCCAGTTAAAAGACAGAAACTGACAGAGTAGATTAAAAAACAAAACCCAATTTTGTTGTCTAAAAGAAACCCCCTTTAAATACAAAGGCACAAATAGGTTAAAAGTAAACAGAAGGAATAAAAAGATTAATTCTAAGAAAACTGAAAGGATGTAAAAAGATATACTACACTAACACAAATGAAAAGAAAGCTGGAGTAACTATCTTAACTTCAGACAAAGCCAACTTCAGAATAGAGAAAATTATCAGGAATTAAAAGGGGGCATTACACAATGATAGAGGTCAATGCTGTAAGAAGACATAACAATCTTTGATGCATACGCACTTAACAACAGAGCATCAGAATACATGAGGTAAAAACTGGTAGAACTGCAAGGAGGAACAATCTACTATTACAGTTGGAGACTTCAGCACCGCTCTATCAGGGATTAACACATCCAGCAGGCAGAAAATCTGTAAAGACATAGTTACACTAGATACACTGCCAAACTGGATCTAGTTGATGGCTATAGGCTGCAGGCTATTTTATCCAACAACAGAATACCTGTTTGCAGTTTCACATGGAACATTCACTAAGATATATCAGAAACCAGGTCATAAACTTACTTACTTACTTTATTTACTTTAGAAGCAAAGAGAACATTTCTTAATTCATTCTATGAGGCTATAATTGTCCTAATACCAAAACCAGATAAAAATTTTGCAAGAAAGTAAAACTATAGATCAATATTTATTATTTTTTTGAGACAGGGTCTCGCCCCGTTGCCCAGGCTGGAGTACAGTAGCGCAATCTTGGCTCACTAGTAACCTCCACCTCTTGGGTTCAAGCGATTCTCATGCTTCAGCCTCCTAAGTAGCTGGGATGACAAGTTTAAACGTACAGAAATCATACGAGTATGCTGTCAGTAGACTCAAACTGTAACTCAGTAACAGAAAGGTAGCCAGAAAATTCTCAACTATTCGGAGATTAAACAACACACTTCTAAACAGCGAATGGGTCACAGAGGAAATCTCAGGAGAAAATAAAAATATATTTAAGTAAACAAAAATGAAAGGACAGGTGACCAAAATTTGTTAGATGCAATGAAGGAAGTACTTATACAGAGACTTATAACATTAAATGCATATATTAGGACAGAAGAAAGATCTAAAATTAAAAATCTAAACTTCCACGCTTAGGAAACTACAGAAAAAAATAACAACATAAACCTGAATAAAAGAAAGGAAATAATAATAAATTAGAACAGAAATCAATAAAATTGAAAACAGAAAAACAATAGAGAAAACAAAACTAAAAGCAGATTCTTCGAAAACATCAACAAAATTGATAAACCCATAGCCAAGTAACCAAGAGAGAAAAAAAAAAGAGAGAGGACATAAATAACTAAAATCACAAATGAAATGAGGGCCATCACTACCGATCTCACGGACATTAAAAAGGGTTATATGCCCACAAATTTAATGACTTAGATGAAATGGACCAATTCGTTGAAAGAGACAATCTATCAAAACTCGTAGAAAGAGAAATAGGTCATCTAATTATGCTTATATGCATTACAAGAATTGAATTAAAAATTAATGGCCTTTCAAAACATAAAGTACCAGGCCCAAACGATTTTACTGTTAAAGTCTACCAAACATTTAAGGAAAAGATGACACTAATCTCTACAATCTCTTCCAGAAAACAGAAGCAGAGGAATCATTTCTTAATTCATTCTATGAGGCTATAATTGTCCTAATACCAAAACCAGATAAAAATTTCACAAGAAAGTAAAACTACAGATCAACATTTTTCATGAACAAGGATGTAAAAATCTTCAAAATATTGGCAAATCAAATCCAACAGTGTATAAATATAATACACTATGACCAAGTGAAATTTAATTCAAGTGTGCAAAGCTGGTTTAACATTTGAAAATTTGTTAATGTAACCCACCACTTTCACAGACTAAAGAAAAAAATATATGTGATCAAATTTTTTAATGAAGAAAAAGCATTTAACAAAATCCAACAGGAAATCATGACAAAAACGCTCTGCTCACCAGCAATAGAGAGAAATTTCTTCAACTTAAACTTTTTTAAATATGTAAAAAAAAAAAAGAAAATCTACAGCCAACACGTTATCTAAGGGTGAGAACTAGATGCATTCCTGCTAAAATCAGGAAAAATAAAAAAGATGTCCCCTCTCACCATGAAAAGTCCTAGCTAATATAATAAGACAAGAAAAAGAAATAAAAGGTATATAAATTAGAAGGGAAGAAATAAAGTTATCTCTGTTTAGAGATGACATGATTGTGTATGTATACAATCTCAAATAACAAACAAAAAACCTCCTAGAACTAATAAGTGATTATAGAAACATTCCAGGACAAAAGGCTAATGTGAAAAAACTCAACTGTTTTGATTTTAATTAATGTCAGCAATGACAACTGAAATATGAAATTATAAACACAATATCAATTATTACATTAACACTAAAAAATTATGAAGTATGTAGAAATCAACCTAACAAAATATGTATAAGATCCCTATTAGGAAAACTACAAAATTCTGATTAAAGAAGTAAAAATGTTTGTTTTAAATATTTTTAAAATCTAAAGAAATGAAGAGCGTTTTATGTTCACCAAGAGAAGCCTCACTATTGTTAAAATATCAGTTATTCTCAACTTGGTCTATAGATTTAATCCCAGAAATGTATTTTGTGGATATCAACAACTAATTCTAAAGTTTAAACGAAAGGGGGAAAAAGCCACCTAGAACAGACAACACAATACTGAAGAAGAGAAGCAAAGTTGTAGGACTGATATTATCCAAATTCAAAAGTTACTGTAACAAGGCAATCCTAAGCAAAAGAACAAAGCAGTAGGCATCATGCTACCCAACTTTAAACTACACTACTGGGCTACAGTAACCAAAAGAGCTTGGTACTGGTACAAAAACAGACACATAAACCAATGGAACAGAACAGAGAGTCCACAAATAAGTCCATACACCTACAACCATCTGATCTTCGACAAAGCTGACAAAAACAAGCAACAGAGAAAGGACTCCCTATTCAGTTAATGGTGCTAGGGTAACGGCTACCCACATGCAGAAGATTAAAACGAGACTACTTCCTTAAACAAGTATACAAAAATCAACTCAAAATGGATTGAAAGCTTAAATGTAAGACTCAAAACTATAAAAACTCTGGAAGACAAAACCTAGGCAATACCATTCTGGACACAGGCACTGGCTAAGATTTCATTATGAAGACGCCAAAAGCAATTGCAACAAAAAGCAAAACTTGAAAAATTGAATCTAATTAAACTAAAGAGCTTCTGCACAGCAAAATAAACTATCAACAGACAACCTACAGAATGGGAGAAAATATTTGCAAAATATGCATCTGACAAAGGTCTAATATTCAGCATGTATAAGGAACTTAAACAAATTCACAAGAAAAAAAAACCCCATTAAAAAGTGGGCAAAGGATATGAACAGATACTTTTCAAAAGAAGACATACATGTGACCAATAAGCACATGATAAAAAGCTCAATATCACTGATCATTAGAGAAATGCAAATCAACACCACAGTGAGATACCGTCTCACATCAGTCAGAATGGCTATTACTAAAAAGTCAAAAAATAACAGATGCTGATGAGGTTGCAGAGAAAACAGAATATTTATACACTGTTAGTGGGGGTGTAAATTAGTTCAACCTTGTGGAAATCAGTGTAGCAATTCCTCAGAGAGTTAAAACCAGAACTACCATTTGACCTAGCAATCCCACTACTGGGTATATACCCAAAGAAATATAAATTGTTGTATCATAAAGACACGTGCATGTGCATATTCATTGCAGCCGTATTCACAATGGCAAAGACATGGGATCAATCTAAATGCCCATCAATGGTAGACTGGACAAATAAAATGTAGCACACACACATATATATATATGTATATATGTAAGTATGTACCATGGAATGCTATGCAGCCATAAAAAGAATGAGATCATGTCCTTTGCAGGAACATGGTTGGAGTAGAAGGCCATTATCCTTCGCAAACTAACACAGTAACAAAAAATCAAATACTGCATGTTCTCACTTATAAGTGGGAGCTAAATGATGAGAACATATAAACACAAAGAGAGGAACAGCAGACACTGGGTCCTACTTGAAGGTGAAGACTGGGAGAAGAAGAGGAGCACAAAAAAATAACTTTTGGGTCCTAGGCTTAGTACTGAGGTGACAAAATAATTGGTACAACAAACCCTGGTGACACAAGATTACCCGTGTAAGAAACATGCACACGTACCCCTACACATAAAATAAAGGTTTAAAAAGTAAAATAAAAAATAAAAACTTCTAACATGCATTCTTCAGTTTAAAAAAGAGTTACTATAAAGTACATTAATCTAGACAATGTGATGTTGGTGAAAGAATACACAAACAGATTAAAGGAACAAAACAGAGAGCCAAAAAACAGAACCAAACATATACATTTAACTGATCTTTGACAAAGGAACAAAAGCAATTAGTCTTGAGATAGTCTTTTCAACAAATGGTCAGCAAGGGCCTAGAGGAGAGCCCAGACTTTACACTCATTCAGCTCTAATGAGGCACAGTCATTTCCTCCACACAGTCATTCGGAGAAGACCAGGTGGAGCCAGAAGCTCTCATTCCCACCTGGTGGTGACTTCGTCACATCCTGGACTTCCACCTTCAGCTGGTGATAACCAGGTGGTGCCAGGGAAGGTGTAGTAGAGGGTCAGGACTTTCACCACTGTGTGGTGGTAACAAGGCACCCGCTGAAGCGTTGCATGAGGAGCAGTAATAAGGTACCCCGACCCTTCTAGCAAGGGGTAGTATCAGCAGAGGACAGAGGGGGAGCCAGAACAGTCACCCCTTAGTAGCAATAATAAGATGCCCTCAATGTGGGGTCTAGACTTCCATTTTTACCTGGAAGAAATGAGGCAGAGTCCTTCTGTCGATACAGTATCAGGGAACATCTGATAAAAATGCAGCTGTAAGTGAGGCCCAGGTTTCATATCATAGTACCCAAACATCTTGGATTCAATCGCTATTATTCATCATATCAAGAACCAGGAAAATCTCAAGTTGAGTGAAAAAAGACAACAGAAGCCAGTGCCAAGATGACACCGATGTTAGAATTATCTGACCAGGATTTTCGTGAGCAATGACAAGCACAATTAAAACAAATGAAGAAGGACTCAACGAAGAAATGTAAAGAACGAAATAGAAATTTTAGAACTGAAAAATACAATACCAACATTAGAAACACTATGGGTGGGCTTAACAGCAGAATGGAGAAGACTGAGTAGACAATCCACGAATTGAGAAGAGAACAAGAGAAATGACCCAAATTGGACAACAGACATCAAAAGGCATTTCTGCATCGAAGGGCGTTATCAAGAAAGTGAAAAGACAATCTGCAGAATGGCAGAAAATGTTGGCAAATCATCAATCTGATAAGGGTTTAGTAGCTGGAATATATAAAGAACTCCTACAATTCAGTAACAAAAACACAAAATCCAATTTCAAAATGGACAAAGGACTCAAACAGATATTTCTATAAGTAATATATGTGAATGTTCATAGCAACATTATTTATAACCAAAAAGTGAAACAATTCAGTGTCAATCAGGGGATGAATGGATAAACACAATGTGGTCCATTCATACAATGGAATACGACTCAATCGCAAAAAGGAATCAAGTACTGATACATGCTATAGCATGCACAAACCTTGAACAGGTTATGCTAAAGTAAAAGAAGCCCGATGTAAAAGCCTACATATTGTGCAATTCCATTTACATGAAATATCCAGAATAAACAAATCCATAGAGGCAGAAAGTAGATTTAGGTGCCTTGCTTAATGTGGAGTGCTTACACGTAGGATGTCCATAGAAGTTTCAAAACTTAACAGCAGAAAGCAAACAATCCAATTAGAAAAATGAGCAAATGGCGTGGAAAGACTGAAGATACACGCATGGCGGATAAGCATATGACAAGATGTTCAACATCACTGGCCATAAGGGGAAGGCAAATGAAGTCTATAATGAGACTCCTGCCCACCTATATGACAGGGGAAAAAACAAAGTGACAATACCAAATGCTTATGAGGATGCAGAGAAATTGGATCTCTCCTAAGTTGCTGGTGGGAATGTAAGTGGTATAGACACTTTAGAAAAAAATTTGTTGGTTTCTTTTAAAAAAGAGAAAAACTGAGCATACCCTTACTATACAACTGAGCAATTGCGCTTCTGTGCACTTATCCCAGAGAAACAAAAACGAATATCCCCACAGAAATCTGCATGTGAACGTGTTTTATTTGTAATAGCAGCTTTATTTGTGATAGCCGAAAACTGCTAACAATCAAAATGTCCTTCATCTCGTGAATGGTTAAACAGATTGTAACATGTTCATACCATGGAATACTACTCAGCAATAAAGAGCAAATTATCGATACATGCAACAGCTCGGATAGATCTCAAGGCATTAGGCTGAGTGAGAAAAGCCAGTCTCAAAAGGCCACATATTGTGAGACTGATTGCAGAGATGGTAGGGGTAGGGTGGCAGGGAGTAGAAAGGGAGGCCGGGGGGAGATCTTTGTGGCGATAGAATAGTTTTGCATCTTGATTGATAAATCCACACGTGTTACAATGGCATAGTAGTTTATACACATATTGTACGAATTTCAAATGTCTGGGTTTGCCATCGTGCTGTCGTAGGGTAATATATAACCACTAGGGGCCGCTGGGGAAAGAGTATAGGAACTTCTCTGTGCTCTTTGCAACTTTTTGCAATTTCTTATCCAACCATATATGAAAATAAAATGTAAAAGAAAATATGCAACAGACTAGGAGAAAATATATATAATAGCAAAAGGATTACTATTTACTCATCAGTTAGAAAAAAAGAAAACTCTTTAATTTAAAAGTTAAGAAATAACCAGGTGAAAAAATACAACTACTCGATAAATATTTGAAAAGATTTGCTATGTGTTTCTAGTAAATCAGGGAAAACAAAACAGCAATGAGAATTTATCAGAGGGTCAAAAATTTAAATATTCGATATTAGCAAGGTGGGGGCGGCAGACGAGGCCCTCTCATAAACCCCCGTCAATATGGGAATTAAATTGGTATTGATTTTTTAGAGCCATCTATCAAAATTGAGAACATGCATTTGCCAAGTCCCAGCAATGCCAGTTCTGTGCCTCCTAGGGAACATTCTAAGCATACAGGAAACAAGACGCACAGAGGCGTGTTGCATGTGGATGTTGCTGGTGACGGGCAGGTGGTACCTGGTACCAGAGTGGCCAGGGTCGCTGAAATGCAGCCTTCAGGGGGGTCCAGGAGCCGGACAGACTGGGAATTCCCCCTTCATGGAGAGCCTAGCCTTCTCTCCTCCTGCTGTGGTGACTGAAGGATAAGCTTCTGGCTGATGGGACTCAGGCAGGATCGGGCCGTCATTGGGTTCCCAGCCTAATGCAGGTTGAGAAGTAGCTCGCCCTGACACAAATCCACTAGGTGAATGCTCTATTTAAAAATTTTCCTCTAGAGTTGAAGCAGCTTCATGCAATCAAATTAATCTATCCAGAGCAGACCATTAAAAATAGTAGTTAAAGAAGGGGTCCTTAACTGTGTGTCTCACACTTAACAGACAGATCTGCTGTAGCACAGATAAGAAATGGGAGACAGCCAAGGTGGGGGGGGGGGGCAGAGGCATTGCCCAGCATCCCACTCTGAGTAGTTTTAGGGAGAGGACTCCCGTCTCAAGCTCTTCTCCTGGGCTTCATTTACCACATACCCTTCCTCAGGCCCTGAGTCAGAAAAAGCTGCTTCCCACAGTGATCTCTACAAAGAGCTATGCAGCCATCTGGGATAAGGAATGAAGGTCAAGCCAAAAGTAACTATTCCGTGCAAAGAAAAAGAGAGAAAAATCTTATGGGCCCAACAGCAGTAGCTAATTGAGAAAGTGAGACTAAGAAAACTCATAAAACAGTTTATGATTCCTTATTAAAGAATATGGAAAACTGTCCACTCCTGCCTGTAATCCAAGGAGCTGCCAGGGGAAGCAGCAGTGATGAGGCCCATTTTCATCCCTCAAGTGGGCTTCGATGAAGGGCGCTCAGTGCCCATGAGGTGGCAATGAAACCGTTCCTCTCAGAGACCTTACTTACATGTGGCCAGTTTGGGACAGCTGATTTGTAAAGCAGTTTGGCAATCTGTATCAAGAACCAAGGGATGTCCATTCCCGCCATCAGGGTCTTCCTCTTCTGGGAATTGACACCAAGTACATAACTGACAAAGATGTATATTGAGAGATATTTGCCATGCATTATTTTTAACAGTGGATAAAGGCAACGCCAAATGTCAGTGGTCCTCGGGTTTCTCTCTGCCCTGCCCCCCCCCAGATCACTCTACATGCTCCAAAGTTACCAACAGTCAGTCCATTCCCTCCACAGCCATGTCTTAAGCTCGGACCCATTTCTTGAGCTCCTGCTTGGTGGTCCCAGCATGTCCTTTAGACAACCCGTTTGGATGCACATAACTGATTTCACCTTCTCTCCACTTCCTCCTCCTTCAACCTCTCTCATTTGAATACAGCAAATGGCATTTCCACCACCTAACCCCTCAAGCCAAACCTTCAGACAGCATTCTTATCTCCATTCCATCCTTAAACTCCCCATTCCTTTAGTCACCATCTCCAAAATCTCTCTAAAATTCACCTGTTTCTCTGCAGCCCCAGACCTGGTCTAAGCCACCAGCACCCTCCCCTGAATGACCACTGAAATGCAAATCATAGCAAATGGTTTCCTCCAACTATAGCTTGCCCCTGCCCTGATCCATTCTCTGTCTTGCAGAGTCTTCTTCCTAAAACACAATCTGACCATGTCACACCTCATAAAAACCTTCGGCCACAGGCACTTTCTTTTTTTTTTTTTTTTTTTAAATTATTATTATTATTATTTATTATTATTATTATTATTTTTTATTGCATTTTAGGTTTGGGGGGTACATGTGAAGAACATGGAAGATTGTTGCATAGGTACACACATGGCAGTGTGATTTGCTGCCTTCCTCCCCCATCACCTATATCTGGCATTTCTCCCCATGCTATCCCTCCCCAACTCCCCACCCCCCCACTATCCCTCCCCTTTTTCCCCCGACAGACCCCAGTGTGTGATACTCCCCCTCCCTGTGTCCATGTGTTCCCATTGTTCAACACCCGGATGAACCTGGAAACCATCATTCTCAGCAAACTGACACAAGAACAGAAAATCAGGCACTTTCTATTCTTCAAAGGATCAGCTCAGATCCTGAGCAAGGTTTACAGGACCTGCAGCCCGCCTCTTCAGACTGAGCTCCAGCCACTTCCTCTTACCCGGATGGCCTTTTTCCAGCCTTAGATGCGCCACACTCCCCCTCACCTCCTGTCCTTCTGCAGGCTCTGTGGGGGACACTCGTGACTGGAGCTCCTTCTTCCTCCACTGACTGAATGACTCAGTAAATTAGCAGGTGAGTACTTCAGGAGCTGCCTGCACTCTGTGGACTGGCATCATACAAAAATGACACTGATAGAAGAAATAAAAGAAATTCCTATATGGTACTTTTTAAAAATGTCCAACATATTTCCTATCGAGGCAGACACTGTTTTGCCCATCTTGCATCTATGGAAGAGTGAGTTCTGACAGCTCAGGCTTGATCTGCCTCCTGCCTGGCACCAGCCCTCCTGGAACCGATTCCTGAGCACCATCCTACACATCTCCTTCCTGCCTCCCTTCACTCTGTTTCCAACAATGTTGAGCTATGACAGCTCAAGGAAATACAGGAATAAGAGGCTTACAGCCAAGGCAAGAAAAAAAAAAAAAAGGTTAGTTAACAATAGAAACTGCCAGGTCAGTTTCACAACAAAGGGTGAAAGGAAGTCTGGGTTTAGGAGTCAGCCTCAAAAGTAGACCTCTGCCAGGAAAGCAGCTAAAAACACTGACATCTCAGGGCCAATAAAATTCAGGAGGGGAATGGGAATAGAAAAGCACAGTGGCTGGAAGAGCGCGCTCCGAGGTCAGAGCTGGATTGATCCCACCTCACTCTAGGCAAGTTACTTCTTCTCTACTCGTCTGTTCCATGAGTTACTGTGTCTGGCACGTGGTAGTTTCTCAATAAATCCTAGATATTCATATCATGAACACTGAGTATAAGGAGAGGACAGGGAATAGGTTAGAGACAAGCCAGCAAAACTAGGGCTTCAGAGCTGAAATGACTTCACCAATGGAGCTACAGGTAGCATCGTCCTGGGCTGCACACGCAGCCCTTGCTACTCCTTAGCAGTTGAATTCATAGTCATCTTTTCATGGTGTTCTTTTCAACGAGTCTAACATTTTGGTGAGTAACAGCTTCATCCCCAGAGAGAAGGAAGTACCCCCTTCATTCACACCCATGAGTCATTTTCTCATCACTCTCTATTCTGCTCCTTAAACCTCTCTTGGATCCTGTGACATGCTGAAGAATGCTTCTACTGGCCCATGAGAGCCAATTGTTTAATTTCCAGAAATTTTTGTAAGCTGGTTGTTAAACACAGCCGTCACAAAAAGTATGATAAAAATCTCCAGTTAAATAAGTTATTATTAACAATATACTCAAAACTCACCATTTCCAAATAATTTTACTGCATTTTACTGTTGTTTGTGCTTTGGAGCTTATTTAAATGAAATACATGTCTATGATGGGAATACCATGTAATGATGTGCTGGTGCACAGCTCTTCCACCTTTGTGTTCAGCCGTATCACACTGGGAGCTTGTGATTGGCCATGGTGGTGGTATTTACACCACAGAAATTGGCAAAAGCTACAAATTAGGGCTTGGTTTGCTGTTTTTTCATTCCCTAAGAAAACTAAGAAAGTGATGGAGAAAATGTTCATGCAGATTAAACCTAAAAGTGTATCATGTCCATAGTTGTTACATTGTGAATAACACAAAAATTGAGAAAATATTCGTCCAAATTCAAAAACTGTGATCTGATCTAGCAGTCACTCAGGTCATCAACAGATGAGTGAAGTTAAGACAATCATCGTCATTGTTTCACTTTCTTCTTACTTGTCAATGTGAACAAAAATATCCACCAACGTTCATATTGGAACTACGTTCATTCGTCAATTGTAAATAGGCTGACCAAGGGTACAAGAGTTCGGCAAAAATCAACAAACGCTTGCTGTGAGAATCAAATGGCTACATAGAATTTGTAATAAAGAGTATTTTATGGCCGGGCGCAGTGGCTCACGCCTGTAATCCCAGCACTTTGGGAGGCTGAGGTGGGTGGATCACAAGATCAGGTGTTTGAGACCAGCCTGGTCAATACGGTGAAACCCCATCTCCACTAAAAATACAAAAATTAGCCAGGCATGGTGGCATATGCCTGTGGTCCCAGCTACTCGGGAGGCTGAGGCAGGAGAATTGCTTGAACCTAGGAGGTGGAGGTTGCAATGAGGCAAGATCACTCCACTGCACTCCAGCCTGGGAGACAGAGTGAGACTCAGTCTCAAAAAACAAAAGAAAGAGTACTTTATATTTCATTACTTGTAAATTGTGCAATATACATCCTTCATATCAGTAAAATTTACAATGAACGTATTAGATGCATGTGTATTCGTTTTTGCTCACAGTGGGGGCAGCACCAGCTGGAGGCCTCCCCCTTCTCTACATCCCACTGTTGTTTTCTTAGGTTAGGCCATCTGTCATCATTCCAGGTTTCATCCTCTCCAATCCCACACCCATGTTGCTACTAGATTAATCTTCTTAATATTAAATGCAGTCATGACACATCCTTCATTAAAACTATCAGTGCCTATCTGGGACCTTCTGAGTGAAGTCTGAGCCATAGAAGGCCCTCCTTGCTCTCCCTTGTTCACCTCTGCAGCCTCCTTTCTTATCAGACTCCCCCTAGTCCCACTTTACTAAAGTTAGTCCAAACTGCCTGCTGTTCCCAGAGTATGCTTTACTTACTCATGCCACTGGGCCTTTGCACGTGCTTCTCTCTACTTGGGATGCCTTCCCCCACTCCCCCCTACTCCCACCTTCTGCTAGTTTCTGCTTAGCATTAAAGCTATGCTCAGCATCACCTCTTCCAGGAGCCCGTGCCACTCATTTCAGCACTTGCTGTCACTGCCAGTTTTCATGCAGGTCCAGCATTCTGCCCCCAACACGCACTGCCCTACAATCTGGAAGATCCTCTGGGCTGGGGGAGACATCCCCAGCATCTAGCACCTGGCTTAGCCCCAGGAGATACCAAGTAAGTTCTTGTTGCATGAATAAACTACTTAATTGGTTTCAGCTACAGCCTAGAGCAAATCACAGGATTTAGCCAGGAGAAATAGACCAACTCATCTCTGAACTCAATTGCTGCTTTTTTAAAAAAGGTGGTTTAAACTGTTGAAAATCTCAACTGAGTTTTTCCTTTCCTTTAAGCATACAAATAAAGCTAGGTGAATCATTTCTTTTCCACTGTTTTCTGGAAGTCAGCTAGACATAGCCTGAGACCTTTTACTTTAAACCACTGGTACTCTTTAAGCATTAACCAAAACACTTGCTTCTGAAAGACAGTGACAGTCATCATTTATGGGTTACTTGTATGCTCCAAGTATGTTCTAAGGGCCTTACACATGTCACCTCATGAATCCTCAACAACAGTGTAACACATGGGGCATTATTATCCCCATTTTACAGGTGGGGAAACTGAGTCTCAGGAAAGTTAAAAGAGTTGTTTGAATTTGCACAGATGATAAATACCAAAACAGTGATTCAAACAAGGGTTGATCTGATTCTAAAGTCCATGCTTTCTCTTCTGGGCTCATTCTTCACTGCTAAAAAACAAATACAATGTCTTATCAGGCCCAGCCAGTGGCCTGGAACAACTAATACTCCAAATAGTACTACAAAAACCACTGACACAGGGTCTTGCCCAGCTGTGTTCTCCTTATTCCCGATACCCAGACCCAGTAAGAAGTTTGCCTTCTCCCTGACCCAGATTTATAGGAGAAAAGTGAATGATGCCAAGAAATACCTGCGTCCTTCGTTAAAGGCTGCATCCGAAAGTCTCCGTGGCCAGGTCTAGGCCTTCGTCATGGGACAGCTTTCCAACAAGGAGCAGGGGTCTCTTGCAAGTCTGTCCGCGGAGCTCCCTGCCACTGGCACTGTTGCCACTGCCTTTGTTTACTGTTTGTCACTAAGCACTTGCTGCCCAGCGAGTGAGTCAACAAGGCCCCTTCCCTTTCCTGCCACCACTCTCATTCCCTGGGTCCTGCGCAGTCTCTGGCCTGTTAGCAGGCACAGTCACCCCAACAGCCTGCGTCCTCAAAGCCAGTGACCCGTGAGACAGCCAGGAAGAGCTCAAGTGGATTAGGTGCCACTGAAGGCAATGGGATTGCTGCTCAGCGGGGCTTTTACACTGATGTCTCTTTATCTCCTGGTCCAATCAAAAGAAAGCCCTGCAAGGAACTGGGGGCGGCCCCAGAGCAGAGGCTTAGTGTCATCAACTCACAGTCCTCCATGCCCTATCGTGGTGCCAGACATTGGACCTGCAACCAACAGGAGAGGGAACCGTGCGAAAGCAGCAGGAGGAAAGGATAATCTCGATCTGCCTGTGAGAAAGCAGGCAAAATGTAGAGAACAGGGAAAAGGAATTCTTACTCTCTCTGGTGCTTGGATTCAGAAAGGAACCAGCGGAGATGGGGAAGAGCAAGAAATAGATCATAACTCTGCAGTGGGAGCGGCAAAAGTACAGATCTCTCCAGCCCTTTAAATCAATAGCAGTGTCAAAACTGAGAAATATTTATTGAAAAAGAAAACATGAGTTTTTGCTTGACCACAAAATAATATACTAAAATTTGATGAAACTCAGTGCTGGCGAGGGCATGCAGAATGAACACTCTCGTATGCCAACAGTGAGAATGTAGATAAGTGCGACCTCTCTGCAGAGAGTTTGGTAATTTCTTCAAATTTGTAAATGCACGTAACCTTCATAAACCCAGCTGCTAAGAAGTAACCCCGTGGACATTGTTGCAAAAGTTCACCAAAGCATCTGAGAAAGGATGCTCATTGCACTATATTTTTGTAATAGCAGAAAACTCAAAGTCACTGAAGTGACCGTCAACAGTGATATACAAATAAACTGTGGTTCACACACAGTAGAAAACCAGCTATGCAACTGTGTAAAGAAAGGACATAGATCTCTGTGTACTGGCATTTAACAACTGCCTAGACAATTTTTAAACCAAAAAAGGGTGTGGAAGGGTCACGTATGTTTCCTTCTATTGCAAATAGGTATATTTGTATGTATATATATTATTTATACATTATAGTATGTTAGAATATTATGTAGACATATTCTTGTGGTTCGGGGAAGGAATCACAAGAAACTTAATAGTGGTTGCTTTGGGGAAAGAGTTTTTGCTCATTTAGTCAGGAAAATTATTGTTCATTTTGGTATTTTTCTCCCTATAACCTTATGTCACATTACTTGAAAAAAAACTAAAAAACATAATGTTTTACAAAATTTTCCTTTTTCCTACTTAAAGCTATCTATGCTGGCATCCCCTGCTAGCTATTAAAACATTTTACAATCCCTGCAAACCATCTTTTACTGTTTTTCCCAAACTTGTCTTCTCATCAGATTCAGCCTCGGAGACAATAAAATGCAAATTCCCAGGTACTGCCCTGGACCTGCTGAACCTGAATCTCCGGGCCAGAGTCAGAACATCTGCATTTTCAGCAAGTGTCCAGGTAATTTTTATTTAGTCATTTTTTCAGGCTGATATGCAACCTTTCCCCCAGAGGAAGAAAATTAAGTCCTCCAGTCATGTGGCTAGTTCACAACAGAACAAAAAGCAACACCTCAGTCACTTGCCAACAGGTAAATGCTCGTCTGCTTAAAGTCACCACCATCTTCACCTTTTCTGTTAAAAATGTTAGCATACAGCAGTAACCCCCTTCTATTGCTGCTCTGCTAACATTTCATTAAGTTCATTTTTTGCACAAAACTTTTGTTAATGTGTTTTTGTTTTTCAAGTTATCAAAGCTAATTGTTTCTCTCTGAGTCATCTCTGTGTCATTCCCAACATAATTTTTTAAGATTTTATATATTTTTTATTTTTTAAGGTTATTTTCATGTCAAAATTCTTTACTGTGTGTGCTCATTGTTTAAAAAAACTTTTATTTTAAGTTTGGGAGTACATGTGAAGGTTTGTTACAGAGGTAAACTCATGTCATGGGGGTTTGTTGTACAGATTATTTCATCACCCAAGTATTAATCCCAGTTCCCAATAGTTATCCTTTCTGGTCCTCTCTCTTCCAACCCCCCACCCTCAAGTAGACCCCAGTGTCTTTTGTTTCCTTCTTTGTGTTCATAAGTCCTCATGATTTAGCTACCACTTAAAAGTGAGAATATGCAGTATTTGATTTTCTGTTCCTGCATTAGTTTGCTAAGGATAATAGCCTCCAGCTCCGTTCATGTTCCCATGAAAAAATGTGATCTCATTCCTTTTTATGGCTGCATAGTATTCCACAATGTACGTATAACACATTTTCTTTATACAATTTGTCATTGATGGGTGTTTATGTTGATGCCATGTCTTTGCTATTGTGAACAGTGCTTCTATGAACATACATGTGTGTGTCTTTATAATAGAACAATTTCTATTCCTTTGGGTATATACCCAGCAATGGGATTGCTGGGTCAAATGGTATTTCTGTCTCTAGATCTTTGAGAAATTGCCACAATGTCTTCCACAATGGTTGAACTAATTTACAGTCCCACCAACAGTGTATAAGTGTTACCTGTTCTTTGCAACCTTGCCAACATCTGTTTTTTTATTTTTTATGAATAGCCATTCTGACTGGTGTGAGATGGTATTTCATTGTGGATTTGATTTGCATTTCTCTCATGATCAGTGATGTTGAGCTTTTTTCATATGCTTGTTGGCACGTATGTCTTCTTTTAAGAAGTGTCTGTTCATGTCCTTTGCCCACTTTTTAATAGGGTTGTTTGTTTTTCTCTTGTAATTTAGTTTAAGTTCCTTATAGGCTGGATATTAGACTTTTGTCAGATGCATATTTTGCAAATATTATCTCCCATTCTATAGATTGTCTGTTTACTCTGTTGATAATTTATTTTGCTCTGCAGAAGCTCTGAAGTTTAATTAGATCACATTTGTCAATTCTTCCTTTTGTTGTGATTGCTATTGGTGTCTTTGTCATGAAATCTTTGCCAGTTCCTATGTCCTGAATGGTACTGATTGCCTAGGTTGTCTGCCAGTGTTTTTATAGTTTTGGATTTTACATTTAAGTCTTTACTCTATCTTGAGTTAATTTTTGTCATATACAAAAATGTAAGGAAGGAGTCTAGTTTCAGTCTTCTATATGTGGCTAGCCAGTTATCTCAGTACCATTTATTGAGTAGGGAATCTTTTCCTCATTGCTTGTATTTTTCAGCTTTGTTGAAGATTAGATGGTTGTGGATGCACAGCTTTATTTCCGGGCTCTCCATTCTGTGTCATTGGTCTATGTGCCTGTTTTTGTACCAGTATCATGCTGTTTTGGTTACTGTTGCCCTGCAGTATAGTTTGAAGTTGGGTAACTCAATGCCTCCAGCTTTGTTCTTTTAGCTTAGGATTGCCTTGGCTACTAAGGCTCCTTTTTGGTTTCATATGAATTTTTAAGATAGTTTTTTTCCAGTTCTGTGAAGAATATTGTTGGTAGTTTGATAGGAATAGCACTGAATCTGTAAATTGCTTTGGGCAGTAGGGCCATTTTAATGACTTTGATTCTTCCTATCCATGAGCATGGGATGTTTCTCCATTTGTTAATGTCTTCTGTGATTTCTTTGAGCAGTGTTTTGTAATTCTCATCATAGAGATCTTTCACCTCCCTGATTAGCTGTATTCCTTGGTATTTTATTCTTTTTGTGGCAATTGTGAGTGGGATTGCCTTTCTGATTTGACTCTTGGCTTGGCTGTTGTTGGTGTATAGGAATGCTAGCGATTTTTTTGTACATTGATTTTCAATCCTAAAACTTTGCTGAAGTTGTTTATCAGCTGAAGGAGGTTTTAAGCTGATTGAAATCTCTGAGTTTATATATTTTTAATTTAATTTCTTCACTTTCAAAAACTGTATTTATTCCTATTTATAGAGAGTTCTTGAAAGTGAGGTATATAATCATGTGAAATTCGATTGCCAGTTGTGCCCTTTTATTTTCCAGAGAAACAGAACCAACTGGATATTTATGTATAAGAAATTGTCTTGTGTAATTATGGTGGCTAAGAAGCCACACAATCTGTCGTCTGCAAGCTTGAGACCCAGGAGAGCAGATGAGATAGTTTCACTCTGAGTCTAAAGGCCTGAGAAACATGGTGTAAGTCCCAGTCAAAGAGTGGAGGACCAATGGCCCAGTGCAGTCAGAGAGAGAGAGAGAGAGAGAGAGAGAGAGCAAATTATCCCTTCCTCTGCTTTTGTGTTCTGTTCAAGCCTTCAACAGACTGAGTGATGCCCAGCTACATTAGGGAGAGGAGTCTGCTTTACTTAGTCCATCAACTCACATGCTAATCTCACTGGGAAACAACCTAACTGGTATGTTTTCACACTGCTGATAAAGACATACCCAAGACTGGGCAATTTACAAAAGAAAGGTTTACTTGGACTTACAGTTCTACATGGCTGGGGAAGCCTCACAATCATGGTGGAAGACAAAGAAGAGCAAGTCACGTCTTACATGGATGGCAGCAGGCAAAGAGAGAGAGCTTGTGCAGAGGAATTCCTCTTTTTAAAACCATCAGATCTCATGAGATTTAGTCACTATCATGAGAACAGCATGACAAAGACTTGCGCCCATGATTCAGTTAACTCCCACTGGGTCCCTCCAACAGTATGTGGGAATTCAAGATGAGATCTGGGTGGTGACACAGCCAAACCATATCATTCCACCCTAGCCCCTCCCAAATCTCACATCCTCACATTTCAAAACCAATCATGCCTTCCCAACAGTCCCCCAAAGTCTTAACTCATTTCAGCATTAACTCAAAAACCTATAGTCCAAAGTCTCATCTGAGACGAGGCAAGTCTCTTCCACCTATAAAATCAAAAACAAGTTAGTTACTTCCTAAATACAGTGGGCGTACAGGTATTGGGTAAATACTGCCATTCCAAATGGGAGAAATTGGCCAAAACAAAGGGGACACAGGCCTTGTGCAAGTCTGAAATCCAGTGGGGAAGTCAAATCTTAAAGCTCCAAAATGATCTCTTTGACTCCAGGTCTCACATGTAGGTCATGCTGATGCGAGAGGTAGGTTCCCATAGTCTTGGGCAGCTCCATCTCTGTGGCTTTGCAGGCACAGCCTCCCTCCCGGCTGCCTTCACAAGCTAGTGTCGAGTATCTGTGGCTTTTCCAGGCACACAGTGTAAGCTATCAGTGGATCTACTGTTCTGGGGTCTGGAGGATTGTGGCCTTCTTCTCACAGCCCCACTAGGCAATGCCCCAGTAGGGACTCTGTGTGGGGACTCCAACCCCACATTCCCCTTCCATACTACCTTGGCAGAGGTTCTCCGTGAGAGCACCGCCCCTGCAGTATATTTCTGCCTGGGCATCCAGGCGTTTCCAACATCTTCTGAAATCTAGGTGGAGATTCCCATGCCTCAATTCTTGACTTTTGTGCACTCGCAGGCTCAACACCATGTAGAAGCTGCCGAGACTTGAGGCTTGAACCCCTATTTATTCACCTAACACGGTATAACTATCTTGCATACAACAAAAAATAATAATAAACCTTTCCCCAGAAGAGTGGTAAAATCCTTGAATAATGTTTACTTCTCCTCTTGATATATCATAACTTAAATACTTGATGTAAAATTATCAGTACTTAAATACTATGATATACAATCAATATACATTATGTTCCTGATAAAGAAATAAGAAAAAAGGAAGACAAATATTTTATAAACACACAAAAATATATTCATAACAAAACAAGGAGGCAACATTCATGATAGTTACAGTCCTCATTTCTGTGACTGGTTACACGGTCATTGCTGGTGTTTATAACTATTTTCTTCCACCATTCATTCTGTACTCCCTTTACTTTCAGCAAACATCGCAGATGACCATGGTTCTTTACCTGGGGGAGTGACCTAATCCTTTATTCCTGAAGTGTCTGAGCCATTGGTAGCTTCTGTCTGAATTGGGTTGTAGTTTCCCATTGACCTTAATCACAGGGCATGGTAATGCTAACAGACACCCCAAGAGATCTCCGATATTTCAGACACACGCTTCCGTACTCCGTTATGTAACAGCAGTTGAATTTCCCCTTGGCAGTGAGGATCAGTCACCCCAGCCAGCATAATAACTCTCATCTTTGCCTGTTGATTCGGTGGCATGGAGAACCCAGAGTGACTGGGTAGTCTTAGCTGTTGTGTCTCTTGGTAGAAGCATTCCTTCATCTGAAACTCAGACTCCACAGCACACACAGCATAAGGTCACAGGAACAAGAAGCAACCCTGCCGCCTCTCTCATGCTTACCTGGGGTGGGAAGACCAAATTCTAGTTAAGGCAGGTTTCCCCTTCCTTGTGTCCCAGCAGCTGAGTCATGGTGAAGAATGGCACAAACCGGTGCTGTGCCACCTCACCTCGCTCCCCACTCTTGGCCGCAGCCCACCATTGGCCCTCACACTTCCCAGCCATCCCACTGCATGTCCTGGTGGGTCTCTCCAGCTCTCCCAGGCTGCAGCCACACCTTCTCCTCGCTCAATGCTAAGCAGTAACCTCATGCCTTGCTGAGGAAGGAGAAGCTGTCAGAGGGGGAATTCCTTTGTGCTCCCATATCAAATCCACCCACCTCCCTGTGTTCCCTGATCTGTTTCCTCACCTCTCTCCTCATCCTTCTCAAATTAGGCTCCTCCTGCCCCAGGACTCTGTCCAGGATGCCAAAACCAAGGGTCAGTCTCAATTCTCGCCTTTCCTAACCTGCTAGCCACATTGGATCAGCCCCATTTCTTCAAAACGCTTTATTTCCTTGGGTTCTAGAACGAACACTTCCCGACTGTCTTTACACCTCAGTGGCCACTCTGCCTGCTCGCCTGCTTCCTCCTGCACTGCCCTCTAAACACGAGACTCCTGGGAGTTTCTTCTTCAGCCTCTTCTCCTCCCTTTCTATCCCCACTCCTCACTGACAATCAGCAAGCCCCATGGCCTCAGTTACCATCATAGGCAACAATCCCAATTTCATATTTACAAAGAAATATGTCTCTCCAATTTAAACTCTGGATTCTTTTGACCAACTGCTCACACTTCTTCACTTCCCTGAGGTCTAATAGGAAACTTAAATTTAAGCATATCTGGAAGAGAATTGTTGATTTTCAAATCATCTCTCCCACCAAAAGAGATCGTTGCTCCTTCCCCAATTTAATTAAATTATCTTAATAGATATCCTTATCACCATCAACCTAATTTCCCAGGGGGGAAAAAGAAACCCACAAAACCAAAAAATAAAAATTAAAAATCCCAGCCACCTTCGACTCCCCTGAGTCCTTACATCCCATCTTATCAATTGGCAAGCTTTGCTTAAAACATCTGACGCTTCTCACTGTCACCCTCCACCCTCCCCTGGGGACTATCGTTCCCCACCTGAACCACTAAGGGAGCTTCCTGGCTAGTCCCGCTCTGATAATTGTTGACCCAGCCTATTCCCCCACTCCGCAGTCAAGTTGTCCTTCGAAAACCAAAGGTAGATCACGCCATCCTCTTGTTCAGAACCTACCTGTGGGTGCCCATTGAGTCGCCTGTGATCTAACCCAGGTTAGCTCTAGTCCCTCTCTCCTTGGTGTCCCCCTGCTCCAGTCACACTGGTATTCTTCCGGGGCTTTGCATGTGCTGTTCCCACTCCCTGGTATGCTCTCTCCCCCAGATCGTCATCTGCTATGATGTCACTTCACTCAGGCCTTTGTCAGAGCCCAACCTCTTTAGAAAGGCTGTGTGCCTTCATCAGGCTGGGTCCCCTTGCCTCTATTAGTCCACTTTATAGCAATTGCCAGTTTTTACTTTAATACTATGTATTTATTTCTTGTTTATTTTCTGACAAATATTAGCTATCTGAGAGCAGGGACCATATTCATCTTGCTTCCTGCTTGTGACAGGACATTTTCAGCTGAATGTGATAGATGAAGCAATGAAAAGTGATTTAGACAATCAAGGACATCTGTGTCCCCACATAAATGCACATTCAGAAGCTCAGCAGCATCAGAGCCCAGAGTTGACATTTGTTCTTCTCACGCAGAAGAATGGCTGCCACAGCTCCAGCCTTCACATCCAACCCAATCATGTCAGAAGGAAGAGAAAGGACTTTGATCTTCACATCTGTTTAGAATCTTTCAGAATCCCTAGCCAACTTCCCCTTCTATATCCCTGGCCAGAGAAGATCAAGGGCCCACCCCTAAACAAAAGTAGAAGAGGATGAGTGAAACTGGCTCCAACCGGAGGACAAACTCAGCTTCCCAGAGCACACGCTCCCTGATGGATGCACAAAATGGGACCCTGAGACCAAGGAAGAAAAGGATTTGTTGCTATTAGGTGAAAAATCAAAAACGATTGCCTCGATTCTGTACCCCCAGAACCTAGAACAAGGCCTGACTCAGAGCAGATGCTCAATAAATGCATGCTAATTGGATGGTAGAATATTTGTGCCTTTACAGAGGAGAGGTGTCAGATGGAGCAGGACAAGAAATGATGTGGGGTAACTCAGGCCCACTAAGGGTCAAGGCTTTTACATGCAGTATGCGAATCCAAACACACACACACACACACACAAAACACACACACACACACACACACACACACACACACACACACACACTGGGAATGGGGGAGAATTATCCTGATTTTACAGATTAGGAAATTGAGGTGCAGGGAAGTCAAACAATTTTCCCAAGGACACATAGCTGTAAAAGATGGTAAAGTTAGGATTTGAACTCCAAATAGCCAGACTTCAAGATGCGTGTTTCTTCCCCTAGAAGAACCAATGCTGGTGAAAGCCTTGGAGAGGTGGAGGGTGGTTCTTTCTTTGAAGTGGGAGGGAGGGAGAAAGCATGGAAAATGTTCAAGTCCAAGGGGAGAATGTGGACAATCTCATGTCAGATGGCCTCAGTCTTCTCAGTAAGTCGCCCTCAGAGTCACCTGCCAATGAGTAGAATGAAGCTCAGACAGAAGTGGAAATGGATTGGCGTGAACACGGGGAAGATGGAGATGGTGACCAGGCAGACAGGAACAGCGGAGATGGGGGAGCAGCTGCAGAGCCCCACAGCTGGGGCTGTGCAGAGGATCAGAATCCGGAAGGCCCAGGGAGGTGGGCGCAGGCGTGACTGGGACCTGGGACGAGGGAGGGACAAATGCCAGAGGCTGGCTCAGTGACTTGTACCTGTTCTGTTGGCAGGGGAGGGCAGGGATTTTTAAAGAGTTAAGTCTAAGCAGACCTGACTCCCAGGTTTCAAATCTGGAGCAGATGGTGCCTGGGTAGTTATTGAAAAAGATTGAGCAGAAAGGAGGCTTTGTATACAAAGGAAGGAGGATCCTGCTAAATACCAGTGAAGGGGCTGGACCCCGGCCAGGCAGTGCTCGGCAGGACAGGCCTGGGCTGAACTGGATCGTATGTGACCAGAAAGGACAGCGAGTCCAGGGAGCTGGGGAGGGAGATGGAGCCAACTGAGATGGGTAGACCAGCCAGAAACGGCAGGGGTGGGACCTGGGACCTGGGCTTTACTTAACAGTCCCAGGGCTGCAGGGCTACAGCTCGACTTCTGCAGAACTCGCCTGTCAAGTACAAGGGCAGCTGACAAATGTGTGTGGTTTGGGATGACTTGACCTTGGTTGGTGTTTCTACTACCTGCTTAGAGAAAATCTGGGCAGTGTTTTTCTAAGACCTGCAACTAAAAACGAAGCACACACTTTACTAAGATTCTCACGGCCAGGTCCAAGGGACAGCCCTGGAAGCCAGGAGGAGGCTGAGGGAGGTTCTCCCAGGGGGATGAGGACCGCCCACCTCCAGCTCAGATGCTGTGGGTGCAGACACCTGCCCCTGCCACGTCGGCTCAGGTGGCTCTCTTTGTAGGTACAATGAGCTTATGAACTGCTCTGGCCTCGGTGGAGGAAGAGACAAGTCTGGAGCTCAGAGAAGAAGCAGCAGTGAGTTGGGGCCAGAATCACTGATCCACTGAGACAGGCCGTGGAGACAGAGGCGCATACGGATCCTGCAGGAAGAAGAGCAGGAGGAGCGGAACACAGGGCAAGGCCGCCCAGGGTGAAGCTTGCAGACACTGAGCGCCCACAGCCTTTCTTCTCCTGGCAACACATTCCAGATGCTGACAAAGTGCAAGGAAGAGATGAATGATCTCTCCGGCGCCCAGCTGAAAAAGGAAGTGCAAAGTTTGGGGAAAGGGGCCCATTCTGCGATGATTTATCTGCCACTGAGAAGGGACCTTAGGGAGGGCACATCCTTTGTCCTGGCTCCTTCCACATCACAGGGGGCAGGAGAGCCTCTGGATTTGTCCAGTTGCAAAGGGGCCGAGGTAGGCCATCTTCCCATGATTTCTCACTCAAGTATTTGCCTTGACAAACGAGATGACTTTAATCCATAAATGGCCCACAATGGCTTTGGCTTGCATGCACTCAGTGCTGCCCGGGCTCCTGCTAGGTCATGAGGTGAGAACACAGTGCCCTACCCCCCTCGCCCTGCTGCAGTGCCACATGCACAGCCACCCCACCCACCCTACTGCACCTTCCCACCCTCCGGCAGCCCATCCATCAGAGAAACTCTGCCTCCCCAGGTCTTCTCTCGGCTCCTGCCGTGGCCTCCCTTCTCCCTGACTCTTCCATTACGCGAACTGAGGCGGGGCCTGAAAGCACACGACAATTATCCCCATTGTTCAGTCACTCATTCATCTCTCCCGCTACTCATGGGACCCAGGGCAAGTGACTTCACCTGTTTGTTAACATGGAACGATTGTGAGAATTAAATGAACAAATCCATTGCCATCCATGGCATATTTTACCTGTTCAATATGAGTTCATTGTTATCACTATTGTTTTCATTATGGTCTACGTTGTTACTTATCCAAACATTTACTGAAATCAGCTTTGTGTTGAGTACACTCTACATAGTATGTGAGGAAGAATGGCCAAGGAGGCCCGTGTTTCAGCAGCTCGAAGCTGGAATGGTCTGAACACCGCCCCCTCTGTCTCTACCTCAATGGTCCATTCCCTGTTTAAAAAAAAAATCTTGTCCAATAGACATTTCTTTGCAGAAGTCTAGAAATTCATTGTATTCTCTTGGGTCATGACCTCTCTGTCAATGTGATTTCTCCCCCAGGGCTAAGGGATCTGTCAAATGCGGGGAGCAGGCCATAATGAAAGATGGAGTGGTATGCACTGTCCGGGATGCTTTTCTTTGCCTTTGTCAAGTTGCAGAGAAGACAGCCCTCCGAGAACAGGGACAGGGCAGTCCCCCTGTCCCTCAAAGCAGACCTGACACTGCTGCATCTTCTGGTGACCACACCACCTCGTGGCCACCACTGAAACTACACACAACCTCCTAACACGTGAAATCAGCCCCAGTCCTGTCAGCGTGACCTTGAGTGTTACCTGGTGAGTGATACGGTTTGGATTTGTGTCGCTGCTCAAATCTCACGTACAGTTGTAATCCCCAATGCTGGAGGAGGAGGCCTGGTGTGAGGTGATTGGATCACGGGGACAGATTTCTCCCTTGCTGTTTGCAAGATAGTGAGTGAGCTCCCAGGAGTTCTAGTTGTTTAAAATGTGCAGCACCTGTCCCTCTGCCCTCTTACTTCTGCTCCTGTTACATAAGACGTGCCTGCTTCCCCTTATCTCATGCCGTGATTGTAAGTTTCCTGAGGCTCCAGCCATGCTTCCTGTACAGCCTGCGTAAGCCGATTAAACTTATTTTCTTTATGAACTACCCAGTCTCAGGTATTTCTTTATAGCAGTAAGAGGACAGACTACCACAGTGAGCAACACTGCCTAATGAGGCAAACATCCTTAGAAATTAAAAAGGAAACCAACAGGCTCCCCCGGAAGACAGTATGTAACAGTGGTTAAAGCCCAGATTGGAGTTTCACCTCCAGACAAATGAGCTGGGTGGCCTTGGGCACGTTACACTGCCTCTCTAAACCAGTTTCCTCATCTGAACTGGAGTCATAACAATGGCCATCTCACAACGTCGATATGGGGACGGTGTGAAGTTTCGGATGTGCTGGTCTCATACACGGCCAGTTAGTACCTGCCACCCAAGCATCCTCTGTCTCCCCCCGCCCACCCCCGACCAAAGGATTCAGTGTTAGGAGTGCAAAGTCCATTCACACACCAGGCCCCTCTTGCTTGGGTCCTTGAAAGCTGATGTTTCCCACACGTTTCTGGAACCACCAAATAAAGTCTACACATAGCCACAAATCAGTCCCAATCATGACTCCCTGGTACCATCATAACTGGAGGGCCATACACGCTGCACACATCACCGCTGCTTGCTCTCTAATGGGCTACCTAAATGGAGACATGGTGACAACTCTGTGGCAGATGGTGGCCACACAAATTCCTCCCATCCCTGTACACCGTGTCCTTTGTGGAGAGGTTCTAGACACTGATGCTGCGGCCCTCTTTGGATTGTAAGCACTACCTCAGACTGGAAGGAGGTCCTCCCTTCACTCCGCTGTGCCGTCAGGACAGCCCTGCCAGGCCTTGCTGGGACCCACTGTGTCACAGAGCAATAGAGGCTCTCCGTCCCCACACAACTGCTTTCCTTCCTTGAAGTGGGTTTGAAGTGCTAGCTTCATGCCGTCCTCAGAGCCAGCATCCCATCAGACACCTGACCCAGAACCCTGCTAACTCGCTCTGTCTCTTTCTTTTTCACGGTACATCCAACACAGGTGCTTTTCTAGATCCCTTGAAACCTGGCCCCATGGAATGCCAATTGAAGATACACTTTGTATTAAGTTATCTACCTATTACCAGGAAACAAATGGTTGAAAACCTAGTTGGCTTAACACAACCACCACTTTATTTGCTCGTAATCCTGTCAGCTTAGCTGGGAGGTTTCCCTCAGATCACTCATGTGGCTCCAGGAATCGTCTGATGGTTTGATGAGGGCCTGAGGGTCCAGGTGGCCTCCCTCACATGTCTGACAGTTGATGTCAACTGCCAGCCAAGTCTTTGTATCTCCTTGTGTCTCTCATCTTCCATACAGTGATTGCAGCATCCTCTGGATAGAGATGGGAGCTGCAAGGCCTCTGGAGGCCTACAGTCAGAAGTCACACAGTACTACTTCTGCTTTCTAATTGGCTAAGGCAAGTCCCAGGAAGAGCCTAGATTCGGAGGAAATAAAGTTCACCTCCTGATAGGCTTACAGCAAAGTTACATTTCAGAGGAAGCTCACACAAGGATAGAGGGACATTTGCAGCGATCTTTGCAAGCAGTCTCCCACACAGTTGTAAGGTTTTTTGTTTATTCTACCTCAGCTGGCTCCTCATCCTTCCTAGAAATCAGTGAATGTAAGTTACTACTCCAGGGTGGAGGAGCAGGAGGACTTCAACACCAAAAGCACTTGTATGTTTCTTTTCCCCCTTACCCCTTGTCCTTGTCTTATTTCTGCCCGATTTCCCATAAGTGTGTGCTGCTTAGATTCTTTCTTTCCTTCTAGCCTTAAAGGCAAATACTTATTTCCTTTAAAAAAAAAAAAAAAAAAGACAGGTTCTTACTCTGTCTCCCAGGCTGGAGCACAGTGGCACAATCATGGCTCACTGCAGCCTCAAGCTCCCAGGCTCAAGCAATCCTCCCACCTCAGCTCCCAAGCAGCTGGGACTACATGCACCCACCACCATGACAAGCTAATTTATATTTTTATTTCCTGTAGAGACAGGGTCTCACTTTTTTACACAGATTGGGAAAGACAAACATTTGTAAGCCAAACGCAATAGCTCCATCTCTCGGAGAACCTCCCAGCTGGCAAAAATCAGTTTGTCCAGGCCAAGGACAAGAGTGGTCATAGTGACCATGGGGAAGGCAACAAGGAAACAGATGTGAGAGATAATGAAGAGGCAAATCCTGCTGGTGAGAGATGCAGTCTTTTAAAATTACTTAAGATCCCTCATTTGGAAACAGCATTGGAGAGAAGGTAAAAGAAGGATGGAAAGTAGGTAAGGCTGAGGTAGAGTGTGAAGGTCTAGTCCTCTTTGGGAATTTGATAGTGACTGCTTTAAATGTTTACATATATCTTGGGAGAATTGACAGCTTTGCAATACCAAGTCTTTCAATTCATGAACATGGTACATCTCTCCCTGTATTTAGGTCTTCTTTAATATCTTTCAAGCAAGTTTTCTAATTTTCTCCTTTTGAATTTAAAGCATATTAAGGCTATAACATTTTTATTTAGATATTTATTAGAAGAATAATAAATATCTAAATAAAAGTAAGCTGCAGAATATGCTAAACTTTTGGCCAAGAACATGAAGGAGGTCAAGGAAAAACATTAGAAACAGATTGCCAAGAGACTGAGGCTGTTATCTCTGAAAGCTTCTACCTCTGAGTCCAGTCAAAAACAAGATTTTTTAAGAGTAGCAAATAAATAAAATCAGACATCAACAAGAGGGAGAGGGGAGAGAGGAGAGGAGAGAGAGAGAGAGAGAGAGAGGAGGAGAGAGAGAGAGAGAGAGAGAGAGACAGGACAGGAGAGAGTCATAAAGATTCCAGACACTGGAATTTATCAGACACTGATTATAAAACAATCTTTTTTTTTTTTTTTTTTTTTTTTTCAGAGACAGGATCTCACTCTGTTGCCTAGGCTGGAATGCAGTGGCACAATCTCACCTCACTGCAGCCTTAAACTCCCAGGCTTAGATGATCCTCCCACCTCAAGTAGCTGGGACCACAAGCCCACACCACCACACCCAGCTAATTTTGTATTTTTTTGTAGCAACAGAGTTTCACCATTTTGCCCAGGCTGGTCTCAAACTCCTGGGCTCAAGAGATTTGCCCATCTAGGCCTCCCAAAGTGCTAGGATTACAGGTGTGAGCCACCAAGCCCAGCCAAAATGATCTTTTTATTTTATTTAAGTAAATGAAAGACAGCTTTGAAAATATCTACAGGGAACAGCAAACTACAAAAATTACCTCCCAAATTTGACGGAAAAACAAAATGTCTAGAAATTTTTAGAATACAATAATTGAGCAAATATGCTGAATCTGGGCATGTGAACAGTAACCTTAGTGGAGCTATGTAATGTGGTTACCCTAATGTAGTCTGGCATGAAGTTCATAACTTCAGTCCAGCTCCACAGAACACTCTGGCCTTTTGTCAGATCATCTCGTTGAGTCACAATGTTAGGATCCAAGGGCATATTGTAAGTGGTTTTGGGGCAACTGGGGTTCCAAACATTGGTACCAACTTCCCCAGTTTAGGGGCAAAATCCTTACTCCTTGTGGGAGGCATTGCACACTGCTGCAGTTCTGCTGACTTTATTCCAATGTGCTGTTTCTCATCTGTGACCCTATGACAGATGACAGGTATGGAAGAAGTGACTGTGACTAGCTGTTGAAGACCAGTTCCGCCCACCAGAGGGAAAATGGAAGCGAATGGCTGGACCACTCACCCCAATGTCCCTGAGTCTGCTTTACCAAGTTGCCTTTCTCACTCTCTGTTCATCTCTTGGCCCTTCACAAGCCTGGGAGAAAAGAGAGGCTACCTAGTCCTGAGGCTGAATACTTAGCATGACATTCTCCACCTGGAGCCACAATATTAAAAGCATCTGGAGATTTCTGAGTTGTCATGGGACAGAGGGAAGAGAGAAGAAAATAATGATGAGATAACCCAGGGATAAAATTCCAAATATTGTCTGAATCCTGGGGCAAAACTGTTTGTTTTCAACTCTGATAAAAGTCAGAGTAATTGGCCAAGTACAGTGGCTCATGCCTGTAATCCCAGCACTTTGGGAGGCCAAGGAGGAAAAATCACTTGAGGTCAGGAGTTCTAGATCAGCCTAGCCAACATGGTGAAACTCCATCTCTACTAAAATACAAAAATTAGCCAGGTATGGTGGCATGCGCTGTAGCCTACGAGCAATAGGTTGTACGATATAGCCTAGGTGTATAGTAGCTGTATCAGCTAGGTTTGTGTAAGCACAATCTATGAGGTTCGCACAACAATGAAATTTCCTATCGATGTATTTCTCAGAATGTATTCCCATTGTTAAGTGACACATGACTGGATATTAGAAAAAACACAGGCAATCTACACTTTGGGAAGCAGAGAAAAAATTATCATGTGCTACTATTTTCCCTCATATTGTTGGTTATTTCAAAACTCTCTGGATATAAAACGAGGTAGAAGGAAGGGTGCTTTCTAGTTTGCCTGACTTCATTTCCCCAGGACAGTTGTTCCTGGGCTGCATTGTTATGGGATAAAGGGAGGGAGTTCCTGGTTCTGTGTGTGTGTATTTGTTCATTTTTACACCGCTGATACAGACATACACAAGACTGGAAAATTTACAAAGAGGTTTAATCGACTTGCAGTGCCACATGGTGGGGAGGCCTCACAATCATGGCAGAAGGAGAAAGGCAGGTCTCACATGAAGGCCAACAAGAGAAGAGAGCTTGTGCAGGGAAACTCCCCTTTTTGAAACCATCAGATCTTGTAAGACTCATTCACTATAATGAGAAGAGCATGAGAAGAGCCTGCCCCCATGAATCAATTACCTGGGAATTCAAGATGAGATTTGGGTGGGGACACAGTCAAACCATATCAGTGTGTGTTGTGTGGGTGTGTGTGCATGTGCATATGGGTGTGTGCATACATGAATGTCTGTGTGTATGTAGGGCAGAGTTAGAGGACAGAGACCGGGGTCAGACACCAGGATTTCAGGGTGAAACCTGATATGTGTTTTCTCTCTTGCTCTGTATAAATAGTTCCTTGTTTGAAAATGACCCTCATGGGCCTGATGCCAGGTATAAACAGCCCTGGACTGGGTGATCTGCTACCATAGAAGTGTTACAGTGGGGTGTGGATGAAGTACAGAAGGCAGCAAAGAAAGCATAGAGGTGCACGGAGCATGGGGTCAAAAGCGGGCTTTGTCATTGCCCTGGGGACAGAGTTCTCCTTAGTTAAATTCCTCAGGAGCCGCATTCAATCCCCAGCCACCAGTCTCCTTCCCTGACCTGATCCTATCCCACCATAGATGAAATGACAGGAGTCTCATCTTCTTTCCTCATGCTCCATGCCCTCTCAAATCTTCTTACTCATCTTCTTTTTCTAATCACTTCACAAATCAACTGAAGACCCCTCAAGGGGGTCCTGATGTCAGTAACAAGCAGATGTGGTCATTCTCATGGTCTCCTCATGACACTCCGGTTCTGTGATGAATCTTTACAGGACGATTCTCAGTATTTCCAGAGTATCTCCATAGGAAGGCCTCAGATGTCCCAGGGAGTTTACATCAAGAAAATAAAGATTGGGAACAATGAGGCCTGGGAAAGACCTCAGTATCTTATCAAGTTCCCCCAAAATCCAGGAATCCCAGTCCAGAGTGTCCTGCTATACTCATAACGGCCCAATTATGAGCTGCTGAACTCTGCACCCTATCCTCCAGCCTGGCCAAGGATAGTGGACTCTAAAGATCACTAAGAACTTTTCCTCACTTCACTTAATGGTTTTTCTGCACCAGTGCCAGAAGACAGAGAGAGAGAGACAGTTCAGCCTCAGGTATTCCTTTATAACAACACAAACAGACTAAGACAAGCCCTAATAAAATTAAAAGTTAGACTTCCTGATTGATTTCCCCCCATCCTTGAGGTAATTCCTTTGCTGCTGAGCACAGAAAATTGATCCTATCTGGGGACATTTTCACTTGATCCTTGCTGAGAGAAAACCCAACCCATCAACAGTAGTGACCCAAGATTGCACAAAGACTCTTCTCTTCTCTCCTTAACTGCCGCCTTCTTTCTTTCTAACTGCCTTCTACTCTCTCTCTCTTTTTTTAATTAGGTCCATTTTAATAAAGGGTATAGGAGTTTACAACTCAAAACAATGCATAAAAACAATCAGATACATATGATAAATCACACCAAGAGTGCAGTAACATAAATCCAATGGTCTGCAAATAAGACGTATTGCAAAATTGTTAAGATTGACTTTCATGTTTTCTCCCCTCCTTTCTCTTGTTCACAGCCCAAGATTATGTGCACATTGTTTTCTGAGGCCTGATGACTTCCATACTCCTTCTGGCTGGGGTGACCTCCTCATTCAATCCATTCCAAATAGTCAGCAAAGGGAGTTCACAGCTGACTGTTCAGGTGCAGGCTCCCATTCCCCAAGCCCTCCTGCTTTGAGGGACCTACTATTCATTTGCCTCACTTCCCTGCTATGTTTCCATGTTCCCTGACACTCACAAGGTATTTGCACACATTTCTATACCATACCGCACCACATCATACCATAGAATTATCCTTGGTGAATTCAGTGCCCAAGGCAGGGCCAGCTGCATAACTTGTGGGACCCAGTGCAAAATGCAAATAGGGTGAGCCCTTGTTCAAAAAGCAAGAAAGGTGTCATTAAAGGTACTAAAATATAAAGCTTCCTCTCTTAAAGAATCATATTACTTATCAAATGAAATGGAGTAATAATTCATAAATAACAACATAAACCTATAAATTGCTCCCAAACATATTTATAGGTCTCATAATTTTATATAATACAATAAGCAATAATACTTTACTAAGGTGACATTTGGATTGATCATAATATTTTTCTGCATCACTTTTCTAAAAATATATTTGTCAGGTCATTAAAATGTATAGCTTTAGCCACTTTTAAAACAATTAATTTTCAATTAATATAACTAAAAGCAATGTCAGTTGCTCTTGGCAAGACAATTTTTGATAATTTTAAATTTTGGGTCATTCTGCAGATGTGATTATTCCTGGAACTGTTAAAACTGTTTTTTAGATTGTGACAGTAGAATAAATTTCTGATAAGTTATTTCATTATATAAATTGTAGTACATCTAGAACTGATGGTTCTTAAAAAACAATTTTTCTAAAAATATTTAACTTGTCATACAACTTAATTTCACATAAGTTGTATAATTTCAAATGTAAATTTAAATAATGGTATTTTAATATTTCCTCTGATGTTTCCTGTAATTTGTGGAAGTTGTACAGGAAACAAAGTGTCTTTATGGTTTGTGTATAATTTAAAACACCTATTTATGCATTAATGCTATATCGCTGTATCTTCAATCACAAGAGAAAGTTAATTTTAAAATTTCTTCCTCATTAATAATTGGTTTATCTGAAGCATCATATGAAAATTGTATTCTTTTTCATTGAATATCACAATAGTTAATCTTAACTTTTATTTTTAAGTCTGGATATTCATTTTGCAATGTTGTAGCAGTTTTCAAAAGTCTAAACTCTTTGAAGAACTCTAATAATTCCTTAATATGCTTTATTGCAATGTCTTTGTTGCATTTTTATTTTGTAATAAGAGGAAGGTTTTGCAATAAGAGGACAGTTTTGTAGCTAACAAAGTTTACTGCCTCAGCATGGAAAGTTTCTGTCCCAGAGTTTAGGCCAAAGTGCAGATGCCCTGAGATGGGTTCTGGGTACTGATGGGGGAGACACCTCCCACTGGGGTTTCAGTCTAGCCCCTCCTCTCTCTGGCATATGGCCAGTATCTCCTCCTGTTGCTGCTGCCATACCCAACACAAATCTGGGCCCATGCTCTGGTTCCAACTGTCCCTTCAAAGTCTCACAGTGCTTCAGGTTACCCCAGGCACACCTGTGTGCTGGACAGTGGGCCTGAGCCCGAGCGGCACGCCTTACTGCCTGGTGTATCTCTTCTGCTCATGCATGTGCTCCGGTGTACCCTCGTGCTGCACTCACAAAACACAAGTCCAAAGATGAAATTATAAGAAATGCAAGATGGCAACAGGAGAGCATTAAACCAGCTATGGATTCCTTCTGAGCAGGGCCCTGTGCGACTGTATAGGTCAAATGCTCATGAAGCCGACCTTGCCCAAAGATGTGCTGCATAGGAAAGGGACCATATAATTTGGTCATTCAAACCTGGATGCTTTTGAAAGTGCCAGGCACACAATTACTAATCACTCTGGGGCAACAGGTGTAAACTGGACCCATCCTGGACAACCTGGGACATCTGCTCCAACTAGGAGTGGAACACAAGAGGCTCATATTCCCTGATTGTGAGTGTTCTTCACTTCTGCAATAGACCAGCCGAACACGTGTGAACATGCCTAGGGTGCTCCACGCAGAAAACCTAAAACACAGCGTCTCATCCAGTTCCTCTCTGTCCATCTCCTTACATGCTCACATCTGAATTTACCACCATTCTCAGTCCTAAAGAACTGAAAGCCTTGCTCCCCTGGGTAAACTTTGCCCCAATATATTTGTCTTCTCCTGGTCTCACTGCCCTCCTGCCCAGTGTGGGCCCCAGAGTCCTTACCCTGATCATCTCCGGGGAACATTCAACTGCTTTGATGTCCATCTTTCCATTTGACATGCCCAGGAAAAAATAACACAGCTCCCAGATAGACCCCTCCACATGCTGTCTCTATTTCTCTGCCTCTGTTGACAAGGACTCTCGAGAAAAGTCCACAGTTGTGTCACTGAGAACCTACAGCTTTCCATCTCAGCGGAGCACCGCCTGAGAACCCTTGAGCGCACCATGTGCCTTGGCACTTGCAAACATCTCGCTGCAGAGCTGTAAGCGGCAGGACTGATGGGACGGAGAGATTTCTGGTGCCTTGGCTAGTCTCCTCAGGGGAATTTTGTTTCTGTATAGTTCTTTCACATCACTTTTGGTTGAAGTCTGTGCCTCAGAGGCCAGCTCTTGATGCTTGGTTTTCTTTGGCTTGTCTCTCACAGCCCTTCCCACTCTCCCTTTGGGGTTGCAGACCTCAGAAATAGTGGAGGAAACTCTGCTTCCTAGGTTCCAGATGTCCCACTCTGCTGTGAAGCTAGATGGGGCCAAATATTTGAATCCAATGTAGTTTGTGTGGTTCCTGTTTCTCTGAGTGTGTGGGTAGGTGCTCTCCCAAAGAATTTCAAATGCGAGGGTCCCCATTCCTACAGTGGCACACCTTGTAGTGGATCTTGCTTGATGGCTTGAGGATAGAATCTCCTACCATGGTCCTGCCTTTGAGAAGAGGGTATTTGTTACATCTCTGTTGTTCCTGCTGATGCCAGAGAGAACTCCTGCTCCCTACTCTGCACAGATTGGCAGTACCAACCACACTTTGGCTTTTCAAGGAAATAGACTACTGCAGGGGGGGGGGCAAGGGAAGTGGTGAGCTGGGGTCTGGGTTTGAGACCTTACCCAGTCTTTATGACTTAGTACCCCCAGAAATATATTTCTGCCCTATCTAACCTGGATTGCTTATTCCTCAAGCATCGCTGGAGCATATGGGGAAGAATGCCTATTTATTCATTCATTCATTCAAGACAGGTCTTGCTCTGCCAGCGAGGCTGGAGTGCATTGGCAAGATCATGGCTTCCTGCAATTTCAACCTTCTGGGCTCAAGTGATCCTCTCACCTCAGCCTTACCAGTAGCTGGGACTACAGGTGTGCACCACCAGGCCTGGCTAATGTTTTACTTTTCTGTAGAGTTGGAGTCTCACTTTGTAGTTTTGTTGCCCAGGCTGGTCTTGAATGCCTGGGCTCAAATGATTTTCCCACCTTGGCCTCCCAGAGTGCTGGGATTACAGGTGTAAGCCGCCATGTCTGCCTTCACTTATTTTCCTGTGTAGCCATCCCTCCTTTAAGAGACCCTCACCTTGAAGGGTTATGATACTTCCTTCTGCCCTTTCCCAAGCTCCAAAACCCTACTGTCCTCTGCCAGCTTCCCGGACCCACAACAAGCCTCCAGCTGGCCAGGCTAACCAGCTATGCCAACCCTCAGCTGAGAGTGAAACCTGTAGGTTTTCGGCAAGAGAAGCAATGCAACCTACCCTCTGAAGTGAAGCTGTCATTGACTGGGAATCTGCTTCAGGAACAGGATTAAGAAGCCATTGAAAATTCCTTCAAATTGTCTTCTAATCCCCCAGTTTCCAGAAGCAAGAGCATCTTCTCAGGAGCATCAGAGGGCCTCTGAGTCAGGAACATGAGAATGTCCCAGTAGAGGTCGCTGGCAAGGCAGCAGCAGGAAAACACATCATGCTTGCCTTCTGAGGGGCCCAAACCCTGCCACCTGCAGTGACTCTTAACTCTTCAGTGATACGAGAATCTCTTTCTCATTACCCAATGATGTCACAGAGAGTCTTTTCAAATCTAGCCAAGAATGAGTAGGACTATTGGCAAAGGTTGGGAATTCACAGGGGTCTGTCTGCCAAAGGGTTACTGGTGGAATGCCTGCCAGTCTAGCATGAGCTTCAGTTTTACATCTGAAGGGTGAAGGTGAAGGCCAGGTGGTAAAGGTGGAGATAGAGGTGGAAGGGGCTGGTAATGAAGTGTTTTCTTCTCTCCACCACGGGGTTTTGGCATAGGTTCTACAGTGCAGGAGCTATGAATGGCAAAATTTCACTGGGTTCAAAATAATTTTTAGCTAATAATTATAGATGGGATAGGGCATTCATACTAAGAGATCTGGTAGAAAGCCCTCTTCCAAAACATTTATTTATTTAAAGCAACAAATATTGTATTTACAAGTTGTATAAGTTCAATCATATATTCTTTCTCTCCTATTCAATTTCTGTTATTTATTTATTTTTTTTCTCCAGAGGATGAACACTGAATAGCTTCGGTTTCTGGGTACTATGGACTGAACTGTGTCTCTAGCTTCCCTAATTTCATATGTTGAAGTCCCAGCCCCCAGTGTAATGGCATTAGGAGGTGGGGCCTTTGGGAGGTGATTAGGGTTAGATGAGGTCATGAGGGTGGGGTCCACATGGTAGAATTAGCGTTCTCATAAGAAGAGACACCAGAGAGCTTGCGCTCTCTCTCTCTCTCTCTTTCTCTCTCAGTCTCTCTCTCTCTCTGCCATGTGAGGCATAGCAAGAAGGTGACTGTCTGCAAGCTGGGAAAGGAGACTTCACCAGAACCTGCCAAGGGAAAGGTAGACTTGATTGGAGACATGGGTGAGAGACGAGACTGGGAGGCTTGATATCAAGGCTAAAGAGAAGGATGGTGGTGGAGGTGGGGTCAGGGGAAAGGGAGTGTCCTTGGAGATGCCCTTCTGCAGGACTTAGTTGGTAATAACTTTCCCACCAACCCAACTCCCCACCCCTGGAGTGAGGTCAGGGAATTAGGAAGTAAATTGAAGTCTCAGCTTTCAGTTTCTGCACCCTGAACAGCTTAGTGATGTTTACCTGACACCTTAGCCAGAGGAACATCTTCAGTGCAATCCAGTGTGTATATGGTCTGGGATGACAAGGGAAGAGGTACTCTGGCAGAGTGCAGCCACTTCTCGAACAGCCCTCAGGGCTCCAGCAGACACTGAGTTTGAAACATCTTCCTCTTCTCCTCCTTTCCCCATCCTAGCCTCAGAGGAATCCAAAGACCAGCTGTCCCCAAGACACTTCCCCTGAAATAAGAGACAAGAAACATGAATTCACTATGTTTTCCTCTTTTTCTGAGTCAGACCCTCAATAGGTTAACAAGGAACTCCAATAAGTTGACAAGGAAGAATTGTATGAGAAGGAGGCGCAACACTGCATCTGGGTTACAAAAAAAGCATTTTGAATTTGCAGAATACCAGAGATAATTACATTTCATCAGAAAGAGCAAAATGCTTTCTGAAATCATACGTACACACAAACACACAAATGCACACATGTAAATATGTGGAATGTTCTTTCTAGATGTAGGCAATCAGAAGCTGACCATGGTAGATTGACGCTAAGTCAGCTTGCCCTGTAGAATTAGATGGAGGTTGTTATTAACAACAGCATTACAGAACTGGGTATGAAATGGAGCTCTGCTCCCATCAACTCCCCTTACTTCACAACAGCTCTAAGGGTTGTATTGGTTTTTTGTTACCTCCAGGTCTTTAATTTGTCTGGTGAAGAGTAGGAGGTACCAGCCAATACCTCTGGCTGTGTGCCCAATCACACCCCGTTCTCTCAGGAAACACATATTCTTCCTTCTCTTCTGTGTGTATTCAACCTCTCCCTCTCAACAGTCTTCCCATCAGAGGTAAAATAAGATTGTATCCTACTTCACTGCCTGACTCATCCATATTCACCACCTTTATTTTCTCACCTCCCATTCATTTCCCAGCCTACTCTAACTCATTTCTGGTTCTATTACTCCAGGATTCCAAGCCTCCCCTTATGTTTAATATTATTGATCGGTCCTTTCTTCTTGAACACCTCTCTCTCAGTTATACTTCTATCTTCCTGGCAGCTCATCACAGACTCATCTTCCCTTTTGTGGCCCTTTAACGGTGAAGTTCCCCAAGCCTGGTTGCAGGCCCTCTCTTCTTCTCACTCACTACCCTCTCTCCCTCTGGCCTAGGCTGACCCATCCATCCCAAGGCTTCAAGGCATCACTCACTGTCAATGATTCGTCTCTTATCTAGCTGAGCGTCAGCTCTGTATATCTAACCACCAATTTAATATCAGTTTTGGGCATCTCAAAAGCCTTCAAACAGCCAAACAACCTGCTCTTATGATATTTTCATGCCAGTCTGGTCCTTTGCCAAGATTCCCATCTTGATGAACCAGCATTAACATCCATCCTTGGCCACAAGCCAGAAACCTTTGAGTTTTCCTTGATGACTCTCTCTCCTTCATTGCCCCACCTAACCCATCACTTGAAGAATGTGCAAGTTCTGCCCCTTGAACATCCTAAATAATTCTCAGCTCTTTCCATGTCCATGAACTATTTCCATGACCATTATCCTAGATCAAGCCTCTACTTCTTATGATCTAGACTACTCTTACATCCACCTGGCCTCTTTCCAATAAGAAATATTTTCAAGAAGCTATTCTGACCATGCCATACCCTTTGCTGAATATGTCAGGGGCTTCCCATTGCACTTAGGATAAAAAGATATTCAACACGGCCAATATGGCTGTACTACATTTGGTCCCTTTACCAATCTTCCTGACTTCATCTTATAGCTCCTTCTTCCTTGCTCTTCCAGTAGAGCTAGCCTTTCCTGAATTTCTCCAGTTTATCCTGCTCAATCTCATCACAGGACCTTTGCATACAAAGTTACCTCTAAAATATCCTCTGCCTAGTCAAACCTATTCCAAGCTCAAGTGACCGTTTCTCAGGGAAATCTTTTCTGGCCTTATTAACTAGTGTATTAACTGGTTTCATAATATTATGTATCCTTAACAATTTGTATTATAACACAGTGATAATTTCGCATTTGTTTACTGCTATTACTTTTATAGTAAAGTGATTAAATCTGTAAACTCTATTGTATTGCCTGGCACTGAATGGGCATGCAATAAATAATTATTGCAGGAATAAAGGAAGGAAGGAAATTAAGAAGGTTGAAAGGGAGGGGAGAGAGAAACTGGCAGGAGAATTAATGAACAATCACCTGTATGTTCCTTTTCAGAATCACCAGAAACAGGCCAGCCCAACATATATATATATTATATTTATTGTAAATATAAATAATTATAAATATATTTATAATAAATATATAAATATATAAATATTTACAATATGTAAATATTTATATGTTTATTATTAAAGTAACTTACTTGTTTCCGATTGTGAACATAACTATTCCTCTCGGAAAACATGAGAAAATACCCAAAGTATGAAAGAGAACCAAGTCACCCTTTATTCCGTAGTCCAATGATGAACCACTGTTAACATAATTTGGTGTATTTCTTTCCAGGTTTTTTCTATGTGCATATATAGTATCTTAGTGGGATCATTCTATATATAAGTCCTGTTTCTTGCTTCTTTCTCTTAATGATATATTGTGAACATTTTTCTATGTTGTTAAGAATTCCTTGAACACATGGCGTTTAAATTGCCAAAATACATTCTACCGAATGGATGTAGGTAATTTCCACCCGTTGTTGGATATTTAAAGGGCTCGTCAATTTATCGCTTCTGTAACATTTACTCGCTTTGTGGGGCCTCAGAGGTAAGCCAGGTAATGCAAGGAATCTGGGAAGAGGGGGATTTGCAAGGAATCTCGGAGGACGTGGATTTTGGGAAAACAGGAGGCAGCTTTTCTCGGGCAGGTGAAGAGAACACTTATCTCTCTGTGGGTTGCTGGGACCCGGACAGGTGTCCTCAGAATGGAACTATTGTCGGTCAAGGTAAACAGCTCTTCATCGCTCAGGTGTGTACGGAGTGGAAGAGCGCCTGTTCGCCGGGCAGATTTGGCCTAAGCGCACCTGCCTTTCAACCTTGTGCCGGCGAGGCCCGAAGGCTTAAGCTAGTACGTGGGTACCGCTGCCAGCCAGATGCGGTCCCCTGGGGCCACGCGCCGCCACGTGCCGCCACAGGGCCCCGCCCCTCCCGCTCTGGCCACGCTCCTCACCACCGCCCTCGGAGGCTCTCCCCGCGGCTCCGCCTCCAGGCGACCTCCGCAAGTCCTCTCGATCCCCCTGGAGTAGCCCCGCCCTCGGGCGGTGCCCCGCCCCCGCAATCCGGGCCCCGGGGCTGCCCGCCCCGCCCCGCAGGCCGCTCGGGAAGCGCGGGGGCGGGGCCCTGCGATGACGTAGGCGGGCGTGCGCAGTGACGGCCCGCGTCCCTGTTACTCAGCGGAGCGGCTGAGGCCGGACGACGCGGCTTGGAACGCGGAGCCGTGAGCAGCGCTGGGTAGCGGCCGCGGCGACCGCCCGGACGGCCCCTGTCTCCGCTGGCGGGCTTCCCTGTCGCCGTTCGCTGCGCTGTCGGGTGAGTGCGGCGGAAGCCGCAGGGCCGGGGCGGCCGGCGGCCCCGCCGTGTTTATGTTATTGTGCCGCCGCCGCCGCAGTCTTCTCAGCCCGTGACCCCTCCCGAGGGTGGGGGCGGGAGCGCGCGGCGGGTGGGGGCGGTGCGGGAACAATAGCGGCGCGGAGGCGGGGGCCGGACGAGGGGGCGTGGGGCTGCGGGACCTGGGCGCGCTCCGCCGGCCGCCTCTCCGCCCGCCCGCCGCCGTGAGCCCCGCCCGCCGGTTCTCTCGCGTCCTCCTCGCGCGGGGTCCTGCCTCTGAGTCGGGAGGAGAAATGGAGCGGGGGGTGGGTGGCAAGTTCTGAAACACTTCGGCGAGGGTCGGACGGAGGCGTTTCCGCGGCCCGCCGCTCCTGGCTGCCTCCCGGGCGGCGAGGAGCCGGGAGAGCGCTCCTGCCGGCGGGTCCCCAGGCCTGCCCCGCGTCCATGGGGACCGTATTTTGCTTCTCGGTGGTTTCTTTGTGCTAACGTCTGGGCGAACGCAGGCAGCAGCGCTGAAAAGGGCTGGGGGTGGCCTCCAGCTCTGGGCTGCGAGGCAGAGCCCAGGCCCGTGGCTCGGGCGGGGGAGGTGTCCACCCAGCTCAGCCCGAGCTTCAGTGGTCAGCGCGCATTTCTCTTGGGGGTCACTTGGTGGTGACCTTTTGACTTTTTCACCCCACCCTCCCATCTCTTTGTCTCACATTTGTGTTCCCAATTCAGAGATGGTAGAACCAAGTCCATTTTAAAGTACCCTGATGAACACTTTTCATTTTTATTCCTGAAAGTTCCCCGCCTGCTCTTGACTGCGAATTTAATAACATGTTGATCTACATGGCATTGTCCAGTGATTACTATTTTTACCTTTGAAATTCAGTGATGTTTCCAGTAGAATTTGGTCCGTCAGTCCATTGTGTTTTGAGATAAGCATCCAGCGAGTACCTCCTTGGCAGTTAGAACATCTGTTTATTTCATTCATTCATTCATTTAGCAACTGTTTAGTAGTCGCATCCAGATGAAGAGGTTTGGTTTGAAGGTAAGAGAAGTATCCTTTCATGGAAGAGGATGCTTTGAAATATAATAGATGGACCTTTAAATGAGACAGTTATGTAAGTCATGTTTGTTAAGGAAGGTATAGTTATATTCTGGGTCATTTTTTAAGCAGTATATCTGGAAGTACAAGTGTATTATTAGGAAGTAGAATTAGATTTGGTCTAAACATACAACAGCTTTTATTTCTAAACTTTATTTTTTCCAGTCTTGCAGCCTTACAGTCATTTGTAATGGTTACCTCAGATTCCCCTGCTGTGGTTAACGTTAAACCTAGGAGGTCAGATGCTCTAAGTGAACATGTTTAGTGCTGTGCCTGACAAAAGCAAGCAATCAAAATGGGACTTCCTTGAGGGCAGGCCTGTCTTTGCATCTGTTTCTCCACCACCTAGCCTGGAATATAGTAAGTGTTCAATAAAAAGTCGGATTGATGAAAGCTCTTTATAATTGATAATATTTTAAATCAAACCTTAAATAAAAGAGTCTCGTAAAGTTTTGGAAGTTTCATGCTACTGTCACTTCAGATGGCTGAATGATCAGTTCATGTACGTTACCTGTTACGATGACATGGGCTTTTGAATCACTTGTAGATCATTAATTTTCCTCAAATAAAATCTTGTCTAAGTGTTTTTTTTTTATATGATTAATAAACTAAAGCAGGTTGTGGGGTGTGTGTTTGCGTGTGTGTGTACTAGTTTATGTATGTGTGTGTATGTACGTGATCTCTCCACACAGGCACGCATAAACTGATATTTCAGTAGGGGTCTAAAATGATTGCAGTTATCATTTTGTGAATATTATTTTAAAGGTTTTGGTGACACTTTTGTGGAAAAGTGAGGGCAAAGAAACCACATAAATGTTTTAATAGAAATATTTAATTTCTGATATTTTAGAAATGTTTACTTGAAATGTTTGATTTTAAGTTCTAACTTGTATTAACATAATTGGCACAACATATGAGCCTAAAACTCAAAATAATTGATTTATCCAAGTTAAAGGTATGTTTCACGCACTACTTAATACAGTTTAGCATTTGTTTTGGTTTTGAAAGAATACGAAATGAGTGAACTAATGAGCTTATTGTTTGATGTGAAGTAGAAATGAAGAAATAAGAAAATGATACTTTTTTAAAGATAAGGAATGAAAATCCTTGAGATACCAAACTTTTATTGCTTTACCAAAAGTATGTCATATTTTAGTAGGGGTTACTGACAGTCCTTTGGCAGTAGCTCACAGTAAGGCTATGTAAAAGAACCAGTTATGTTATTTTGTTTTCCAAATTACTGGTTCTTAAAAATAGCTCTATTGCAATTTAATTGACATATCATAAAATTCACCCTTTAGAGTATATATATTTCATTAGTCTTTAGTATATTCACAAAGTTGTGCATTGATCACCACCACTAATTCCAGAACATCACCCAAAGAAGAAGCACTATATCCATTAGCAGTCACTCAGAATTCCACTTCAAATTATGCTTTAAAGTAAGAAATATAGCATCGATTCTGTTAGTAAATATATCCCTTTAATAAGTATGAAAAAGGGCTCCTTTTAAGTGTCCTGGAAACTATATCCTTCATATTCCTTTAGATCCTGGGGAATGCGATTTGGAAAGGAAATTAGTGCAAGAATAAATTGTACACAAATTAATGTGGTTAGAATTTTAACTGTTTGCTCCATGCCTAATATTATGGACGTGACCTTGTGAGGATGAGGTGTTCAGTGAAACAACTTGAAGTAATTTGTTGTTAAATGACTAGTTCCCAGCTATCCTAGTGCTAGAGGTTGTTGAGTTAGGAGCCTGCTACTTGTTGATCCACTTTGCCAGTGGGTTGAATTTTGACATATTTGAGTCATCTACATGGTTGAGATGCTTTGTTGCACGTGTAGAAATACAAAATATAATGTCTTGACATTAAGATTCCAGCTCTCTAGAGGTCTCTGGTCAAGTCAATGGTATGGGTAGTAGCCTCTTCTGATTCATGCAATCCAAGGAAGTCATTATAACCATGGAGCTTTATATATGAATCATTTGCCTATGTCAGTGAACTGTGATGCTGATTGTCTTAATCATGAGCTCTTTATCTGAACATTTAGAAGCTTTGCATTCTTACTCTAATGCAGGTTAAGTTGAACTTTGATTTCAGAAATGAGTTGACTAAAAGGTAACAGGAGTATTGCAATAAGAGTTGTCCTGTCATTCAGGTCAATAGGTGGAACTAAAGCAATCCAGGAATCAGACCTAGGTTCATTTCTCAGTTCTGCCATCTGGACTTTGTTATCAACAAGTTATAGAGCTTTAGGCAAATGCCTTAATTTTTTTGGCTTTAAAACTGTAAACTGAGGCTGTCAGAACTTTTTTTTTAATAGAAGCGTTGTTCATCAGATAGGTGGTTCTTCAGAAAATATACTAGGATAAAAATAGCCCTTCTTGGGTGATAATCAGAAGCCCAAATTAAGAACAGTAATCATAGTTAGAATTTTGTAATTTTGTAATTTTCAGAAGCAAAAAAAAAAAATCGTTAATTTTTTTCTCTCTAATATTCAGAGTTAGAAAACAAATGGAAGGCATCACCATAAGCTAGAGATTGTTGGAAAGGTAGATTTTTATTTATTCCACAGCATCATGCCTTTTCATGAGACCCTATGCTCACAGAGACTTTGTAGAAGAAATAAAATGAAGAGATCATGATCCTCTAGGAAAATTATAATCAAGGATGAGACTCAAGGCATCTATAAACAGTGAACTTACGCACTTTTAAAAGGTGTATATGATTGGAAAGCCGAGACAGGTAGGTCACCAGGTCAGGAGTTCAAGACCAGCCTGGCCAAGATGATGAAACCCTGTCTCTACTAAAAATGCAAAAATTAGCTGGGTGTGGTGGCAGGCACTTGTAATCCCAGCTACTTGGGAGGCTGAGGCAGAGAATTACTTGAATCCATGAGAGGTGAAGGTTACGGTGAGCTGAGATTGTGCCATGGCACTCCAGCGTGGGGGACAGAGTGAGACTCTTGTCTCAACAACAACAAACAAAAAAATAGGTATATGAAAGGGCTCCCGCAGCTCCCGCCAAACAAAAGCCCACCTCACATCTCTGTGCAGGCCAAATTTCACTGAAATCCAGTTTTTAAAGAGAGAAAGAGAGATCCAGTTTTTAGAGAGAGAGAGAGTGTGTGTGTGTGTGTGTGTGTGTAGAGGAGACACCTTTTGAAAAACTTAGTAGCTTCCATTCTTTTTCAAGGAGGTGGGTTATATCACACATAGATGCCTTTGTTTGCTGTTACCCTTCATTATATTTCCGATTTAGTCAAAATCTGCCATTCTTTAAAAAGTTAAGGAACCCAAACCTTATAGTGATTGCTAGCGTGGGTTTTAAGGTTAGCCCTGGGCTCTAATCCATGCTCCAATCTAACTAATTGAGGTAAAGGCTAGTTCAGGTTATATAACATATTTGGACCTGTTTTATTGTTTGTCAAATGAGAATAATAATAGCACATAAACTCATAGGGCTGTGAGGTTTAAATAAGGTACTGCATGTAAAGTACCTGGCACTGGTATGGTGCCTGGAGTGGTAGATTTTGCTATTGTTATCACTTATTTTTAACGTTGAGCAAATGTAAAATGCCAAGTAAACTTCAAATCAGTTTAATGCACAGTGTCCATTCTAATTCTCCAGAATATGCCATTTGTTTCACTCTGCATCTCTGGGGGGTTTATTTAAAATTTGATCATCTCATATAATCTGAATTGACTGAGATGATTTATTTGGACCAGTAATCGTCTCTGTCTTAAAATTTGGAAATGTTCCAAAAGCAAATATTGAAAGGAACATATTTGCCATTTTCATGATGTTTTGCCTTTTCCCACAGCAGAAAATTGCCTAAGCTTTCCTGGATTTATTATAGAACATCTAAAGGAATGAGAATTTAGGAGCTGGGAATAGCTTTATCATGTGACACATCTGAAGAAAATGTAATGCTGTCACATCTTTTAAATGTAGTGTTATTGGGGTCTTTGATTTTGCGAAGATTGCAAATTTGTCAAAGACCCGGTCACTGCAACAATTCATTGAGGCCTGGAGGCCTCTTAAAATATGAGGGAGATTATTTATTATTACCACCTAGAAATATTTTCTTTTCTGTATTTTCTGTGTTTTTCTAACTTTTCTGTGTAGCGTTTCTGTGGTTATAATGGTAGATTAAATTTCTTGCTCCTTCTTGAGAGCAGCAACTATGAGATGACACTGGTTTTACTTGGGCAGTACTTACTGAGCATTGCACTATACCAATCCAGGTATTCAATGATGTGGGAGCCAAAGGAAATAAAAGTTAGTCTGTACTCTCGGTGAGGGTATAACTTGACAGAAGATAAGGATTAACATAAGCACATTTATGTCCTAACACAAGGTAGCGAATATTGTTAGTCAATTTATTGGGAATTTCTTTTGTCATTGGGGCATTTGAGGTCTTCCAAACCTTGTATTGCCCTGCTTTTATACTCACTCGATAAACCTCAGAAAGCAAGGTATCTTCTTTTCTTATTCCTGGTTTAAGTTGAGAGTGTGGTGCAGATTAGTCAAAATCCAAATCATAAGAAAAGGCAAACCTTATAAATTCATTTTGGAATACAACAGGTTATCAAATTAATTATATGAAAAACCAACAGTAGAAAAGATGCTATTCAGGTATTGACCGGAGTTCTCAACTCCTCTGTATTGAAGCTCTTATGATGTAAGTCTAGATCTATACTAGAAATACTTTTTAAAGTCTTTCTCCAGTATTGAGAAGTATAGGCTTCATTGCTTCTTGGTGCTGAGAGACTGAAGCCTGTCACCCACCATATTTCTGGGGACACTAGAAAGGAAAAACAGCCACACATAAGCACTTGCTTTGCTTGGCAAGAAACATCAAAAACATTGATAAGATGCTATTTCCTAAAAGCCATTAATTGGGTAGAAAATCACCATTTTCTGGCTTGTTCCAGAAAGGATGGCTCTCTGCATTTTAGCTGCCATTGGGTCGACCAGATGTAAGATAAAGAAAAGCTGCTGCTGTATGGATGTCCCTGTGACTTGAGAAAGGGTTATGTCACTTTTCAGTTAAACAAAAACCAAAGCATCTAGTTTTTTCTGTTACTACTGAGAATTTAAAAGTCTTAATGTTTTACTTTGTTTGTATTTCATTTATATTTTGACTAAGTAGGAATGAATTCACTTCCATTCAAAATTCGAAACATTTAAAAAGATAAAGAATCTCCTTTTCTACTTTGTGTAGCCACCTAGTTCCTCTACCTGGAAACTGTTAAATTTCCTGTGAATCCTTCCAAAGATAGTTTATATGTGTGTAAGTATATAATCCTCTGTTCAAAATCCTTGGTTCAGATGTATTTTAGAATTAAGGTTTCAGTTTCTGGAATTGTATTAAGTGTATCTACCATAATATGGTAGTGCAGCTACCATATTATCCAAAATCCCTCATAAGAGGTGGTAGCCTCATAACTAAACACATTAATATTTCTGTACAGAAATAGGCCGGGCGTGGTGGCTCACACTTGTAATCCCAGCACTTTGGGGAACTGAGGCAGGTGGTTTACTTGAGGTCAGGAGTTCCAGACCAGCATGGCCAACATAGTGAAACCCCATGTCTACTAAAAATACAAAAATCAGCTGGACATGGTAGCAGGCGCCTGTAATCTCAGCTACTCAGGAGGCTGAGGCAGGAGAATCGCTTGAACATGGGAGGCAGAGGTTGCAGTGAGCTGAGATCATGCCACTACATTCCATCCTGGGTGACAGAGGTGAGACTGTGTCTCAAAACACACAGACAAAACAAAAACAAATAATCAAAGACATTAATATTTTTGTAAAAGCATGAATAGTACAACAAGTGGAGTAACTAAAGATTATAAAGTCTTATGCTACATCTCGTCAGGTTTTGCCACCAAATATGTTTGTACGAAACTTATTTTAAAAACGTGTTTTTCACAGTTTTATGGATTTTTTGCCAGTGAAGGTGTCATACATATATACAGTACTATATGGCCTCTGTTCTTCTCCCTCCCTTTTTATTTAATGTAAGTTGTTGCATGCAATGTATACCACCCTTTGCTTTTTTTGTTTTTTGTTTGTTTGTTTTTTGAGACAGAGTCTCGCTCTTGTTGCTCAGACTGGAGTACAGTGGTGCGATCTCGGCTCACTGCAACCTCTGCCTCCCAGGTTCAAGTGATTCTCGTGCCTCAGCCTCCTGAGTAGCTGAGATTACAGGTGCGCACCACCATGCCTGGCTAATTTTTGTATTTTTAGTAGAGACAGGGTTTCACCATGTTGGCCAGGCTGGTCTCCAACTCCTGATCTCAGGATCCGCCTGCCTCGGCCTCCCAAAGTGCTGGGATTATAGGTGTGAGCCACCACGCCTAGCCTGCTTTTTTGTTTTAACTTAATATAGCTGGGAGATTATTTTATAACAGTCATATCAGTGTGTAAATAGCATGCTTTTTTAACGTCTTTGTGGTATTCCATTTGTCTTAGTCTGTTTGGGCTGCTATATCAAAATACCATAGATTGAGTGGTTTAAACAACAGAAATTTATTTCTCATAGTTCTGGAGGTTGGGGAGTTCAAGATTAGGCCAGTTAGTCAATTTGGTTCCCTGGCGAGAGCCCTATTCCTGGCTTTATAGGTGGCTGGTTTCTGGATGTATCCTCACATGGCCTGGAAGAGCTCTGGTCTCTCTTCCTCTTCCCTATCATGGGAGCTCCATCCTCATGACCTAATATAATTGTTACCTCCTAATGGTCTCCCCCTCCAAATATTATCAAGTTGGCAGGTAGGGCTTCAACATATGAATTTGGAGGGACATAGAGAGCCCATAACATCATTATACTGGTGTACCATTTATTTACCCCTTTTTTTTTTTATCGAGAGAGAGAGCCCCGGGGCGGCGGCCCCCGGCCGGGGCCGCCGCGCGGCGCGGGCCCGCCCCGCCGCCGGGGGCCCCGGCCGGCCCCGGGCCCCCCTTGGTCGAGGGGGGTTGGCGGCCCCCCGCGCCCGCCCCGCGGGCGGGCACTTTGTATATATTTGAGTTGTGGGCCGGTGGGGGGGGGCGGGCTCGGGGTGCTGGGGGCCGCGCTCGGGGGGGGCGGGGGGGGGGGCCGGCCCCGCCCCCCTTAACTCCTTTTTAATGTATATTTAGGTAGTTTTCAGACTTTGGCTATCAAAAGCCATGGTGCAGTGAATTGCCTTGTACATACGTCACGTTGCACTTTAAATGTATAGGATAAATTTCCACAGGTGGAGTTCCTAGGCCGGAGTATGTGCATTTGTAATTTTATGTATTGCTGAAGTGCAGCCTGTAGAGGTTGTCCAACTTCCTTCCATTCCACCAGCACTGTGTAAGGATGCCTACTTCTTATTACCCCTAAACATCTTTCATCTTTTAAGGGCTGTTTGTATTTTCTTTATTTTGAACTGTCCTTGTCTTTGTATATTTTTCTGTTGCTTTGTTGCTCATTTCCCTGTATTGTAGGATTAATTTCTACAAATTGGCTCCGTGCTGTTTTTTGCAAATGTTTTTCCCCAATTTGTTGTTTTCCTTTCTATGGTAGGATATTATGTATGGTTCCAACTTTATCTTATTCACCAGGTGACCATTCACTTGCCCCAACACCATTTATTAAATAATCCATCTTTGTCTTACTGATTTAAAATGCCACCTTTACCATTTACAAAATTTCCACGTATATTTGGTACCATTGGTTCGATTTGACCCACCTTCCCATTTGGGAGCCAAGCCATCCTGTTTTTATTACTGTGGTTTATGCTGTGTTTTCTGTTAGGGCTAATTCCCTTTTATTTCTCTTCTTTTTCAGAGGCTTTTTTCTGGCTTCTATCTTGTTTATTTTATATGAAATTTTAGAACAACCCATCTAGCTAGTCTGTACCCCTCCTCTGCCAGTCTTTCTGTTGGAATCCCTTTATATTTTATTTTATTGTGGTAAAATTATGTACAGTTAGATGCACAAGCATTACAGCCCAATAAGTTTGCCTGTGTGTACACTTGTGCAACCCCTAGATCAAAATACTGAACACTTCCATCACCCAGAAACTTTTCTTACATCTTTTCAAGTTACTTTTCTCCCCAATGATTGACTTCTATTACATGGATTCAGTTTACTGTTAGGATTTCTTTGTATTTATAAAATAATTGATAGCTTTATGATGTTGTACCTTTATATCCAAGCATAGGAAAAACTCAACCTTTTCATTTGTTGAATGTCTCATTTTGGATTCCTGATACCATTTTTAAACATTAAAAAGAATTTTTTTTTTTTTTTTGGCTATTTTGTATGTTTAAGTTCTTCTGTTTTTTTGGTTTTGTTTTTTCTTTTTCCCCTGCTGGAAATGGCATCTCTTTTTCCATTTTATCTTCTATCTGGTTATATGTAAGAAACCTTTTTATTTTGTGTATTAGTTAACATGTTACATATTAAATAATAAGCCCCTTTTATTATTTCTAATAGTTTTGTAGTTGAATTTTTTATTTTTCCAATATGTCATGCCAGCTTTTTTTGTTTCCTTTGATTTTTACCTCCTCCCTCCCCCAACTTTTTATACCCCTATATTTTTTCTTATGCATTCATAGTGGTGATTTTAGAAGATTATAGTTTTCCTCCATTATATATAAAACAGCCAAAATATCTGTTTATCTGTTGAGTATTTAAAGGTTGTGAATAATAATGAAATTAGGGAGGGGATTATGGGAATACTTAAAGTAATGTAAAGTTTTCTCTCTAAATTAAATGTAACTTGAAATGAATTGTGGTTTTCAAAATGTTAAATAGATAAGTCGGGAATCACTTCATAGCGAATGTAGGATTAGCAGTTAACTGCCTTGTCTCTCATTTGATAATATAGTTGTGCACCACATGATGAGGTTTCAGTCAGTGATAGACCACATAGGTGAGAGTGGTCCCATAAAATTATACCATGTTTTTACTGTATTTTTTCTATGTTTAGATACACAAATACTTCCCAATGCGTTACAGTCGCCTGCAATATTCAGTATAGTAACATGCTGTACAGGTTTGTAGCCTAGGTTCAATAGGCTGTGCCATATTATAGACTGTGTTGGTGTAAGTACATTCCATGATGTTTGCACAGTAATGAAATGGCCTAATGATGCATTTCTCAGAAGGTACCCTGTCCTTAAGCAAGGTATGACTATACATATAGGCTGCTTTCTGTGTGCTTAGCACACAGAGGCAACTCCCAGAAATACAATTTGAACGGTGTCAGCATACTGTCAAGGCAGAGATCAAGATATGTGGAAGTATGAAGTGAATCAATGTGAATGTAGACAGGAGGATCTTAGGCTTGGAAAAATGCAAAAATCAGCAAGTCAGGAAAGCACAGGAGTGAGAGGGTGCAGAGTGAGTTTGATTTGGCAATTGGGTTTGAGGCAGGTCACTCATCCTTATAAAATTATATGGTAGTTAATTGAAGATACTTAGCTGAACTTCAGTAGGTCTCATTGCTTAATGGAGTAACTACATAGTTCATTTTCTGTCTCTTCTTCCCTTCCTCTGCTCCCACCAAAAAGCTGAGGCAGTTTGCTACCTAAGGACCCATACCTTGTTAAGTAAGCTAGAAACAGAAAGTTGGAACCTAGGGAAAACAAAAATCCAGACTATCCTAATGATACAAGAGCTAATACCTTGGTGCCTGTCATATACCAGACACTGTTCTTGTGCTTTATGTACGTTAAATTGTTTAAACATCCCACAACAGCTCTACAAGGTGAGCACGGTATGCCCATTTTATACATGAGGAAACAGGCATAGAGAGATTATATGGGAAGTTGTTGGTGATTTTGTTGGACAGTTTTATTAAAATGGGAAGAAAGAAGCCAAGTTGAAGATGGTTAAAGAAAGAATGAATGATTTTTTTTTTTTTTTAAAGATAGAGTCTCCCTCTGTTGCCCAAGCTGGAGTGCAGTGGTGTGATCATAGCTCACTGCAGCCTTAAACTCCTGGGCTCAAGTGGATCTTCCTGTCTCAGCCTCCTGAGTAGCTGGAACTACAGGCACATACCACCATGCCTGGCTAATTTTTAAATTTTTTGTAAAGATGAGGTCTCACTATGTTGCCCAGGCTGGTCTCAAACTCCTGGCCTCATGTGATCTTCCCACGTTGGCCTCCCAGAGTGCTGGGATTATAGGTGTGAGTGACCACACCCAGCTCCTGAATGAAACACTTTGAAAAAGAGTGAGAAATGAGCAACTACTGACACAGTGGGTATAGACAACTCTTTTAAGATTAGCTCTGAAGTGAACAAAGAAATGGATTGGTAGATAAAGGAAATTGTGTGGCTCAGAGAGTGAAAATGACATTGCTATATGTAGGAAAGGGGATGCAGAGCACAGGTAGAGTTTGGCCCTCGTTAGAGGAGAGATCTTTTCCATCAAACAGGAGGCAATGCAGATAAGTTGTGTGCCCTTGGGAGGAGGTTTGGTGGTTGGAAGATGAAGGCTTATTCTCTTGGCTTTCATTTTCTCTTGTGGTTTCTGTATGCTCGATGAAGTATGAAATTCATATGGGCAGAGAGGGATTGGAGTGTGGGGAGTTTGAAGCAGTTTGCCAAGAAGTACTGATTGTTCATTTAAGGTTTAAAATCTTGAATTTAAAGTGATACTAGTTAGCCTGGTTTTGTGATTCTGCCCCCACCCCCACCATTATTTAACTAGTTAGTTACAGACACAGATAAGGCAGATAGTTGGATTTACCCAGGGTGAGATTTTGCCAGGTGTATTAGAGTTCTCCAGAGAAACAGAACCAATTGGAGTTTTAGATAGACTGAGATTTTAAGGGATTTATTTTTGTGAAGGCCCGCCAAGTCTGAAATCTGTAGAACAAGCAGGAAATTCTTGGTCAGGAGTTAATACTGCAGTTGTGAGGCAGAATTTTGTTTTCTCAGGGAAACTTGTTTTTGCTATTAAAGCTTGATCAAGTGATTGGGTGAGGCCTACCCAGAGTATCAAGGATAAGCTTTTGTACTTAAACTTGACTGTAGATATTAATCACATCTGCAAAATACCTTCACAACAACTACATTAGTGTTTGAATAACTGGGTGCTACAGCCTAGCCAAATTGACACATAAAACTAACCATCACACCAGATCAGTACAGAAGAAGGAAAAGAGGACAAGGGAACGCTTATTGTGGGTGGTGGTTGAGTGTGTAACTGGCCACAGGATTTGAGTAAGTTAATTTGAAAGATTGAATGCCATGGTCAGAGTGGGATACCTGAAAGAGAGATTTCACAAGTATGATAATTACTGATATTAATAATGCTCAGGATAACCTTGGGTGTGGGCTGCTGAGGTGGAATTGAGAGACAAGTCATGAACGTGAGAAGGCTAATGAGTTAAAGAGTCTGAGGTATTAAGAAAGGGTCAGTCTGCATGAATGGTGAAATCAGCAAATAGAGAGGGGGAGTAAGGGCATATAAACCAGTTGCTAATGTCCTCAGTGAATAAGGAAGAATTAGAGGGAGGATAGATGACATAAGAAAGGATAAAGGGAGTATAATAGGCTAAGTTTGCTTGTTACAAATTGGAAATTTCAGGAGGCCAAGTAAAGGACTTAGGAGTCTGACTCAATGAAGGAATTTGACTCAGTGAAGAATTGAGTCAAATGGAGGATGTACATAGCAGTATGACAGTGAGAATTTAGGGAATAATAGATAACCAGAGAGTGCTGGACTTTTCTGGTGACCGTAAGCAGGGATGTGAGGTATGAGGGGGATTAGTTCTGATACAGAAGATGGTGGGTATCAGTTCTAGTGTTGTAGGACTCTGTGGCAGTGCTTTCAAATTGTTAGTCATGACCCATTAGTAGTTTATAGAATGAATTTAGGAGATCACAACTTCTGTTTTTAAAAGAAATGAAATAGAAAATATCATAGTCTGTCATGTGTAATAAGGGGCTAAGAATTTTTTTAATAGTTTTATTGAAATATAAATCATATACCATTACAGTTATCCATTTGAAATAATATAGCTCAAAGCTTTTTAAATATATTCCCAGAATAAATGGAGCCATCATCACAACCTAACTTTAGAACATGTTTGTCACCCCAGAAAGTAACCTCATGCTCACTAGCAGTCGCTCCCCATTTCTCCTACTCTCCCTGGCACCAAGCAACTGCTTACCTGTTTTCCTCTCTCTAGCTTTGCTCATTCCGTCTCTCTTTTTCTTTTTTTTTTTTTGAGATGAAGGCTTGCTCTGTCACCCAGGCTAGAGTACAGTGGCATGATCCTGGCTAACTAAAACTTCCACCTCCTGGGTTTAAGCAGTTCTCCTGCCTCAGCCTCCCAAGTAGGTGCGATTGCAGGCACCTGCCACCAGGTCTGGCTAACTTTTTTGTATTTTTAGTAGAGACAGGGTTTCACCATGTTGGCTAGGCTGGTCTTGAACTCCTGACCTGAGGTGATGTGCCTGCCTCGGCCTCTGAAAGTGCTGGGATTACAGGTGTGAGCCATTGCACCCAGTGCATTCTGAATATCTCATATAAGTGAAATCATAGTGTGTGATCTTTCGTGACTGGCTTATTTCACTTAGCATGATGTTTTTAAGGTTCATCTATCAGCATTTCATTTGTTTTTTCTTTTCCTTTCTTTTCTTCCTTTTTTTTTTTTTGGATCAGGTCTTGCTCTGTCACCCTGTCACCCAGGCTTGAGTGCAGTGCCATGATTGTGGCTCACTGCAGCCTCAAACTCCTGGGCTCAGGCGGTCCTCCCGCCTCAGTCTCCTAAGTAGCTGGGACCACAGGCATGTGCCACCACACCTGGCTAATTTTAAATTTTTTATAGAGGCAAGCTCTCCCTATGTTGCTCAGGCTGGTCTTAAACTCCTGGGCTCAAGCGATCCTCCCACTTCAAGCTCCCAAAGTGCTGTTGAGATTACAAGCATGAACCACAGGGCCTGACCTTCATTTCTTTTTATGGTCAAATATTATTTGGTTGTACGATATGCCATATTTTATTTATCTACTCTTCAGTTGATCGGCATTTGGATTGTTTTAAACTTTTTGGCTATAGTAAGTAATATAGTCATGAACATTCGTATAGAAGTTGTTCTTGTGTTGTGTGTTTTCATTTCTCTTGGGTGTATACCCAAGAGTGGAATTGCTAGGTTAGATGGGTAATTCTATGATTATTATTTTGAAGAACTACCAAACTGTTTTTCAAAATGGCTGTACCATTTTACATTTCCACCAGCAAGGTGTGAAGGTTCCAATTTCTCCACATCCTATTCAAGCTTGTTATTGTCTGTTTTGAAAATAGCCGTCCTAATGAGTGTGAAGTCATATCTCATTATAGTTTTAAATTGCATTTCCCTGATAGCTAATGATACTAAACATCGTTTCATGTGCTTTTTGGCCACTTTTATATCTTCTGGAGAATATTCCAGATTCTTTGCCTGTTTTAAAGATTGAGTTATCTTTTTATTAGTATGTTGTAAGAGTTCTGTTTCTTTTTTAAAAAAAACAAGAGATGGGGTTCTTGCTCTGTCACCCATCCTGGGGTGCAGTGGTGTGACCTTGACTCACTGAAGCCTCAAACTCTTGCACTCAAGTGATTCTCCCCAGCCTCGCAAGTAGCTAGTGCTACAGGTGTGAACAGTCACAGCCTGCTAATATTTAAAATTTTTTATAGAGACAGGGTTTCACTATTCTTCCCAGGTACTCCAACTCCTGGGCTCAAGTGATCCTCCCACCTCGGCCTCCCAAAGTGCTGGGATTACAAACAGCAGCTTCCTCACCTGGCCAAAGAGTTCTTTTTGTGTTATAGATAGAAGTTGCTTAACAGATGTGTGATTTATAAATATTTTCTCCTGTCTTGGAGGTTGTCTTTTTTCTTGATGGCATCATTTGTAGCACAAAAGGTTTTAATTTCAGTGAAATCCAATGTATTTCTTTTTTTCTTGTGCTTTTGGAATCTTTTTATAAGAAACCATTGCTTAACTCAAGGTCATGAAGACAACTTCTACATTTTCTTCTGAGTTTTATAGTTTTAGCTCTTACATTTAGGTCTCTGATCCATTTTGAGTTAATTTTATTGTGTATGGCATGAGGAAGGCATATGAGGTCATTCTTTTGCATATAGACTTGCAGTTGTCTTAGCCCCATTTGTTGAAAATACTATTCTTTCTTATCAAATTGTCTTGGGCACTCTTGAAAAAAAAAAGGAGGGGGGGCGGATTTATTTCTGAACTCTCAATTCTATTCCATTGATCTATGTGTCTATTCTTACGCCAGCCACAGTGTGTTGATTACCATAGTTCAGAATTTTTTGAAAGTTGTGTTTCACATACATGTGTGAGTATACTTATATGTAGATACACACAGAGGTGTGTATGTGTAATGGATTATGGTGTAAAATGTTGGAAAACCTATGATGTCTCCCTGTTAGAGTTCACTCTCTTGTGGCAACTTAGTCGGGTATGTTCCCTCTCAGGGAATATACAGAGAAGGCAGGTTAGAGGGTCTGTTTGTGAGTGTATGAATTCCTTTTAGTTTTGGATGACTGATTTTTCTTACTTTAGTAAAGTTTCCAAGTGCATGTGGACTGAAGGGCAGTAAGGAGTGCATAGAACAGCTGTGGGAATTTCTAAAGATTTTGAAGTATTTGAAATTTTGAAGTTAGCAGGGTTTTGTGCTGTGCCAGTGTTTCATGATTCTCAATTAAAAAAAAAAAACTTCTTTGAATATATTAAGCATGTCTGTGTTGAATAACTTAAGACATTATATATGAAAAATTGTAGAGATAATTTAAGGTTTGGGAATGACGCTATCTCCTTCTAGAGAGGATTTTTGTTGACTTTTGACAGGAGGCAAGCTAGTGGCATTAGCAATCCTGGATAATCTTAATCCAGTCAGAGATTATGATATTTCAAAACTGGGTTCCAGAGTCTGCAAAGGCTGGTCTACTTTATGTTTTATTTACTTATAGGATATAACCCCTTGGAGTCCTAGCATAAAGCCAGGGGTGTTATCAGCCCCCATGTCCCCACCCCCACACTATCTTGGGCCCATAACTCCAATATCTAATCCTCTCTAGTCATGTAAATCTGTTGCAAGTTCAAGCTCAGCTTCTCAGCCACCTCTCTGGAATTGGCAGATCCCTTCTGCCAAAGTGGCCCGGATCTCAGGCTTCCTTATGAGCATGTCCTTACTCTCCCAGATCTTGGTCTTCATACTTTTTCATTACCTTGGCACTCTGATGCCCTCAGGCAGGTTTTTTGGTTTTGATTTTTAAAATTTTTTTTCTGGGGACTTGGGCAGGTGTCCAGTTTTTCTAGTTGCTCCCAGTAAGAAAATTGGTCTGAATTACCTAGTTCACCACTTTAAGGAAAGTGATTTGCTAGCTTCATCAAGATTTATGTTGTAAGATTCTCTGTTTGAAATTGTAGTATATGTGGTTTCAGTTTTTCCTGAGGGTAAGATTTTGGGTACCACTTTCTACAAATAATAGGAAGTATTAGGAAAGGGAAAAATAGGCTTAGGAATAGAAATGGGAGGGAAAAGCGGCAGAGAAAACTAGATATTTTTGCAAAGTTTGGGAAAGATAAAGGTATAGGGTAACATTTTCATGTCTTAGGAGTGTAAAAGAGCAGTCATGAAAGGAGCTGACTTATTTGTTGGCATGATATTGTCATAGTTAAAAGACTGTAGCATCTAGGTATTATGGGGGTGGCCTTGAGAAGTATCTGCTTAGTCATGTTGAATAAAATTTTAAAATTTCACAGAGAAACCCTAGGATAGTGAGTCATTAGTTGAAGGAGTCAGCTTTGCGGCTGGACTTACGGTTGTGTCTTACAGCAGTTTAAATATGCTGTACAGTCACTAGTATGTAAGGGATTGCAGAAGGAACTTAATTTCATAGAACCCATTATTATGAGATATACAAAATGATACTGATTTTGATTCACCATGCCATCTTCATATACGTATGTAAATAAATGTAAGGTCTTAGTGGGTTTTTATGTTTTTCACCCTCTAAGCTATTCCCATACTTCTTGAGTTTCAAAATTACAAAATTTTCCTCAATCTTAATCATTATAATTGAGGAAAAATGGTGTATCTTTAATAGCTCCTCCTTCTCTTGAGAAAATGATAGATACTGGGTGTATTTCAGAAGGTTTTATCAGCAGGGTTTTGGTTGGTATTTTGAACTTTTTGAGGACAGGAATTGTTTAGTAAAATGATTCCCTCTCTCTTTTTTTGGCTCCATCTTCCTCATGTTCGTGCAGTGTATGTGTCACAGGAATCTGGTTTAAGATCAGTGTGTTTCTTTGTTACACCTGTCCATAGAATCTGCTATTACTGTTCTTTGGTTCTTTACAACTGATCATTTTGGCCATCCTCCTCCCCCACCTTTTAAAGTGACTTTATTCTCCCACACCACTCCCAACTGAAGAATGTTCAGACATACAAATTGAAAGAGTATTACAGTGAACACCTGTATGCTTCATTTGGATGTTGTGGTTGTTAGCTTTTTTGTCATATTTGTGTATGTCTCTCCTAAAAGTAACACATTCTCTTACATATGTCATACTTAAACCCTTAATATTTAGATCATATTCATTTTACTGTTTATTCCCCCAGAAGATCAGTTTGTGCTGCATCCAGGTACTGTGATTTCTCTCCTAGTTTCCTTAGCTCTTGTGAAGGTGTTTTCGTGCATGGATAGTGTTCAAATTGATGTTTCTGTTAGGGGATGATTGCCAGAGAGTCCTATTCCACCATATTGTTCTGGCCCTCTCCTCCAAAAAGGTTAACTTGTAACTGGTTTTCTCAAACCAATATTCGATCAGAGTTTATGAACTAAATTTGATTGTTGTTGCTTTAGTCACTTTTCACATACAACCGTTGTCCCCTTTTCTGTTTTTTTTTTTTTATTTTTTTAAGAGACCAGGCCATTTGTCATATAGAATGTTTTCCATATTTTGGATTTGTCTGATTGTTTCCTTGTAGCATTTGACTTGTATTTCTATACCCGCTGTGTTTGCTAAAAAGTAGAAGATTGAATCTAAAGCCTGTATTATATTTAGTTTTTTTGGCTTAGTTACTCCTGTGTACGTTATATTGATATAATGTACAAACCATAGGCATCATTTGGTTTGTCTGAAGTGTGATTATTAAGGTGGTATTCACCAGATCTATCCATTATAAAGATGGGTTTCCCCTTGACAATTAATAGTTGATCAGTGAGATGACATTTTGGTTCCCTGTGCATATCCTGTTTTCTAGCAGCCTTTTACCTATGTGTTTAGTATCTATTGATGAGCTTTGAATTAGTTATTTCATTTGGGCTTGCAAAATAGTGTTTTTTTTTTTTTTCTAATTCTATCATCCTTCTTTTTTATTTTATTTTTTGAGACGGAGTCTCGCTTTGTCGCCCAGGCTGGATTGCAGTGGCACAATCTCTGCTCACTGCATCCTCCACCTCCCGGATTCAAGCGATTCTCTCACCTCTGCCTCCCGAGTAGCTGCAACTACAGGCATGTGCCACCATGGCCAGCTAATTTCTGTATTTTTAGTAGAGATGGGGTTTCACCATGTTGGCCAGACTGGTCTCAAACTTCTGACCTCAAGTGATCCACCAACCTCGGCCTCTCTCCTGTCATCCTTCTTGATCTGTTAATATTAGCCAGCTTTCCTCTGTTAAAAAGACCTTTCCCCCTTGTCAACTAGATTGAGCTGCAGTTCTTTCTAACAAGATGAGATAAATGTTTCTCTTTAACATACCAACTCTTAATGTTGAAAATTGTTTAGTACTCAGTCTCCAAAAAGTGGCATGTAACTTTCACTCTCTCTGTATCACAGGGATTTTTGTTTTTTTCAGAAGTTTTATGATCATTTCAGTCATTCTTTTTAAAATAGTCTTCATTTGTAGAAGTTTTAGTTTTACAGAAAAATGGAGTATATACTACAGACTGTCGATATGGACACCCAATTTCTCCTATAATCAACATCTTATGTTTGCATGGCACAGTTGTTAAAATTAGTGAAAATTATTGGTACATTATTATTAACTAAAATCCATAGCTTATTCAGCTTTTCTTAGTTTTTAGCTACTGTTTTTGTTTTGTTTTGTTTTTACAAGATCCCATCTGGAATACCACATTACATTTAGTTGTCATGTTTCCTTAGGATTTCTTAGCTGTGAGTTTCTCAGATATTCCTTTCTTTGATGACCTTGATTGCTCAGATATTTTGTGGGATACCCTTTTATTGGAGTTTGTGTGATGTTTTTCTCATTTTTAGACTCGCCTTATGGAAAATCACAGAGGTAAAGCATCATTTCATCACATCCTCTCAAGGGTACACACTGCTAACATAATTTATGACTTGATTTTGACTTTGATCACCTGGCTGAGGTAATGTTTATCATATTTTTCCACTGTAAAGTTACTCTTTTTTCCTCCTTTTCATACTGTACTATTTGGGAAAGGTGACCATGCACAGCCCACACTTAAAAAGGGGAGGTACAGCGGGGGGGTGGTGGGGGAGTTGGGGGAGAGATAGCATGGGGGAGAAATGCCAGATATAGGTGATGGGGGAGGGAAGGCAGCAAATCACACTGCCATGTGTGTACCTATGCAACAATCTTGCATGTTCTTCACATGTACCCCAAAACCTAAAATGCAATAAAAAAATATATATTTAAAAAAGAAAAAGAGTAGGGAGTTATGCCCTGCTTCTTGAGGGCAGAGTATCTACATACATTATTAATATTTGGAATCCTTCTGTGCAGGTGATTTTTATTTTCTCCCATTTGGTAATTTATTCAGTCATTTATGTCATTATGGACTCATGGTTGCTTATTTTATACATTGGGTTATAGTTCAATACTATTAATACTTAATTTTGCTGCTCACAGTGTTCAGATTTGGCCATTGGGAGCTCCTTTAGTTAGCCCTGTACCTTTGACATACTTCCATCAGTGTGGGTGTTTTTTAAGTACTTCCTTTCTGGCACTGCAGCATGCTCCCAGCTCATCTTATATGTTTTCTACCCTAGTTCTGGGATCAGCCATTTCTCTGAGGAGCACTGTTTCCTTTCATTAGAAAACGGTATTGGTAACAAAGATCTAGGTGTGCTTGTTGCTACTGGGATGTTTCTTTTAGGTACTCTCAGCAGATAGAGCAAAGAAGTATATTTGTATATTAGAAATATCTGTATATCTGTGTGTCTAGATAGAGACACATATAAGGATTTAATATTCTGTGTCAATATTTATATGTATATAAATATTTGTAACCATCTGTATGTAAGCTAAACATGAATTCTTAATGTCTTCAACTTGAATCTATTACCATGTGGATCATTTTTAGTCCTCTCCTTACCAGTAAATTTCCTCCAGTAGTGGGAAACCTGCCTTCCAGCACACACTACCTATTTACTTAGTTGTTCACTTCCACCATAGATCTTATAGCAGTATCAGAATTATTAACTCACACCCAGTGGAAACAACTGTATCAGCTAGGAGGGTTTTTGTTTTTTGGGTTTTTTTTTTTTTTTGGATAATTATTTGGAAATTTTTAAGTAGACAGTCATGTCATTTGCAAACCAAAACAGTTTTATTTCTTGCCCCCCACGCCCAATCTGTATGCCTTTTCTTCCCTTTTTATTGTTATTGCAGTATTTAGGACTTTGAGTATGATGTTGAATAGGAGTGATGGGTGGAGACATTTTTGCCTTATTCTTGTTCTTAGGGGGAAAGTATCTAGTTTTTCACCATTACGTATTATGTTCACTGTAGAGGGTTTTTTGAGGGGGAGTAGAGTAGATTTTTTTTTTTAAATCAAATTGAGGAAATTCTTCTCCATTCCCAGTTTTCTGATAGTTTTTATCATGAGTGGTTTTAGATTTTGTCAGATGCTTTGTCTGCATCCATTGATATGACCATTTGATTTGTCTTCAATAGCCTGTTGATATGGGGGATTACATTAGTAAATTTTAGAACCAGCCTTGCATACCTGGGATAAATCTCACCTGGTTATGGTGAATAATTCCTTTTCTACATTATTGGATTCAATTTACTAATATTTTATTGAGGTTTTTTGTTATCTGTGTTTATGAAAGATACTGGTCTGTAGCTTTCTTTTGTTACAATGTCTTTATATATATATATATATATATATATATAATTTCATTAGAATAATGCTGCTTTTCTAAAATAAATCAGGAAATGTTCCTTCTGGTTTTATTTTCCAGAAGAGATTGTAGAGAATTGGTATCACTTTTTTCTTAAATGTTTGGAAGAATTAACCAGTAAAACTGCTTGGGCCTGATGTTTTCTGTTTAGAAGGTTAATAACTGTTGATTCAATTTTTTAATAGGTACAGATCTATTCAGATTATTGATTCAGTTTCTTTAATAGTTACAAGTTTGTTAGGCTGTCTGTTTCTCTTTGTGAGAACTTGGTAGATTGTGTCTTTCACAGAATTGGCTCATTTCATCTTACTAAATTTTTGTGAGTACAGAGTTGTTCATAGTGTTCTTTTATCGTACTTTTAATGTACTTGGGATAAGTAATGATGACCCCTCTAACATTTGTTAAATTAGTAGTTCATGTCTTCTCTCTTTTTCTCCTCCTTCCCCCTTCCCTCTTCCCTTTTTTCTTTCCTTCCCTCTTTCCTTCTTCCTGTCTCTACCTCTCTCTGTCGCCAGGCTGGAATGCAGTGGTATGATCTTGGCTTACTGCAACCTCTGCCTTCTGGGTTCACCCAATTCTCCTGCCTCTTGGTTAGTCTGGCTAGAAGTTTAATAGTTTTATTCATATTTTCAATGAACCGGCTTTTTTTTTCTATTTTGCTGTTTTTAATATTGATTTCTACTGTAATTCTTTTTTTTTTCTTCTGCTCACTTTAGGTGTTATTCTTTTTGATGATCAGTTATACCAGATTTGGCCAGTGGGAGTCTCTTGAGGTGGCTGCTGTGTCCATTTTGATCTGAACTTGTTGATTGTTGAGTGCATACTTGGTTTCTGGCAGAATAAGATGTCTTTCAACCTGTACTTACTTTGCCTTAACCTGGGACACTCCATTTAGGAAGTTGGCTTCAGTCTTAATTTTATGTGATTGCTCATTTCTTTCATCTAAATTTTAAACAGATTTGCTACATTGAGATCAGCATGTTTGCCTTTCTTTGGTAGTAAACAAGAGCAACTGAGGTGTCCTGTTCATGCTACTATTTAATGTGTCTTAAAATTTGTCTTAAAAACGTTTATTTGTTCAATTTATATAGGCAAAAGACACTTTAATTGCATCCAACCAAACTCTTCTATGGAGTCTCTGAAAGTAATTTATACTTTACCAGTTTGTACTTTTGCTGAGGGACAGCACACCTTTTTAAGGGATGCCACACCTTTTTAAGAAGTTCAGAAATTGAGGACGCAGTATTCTGAATTATCTAACTTGGTTTTCTGCATCTCTGCTGTTTATTTATTTATTTATTGACAGAGTCTCGCTCTGTCACCAGGCTAGAGTGTAGTGGCACGATCCTGGCTCACTGCAACCTCTGGTTCTCAGGTTTAAGCGATTTCTCCTGTCTCAGCCTCCCGAGTAGCTGGGACTACAGGGGCACACCACCATGCCCAGCTAATTTTTGTATTTTTAGTAGAAACTGGGTTTCACCATGCTGGCCAGGGTGGTCTCGATCTCTTGACCTCGTGATCTGCCCACCGCAGCCTCCCAAAGTGCTGGGATTACAGGTGTGAGCCACCAAGTGTTTGGACTTTAGCTTCAGGGTTTTTCTTTTACTTTAACAAATATTATGTGCCAGCAGTTTACAAATAGTAACTCATTTAATTATTTTAACCTTGCCAGTAGATAAGGTTATTCTCCTTTCTTCCTCATAGATGGGAAAACTCAAGCAAAATGAAGTTAAGTAACTTGCACAGGGTGATACATGAATGGCAGGGCCAGAGTCTGAATTTAGACAGTCTGCTCCAGACTGCAAACTCCCAGCCACTGCTTTGTGCTGCCCCTCTTTCCTCTGCCAGTTAAGTAGAAAAAGTTGTTTGTGATCCTGCATCTTGTTCTCCCCTTCTCTTGTTATAGTATAATGGGTGTCACTCTTATTACCATAAGCCTTAGTATGGCATTGTGAGCACCAGTTAATTAAGCAATCACGTTTTTTTTTTTTTATTGCATTTTAGGTTTTGGGGTACATGTGAAGAACATGCAAGATTGTTGTGTAAGGGACAGCAGGGGGTGGGGGAGTTGGGAGAGAGAGCATGGGGAGCAATCACGTTTTGAGATCTCTAGTTGGAAGAATTCAGAGCGTTGTATTACTTTTGAGTTAGTTGGCCCCTTGCCGCAGTTCTGCTTGGCCAAGAGAGAACATTATCATGAATAGTGATAATGTGTAAAAAGACGAGGCCTCCTTTTTTTAAAAAAAGTATATTAAATTCATTTAGAGTATGAATTTTAAAGTGTTATAGTCTGTGATGATATAAGATCAAAGAAGAATAAGTGAAAACACTTCATAAGGCACAGAGGGCTACATGTGTGTAACTATTTTATTGGCGTACATAGTTATTGCTAGAACTATAGAGGAAGGATCATTATTTTATGGAAAGAACATATGTTACTGGAAATCCTAGATTCTTATATCAGAATTCTAAATTCTGGTTCTTTGATATGTTAACATAGGGTCCGTTGCATCCTATTTCCTGGTTTACTTTTTTCCTTGCTCTGCTTCTTTGCAGTTATAATGAACTAAGACCTCTGGTTCCCCAAGGTCAGGGCATACTCTTTTTGAAAATAGTATTAACTAGTGCTAATGAGAGGAAGAGAACAACAGGAAGCATTTTTAATTTTTTTAAACTAATGGCAAATATAAAATATTGGGGGAAAAAAGTAAAGATTAAAAGTACCTATAATCTAGCTAGTAATATTTTGGTGTACTTCTTTTTATGTATTTTGTACACATGTGAGAGATATCTGTTCACATGGGTACACACCTCCATGTATAATTTATAAGGATCCAAAAATCATAGTAGCTTTCATTAATTGAGGACTAGATAACTGCTTTTATTTGATTAAAGTCTGAGGAAATATATTTTGTTTAAAGAAATGTATTGGCCAGGCGCAGTGGCTCACCCCTGTAATCCCAGCACTTTGGGGGGCCGAGGCGGGCGGATAACAAGGTCAAGAGATCGAGACCATCCTGGCCAACATGGTGAAACTCCGTCTCTACTAAAAAAAAAAATACAAAAATTAGCTGGGCTTGGTGGCGCGCACCTGTAGTCCCAGCTATTCGGGAGGCTGAGGCAGGAGAATTGCTTGAACCCGGGAGGTGAAGGTTGCAGTGAGCCAAGATCGTGCTACTGCACTCCAGCCTGGCGACAGAGCAAGACTCTGTCTCAAAAGAAAGAAAACAGAAATGTATTCACAGAGAAATAATTTTATAAAATAAGAGATTTGCAACTTTTTTTTTTTTAATAAATCTGCTAGACTTACTACCATCTCTTTAATAGGAAGGAGTTTTAAACTTTAACTTAATAGGAAGATGTTTCAGGGGTTCCATGAAGTCAGGAATGTTTACATATATAATACTGAAGTATTGTTTGTCTTTTCATGTCTGTTCTCAAGAGTTTTTCTGAGGCCATGTGGCTTGCCGTGCTGTAGCAACAGACTGAATGTAGAAGCAAATGAGGGGAATCCAGCTGTCTGAAGTTAAGCCAGACTTTTACTGGCAGTTTTGCAAGATCAGGTGTCTGGTAGGCAGGCACACCTGGAGCAGTTACAGCCGGTAATTTATCTCCTAGTATGCAAGTCCCTCCCCCATTTCCTCATTGGTTGAGTACTATGGGGTTGCAATCCTCCCTGACGTTGCCCAAGTTTCATTATCCCCCTTATAAGATTATACCACAGTCTCCTTCCCCACTTAAGTTTTGAATTCCCAATAGCAAAACTTTCTTTTCTTTTAGGGGCTGACCCTCCTCTACATTCCGTTTGCTTATTCTGACTTTCTTTTCTGTTTACTTCCTTTGATCTCATTTTTATCTAAACCCTTTTGGTCCTCCACTCACTCTAAGAAATCGTTTACTTTCTTCCTCATAGGAGAGTGAGTTTAATTTGGTTTCTAATGGTAGCAGGTTATTCTGCTGTAAGTCATGGATATTTGTTTATTAATAGCTGTTTCGATTAATCTCTGTGCTAGTCTGTTCACACAAGGGATAATACAACAGCCCACTGCTGTTAAGATTCCTGCCACAGTATGAGAGATGTAAGGAGTGAAGCTGCCATGCCCTTCCATTTTCCCAACCAACCTTCTAGCCATCCTGTAAATGGATCATCAGTTCCAACATTTTCTGCCAGTTCATTGGCTAGAGTTTTCAGTTCTTATAAAGCTTTTGTAATGGTCTCAATGGGGGGCAGTATTGTTGGGAATGAAATTTCCCACCCAGCATAACACATATGCCTGCTTTTTCTGCTAGTATCCTGTCTAGCGCAAGCCTGTTTTCTTAGGCCGTTCGACTGGTAGCATCTAACTAGCTACCCACCCTTTGAGGGCATTCTGTGTATAACTGATGAATCTCTGTTGATTATAATTGATGTAGTTAATCCAGTCCGCATTTCTATTAGTAGTTTACTCAAACCCAGCAGCTATTTGGTTTCTAGCCTTAAATTCATTAGGCACCCCATCTATGGACTCCTTTCGAATCAACATATATATTGGGATCAAAAGAATTTGTCAGATCTCTCCAGTTTCAGTGGCCATGTGTATTTTTGGGTATCTTATGTAATGCCAGGGTGAAGGGAATGGCCATTTGGACTAAAGCACAAGTCCCAGTCCAATTGGACAGTAACAGGTTTTACGGAGGTTCCTTTTCCCACGGTACCACCAGACATCAGCCTGGGGTATATGGAGAGCTGAGTATTTGCCATTGCCTGTGGGACTGACCAGTGATGTTTAGGATGTGGGGTGCAAGTTGAGAGTCTTCCACGGACTTATTGAACTCTGCCCCTGCCTGAAGAGGCAAGAGTCTTGAGTGGTTCATATTCCCTCTAGAGAACCAAGGGATTGCTCTAGGATCTGACTTCCTCATTGTGGGAAAGAGCAATGACAGACTCTTAAAAGTCTCATTTCCCCATGCATCCTTGTCCTGATATAGAGGCAACATGGAGCGCATGCCTTCAGATCGGTATCCCATCCTAGGGGAAGCAGAACCATCTGTGCCGAGGTTGTCCTGCAGCACACGTGTAGCAGTTACTCTTGTTGAGGACTTGTACTGAAAATTTGACCCATTTGGCCTAGGCGTTCATATCCCTTTACTGTTTCACTTTCTAAGGTTTGCCTTAAATCCTTTACCTCAATTATGTTTACCCTTTTAGGGTCATTATTTGGTGGACTAGTTTATTAGGGTCTGGGGTTGGAGTAGTCTCAGGCAGGTGGGAGGTTGAGTTCTGATTCATTTGAGAACAAATTGCCCTAGGGCGTTGTTCCCTGTGATGTCTGCCCCTAACCCATATACCTGAGACGCTCTTTGGTTCTTGGTCTAGAATGGCTGGATTGTCATTGGTGATGAGTAAAGGATTGCATTTTAAATTCTGGCACTTATTTGGCAGGGAGCCCTTGGACAGATGTAGATTATTCTTCAAGGGTCTCCAGCTCAGAGTTACCCATCCCATGTTTACTGTCCAACCCTGAAATTGGGTAGTCTACCATACATCTCCTAGCTGGGGCAGGGTGATGCCCTACTATATAACCTGTATCTAGTTCAGGGCAAAGATATTTATCTGCCTGTGAGAGCTGTCTCTGATTTTCTAAATTCCCACAAGGTAAGACTTGGCAGGCGTCAAATCTTACAGTCTGGGATGCTACTGTGTCTTGATTGCACTAATTACCAACCTGATTGGGTAGGGAGGAGTCCCCTGCCAGTTTCCATTTTGACCTTCTGCCGTGTGTATAGTTAAACAGTTGTTAAACAGGCAACAAGTCGCGTGGCTGGAAGTGGTGAACCCTGAAATCAAAAGGTGTCATTTGAATCAGAAGTCCTCTTAACCTGAGGGATGACAGGGTGGAGGATATGGCCATTATATAATTTCTTAAGCATCAATCTTTGGTTTCCATAGTAGGGAGATCTGTAGCTCTCCCAAATACGGGAGCCCGTATAATAACTCACAGGGGGACAATCCTAAGTATTTTCTTGGGACTGTCTTAATCTTAAGGAGTACTATTAGGAAACATTTGGTCCAGGATATTTTAATTTCTAAGATTACTTTGGTGATTATGCTTTTTGAAAATTTGATTCATTCTATCTTTCCAGAGGAAGGGGGATGCTGAGTAGTATGATAATCCTATCTAATTTGTAAAGCTTTCATAATTCTCCTTAACGCCCTTGAGGTAAAGTGGCTCCCATTGTCTGAATCAATATTTTCCACCAGACCAAATCTAGGTACAGTCTATTCTAATATTGTTTTGACCACATTCCTGGCAGTGGCTGTTGGAAGGGGAAAGACTTCCACCCAGCTGGAAAGGTGATCTGTGATCACCAGTAAATACATTAGTCTTTCTGCTTTGGGAATTTCTGTGAAATCTACTTGAATGCTTTGAAATGGTCTTAGTCTGGGAGGTCTTCCTCCGTGTCCTGTTTTCTGATCACCTTTTTGTTTATCCTTTGACAAGTTACACCTCTTCCACATACTCATTTGGTGAGGGGATAAATCTCTGTATACAACAGTAACAAAAGACGAAGAAGGGCATTATATAATGATAAAGGATTCAGTTCAGCAAGATTTAAATCTCCTAGGTATATATGCCATACCTAGTGTTTTAGCACTCACATTTATAAAACAAATATTACTAGATTTAAGGAGACAGCCACAAAATAATAGTGGAGGACTCCAACATCCCACCAGCAGCACTAGACAGATCACTGCAGAAAACTAACAAACTCTGGACTTAAATTGAAGTTTTGACTAAACGGACCTAATAGACATGTACAGACTCTACCCAGCAACTACAGAATACACATTTACTCAATTATGCATGGAACATGCTCTAAAAATGACCACATGCTCAGTCATAAAGCAAGTCTCAATAAATGCAAAAAAGTAGAAATCATATCAAGCGTCTGTTTGGACCACAGTTGGATAATATTAGAAATCAACACCAGGAGTAACTCTGAAAACCACACAAGTGCATGGCAATGAAACAATCTGCTCCTGAATGACTTTTGGCCGAACAACAAAATTAGGGGAGAAATCCAATTTTTTTTTTTGAACAAATGAAAATAGAAACAGTATACGAAAATCTGTGGAATACAGCAAAAGTACAGTTAAGAGAAAAATTTTCAAGCTTAGAGCCAGATCAAGAACTAATTTTATTTACAGTAGACAGACACACATAATCTAGAATTACATTTAACCAAGGAAGGGAAAGAGCTATACATAGAGAACTGTAAAACACTGGGAAAGAATTCGTAGATGACACAAACAAGTGGAAAAACATCCCATGCTTATGGATTAAAAGAATCAACATTGTTAAAATGACTGTACTTCCCAAAGCAATCTACAGCTTCAGTATAATTCCTATCAAATTACCAGTGTGATTTTTTTCACAGAATTAGAAAAAACAATTCTAAAATTCGTATGGAACCACAAAAGAGTCTATTTGGATCAGAGCAATCCTAAGCAAAAGGAACAAAGCCATAGGCATCATATTACCTAACTTTAGACTATACTACAAGGCTATTGTAACCAAAATAGTGCAGTATTAGTACAAAAATAGACACATAAATCAATGGAACAAAATAGAGAACCCAGAAATAGAGCCACACACCTACTATGAACTAATCTACAACTGAGTCAACAAAAATAAACAATAGAGAAAGGACACCCTGTTCGATAAATGGTGCTGGGAAAACTGGCTAGCCATATGTAGAAGAATGAAACTGGACTCCTGCCTCTCACCATACACAAAAATTAACTCAAGATGGATTAAAGACTTATTTAAGACCTCCAGTTATAAAAATTCTAGAAGAAAACCTTGGAAAATGTCTTTTGGACATTGGCCTAGGCCAAGAATTTATGACTAAGATCTCAAAAGCAAATGCAACAAAAGCAAACTTAGATAAATGGGATTTCATTACAAAGCTTCTGCACAGCAAAAGAAACAATAAACAGAACAAACAGCCTACAGAATGGGAGAAGGTATATGCAAACTATATATCCAGTAAAGGACCAAAGTCCGTAATATATAAAGAACTTGAATCAATGAGAAGAAAATAACTCCATTAAAAAGTAGGCAAAGGACACAGACCTTCTCAAAAGAAGACATACAAGTGGCCAACAAAGGTGAAATAATGTGCAACATCACTAATCATCAGAGAAATGAAATTAAAATCACAGCGAGATACCAGCTCATAGCAGTTAGATGGTTGTTATTAAAATGTAATAAAATAAAACGTGTTGGTGAGCATGCAGAGAAAGGGAACGCTTACATGCTGTTGGTGGGAATGTAAATTAGTACAACCCTTATGGAAAACAGTGTGGAGATTTCCAAGTAACTAAAAATAGAACTATCATTCAACCTAGCAGTCTCACTACTGGGTGTCTACCCAAAGGAAGATAAATTGTTTTATCAAAAAGACAACTGTGCTTGCATGTTTATTGCATGCAGCACTATTCACAGTAGCAGAGGCACAGAATCAAGTGTTCATCAACAGTGGATTAGATAAAGAAAATGTGGTATATATACACTATGGAATACTACAGAGCCATAATCAAGAATGAAGTAATGTCCTTTGCAGCAATGTGGATGCAGCTGGAGGCCATTATCTTAAGTGAATTAATGCAGAAACAGAAAAATACTGTATGCTCTCACTTATAAGTGGGAGCTAAACAGTGGGTACACATGGATGTAAAGATGGAAACAGTAGTTACTGGGGGACTCCAAAAGGGAGACTGAGGGGAACGGTTGAAAACCTACCTCCTGGATACTCTGTTCACTATTTGTGTGGTGAGTTCACCAGAAGGTTAGACCCCAGAATTATTCAGTACACCCATGTAACCTTCACATGTGCCCCGTGAATCTATACTTAAATGTAATCCTCTGTTAAATATAATTTTCACTATAAAGCATAAAGTTGTAGTTTTCTTATCTCTGACTTTTGTAGTTTCAGATGAGAAGTCTGATAATTCCTGGTGTTTCTGAATAAATTCTAGGCGTTGTTCATCTTACAGTTTCCTGGCATTTGCCCTTTGCCTCAGATTTGTAAAGTTTTGCCTTATGCATGTACAGATTAGTATTCAAACAAAAACACAAGAGGATCCCTATTCGAACTTCTACTGCTCTGTATTCTTTGAGTGGCTCTCTTCTCCTTATTCTGTCCTACAAATTCTAGTCACCTTCACCTCCCTGATCTGTCTCCTCAACTTGGCAAAGTTTCTGCACAATGTTCTGGAAAGAGCCTCCTGCCAGAATGGCAGGGCAGTTGTAGGACTTAACCTAATTTGTTTTCCTTCTGTCTGTTGCCAGTGTCTGATAACAGTTTCTTATATTTTGTCCACTTTCTAGTTGTTACTGTAGGAGAATAAATCTGATCCCAATTACTCTACCATGCCAGAAGCAGAAGTTAATTAAGTTTTATTTTTAGAGTTGCTTCAAGAACTGCTGTTTTAAAATAACTGATCCCTATTTAATATGTAATGGGTAATACTGGACAGTTATTTTTTTTTTCCTTAGGAAAATCTAAACAGCTATGGGTCTGGGTTAAAACATATTAACAGCCTTGGTAATGAAATGTAAAAAGAAGAAAGGACACACATACTTGAAGTACAGGTTGAACATCCCAAATCCAAACATCTGAAATCTGAAATGCTCCAAAATCTGAAACTTTTAAATGCCAACATGATGCTCAGAGGAAATGCTTATTGGAGCATTTTGGATTTGGGATGCTCAGCTGGCACTTATGTAACACAGATACTCCAAAATCTGAAAAATCTAGAATTGAAACCATCTTTGGTTACAAGCATTTTGGATAAGAGATACTCACGCTATAATAGATTTCATTTTTCAATTGGCAAATACTGTTTGGTGCTTACACTGTGCCAGGCAGTATGCTTAGGCTTCAAAATGAAGAGTGAACACAACATGCAATACCTACATTCTTAGAGTTTATAGTCTAGTGAAGAAGATAATTAATTGTAAAAATAAGCAAACAGAACTCTGCTGAGTGCAATGAAGGAGAAGAACGTGGTGCCGTGAAAGTGTATAAGGATACCTAATTTAGATTGGACAGTCAGGGAAATTTGCCCTGAGAAGCTGGTAGCTGAGCTGGAATTTAATACTTGAAGGATGAGCAGGAGCTCAATAGTAAGGAGAAGGAAGCAGGTTGAGTAGAACATTTGCAGAGCAGTCTAGACTGAGGGAAAGCACATGCAGAAGCTATCAGGTGAGAGCCTGGCATACGCCAAGGAACTGAGGGAAGGCTAATGCAGTTGGACTGCAGAAGGCAACATTTTGGACGGAGTGGTGGAAGATGTGGCAGGAGAAGTATGCAGGGCCTGTGTCACACAAGACTGAGTACAAGTTGTTCAGAATTAATTAATTAGTTAATTAATTTATTGAGACAGGGTCTCTGTTGCTTAGGCTGAAGTACAGTGGTGCTGTCATGGCTGACCTCAGCCTCAACTTCCCAGGCTCAAGAGATTCTCCTACCTTAGCCTCCCAAGTATCTGGGAGTACAGGTACTCATCACCACACCCAGCCAATTTTTAAAATATTTTGTAGAGATAAGGTCTTACCATGTTGTCCAGGCTGATCTTGAACTTTCTGGGCTCAAGCAGTCCTTCCGCCTCAGCTTCTGAAAGTGTTGGGATTACAGGTATAAGCCACCGCACCTGGCCAGAATTTTTTTAATAAAAAATTGTTTTATAATAAAATTCAGATTTTCACTTATTGAGAGAATGGTAGAAGTCACTGAATGAGGAATTAATGAGCAGATTTTAAATTTGAAAACATAGTTTTGTTACTGTGAAGAAAGGTTAGAATATGGCAGACCTGTTTGGGAACTATTGCAGTTATCCAGGTAAGACATGATGGTAGCTTGAAATGTAGTAGTGAGAATGGATTCAAGAGATATTAAGAGGGAACAGTACAATCAACCTGTTGTTGATACGAAGAGTAACTCTTCAGATACACTGTGAGCAATGGAATAGATAGTTTCTAAGGTTTTCTGAGACAGTACTGGAGGAGGACCAGCTTGGTTTTTGGATATGTTGAATTTGAGGTGCTTTAATGTCCAAATGGAAATGTCATATAGGCATTTGAGTTTGAAATCAGAGATCAGAATTGGAACTCACACTTAGGTTTTATTATATTGAGGTAGTAATTGCTGTGAGTGTGAATGAGACAGCCAGAGCAGAGGAATATAGAAAGAGAAGAGATGTCCTATATTTTGAGGAATTCCCCCCTTTTAATGGCCAGGTAGAATAGTGAATCATTAAAGAAGGCTGCAAAGAACTGATTTCAGCAAACCTAGGACAGTGAATTATTAAAGAAATTACTGTATGTTGCTTTCCTATGACTGCTTTTAACAAATTACCAGTTCTGCTGGCTTGAAACAACAGAAGTTTATTCTCACAGTTCTGGAGGCCATAAGTCTGAACTCAGTATTACTAGGCTGAATTCAAGTTGTCTGTCATCAGGTCCATGCTCCCTCCAGAGTCTTAGGGGAGAATCTGTTCCTTTCTTCTTTCAGCCTCTGTTGGCTGCTGGCATTCGTTGACTTGTGTCCGCATCATTCCAGTCACTGCCTACACAGTCACATTGTGTTCTCCTTTTCTGTGTGTCTAATCTCCATCTGGCATTTAGGGCCCACCAGATAATCCAGGATAATCTCATCTCAGAATCTTTAATGACATCTGCCAAAATTTGCCATAGAAGATAACATTTACAGGTTCCAAAGACTAGGACTGAGTATCTTCAGGGTAGCATTTTTCACCCTGCCACTCAAGGGAAGAGACTGCTTCAGGGATTCAGTTGGTCAGCAATGTCAGGTGTTTCTGAAAGATCAAATTAAATGTGAATTGAAAAAGTCCAATTGGTAGCCTTAGAGAGTGGGAGCCTCAGAGAGCGGTAGCCTTAGAGAGCGGAAGCTAGATTGAGAGGTGTTAAGAGTTAATAAGGTGTTTTGTAGCTAGAAGATGCAAGACTTCTTGATTGCTTTTTTTCTGTGAGATGGAACTATTGGAGATTGAAAGTTTGAAAAGAATGGAGAAAATTTTGTGTTGGAGAGAATGGAAATTAATAGAGAAGAAGGCATTACTGTATACTTACTGTAAAATTGACCATGAAATGATAGCCAATTCATCTGTCTTCTTGTGTTACTTTGTCCATTTGCACTTGGGTATACCTATGGAAAAAGCAGCTCGATGGGTTCATCTGGGGTTGGTATTTTGTAAGATGGGAATCTAAGGAGGTTAGTATATTGATAAGAGTATTTTTAATAGAACGGAGCATGGAATTTAAATTGCCTAAGAATCTAAGATAGATGGGGAGAATCTGAAGATAGATGGGGAGAAGATTTAAAGTTCAGGTACCATCTGAGGTCAGTGTTCACATTGATGGTGGTAAAGAAAGCTACTAGGAGAAGAGATTGTGATACTTGAACTTTGTTTTCTATATAAGAGGGTCAGTTTCAGGTGATGACTAGATCCAGTTAGTGACCACAGGAATGGGTGGCCAGGATTGGTAGAGGGATAGATTATTGTAGATGAGCATATCAAACAACTGAAAGTCTGTGGTTTTGGAGGATTTGTTCTCACAGATGTTGATATCACTCAGGATGATAGCAGAGCTTAGGGTAAAGCACAAGACTTTAATTTGTATGAAAGTCATCAGTCAGCAATGGGTGTGACTAGGGGACTTGTACATCATAGTAACAAAGAGGGAAACTGGGTGTTATAACTGAGTAAGGAGCAAGTTGCTGAGTATGTGTTTTATAAGAGTTGGGGAATGATGGTGGCAGTAAGGAGTAAGCAGGGTGCCTATAGCATCATTTCAGAGGGCAGCATGAGAACTGGCATTTTGAGATAGTAAAAGGTTTCATTCAAAGCAAAGAGGCAGAACATATGCTTGGAAAAAAGGTGAGGATACAGGTGGTTCCTGACTCATGATGGTTTGACTTAAAGTTTTTCAGCTTTATGATGGGCTTATCAGGAAATAACCCCATCATAGTCAAGGAGCATCTGTACTTACAGTGGTTTGACTTAGAAGTTTTCAACTTTATAATTAGTTTATTAGGGCATTAAATGCATTTTGGCTTGGAATATAGCCCCATTGTAAGTTGAGGAACATCTGTATAGGGCAATTTGAAACTGTAGTTTTAGTGGCTCCCTAGACAGATTTGGGAGGGTTGGTGAAGAATGGAGGCCTGGGTTAAGGTCAGAGAGGAATGGAACTTCATGGGGATGATGATGGGCATTTGGTTGGGCACTAAATATTTGCTTTGATGAACTAAGTAGTAGGAACCATGATGAATTTGTTTCTCACCCTTTCGTTTGATGTGGTGGGCACTAGACCCAGTGTCCAGAATACTTGGGTAGCTTGATGTAAGTGAAAGCTTCAGTTGATAGAAGTTTTTTGTTTCTTTGTTTTTTTAAAGACAGAGTTTTGCTCTGTCATCCAGGCTAGAGTGCAGTGGCACGGTAATGGCTTACTGTATTCTTGAACTCCTGGGCTCAAGCTGTCCTTCCCACACCAGCCTTCCAAGGAGCTGGTGCTACAGGCACACACCACCACACACAGCTAATTTAAAATTTTTTGTTATAGTTTCTTGTTCTGTTACCTAGGCTGGTTTTGAACTTTTGGCCTCAAGCAGTGCTTTCACCTCAGCCTCCCAAAATGCTGGGATTACAGGTGTGACGCTGGCCAGGGCTGAAGTTTTGACTTGCCTCACAAGGCAAGCACTGCTGCTTTTGTAGGTTTTTGGTTCTAGTTTTAAGAGAAGGCAGTAGACAACAGGGATCCAGAAGTGAGAAGAGGCAGAGAAAAGAAGGTGATACCATACATAAAAACATATGGGAATATGTGTAATAGATTTATCAGTTACAAACTTGGGTTTTTGATATGTTGGTTTGCAGTAGTTTGAATCCTCTACTGCTTACCCCTTGAACATTTTTGGTGTAAGTCCACTCTGTCCCATTTAACCAGGGTTCACTTAAGGAATGCAAATGAAATAGTTGGTAAAATAGAACAATATCAGAGTAAATAAAGATCATATATTTACACTCTAATTATGTGGCCCCTCTGTGACCACAAGAAGCAACTATAGCTGGTCACCTTTGAAAATTGTTAAAAGGAAATACAGTCCAGATATAACTTAGAAAGTTTAGGGTAACAAATTTGCTTTTTTATATGCATTTTTAGACCTGTACAGATTTTATCAGCTACTTTTAAGTTTACAGATTTTAGTGCTATTTATAACTCCCTGTTGCCTTTATTCCTAAAGAGCTATCACTGTTTAAGATGGTTGCCAGATTGGCCATCTGCTGTTCTAGTCATCGATTTTTCATCATGTACATAACCAAAGCATTTCTTCTTTTCAGTCCTTTTGGGGAGTTTCACATCAGTCCACTGTATAGAAGCTGATTGAATTTGTTGGTGGTGGCATTCTCAGCATACATTTCTGAACTGGCAGACTGTTTTCTTACCAGGATCTCATTGTTGATAATACTGCCTAGCCTTCTAATGCTGTAAGATTAATCTTCCTCCTGGGTAAATTCAAAATATGTTTTTAAAATATCTTCTGTAAGTAAAGCTACAGGCTGAATACTTTCAGAAATTTAAAAAATTAATTAAAAATTTTCCATCTTCCAAATGCATATAATTCTTGGGGAGATAGTGTGTATGTAAATATGCCCAAACTGTATAATTACAATTACAAAAAGACAAGGAAAGGTAAAATGCAATATAAGAATTTAGGAATTCTAAATAAGATTGTGATGTGATTGTGCATGTCTCACGTTCTGTCTTCCTCTTGTCCACCGAAATTCAGATGGAGTCAGTAAACAAAATCTCAGTAGATGCTTTCTAAAAGAAAAACCTCTAAAACAAAGCGATACAGAAGGATAAAAGTTTTTTGTTTTTTTTTTTTAATCCATGAATGCTTAAAAAAGATTGTGAAATTGTGAAAGAAACCAAGAATTGTAATAATATAAGAAGTGGCAGAATTCAAGGCAGAAAACATTAAACAGAAAGGATCTTTTTTTTTTTGGGTGGGGGGACAGAGTCTTGCTTTGTCACCAGGCGCCAGGCTGGAGTGCAGTGGCGCGATCTCGGCTCACTGCAACCTCTGCCTCCCAGGTTCAAGCAATTCTCCTGCCCCAGCCTCCCAAGTAGCTGGGACTACGGGTGCGCACCACCACACCCAGCTAATTTTTTGTATTTTTAGTAGGGACGGGGTTTCAGCATGTTGGCCAGGATGGTCTCGATCTCTTGACCGTGGGATCCGCCTGCCTCGGCCTCCCAAAATGCTGGGATTACAGGTGTGAGCCACTGCGCCCGGCCAGAAAGGATCATTTTTTAATAGATCATAGTGGGAGATTTTAACCATTGTCTCTGAGAGTAAAGTATTCAGAGAATAAGCAAGACCATAGGAAATACTAAGAGATCTAGATAAACTTGTCAGGAACTTCCAGTTTCAGTGCTTGACCCAATATTTCTGTGAATTACCCACTTTTTTTCCTTATTGTTAATCCTCTCTCTTAACTACTGGATACCTTCTCAATTTGCTTCATGAGTCAGTCAGTATACAGTTCTTGGGTTCTTTGGTATTTTCTGGTAGAAAGTGAATCCTAAGTATTTTGTGAAATACATTTTCAGAATTCTTGTAGAGTCATAAAGAGGCACGTGAATGAAGTGAATTAGGTACATCTCTTTTGAGTATTCGTCTCTTTTGAGTGCAAGATCTGATTGTTTTCACACACACACACACACACACTTTTGCCCATCAAGCCTAACCAGGAAGAAAATGATGCATAAACTTCTAAGTGACACAGTACAGGCTTCTGCTTCCAAAATGGGGTAGATGTACTTTTCCATACTTTTCCCTATTATTCTTGCTAAGTAGAGCTAAAATCCTGGACATTACATTTAAAACAAACATAAGAACACAGAAAAGTGAAGAGAACTGGGTGGATCTGCTGAGGACCCTGATAATATCACAGTAAGAATCCTGACTTTTCTTATTACCTCATGTATTTCAGAATGGGTGCAGAAAAGCTGGCAGTCCAGAAATGTTGGACACAGACAAATAAAAGCTCTAGGAAAAAATTGATCCTCTTAGCCAGGGACCAGGAAGAGGTAGCCTCACAAGACAGAAAAGTTTTAGAAAATAACCGCTCCACTCCAGCCAGAGAACACAGAAAAGTCACCCTGATTACCAAAGGCCAAGTGAGGACCTAGACTTTTACAGTGTTTGGGCTGTAAGAAGACAACGCCTCACTCCATAGTGGCAGTGGAGCCAGTATGGGAAGCGGTAACCATAAACAGGGAGCCTGAACTCCCACCTTTGCTTAGTATGAGTCCCTCTTTCCCTTCGCCTCCGAGTTCTCTGGTATACAAAAAGCCTAGTGAGGAACCTGCACTTCCACCCCCCACTAGGCAGTTTTTCCACCAGAGGAATGTCAGAGGAAGCTTACTATAATGGAATATTTACATAACATCCAGTCACCTAATGTAGTAACTCAAATATCCAGGTTTCAGTGAAAAAATTCTCTCATACTGAAAACCAGAAAAGTCTCAGCTCAAATTAAGAAAGACAATTAATACATGCAGACACTGAGATAATACAGATATTAGAATTACCTGACAAGATTTTTTTTTTTATTATACTTTCAGTTTTGGGATACATGTGCAGAATGTGTAGGTTTGTTACACAGGTATACATGTGCCATGGTGGTTTGCTGCACCCCTCAACCCGTCATCTATATTAGGTATTTTTCCTAATGTTATCTCTCTCCCATAGCCCCCACTCCCTGACAGGCCCCAGTGTGTGATGTTCCCCTCCCTGTGTCCATGTTTTCTCACTGTTTAACTCCCACTTGTGAGTGAGAACATGCGGTGTTTGGTTTTCTGTGCCTGTGTTAGTTTGCTGAGAATGATGGTTTCCATCTTCTTCCATGTCCCTGCAAAGGACATGAACTCATCCTTATTTATGGCTGCATAGTATTCCATGGTGTGTAAGTGCCACATTTTTTTTATCCAGTCTATCATTGATGGGCGTTTGGGTTGGTCCAAGTCTTTGCTATTGTAAATAGGGCTGCAATAAACATACATGTGCATGTGTCTTTATAGTAGAATGATTTATACTCCTTTTGGTATATACCCAGTAATGGGATTGCTGGGTCAAATGGTATTTCTGGTTCTAGATCCTTGAGGAATTGCCAGACTGTCTTTCACAATTGTTGAACTAATTTACACTCCCACTAACAGTGTAAAAGCATTCCTATTTCTCCACATCCTCTCCAGCATCTCTTGTTGCCTGACTTTTTAATGATCGCCATTCTGACCGGCGTGAGATGGTGTCTCAATGTGGTTTTGATTTGCATTTGTCTAATGACCAGTGATGAGCATTTTTTCATGTGTTTGTTGGCACATAATGTCTTCTTTTGAGAAGTGTCTGTTGATATCTTTCCCACTTTTTAATGGGTTTTTTTTTCCTTGTAAATTTGTTTAAGTTCCTTGTAGATTCTGGATATTAACCCTTTGCCAGACGGATAGATTGCAAAATTTTTCTCCCATTCTGTAAGTCGCCTGTTCACTCTGATGATAGTTTCTTTTGCTGTGCAGAAGCTCTTTAGTTTAATTAGATCCCATTTGTCAATTTTAGCTTTTGTGCCATTGCTTTCGGTGTTTTAGTCATGAAGTCTTTGCCCATGCCTATTTCCTGAATGGTACTGCCTAGGTTTTCTTCTAGGGTTTTTATGGTTCCAGGTCTTACGTTTAAGTCTTTAATCCATCTGAAGTTAATTTTTGTATAAAGTGTAAGGAAGGGGTCCAGTTTCAGTTTTCTGTGTATGGCTAGCCAGTTTTCCCAATGCCGTTTATTAAACAGGGAAGCCTTTCCCCATTGCTTGTTTTTTGTTAGGTTTGTCAAAGATCAAATGGTTATAGATGTGGGCGTTATTTCTGAGGCTTCTGTTCTGTTCCATTGGTCTATATATCTGTTTTGGTACCAGTACCGTGCTGTTTTGGTTACTGTTGCCTTGTAATATAGTTTGAAGTCAGGTAATGTGATGCCTCCAGCGTTGTTCTTTTTGCTTAGGATTGGTTCAGCTATATGTGCTCTTTATTGGGCATATGCAAAGACAGACATAGGCTCAAAATAAAGGGATAGAGGAATGTTTACCAAGCAAATGGAAAGCAAAAAAAAAGCAGAGGTTGCAGTCCTAGTCTCTGATAAAACAAACTTTAAACCAACAAAGATCAAAAAAGACAAAGAAGGGCATTACATAATGAAGGGATCAATGCAACAAGAAGAGCTAACTATCCTAAATATATATGCATCCAATACAGGAGCACCCAGCTTCATAAAAGAAGTTCTTAGAGACCTACCAAGAGACTTAGACTACCACACTATAATAGTGGGAGACTTTAACACCCCACTGTCAATATTATATCAATGAGACAGAAAATTAACGAGGATATTCAGGACTTGAACTCAGCTCTGGACCAAGCGGACCTAGTAGACATCTATAGAACTCTCCACCCCAAATCAACAGAATATACATTCTTCTCAGGATCACATCACACTTATTCTGAAATTGACTACAAAATTGGAAGTAAAACACTCCTCAGCAAATGAAAAAGAACAGAAATCATAACAGACAGTCTGTCAGACCACAGTGCACTCAAATTAGAACTCAGGATTAAGACTCTCACTCAAAACCACACAACTACATGAAAACTGAACAACCTGCTCCTGAATGACTACTGGGTAAATAACGAAATTAAGGCAGAAATAAATAAGTTCTTTGAAACCAATGAGAATAAAGACAGCATACCAGAATCTTTGGGACACAGCTAAAGCAGTGTTTAGAGGGAAATTTTTAGTACTAAATGCCCACAGGAGAAAGCGGGAAAGATCTAAACTCGACACCCTAACCTCACAATTAAAAGAACTAAGAGAAGCAAGAGCAAACAAATTCAAAAGCTACCAAAAGATAAGAAATAATAAAATTAGAGCAGAACTGAAGGAGCTAGAGACACAAAAAATCCTTCAAAAAAAATCAGTGAATCCAGGAGCTGATATTGTGAAAAGAGCAACAAAACAGACTGCTAGCCAGACTAATAAAGAAGAAAAGAGACAAGAATCAAATAGACACAGTAAAAAATGACTAAGGGGATATCACCACTGATCCCAGAGAAATACAAATTACCATTCAGAGAATACTGTAAACACCACTATGCAAATAAACTAGAAAATCTTGAAGAAATGGATAAATCCCTGGACACATAACACCCTCCTAAGACTAAACCAGGAAGAAGTCGAATCCTTGAGTAGACCAATAACAAAATTCTGAAATTGAGGCAGTAATTAATAGCCTACCAACCAAAAAAAGCCCAGGACCAGACAGATTCACAGCCAGATTCTACCAGAGGTACAAGAGGAGCTGGTACCATTCCTTCTGAAACTATTCCAAACAATAGAAAAAGAGGGGACTCCTTCCTAACTCATTTTATGAGGCCAGCATCATCCTGATACCAAAACCTTGCAGACACACAACAAAAAAAGATAATTTCAGGCCAGTATCCCTGAAGAACATCAGTGTGAAAATCCTCAATAAAATACTGGCAAACCAAATCAAGCAGCACATCAAAAAGCTTATCCACCACGATCAAGTTGGCTTCATTCCTGCGATGCAGGGCTGGTTCAGCATATGCAAATCAGTGAACATAGTCTGTCACATAAACAGAACCGATGACAAAAACCACATGATTATCTCAATAGATGCAGAAAAGGCCTTCAATAAAATTCAGCACCCCTTCATGCCAAAAATCTCTCAATAAACTAGGTATTGATGGAATGTATCTCAAAATATTAAGAGCTGTTTATGGCAAACCCGCAGCCAATATCATACTGAATGGGCAAAAGCTGAAAGCATTCCCTTTGAAAACCGGCACAAGACAAGGATGCCCTCTCTCACCACTTCTATTCAACATAGTATTGGAAGTGCTGGCCAGGGCAATCAGGGAGAAAGAAATAAAAGGATATTCAAATAAGGAGAGAGGAAGTCAGATTGTCTCTGCTTGCAGATGACTTGGTTGTATATTTAGAAAACCCCATTGTCTCAGCCCAAAATCTCTTTAAGCTGATAAGCAACTTCAGCAAAGTTTCAGGATACAAAAATCAATGTGCAAAAATCACAAGCATTGCTATATACCAATGATAGATAAACAGAGAGCCAAATGATGAGTGAACTCCCATTCACAGTTGCTACAAAGAGAATAAAATACCTAGGAATATAACTTACAAGGGATGTGAAGGACCTCTTGAGGAGAACTACAAACCCCACTGCTCAGGAAGTAAGAGGGGACACAAACAAATGGAAAAACATTCCATGCTCATGGATAGGAAGAATGAATATCATGAAAATGGCCATACTGCCCAAAGTAATTTATAGATACAATGCTGTCCCCATCAAACTACCATTGCCTTTCTTCACAGAATTAGAAAAAACTACTTCGAATTGTTTTTGTTTTTTGAAACAAAGTCTCACTCTTGTCACCCAGGCTGGAGTGCAGTGGCGTGATCACAGCTCACTGCAGTCTCAAACTCCTAGGCTCAAGTGATCCTTCCACCTCAGCCTCCTGAGGTCTCACTATAGTGCCTAGGGTGGTCTCAACTCCTAGGCTAAGCTATCCTCCTGTGTTGGCCTCCCAAAATGTTGGGATTATAGATGTGAGTCACGGCACCTAGCCCAACAAGAATTTTACAGGAGTCATCAAGAGAGTGCTTCAACAAGCAGTTATGAACATGCTTGAAATAAATGAAAAATAAAAAGGAAATTCTCAACATAGTGTCTCAGTAAATATGTAAAGAAGAACCAAGTGGAAAATTTACAACTGAAAAATACAGTAACCAAAATAAAATTTCAGTGGGTAAAACTGTAACAAAACTGACACACAGGAAAGAGAAGACACAAATCATCAGGACTGAGATAAGAGGTGCAGGTTGGTTATCCCTTATCTGAAATGCCTGGGACCAAAAGTGTTTTGGATTTCAGATTTTTTCAGATTTTGGAATATAGCATTGGTTCAGCATTCCAAATTCAAAATTCTGAAATCTGAAACTGCTCCAGTGAGCATTTTTTTTGAGTGTCATGTTGGTGCTCTAAAAGTTTCAGATTTTGGAGCATTTCAGATTTCAGAGTTTCATATTTGGGATGCTCCACTTGTATGGAGCCTGCAGATATCAAAAGGATGACAAAGGAATACTATTAAAAATAATCTACACAAATAAATTTGATAACTTGGATGAAATAAACTAAATTTTCAGATAGTTCAAGGTACTGCAGCTCACTTTATATGGCATAATTTGAATAGTGCTGTAACTTAATAGAACTTTATAATTTAAAAATGAAAATAGGCCCAAATGATTTCACTGGAGAATTCCAACAAAGGCTTAAAGAAGAATTTACACTTTCTGTATAGTCTCTGTCAGAAAATACAAGGGAATACTTTCTAATTCGTTTACAAACTCAGTATTATTTTGCTACCAAAAGCAAAGACAATACCAAAAAAAAAAAAAAACCTGCCAGTAAAGACCAACTCCTTTGTATGTATAGAAGTAGATAGTCCTTAACAAAATGTTAATCAGGATAATCCAACCATATATAAATAGAATTAAACACCATGACCGAGTGAACTTTATTTCAGGAATGCAAGATTGATTCAGTATTTGAAAATCTGTCAGTGTAATCTGTCAATGTAACTGTATTAACAGAATCATGAAGAAAAATCACATGATCATATCAAATGCTATAGAAGCATTTGAGAAAATTCAATACCATTTATGATTAAAACTGTTACATAACTAAGAATAGAGGAAACTTACTCAACTGGATAAAGAACACCTATAGAAAATGTACAATTAGCGTCATACTTGAAGAAAGACTGAATGCTTTCCCTTTATGATTGGAAACAAGGTGACAAGGTTACACACTCTCACAACTCTTACTCAACAAAGTATTGGGAATTCCAGCTGGCACTGTCAAACAAGTGGAGGGGAAAGGCCTGACGATTAGAAAAGGAGAAATGAAACACCTTCCCTTTTTGCCTATGACATGATCATCTGTTTAGAAAATCTTAAGTAATCTACAAAAAATCTAGGGAACTAAAAGTGAGTGCAGCAGGATCACAGGATACATTCAAAAAACAATTATATTTCTCTACACTAGCAATAAACATGTGGAAACCAAAATTAAAACTGAAGTACTATTTTGAATTGCTAAAAAAAATGAGATACTTAGATATGAATCTAACAAGACATGTAGAACTTGTTGGATGAAAAACTATTAAATGTTGATGAAATAAATCAAAGACCCAAGTGAATGGAGAGTCATACTGTGCTCATAGATTGGAAGACTCACCATGTTATAGATGTCTATTTTCCTAAAATAAATATGCAAGTTTAACAAAATTTCAGCAGGTTCTTTTTGTAGGTGTAGACAAAATTATCCTAAGATTTATATGAAAAGACAACTAGAGTAGCTAGTTTTTCATACAATTTTTAAAACAGATAAGGTGGGAGGAACCCCTCTATACTCAATTTCAAGCCTTATTGTAAAGATAGGATAATCAAGACAGTGTAGTATTGGCAGACCAATAGACACATAGGTCAGTGGAACAGACTAGAAACCCAGAAGTAGCTCCACACAAGTAAAGCCAATTGATTTTGACAGAGGTACAAGAGACGCAGTGGAGGAAAGTGGCCTATCCAAATGGTGCTGGCACCGTTGGGATAGCCATAGGCAACAAAATGAACCTTGACCTAAACCTTGTGCAAAAATTAACCCCAAGTGGATCATAGATTCTAAATGTAAACCCTACAGCCATAAAACTTAAAACATGGGGAAGAAAATCTGAGACATTTGTGATTCATTTGTATATCATGGAATCCTACTCAGCAACAAGACAGGAATGTGATGTATATGCAACTGTTTGGAGAAATCTTAAAGGCATTATGCTGAGTGAAAAAAGTCAGTTCAAAAAGTCACATATGTACGACTGCATTTATATAACATTCTTGAAACGACAACATTATGGACATGGAGAACAGATAACAGATTAGTTGTTGCCAGGGATTAGGGATGGGGTTATGGGAACAGAGAGGGAAGTGAATGTGACTTTAAAGCAGGAAGTCTTTGTGATGATTGAACAGTTTGGTATCTTGATTGTTGTTGGTGGTAGTAACTCAAATATGCACATGTGATAAATAGCTGTACACACACACTATACTAATACCAGTTTACTAGTTTTGATTTTGTACTATAGTTCAGTAAGATGTAACCAGGGGGGAAACTGGATACAGGATATAGGGGACCTCTTTTGCTATCTTTGGAACTTGCTTTGAATCTAAAATTATTTCAAAATAAAAAGATTTGAAATTAATTATCTTAGCTAAAGCACCAAGTAAAAATTCTTAGGAGGAGGAAAACAAGGGAAGGTATAGGATGTCTGGGAAATTGTCTGTGACATTTAAACTGGTTTTTATGCAGAGGGCATTTGCCAAAATCTGGTAAACTTTGAGTTTCCTTTTTTCTCAGCCTCAGAGAGCATTTATAAACCTGAGGAAATAATGAGGTCTTTCTTTCTGGGGTGATGAATCTGATAGGTTCTTCCTCTTCCCCCTTAGAGCTGAGACTCAGCTAAACTGAAAACTACCACGAATCCCAGTATTCTTCGAGATTTGCAGGGAAATCTGATTTTCTGAATGCTTCTCAGTTTTTAATATGCATTTGAATCACATGGCAGGCTTGTTAAAACAAAGATTGTTGGGCAACATCCCTAGAGTGTAAGATTCAGTATGTCTGGGGTGAGGCTTTTAAAATTTGTACCTCTAATAAATTTCCAGGTGATGGTGATTTTGCTGGTTGGGAACCACACTTCAAAAATTATTTGTATAGCTAAAACCTTGTCAGAGTGAATATTGGGGCCAAGATTGCTGCTGATAATTTTGAGCTACCAACTGACCCTTATGTAATTTGCAGTGTGAATTTAATGCTGTGTAGGTGATCTATAAAAAAAAAAAAAATTCCCTAAGATAATTTATCCCCTTAATGATGGTAATCATAGACTGACATGGGTATCCCTAGACTCTTGTAGAAGCAAATTCAAATTCTCTTTGGAGAAACTCATCTCCATCCTAGGGTTGAAAGATTTCCTAGAAATAAAATTCTAAGTAAGTAGAACAACTGATAGTCAAAAATAAAAACATAAGGAAACTAAACACTGTGAGCAGGAATCAACAGCAGACCTGCTAGAAAATAGAAATAAGCAGATGCAGAATATGAAATAAATGTTTCATATGTTTCAACAGGACAACTTGAAAAAACTATAAAGAATATTCAAAGAGATTTTTAAAAATAGAATTTATTCAATTGAAAATAATAGTAGTTGAAACATTATTAAAAATTCTTAAGAGATGAATTTAACTGCAGATTATATAAACTCAAAAAAGGAAGTAAAGAATTGAATAATTACTCAACAAGCATTCAAGAGAAACAGTTGAAAAGTATGAAAGAGAAGTTATACATATTTAAAAATAAATATTTGCCTGAATGGTCTTCTGTAAGAGAATGGTAGACAACAGTTGAAAGAGTAATGACTAAGAATTTTCTACAACTCATGAGCAGCACTAAACTATACATTCAAGAAGCACAGGAACCTAAGATGGTTAAATAAATAAATCTTCACTTAGCCTTGTTACAATGAAACAGCAGAACACCAAAGACAAAGAAAAGATCTTTGACATTTCTGGGGGAGGAAGACAGATTTACCATCAATAAGGTCACACCCAGAAGACATAGAAATATTTTCTTAAATTAAAATAAAAATCTAGAATTTTATACTAAGAGAAAATAACCCAAGAAAATTCATACATTTCTTGCAGGAAGAAAAATTGAGCATTTGCAATTAGGCAGTCTTCACTTGAAATCTAGAAGCATACACTCTAGGCAGGAGGAAAGTGACTCTCAGATGGGAGGCCTGAGATGTAAGAAGAACAAAAAGCGTAAGAGTAGTAAATATCTTAGTAAATCTAAACATTTTTATAAAACAGTGGTCATTTTTCTAGGCTTTAAAACATATTAATATATATGCCAATGATAGCATGTAAATCAGAAGGATAAATGGAGTTTCTATAAGGTTCTTGTGAGGGGAGTAAAGAGACAAATTTTCAGTCTAAAGTTAATCAGCATGTATGTATGCCATAATAAAAGAAGAGCAGATAGAAGAAATAGAGGTAATAACTTGTGAAATAACATAGAGGATGAAATAAGAGAAAGTATAAAATCCAAAAGGAGAAAAACCCAGAAACATGTAGATCACAGATTAAGTAGAAAACAAAGTGATAGATATAAATCCAGATATATTATTAACTAAAGCCCCAATTAATTTGAGTGTCCTACTGAATTTTTAAAATCCAACTATGTGGCCTGGCATGGTGGCTCACGCCTGTAATCCTGGAACTTCAGGAGGCTGAAGTGGGTGGATCACTGGAGGTCAATAGTTCAAGACCAGACTGGCCAACATGGTGAAACCCTGTCTCCACTAAAAATACAAAAATTAGCAGGATGTGATGGCGCGTGCCTATAATCCCGGCTGCTTGGGAATCTGAGTCAGGAGACTCCCTTGAACCTGGGAGGTGGAGGTTGTAGTGAGCTGAAATCATGCCACTGCACTCCAGCCTGAGCAACAGAGTGAGACTCTGTCTCCCCCGCGCCCCCAAAAATCCAACTACCTAGTTTACCAAAAAAAAAAAAAAAGTTTAAAACAGTTGCAAGTGAAAAGATGGAAAAAAGATGTATCATACAAAGACTGATACAGGTTTTAAAGTCAGAATTGGGTTGTTTTTCCACACTGATAAAAGGTAACACTACGATAGGAAAATACAACGGTTGTAAATTCCATATATTTAATGCTATTACTATAAAGTATATAATGCAAACAAAATACCAGGAGGAAAAAGACATTCATAATCACAGTTGGAGGGTTTTTAGGCTTGTCTCATTAACTGATAGAACAAGCAGAGAAAACATTGACATAAAACTTGTTTTATAGTATTCTTTAATCTGTTTCACATCTGTAATATTTGTAGTCACATCCTATTTTTTGCCACTCGTAATTGGTTTTCTGTGCCTTCTTTCTTTTTGTTTAGTCATGCAAACACCAAATAGTAAGTGTTGCTATCTTTATGGTTTGCAGAGAATAATCAGCGATAAGTGAACATACCAGAGAGTTCATCGTTTTTGTTTGTTTTTTTGAGACGGGGTCTCGCTCTTTACCCATGCTGAAGTGCAGTGGCATGATCAAGGCTCATGCAGCCTTGACCTCCCAGACTCAGGTGATCCTCCCACCTCAGCCTCCCAGGTAGCTGGCACTACAAATACATGTCACCATATCTGGCTAAATTTTGTATTTTTTTTTTTGTAGAGATGGGGTTTCACCATATTGCCCAGGCTGGTCTTGAACTCCTGGGCTCAAGCAGTGCATCCACCTCAGCCTTCCAAAGTGCTGGGGTTATAGATTACACTGCACCTGGCCATCGACCTTATTTTTTAAAATCTTTTAATTATAAAATACACATAACATAAATTTATTGTTTGTTTAGTACATTTAGAATGTTGTGCATCTGTCACCACTGTATAGTTCCAGGACATTTTCATCACCGCAAGAGGAAACCCTCCATTACGTTGTCACTTCTCATTCTCCCATCCTGTTCCCTCCCTGGTTAACACTAGTCTGCTTTTTGTCTCTATGGGTTTGCCTTTTCTGGATATTTCATATAAATGGAATCATAGAATATGTTCCTGGTTTACTTAGCTTAATGTCCTCAAGGTTCATCCATATTGTAGCATGTATTAGTACTTTGTTCCTATCTACCACATTTTGTTTATCCAGTCATTAGTTGATGAACCTTTGGATGCTGCTACCGTTTGGCTGTTGTGAATAGTGCTGCTGTGAACATGTGTATCCAATTTTTGTTTGAGTATCTGTTTTCAGTTCTGTTGGATATATACCATGACGGAAATGGCTGGGTCATATGGTAATTCTGTGTTTAACTTTTTGATGTACCCAGCAAACTATTTTCCCTAGCACTTGTACCATTTTGTATTTCTACCAGTGTGATGTGTGAGGATTCTAATTTCTCCACATCCTGGTCAGAGCTTGTGACTTGCTTTTTGATTGTATTAGTATCCATCATAGTGGATATGAAGTGGTGTCTTACGGTTTTGATTTATATTTGCCTCATGGCTAATGATGTTGAATATCTTGTAACATACTTGCTGACTGTTTTGGGTTTGTCTTTTTTGTTGTTGAATTGTAAGAGTTGTTTCCTGTATTGGATACGAGAGCTTTGCCAGATACATGAGTTACAGTTATTTTCTCCTCTTCTGTGGGTTGTCTTTCCACTTTCTTAATAATGTCCTTTGATGCACAAAAGTTTTTAATATTGGTGAAGTCTAATTCATCTGGTTATTTTTCTTCTGTTGCTTGTGCCTTTGGTGTCATATCTACAAAACTGTTGTCAAATCTAGGGTCTAAAAGATTTACCCCCATGTCTTTTCTTCTAAGTGTTTTATAGTTTTAACTTTTATATTAGGTCTTTGATCCGTTTTGAGTTAATGTTTTAACAGGGTATAGGTATCGGGCTAATGCATTATTTTTACATGTTGACTGTCTAGCTGTCTGGCACCATTTGTTGAAGATAGTGTCTTGACACCCTTATCAAAAATATTAACCATTGATACTTGGGTTTACTTCAGGACTTTCTCTTCTCTTCATTGATCTATATGTCTGTCCTTATGCCAGTACTATACTATTTTGATTGTCTTGACACCCTTGTCAAAAATACTGACCATTGATACATGGGTTTACTTCAGGACTTTCTCTTTCTCTTCATTGATCTATATGTCTGTCCTTAGGCCAGTACCATACTGTTTTGATGACTGTAACTGTGTAATAAGTTTTGAAGTCAGAAAGTGTGAGTCCTCCAGCTTTGTTTTATCTTACTGAAAAAACAACTTCTGGTTTTGCTGATCCTTCTACTGTTTTTGTTTCATTAATCTGTGTTCTCATCTCATCTTCATTATTTTCTTCCTGTTACTATATTCTTTGGCTTGATATTACTGAACTTTTCCTAACTAATTCAGTTTAATATTTATTACCTTAACTTTTATCTTTTTGTAAAAAATACACATTTTCGGGGTGTAAATTCTCTTCAGTATACAGTGTAAACGGATTGCACAGGTTTTCCTTTTCTAAATTAATTTATCAGTTTTCATTTTTAGTAGTTTTCTGTTTATAATTTGCTATTGTAATTCAGATACATTTAGTTTTGCCATTTTTTAAAAACTCGTTACACATAGTTTTGTAAGCTGTGATCATGTTAGTGTTTAAGTCCTTGTAGGTCTTTTTTCTTGGCTGTGTCAAGGGTTTCTTGACAAAGTTTGGAGGGGGCAGCCTTATCAGATATCAAGATATATTATAACATGAAAATAATTAAACATTGTGATATTGGTACAAAAGTAGAAAATAGATAATGGAAAGAATAGAGTACCCGGAACCACCCATTTCCTGGATATTTGGATACTTTCTATATGGCAGAACACCATTGCAGAGCACTAAGGAGAGGGCTTCAATGAATCGTGCTAGGATAATTGGCTAGACACACGAAAAATAATAAATAAATTAGATACCTTTCTCACTTTGTATAAAAATCAGTTCCAGATTGAATAAATACCTTTATGTAAAAGCCAACAGCTGTATAAAGCTTTTAATAACATAAAGAGCATATTATCCATGATTTTTGAGGCTGGAAAGATTCTTAAGACACAGAAAGCATTAAAAGGATTGATTGGTTCAGCTACATTGTTTTAGAACTTTTCTTTGCCAGAAAGCTTTATAAGGGGTGTGAGACAACAACCCTCCAAATAGAGAAGATATTTGCAACACATAATTGAGAAAGGACTCTTATAAATTAGCCAGGTGTGGCAGCATGCACCTGTAATCCCAGCTTCTTGGGAGGCTGAGGCACCAGAATCACTTGAACCTGGGAGGTGTCGGTTGCAGTTAGCGAAGATCATGCCACTACACTTCAGCCTGGACTACAAAGTGAGAGAGACTCTGTCTAAAAGAGAAAAAAAGAAGGTTTAAAGAACTCAAAACAGCCGGGTGTAGTAGCTCACGCCTGTAATCCCAGCACTTTGGGAGGCCGAGGCAGGTGGATCACAAGGTCAAGACCATCCTGGCCAACATGGTGAAACCCCATCTCTACTGAAAATACAAAAATTAGCCAGGCGTTGGCATGGACCTGTAGTCCCAGCTACTCGGGAGGCTGAGGCGGAAGAATCACTTGAACCCGGGAGGTGGAGGTTGCAGTGAGCTGAGACTGTGGCACTGCACTCCAGCCTGGCAACAGGGCAAGTCTCCTCTCAAAAAAAAAACAAAAACCCCAAACAGTTGAACTAGAGATTTCAGAAAGAGGAAAACTGAAGGGTAAGTACACAGAAAAGATGCTCAATCTCTAGTATTTAAGAGAAGTGTACACTAAAACCAAGTGAGATATTAGTTACATTTAAAAGTCTGTCAATTCCATGATGGTGTTACCTCTTTGGAAAATAGTTTTTTGTCACCTAAAAAAGTTGAACAGGTGCTTATCCTATGACCCAGCAGATTAACTCCTAGATACCCTAGGAGATAAATAACCCTAGAAAAGCATAAGCAAATATGTGGGGGAGATATCCACAGGAATGTTTATAGGAACACTTTTATCATAGCCTAAAATTGGAAACAACCGAAATATCTCTCAGTAGTAGATTGGATAAAGTGTGGTATATTCATGTGGTGGAATATCATCCCACAGGCACAATTTGTGAACTGCAGCCACACACACTCATGCACGCATGGATCACAGTTATAAAATCAAGTGAAAGAAGCAAACCACAGAAGGATATGTATGCCATGATTTCCTTTATATGAAGTTTGGTAAGAGCCAAAACTGGAAAATATAACTGGAATAAATACTTAAGATTGTAAAGTTATAAGAAAAGCAAGGGAATGATTTCCACAAACTTTAGGATAAATGGTACCTCTTGTGTGTGACAGGAGGAGATGATGGTGCAGGGATTTCTAGGGATTGGTAGTGGGAGATGGTTACACTGGTGTTCATTCTTTAAGTGTGTGTATATATACAATACACTTTATGTGACAGTTTTCATAAGATGCATTTTTGTACATTTCTATGTCAGTTAATCTATAATCATGATGAGGTGGTTGATTTTTTTTAAAGGAAAATATAAATAACCAAAATCAATAAAAAGGAAAAGGCCTGAATTGATTAATATTACGGAAATGGCATCAGACCAGCTACTTTTATACGTGAATTCTATCAAGGAACCTAACCCACTTTTTAGCGTTCCACTTTTGTCTTTCCATGAATCTGTTGCATATTACCCCCTAATTACATTAATAGGGTCTCCAAATTAACATGTCTAAAACCAATGTTTTTATCTTCTTGCTCTTCTAGTGTGTCACCTGATAGTGTGTTTGTTCTTGGTTGACTTCCTTTAGTTGACTTCTGACTGCTTCTGTAATTATCTTATAATGATTTCATTTTCCTTATGTTCTCAGCCATTTTCCACTTCCCTCCTCCCCCAGTCTCTTACTGCTCCACAGGGACCTTGTGTCCTTTTCTAGGGTGAAAACAGCCACTGAACATGAATTATTTCAGTTTACCTTTCCTAGGCTTGAATGCTTCTCTATTGCTTTCAGAATAATGCTTATAATTTTAAAAAAGGAAGTATATTATAGATATCATCACTTTCACACTTTAAAGCAAATACAGTGCATACTGCTAACATTGCTCTCTCTTGTGCTATTATACTTCTCCAAGTTTTCTTTCTTACCCTGATGGCTGTTGTGCATTTCTTCTTCCCTCCTCCTTCTCTCCTTTCTTTCTCCTGATGGGGAGGGGGGAACCTACATGTAGGTCTTCCCTAAGGTGCTCTCCGTAGTCTGAATCTTTCTTCTTACTAATTTGTATGTAAAATGAGAATTTATATGACACAATACATGTGTTTTCTATTTCCTGGCATGTAGACTGGAATTTCTCGAGCTCTAGCTCTTCCTCATTGCCTCTGCAGCCTTGGCTAGCAAATCCCATTGATTCTTTCCAATACTTGAGAAGATTTTCCTCATTTTCGTTGATATGATTAGCTTTATTTGCCTTGTTTAGTGTCCTCAGATGTGGTTTGCCCATGGTTTGTGATGCAAAAACAAATTTATCCTACCTTTTTCTAACTTTATTTCCTGCAGTGGATCCTTCATGAAACCTGTATGCTCAGCAAAATTGAATATTTTTCTTTGACAGTTGCTGGTTTTGCCTCTGTTCTTTCCTCTCACTATTCATTCCCTTCACCACATCCCCCATCCCTTCCACCTCCTTTCTCCCTGTACCGTGAGTCTTAGAAGATACTATCTTTTTTCAGGCTAAATTCTTAGCATCAGAGATTTCTGTAATATTTCATTTGTATCTTTTCTGACCCTTGTTTCTGCCTTGCCTTAAAATGAACTTGGGTGTTTTATTTCTGCTAACTAGTTTCTCTATTTCTTGGGATCAGTGAGTCATCTTTGTGTTCCAGGCTCAGAAGATGAAATCGTATACTGTTCCTGTGAATTAATGGGAAAAAAAAATACAAACCAAAAAGACACATTTTCTTTTTATTAACCTCTATTTGGGCAGGGGAGGGGGTGAGTTCTTTGGGCAGGGAGGGGGGTGAGTCCGCAAGGGTTCCTAAAATCATTAAATTTTAGTTAAGAGTGATCTTACCACTAATTTATTTCAAGACCATTGTTTTATGGGTGAAAAAAATGTGCCTCCAAAATTTAAGTGGATTTCATAGTATCACACTGCTCAAGGAATTTGTAGCTTCCAAAATTTTATTAGGTATTTACTTATTTTTTAGAAATAGGGCCTTACTATGTTGCCCTGACTGGAGTGCCTTGGCTATTCACTGGCCTGAACATAGTGCACAGCAGCCTTGAGCTCTTGGCATCTAGCCATCCTCACTTCTTAGCCTCCTGAGGACTGAAATTTTTAAGGTCAGTTTGCATTCAGTCCCACAGGCAGCAGGAGTCCTGAGTGAGCTGGGGCTGCCATAACCACAACTGAATCTGACAGGCAGAAAGGTAACCTTTTCTTTATATGAGCTCATGGAAATTCATTTCTCTCTATTCCCATTTCCCTTTTCTCCCCACGTTTTACTGCCTGCTGTCTTCCTTCAGACTTTGGTAGCTGGTAATAAATCTTTCTTATTTTCTGTAATATGTTTCACAAATTACATATGGTCTGATGATTATATGGTTTTAAGAAAAATACCGTAAAGGAGGAGTGTTTGTCCTTAGTTTTTAATTTAGTTATCCATAAAATCTGAACTCTGCCCTGACAAATTTGTCACTATTGTGTTTTTTATGTTTCCTCAGTATCTACTTGTTAGTTCAATACTATCTTTTATGAATTGTAATGTACTATTCCCAAAAACATATTTATTACTGTTTTCATAGAGAATTGAGCAGTAGAACATTTTTCTTACAGAATTAAACTTACTTTTTTCTCCATCCACTAGATGGCTCAAGTACACCACTTTGGCAGCTCGGATTGATCCTTGGTTGCTTTGCTTGTGGTTTCTACTTTGAGTGCTGCTTGCTTTTAAAAACTGTATGAGCCCTTACCTGGACCCAGCTTTGCATATATGTGATAGCAGATTTCCTCACATTTTCTGATGAGTTACAAACTTCAGAAAAGCTGATGAAATGTTCTTCACATCAAAAGTAAAAACAGTGCATTACAGTGCTTAGAAGATTTTGTTTATTGCTTTCAAGTTATTTTGGACTTTAATTCAGTTGCCAATAATCTATTTAGATTTCCTCAAACTAGGCATTCAGTTAATAATTCATCCATTTCTTCCTGACTCGTAGTCATTTGGAGTCATTTTTCAGCACATAGTGGTACTTCAGGAGTTTTTGAGGCACAGAGGGCTGTTTGCTTCAGTTCTGTAGTAATATTTATTGAGTGCTTTTGTACGTGGCACCGTACAGGCCAGTGCAGGGAAATACCAGGATGACTAAAGAGGACATGTTCATCAGCAAGGAGCCCACTGTGTTAATTTGTTTACTTAAGTTTCTTTATTACTATTACTATTATTTTTGAAGGCACATTGATGTCTTGAGTTTTTTGAAGCCAAATAATGAGTAGAATGAAATGACTGATTAGACTGTTTGTAACCAACTCTGAGGAGAATTTTGTTTTTGACATTGTCTCTGTTGATACTGTCTGAAAATAAAAAATTAAAAAAAAAAGCTGAATTCTTTAGAAATATTTTTTGCTTATGGCTTTCTGTTTTGAGTTGTTAAATAAAAAGGAAAAAGAATAAGATTGGTTGATACTTATCATGTGCCAGTTTCTTACTTAATTTGAGTTTTCAATAATTTGGAAGACAAGTACAAATATCCCTATTTACAGATGAAGAAACTAAGGAATCAGAAGTTGCCCAGGATCAAATAACTGGTAAGTTAGAGAGATAAATTGTGGACCTCTTTGCAGTATCAAGGGTTGTTTTTTATTTTTTTGCCCAAGAGAAAATAATTATTTTCTAAAATGGCAGGAAACATTTTTAATAATATCAACTAGTTGGATACTTTCATATCCTAAAGATAGAAAACTACAAAGAAAGGATTAATTTCTTCTCCCAGTTTATCTTTGAGATTATAAACAAATATTCTGGCCAAACTAGAGCAATCAGTCATACTGGGATCTCTTTTACACGTAACTTTAGAATGATAGCAAACACTATAAAATTGATTTATCCAGAGAAAGTGTTTGCACCTAGTAATCTCATTTTTCAGTAATAATAACTGAATCAGTCCATCGGTTTGAAAATACAGTGTATAATTTAAAGAATGGCAAGTTATTCATTAAAATACATGTTATTAACCATATTGTAACTAGATAACAATTTATCTTTATAAAATTCCCTTGATTTCTCTTTATTGTTTAAGGGTCTTGTAGCTAAGCTGTATAAAACAGAAACTATTGCTGTTAGCCAGTGCTCTTAAGGACACAGGAGTGAAGTAAAGCAAACAATACAAAAGGGGTTTGTTTGTTTGTTTGTACTTAATTTCTCTTTGGCTGTGGTATCATTTTTCTGGCTCTGTTTGTTGTCTTTGTTCTTTTTCACTGCATCAGAAAACAGCCATTAGGTATGTACCCTTCAAAGTTTTAAAAGCTGAAGTTGTACTTTCACAACTATTAAAACAAAAATAATCAGTACTGTGGACTGAACTCAAAGATATTTAAAGTAAATATCTTTCCATGACTGTAAATTTATATCCTCCATGTCACCTTAGAAATTTTCCTGTACATTGACTAGATGTACTGATATTTTTGTTCCTTTTATGTATTATTAGATATTACCATCAGTATTATTACCATATCTACACAGTGTTGCCTTATATGGAAATTGTAAACCTTTGGCAATTCTTGATAACCAAGATAATGATAAACTAAAGAGATTATTAACCCATCTTTTGAGAGAAATGTGAAATTATTCATTCTTCTATAAAGAATCTTTCGACAAAGGCATTTTAAAGCATATTGAATTCCTAGCCATTTTATTATTATTAGCTATGTACTTAAATAATATTTTAGATATGAGTATAAGGAAGACAAACTTTAGGTTGTCAAACAATGAGGATGTCTCATGAGTTACAGTCGTGGCATGACAATTGAATTACAATTATCTCTTGATGAGTCAACTTCATCTAAACCTTAACTGCATATTAAATTATTTAGTCATTTCCTGATTCAGTAATGAGAAGTCAGAATAAATAGTAATTTACTGGATAGCATGTTATATGCCATAGCTTGCAGAATGTACTTGATCAGTAAAGTCCACAGTAAATCAAAGACAAATGAGAAAATTCTTTTAGAATTCAATTTTAGTTTTTTTTTTTTCTGTTAATTTGAAGTGGCTATAAATGCTCTTATGTAATAAGAAAAGAACCCTAGGTATATTTAAATATTTAACCTGCTATAACTTTTTGTTAGAAAGGAGGTAGATTAAAAAAAAAAATCACATGGGAAAAAAATAACTTTAGTGATGCAGTATGCATTTATCTGTGTATTGTTAAAAACCAAACCAAACCAAAAGACCCCTAAGAACCTTTAAATTTAACAAAGTTAATTTGAGCAGGAAACAGTTTCTGGAAGTAGACAGCACTCCAGACTAAGATGGTTAAGATTTCTACTACCACTTAAAACTGGTGAGATGTTTTAATAACAGGGAAAAGAGGAAAGGTCATACAGAAATTACCTGATTGGTGCAGCTTGGTGTTTACCTTATTTGGGCATAATCTGACAGCTTTTAACCTTTGATTGGCTGAGATTCAGTTGTGTGGTTATAAGGGTATACTCCTAAGTTAGGTTAGAACTTGTTTACACATGAAGCTAGAGTACAGTTAACAGTGTATGGAGGCAGCTTTGAGCCAAATCTAATTGAACAGTATAAAAATAAGTTTTGCAAATATTTATCCTTATCACATGAGTTATATTCAGATATTCTTTATTCTCTTCTATTTCACTAAAAAAGAATTCAAATCCATCAAATTGATTTCATGACCCATCAGCGTGTTGGAACTCATTAGTCTGGAAAACACTGCCACATAGGTTGAAAAGTTTTTTTCTTTTTTTACGCTATTAACAACTGACTAGTCAGATACAGCTCAAATATTTGGAAAGCTTTATTATTGCAATTTAGTAGCTGGCTTTAAAAACAGTGCTTTCTAGAATCCTCCCTGCTACATAATTACCAAATGCTATTTCAACATTGTTTTCCTAACTTGAAAATTTAACTGAATGACAAGGTGTTGGACCAAGAAATGTCTGAGGTACCAAGCCCGCAGAGGAAAATTTAACATTGATTGAGGTATCATGGTGATCTGTGCACCCTTAAAATTAAGCTCATTTTAGTTAATAGAATATAAATTTCAGCTGGATGTAGTGGCGCAGCACTTTGGAAGACCAAGGCGGGATGATACCATGAGGCCAGGAGTTGGAGACCAGCCTGTGCAACACAATGTGACCCCATCTATACAAAAAAATATAAAAATTAACCAAGCATGATGGTACATGCCTGTAGTCCTAGCTACTCAGGAGACTGAGACCAGGAGTTTGGGGCCGCAAGTGAGCCATCCTGGTGCTGTTGCATTCCAGCCTGGGTAGCAAAGTGACATCTTTAAAATACACACACACACACACACACACACACACACACACACACACACACACTTGGCAGGGAAAATACTATCACGAAGATGGTTTTCTTACGACGAGGTTTATGTTTTGTACTTTGGGTGTACTGATCCCTGTGATTTTCCCAAATGTGGGAAAACTCTATTGCATAATTTGTGGTAGTGGGGGACAGCATTTGTGCTTTCCCCTCATTTTTAAAAAATAAAAATAAAAAAAGTAAAATATATACACACACATGTACCCACATGTTTATACATATATATATATAAATTTCAAGTTAATTGTTTAAAGGATATCATTAACCAGAACAAAGCGTTGGTCTTTGGTAGTGAAAGCATTCTAAAAGTCTTTCTTTTAGATAGATTTAAAAGTCTATCTTGCAGACAGAGGTAATTTTATTAATTATAAATAACATGATTATCATGAAAAATATTTATGGATAGTAATAACTCAGTTTCTTATGCTGAGTTGCTTTACATGTTTTCTCTGCATAATCTATAAACTTGATGTTTCTTAGTGGACAAAATAAGTTTACAGTTAGATATATAGGTAACTTTTAGTTCAGTATTTTAAAAATTGTGTCATGAGAAGTATAAATAAAATTCAAGGAAAGATACCATTTCCTGGCCTTATATAATGGCTTATATTTGAATACTTGGAGATAGGGGAAAAGGGCATTTCACATAAGGGGAACAGAGGCATTAAGGCAGAAAAGTTTAATATGTTCCAGAAATAAAACGTTCAGCTGGATGGGCTTTGTTCTAAAGGCAGTTTTTGAGAGAAGAGAGAATTAAATTAATATGTCTTGTAATACCTACTTGCTACAGGAGATAATGGGATGGATTTGAATGGAGTGAAATTAAGAGGGACAGTAGTTAAGAAATCATTGAAATATTTTAGAGAATAAATGAGATTGAAGTAGGACGATGTCTATGGAAATAAAAGAGGTAATTTATTAAGACAGTAAAATCAACAAAATTTGGCAGCTGATTAGATTAATTCAAAAATATTTGAGTATGTGCTATGCATTTCTGGGAATTCAACTGAGAACAAAATGCATGCTCTTTACCCATACATGTGTTTTAGTCCAATGGGAAGCACAGACATTTTCAATTCATGTGTTGCCATGGAGAAAGGCTAAATATGCCTTGGGAGTGAGTATACTGACTGAACTGGAAGCCTCAGGGATGAGTAGTTCTTGACCAGGTAAAGTGAGTGGGGATAGTGTGTGTTACAGATTCCTCCCTGTCCTCTCTCCCCCTATGTTGGCTTGGAGTTGAAAAGATTGTGGTGCTTTTAAAGCAGTTCATTGTGGCTAGATCTTGGGATTATAGAGGGAAGAGGATCTGGTAAGACAGGGGGCCAGGGCCAGATCATCCAGAGTCCTGAAGTTCCTGTAATCCCCTAGTTCTTGGTCCACAGTCCTAATGAGGGCTTGGGCTTTATCTTAGGAACAAAAAGTAACTAGGGTGTGATTTTAAGTAAGGGAGATTCAGGGTCAAAATTGCATGTTAAAATTATTTTAGCTAAGGATGTCTTAGTTATAAGTCAGAAACGTAAGCAAAAGACAAAGAAAGTGACCTAGAGGATTCAGCATATGCAGAGGTAGGAAGTGCAGCTGGACTTGTTTACAAAGATTCAGACCAGACATGGTTATCAGTATCAGATGCTTCCTCTTCTCCTGTATCACATAGTGTCTTATCTCTCATGTCTGCTCCATTCCTTTATGTATACTGTCTCTTAACTATAAAGCTCTAACCTACAGTCTCTGAGTTTCTCTCCATTTCCAGGACCTCTGGAGAGAGTCTGACTGGCTCCTTAAGTCCGTTGTCTAACCTTGGTCTACTAAGCTGTGTCGAGGAGGGCAGTGTCATGTAGCATAAACATAACTGCTTCAAAGCCCACCCCTCTCATAGTTACAGTGTATAGCTAGTTGTGGGCTAGGCAGAAGAATTCTTAGAAAGAACCAACTTCAGAAGATCACTTTGACTGAAGAGTGAAGAATTTGGGGGAAGGGAACTAAACAAGGGTACCTCTTTAAGAGAATACAGTAATCCAGGCAGTAGATAATGTTGGCCTGAATTAGGGTGGTAATTACCACATAAGAAGTGAACTGATTTGTGATAGATTAAAGGTTGAATCTCCAGAAGTGCATGTAGATTAGATATTGGAGTATATAAGAGTCAAGGATAATGTTTGCGTTTCTGACTTGAATACTTGAATGGATGATGATGGTAATCCCTGAAATGAAGGAGCATAGCAGCAAATTTAGTGGGGATCGAAGATGAAGAATTTATTTGTGTGCCCATGTAGAGTCTGAGATAGCTTTGAGACATCTAAGTGGTAATGATTAGTAAACCATTGAATATATGCCTCTTTAGCAGAGGGGAAAAGCTCAATAGTAGATAAATATTTGAAATTCTTCAGTGTTAAGTGATAACTAGAGCCATGAGGGTGGATGAAATTGCCCTGGGAGAGTATAACAAGGCAAGAGGGCCAAGACAGCCTTGAAGAGAATCTGAGGGCTGGCGGAGGGGGGATAGGAGCCTGCAGGGCAGACTGGGAAGGAACAGAAGGGTGTGAGAAAAATCCAGAGTGTGCACTGTTTTTAGAAACCCAAGAAAAGTGCTTCAGGCAGGAGAATGTGCTGAAAGTGTCAGGTGCTGCTGAGCAGCATAGGAAGGAGTCATTCTGTTTAGGAGCAAGAAGTTTGTGGATGACCTTGGTGAATTGAGCTTAGTGGAACTGGTGAATATGGAAAACAGGAATGAGGACTCCGGCAAGTGAAGAAATCAAAATAACAAATATAAACAGTGCTTAAGCTATGAGGAGAAAGCGAGAGTGGGTAGAAACGATTATGACAGTGAAGTAAGGTTTTTAATTATGTATTTTTTTAAAAATCAGGGTCTGATCATATTTCAGTGCTAGGAGAAAAAGTGATAATCAGTTGAGCAAGATTAGGAGATGATTCAGAGCAGTATTACATGATGAAACCTCGTTTCTACTAAAAATACGAAAGTATCTGGCTGTGGTGGCGTTCTCCTGTAATCTCAGCTACTCGAGAGGCTGAGGCAAGAGAATCACTTGAACCCAGGAGGCAGAGGTTGCAGTGAGCCGAGATCATGCCACCGCGCTCCAGCATGGGTGACAGAGCAGGACTCTGTCTCAATAAATAAATAAATAAAAATAAAACAGTAAGTATCAAAATAAGAAAGGTTTGAAACACTCGATATTAAAATAGGATCATAGATCATTGTAAAATAATTAGTCATTTAACCACAGTGTTAAGTCAACCAATTTTAAAAAGTCAAAACCTATACTCTTAGACAGGAGACTCCATCAAAGAGTAAATTGAGGAGACTCTGTTAAAGAGTAAGATTCTATCAAAGACTCAGTTTTCTAAATAAGACCTAATAAAGGCAGCATGAGCCCAAGAAAATCTCTTTTTCTTTTTTTTGTTGTAGTTTACTCAAAAGTAAACAAAATCTTTTACTATCTCCTGTTAACACTACATGAAAATCTTGTTCAAAAGAGAAAACCAAATCCTACCTTTGTGTCAGTATATTATTAATATTTATTAAACCTAATTTTAATAAAATCTTACAGTAAATGGATCCATCTGATCCCAATCAGGTTTGACCAGAAAAGATTTTCATAAATGTTTTATAAACTCTTACATTACAATTTTATTTTTTCTTTTTCCAACTTTTTAAATTTAATTTTAGCTGTATCATGTAAATTTTGAAACAATCTTTAAATAACCTCTAAACTAGACAAAATTACTTTTCCTTTAGCAAAACCCACACCCTCCTTTCTTTTATAATCTTCTTCACCAAAACACAGCCTACTTTCCTTGTATGCTTTGCATACAGAAGTATTTCCCTTGTATCTAGTGCTTTTAATTACATATATTAACTACAATTTTAACTCTTAGAAGTTTTAATTTCAAATGAAAAACCTAGGAAGCAAGTAATATTTAACTGTTTTGTATCAGTATTTGTAGACACATGATTTCATGGTTTTATAGAAAGATATTTCTACAAAATATCAATGATACTACTTTTTTTGTTTATTAACAGATCTAAATATATTTAGCTTTTCTATACCATATAAAAACAAAATACCAAATTTTGTAAACTAAAACATATCTAATAATTGATGTTTTTGTATCTTAATGTATGTAGAAATGACTCAAATATTTTATGATTATTACTTTATTAAACCTAACATGACCTTAAAACTTTAAACTACTGAAAATAGTACTGCAACACAGGTACCCTCCCTAATGTCTTCTCCAGTCATACTGAGTCCCAAGTACCCACGTGGCACCCAAATATGGTTATGAAGGGGCAGGGCCTGTCTGGGTCCTGAGTTTACACACCAACTGTAGAGCCCAGGACAGAATGTGAAGATAATGTCTGACTCCTCCCACCATAACCAGGAGATAGAGCCAGGCCAGAGAGAGTGCCACATATGTCCCCAGTCCTCACTTGTTTAGAGCCCAGAATCTAATGACCCTAATACATAAGCTCACAGACAAGTCAAATAAGTATCGAATATATCACAGAAGCAACTGTTTTATCAGCTTCAGACATCTAGTAGAGAAAGCCTAAACCTTTCTGACCAGCAGACCCAGGCAAAAATGTCTGATTATGTTTAAAACTGACAAGTTTGAAGTCATTCTAATTTTATTTTACAAACAATTAAAAAACTAGTTTTATTTCTCAAAGATTACTAAAGTCACATGAACTTGAAAAATATTTGGGATTATTAAGCTATGAGCATTGATTTTTTTGTCAATTTGGTACTATGTAGGCAACATACAAACAGATCTGTACACATGTATACATAAAAATACAAACATAAGTAAAGATTTCATAGCTTTGATTTTAAAATTCTGTCCATGAGACCGATAAACCCACTATTTTAAAAGGATATTGGATTCAAACTTCATAAATAGAGCAAGTTCAAGTTTATTGCATATGCCTGAAGCCCTTACCAAGTCTTAAAGAACAAGTAGCAAATATATATTTCAAGCACAGTGAAGAACGTAAGCTTTCCAAAAGACCAATTCAGTTTTACTTTATCTTTGGCAAAAATTATGTTAACAGACTCCAAAAGAGTAAAAACAGAAGGTCTTTCTTCTACAGCAACATATATGTATATATGTCTCCTAAATGTCAGCTTTTAATTAAGCTAATTTCTGGCTATGGAGCTGTTTCAAAGAAAAACAAGTATTTTCAAATTTTTTATCAGATTTTAGCTGGAATAAACAGCCAGTATTCCTGGCTTCTGACTTTGGTTTTTCCATTTTAACCAAAAGTGCCTTTCCAAGTGACACTCCAAAACCAATAAGCTTAACAAAAGTTTTTATGACTTGACCAAGGATGCACAAGGCATCTCCAAAGAGGTGCAGAGCAGCCCTCACAAGATCCAGAATCACCCGAAAGACAGTTTAAATAGTGAAAGTCTTCAACCACAAGGTGCAATCCACATTTTTGCTTGGCCATCCTCTCTAGGGTTTCAGCTGACCCCAGACTGAAGACAGGAAATCAAAAGCTGTTCATGGAAGGGAAAAGGATCAGTAACAAATGGGCACCCTAAAGGATCAAGAGTCATATTAATATTGTAGTAATTGAAAATAATTCAAATTCTTATAAATGTTTCTCTTTGAGCTAAAGATATTAACCAAGGAAAGGAATTTTTTGTTGTTCTAAAGAATTTTAACTCTGTTTTAGATCTTAGCTGGAATGCTGCTTGTCTAATTCCTGCATGTTAGCATTTCAAAGACATGATAAGATTTACCTCTCCAAGGGACTGTGAAGTTCACCTGGGCGTGTAAGAGTATCGTCAGTGTCTTGATTTTGAAAAAAAAAAAGAAATTGTTAGATCTGTATTTGTATAATCTCAGTAGTGTCATTCTCATTTTGTAGTTGCACTGTTTACTCCTTTTGTTCCAAATTTAAATACGTTTCCCCGTTTTAGATTGTTAGTCTTCCAGTTACCTGTTTTATTGCCCTAAGCAATTGTTAGGTTCTTCTAAAGGAATGAGGGTGGGAAGATTTAACGTTAAGTAGTACACTGTACAAAGGTGCCTTTAAAACTCAGCCTCTTTCTTATGTAAAAACTCATAAAAATTTGTGGAAATTTATGGGTATCAATTTTTCTTAGATTTAAATTTGAAATATTTGAGTACCTTGGGAAATAGTATATTCTTACAAAATAGTTGACCTATTTACTCAGTTGAATGCCATTGTGAAAATTGGCATTGCCTTACTGACACTAATAATCTACATGCAGCCAAGCAAGCCCAGAAGCCAGCTTTGGAATATTTTGAGATTCTTGCCATTTTGAGTACCAAGTAATTTTAGAATTTTGGATACAAGCTAACTAACTAAAGTGTTATGGTAATATCATACCCATATGATTTCTGTTACTTCTGTTTGTTATTGTTTTAAAAGTAGCCAAAAATGGCCAGGCACGGTGGCTCACATCTGTAATTCTAGCACTTTGGGAGGCTGAGGCAGGAGGATTGCTTGCCAGGAGTTCAAGACCAGTGGACAACATAGCAAGACGTTGTCTCTATTGAAATATATATATTTTAAAGTAGCCAGAAACAGTTACTCACTTTACTGCCAAGAATGCGGCTATAAAGTCTTGAGATCTTTAATAAATAACTTGAATGTCTGAATGATGTGTTGGAAACAAGTTCTGAATTAGCTTACTGATTTCATGTGTCTGTCGCTATTTGGCTTTAGATCTTCCTCAAAATGTAGAAATTGTTAAGGGACAGTTTCTTGTTGAGACAATTTCTGTCATAGCATAGTTTTGTGGTTAGAACGTAGTAAACCTACTCAAATAAGCTTACTTAAGAATTAATTCTATTTTATGAATAGGTCTTAAAAAACTCAATTGTACAAGTACAAACCAGGCCTCCTTCTCCCCTTTGTGGGTGGGGGTCAGATTCTCCTAGAAGAGAGGGCAAGCTAGGTATGATTAGTGTACCTACTAGAAAGAACAATGAAGTGGCCAGGGCAAACGAAGTTGTCTCTTGGCTGTAATAATTTTTTTTCTGGACTCATGGGCAACTAAAGAAACATGCTAATTATACTGATGCTTAAAGGATTTGCCCTCTACTTTATTACGGAGGATCTTTGGGAGTTAGGACTGTAACCTCTTCTTTATAAGAGAGTAGTACAGAAAAGGGAGAAGAGAAAAAAATAATCTTTAATATAGAGGGGAATCATCTGGAAAGAGCTCAGATTAATTTTTATAAAATTTTGTAAGATTTTATAAGATTATATATTTTTATAAGATTATAATCTCTTCTTGGAAGCCTCATTTTTAAAATGCTTATGGTAGTGGCATCTTATTATACATGAATTTAGCTTTTGAATATCCAGCTGTACTTTTCTTGACAGATAAAATGACACTTTCAGTGGTACAGACAATTCTGCACCTCCGAGGAAGCTTATGCTCTTGCAGATGAGAATCTGCTGTTCCCTCTTAGTTTCTATGTGTCTCCCATCGGATGAGCATGTCATGTATAGTGTAAATAGTTTAAATAGAATCATGGACCTAAATGTTATTGTACTAAATGTTACATTATGATTTAAGGAGATTTTAGGGGTAATTTTGACTATATGGCAGTTTTGTGGATTATTTGAAAGAGTGGAATTTTGTGCACTCTGGGCTTGAGTCTAAAGTTAGGGTGTAAAGCCAAAGTCATAATCACCCTTGGAAGTTCCTTAACTCATAAAAGTCAATATGAAATCTTTTGTGTACAGACACACTGTTGAACATTAATTCTTATGCACATTTAAATTGGAGAGTCACTAAGCTAGACTGAAAGGCAAAAGGAAAGTATGCAGGTGTTGTATATTTACTCAGCTTTAAAGATGGTATAGGTAGGGCATTCTGAAACGTTCTTTCTTGCCTACTGGCTTTACTTCATTTTGTTTTAATAATAAACTTCCCGAATCTTAATTCATACTAATGGTGTATTTGTTGTGAGAATTTCAGGAACTTGTTAGCCTTACCTTTCTGTGAGATAGCTTTTGAAATCAGTTGTTTAAATTCTAAGGTTAGCCATTAAGTAAGTTTATGATAAAACTTTGTTTTATTGTAGATTTCATTATTTCCCTTTTCTTTTTCTTTGGTATTTTAGTAACATCACTTTTAAGAAGTCTTCTTCTCATCTCTGTTAAAGGAGGCAAAGGAAGAGATTTGGTCATTCAACTAAAGTAGAAAGAGAGGGAAATAGTATGCCCCTCTAGTTTTTGTGGTTGCGGTGGGAAGCAATGTTAAAACTCCATGAGGAGGATAAAAATGGGACAATTAACTGGAACCTTATCAATGAGACATTCTCTTTCTAGAGCTTTTCTGTGCTAGCATGTTCCCCCCCAGTTTTAAGAAGATAACCCATACACTTTATCTGTCTCTTCAGTATGTAATCTCAATTATGAGATAACAAAATAATTTCTCTTTAATAATATGCCCTGGGTAAGAAAGGAAGTAAAATTCCAGTTTTCTTCATTTGGAGCTAGTATCAGCAGTGATGGAAACGTAGGCTGTCTCAGAATGGGCCCTGTAGTGCATGCTCAGACCTGGGCTGGCTTACTCTTCATATGGCTCTGCTACCTTATTATAGAGGAGGAACCACAAAGTCCAAGATGGACACTGCATTCACACCACTCAGTAGGCAGTCTCCAAGGGAAAGAAGAAAAGCATATGTCCTGGGAGACATAAATGGCTAGTCAGCCATAGTTTATTTTTGGGAAAGGAGGAAGAGGAGATTACCCTAGGACGCACCCTATATTTCACATATTGTTTCTACTACTTTTGGTTAAAGTGTAGACAAATCTGTAGTCGGAATAGGCCTTCTTAGCTCAGGACGTAGTGGTATTTCTATATTTATTACTTAAAATATAGTTGAAAAATGAACTTTGAAAATACCTGGAACTGAAATAGATGCATTTTCATGGTAGCAGCTGAGATCTGATCTAAAGACCAACTGAGGGCTAACAAGGAGTGAGGTTAAATTTAACCTTATTACTCTTTTAGGGAAATAATGTGAGTGAGGGTTGAAGCCAAGAAATTCTGACTATATTCTGAAAGTAGTGAGTCTTCATTAGTTAGACCTAACCTCGTAGTGCTCACTATGAGCCCTCACCTTAAAGATTATTAGCTGCCTATTGACAAAGTAGTTACTTAGCAGATCCTGTAATATGTGGTTCTGCCACTTTGTCCATAACTGATTAGACCAGCGCAGGCCTCTGGCCCAAGGCTAATGGCATATGAAGTGGCCTGGTATGAAAACTGCATAAACAGTAATGATAAGATTAAACTAATCATCTTTCTCTTTCTCTCCTGTAAACTACTCCTTGAGAGGAGAATGATAGGCAATTCATAATGGGAGCTTGAAGTAACAGTTTGTTCACTTCTTCATTGACTCATTCAACACTTGTTTGAATGTCTGTTGTTAGCCAGGTACTCCTCAAGGCACTGGTGATTTATTCATGAACAGAACAAAATTCATGGTTTCACGGAACTTGGATTTGAGTGGGACAGATAATATAAGCATATACTAGAATGTCAGCAGTGGTAAGTGGTGTGAAGAAGAATGACGTGGGGGTGAGGGGAGAGAGTGTGCTTTAAAGGGAATTTGGATAGGCTAGTCATATAAGGCATCTCTTAGGAGCTGTATTAAGAAATTTATTATAAGGAATTAGTTCATGTGGGTGTGGAGGTTCATAGGTCCCAAGATCTGCAGTTTGCAAGTTGAAGACCCAGGAGAGCTGATGATGTAGTGCCAGTTTGAGTCCAAAGGCCTGAGAACGAGAAGACTGAACATAGTTCCAGTCCAAAGGCCAGTAGGCTCAAGGTCTAGGAAGAGCTGATGTTGCAGTTTGAGTCTAAAGGCAGGAAAACACTGATGTCCAAGCTCAAGGTAGCAGGAAGTGTTCCCACTTATTTTCAGGAAGGGTCAGCCTTTTTGTTTTATTCAGGTCTTCTACTGATTGCATGAGGCCTACCTACATCACAGAGGGCAGTCTGCTTTGCTCAGTGTGTTTATTTATATAAATGTTAACGTTATCCAAAACACCCCCATAGAAACACCTAGAATAATGTTTGACCAAATAGATGGGCACCCTGCGTCCTAGACAAGTTGATGCATAAAATTAACCATCATCGATAGTTCTATTGGTAGCCACAGAACCAGGTTAAGTAAAAATAGGTGGGCTCTAAGTTACCTCAGCGACTTATTGTCAGGATAGCCTGATGATTGGAGCTGTCTTAAATTCTGAACCTTGTTGTATTACCTGAATTATTTTCCAGGGTCTCTAGAGTCTGGCTGTATGGTTGCATTGAACTCATTCTTTCCTCCTAGAGAACGTTTTATGTAACTAGTTTAACCTGTGTGTTTCTATGTTCAGGCTTGATAGCCTAGCCGTTTTTATGGATTGGTGGTCAGCCTGATATATAAAGATATCACAGAAATAAGCCTTGAGTCATAAAAACCTAATAAAACCCCCCCCCCCCCCCCAACTTTGCTAATAAAAACACTGGTAAAGATAAATGAAACAATTTATTAAGTAATTTGTTAATTTAATGAGATTTACATTCGTGGTTAACTTTTTTAGCAGTTAATTTGTTCTAACTTTATGAAGAGCCTATGTGTTTTGGAAATCTGAAGATGTAGGAGTTGCAGCCCTTGCCCCTCAGAAAGACCACAGTCTGACAATAAAATCTGCATGAATAAATATACAGCAAAGTAGTTTAGATGAGAATTTTGGTTAGAGCTGGTTTGAATGGAAAAGGCTTATGAAGATCACGTTTAAGCTAGTCTTAGAATTTGGCTAGATATAGAAAGTGGTGAAAATATTTCATGAAAAGGAAAAGGAAATGAACAAATGAGATACATCAGAGTTTGGGGGATGGTAGTTTAGCTATGTTGACATGATTGTAGTCTTCTTGCCCTAGTAGTAGTTACAGGTGAAATTTGAAAGTTACAGCTGAACCTCAGTATTTCCATACTTTTGGTTGCACATTAATTCTTTTGAGCCTCAGATTACCCCATCTGTTAACTGGGATCTGAATTCTATAATAATGGTTCCTTTGTTTTTAATCCCAGAAGCCTTCCAGAGTAGGGAAATGAGTCATCAGAAACCATGCCATTTCCTTCTCACACATACTGTTGCTGTTCAAGCTTAATGATGATGGAGAGATAAGTATATCAAATTCATCCTCCATAAATCTCACCAGTATCCTTAACGCCCTTATCTTGGTGAAGGTGGAAAAGCTCAACTCAAAGTGCTTTTTTCTGTTCTCTCACTCAACACAATAATCACCGAAGACTTGTGTGACCAAATGTTGGGTAGGAGGAGTTCCCCACACACCAAGCAAGTGATGGGTTTTGCAATGGACACTGCTAAGTGTCTTCCAGTTCAGTTCTGACACTGTTTACCTGGAGATAGCATGAGAACCCACAGGTTGAGGACCCAGTCCCACAAGACTTAGTCCGCCCTCCCACCGCCTCCAGATACCAGTCTCAAGTCTGAAACTTCTGAGTGACTGGCTCCAAGTTGAAGTTCCCATACCCCTTTCTTTGGGTTAGATTAATTTGCTAGAGCAGCTTACAAAACTCAGGGGAAACACCTTTACCAGTTTATTATAAAGGATGTTACAAAGGATGCAGATAATGAGATGCATAGGGTAAGGTATGGGGGAAGGGACACAGAGCTTCCAAGCCTTCCCAGGGCATGCCATCTTCCAGAAACCTCCACGTGTTCAGCTATCCAGAAGTTCCCTGAACCCTGTCTTCTTGAGCATTTCATGGAGATTTATTGGATAGGCATGTTTGGCAACCATGTAGAAATGCGATTGGACAAAAAAGGGTATACTCTAACACTAACAGGCCGAGTGGAGAAACCCACAAGCCTGTCTTTTCTGATTCTTCTTAGTCTTTCTGTGCAACATTCCTTTCTCAAGGGTATGGAACAGGACTTCTGAAATGAGAGCCTTATGACCTGTGGTCAGAAAGGCAGGGGAAGGTTAGAGTCCTGCCTTGAGCTGGTGAAAGGAGGATATCAGAGAAAGGGATTCTGTTTTCTGAGGCCTAAAGCACCGCAACATCATCACAAAAGATTATAACAAGGTATATGGGAGTTAGGAGCCAGGAGCTGTGGACGAAAACCTATATATATGTTCTCTCCATATATAATACATAGAATTATATATGTTTATATAGTATGCAGTAGATATATAATGTCACACTTGGAAATTGCACTTTCTGTTTCAGTCTCTTGATGGTACTTTTTTATGACTGTGACACACCAGTATTTCCATCCATATGGCCACACATGTGCTCTGGATCCCATTCTTTTCTTCCTTTTCGAAAATGATATGCTATCTGAGAAACCTGTTTTCTTTCTCACTCTCCCATTCTCACTCTTCCCCCTCTTTATTGGATCCTTCCTGTTAGCATGTAAACATGTTCAGATTGTCTCTATGTTATAGTTGTTACGCTATATAATTTTTCATCTAGTAATCTAATTATCCTCCTCTGACCATTTACTCTTCTTTATTTCATCTTTGGTCTTCTTTGCTAAACTTCTCTGAAGAAGTAGCTATATCCAGTTTCCTTATTTCTAAAATCATTTCCTGCTTACACTTCAGCTCATTTTAATTTAGCTTCTACTGCATTTGCTCCACTCAAATGGCTTGACCCCTGTGTAACAATCAGTGCTATTAGCTGTTTTGTTCTTTAACACAGTCTCTTCCTTTGGCTTCTCCAGTGTGTTCTCCTTGTTTTCTGTCTAGGTCTTTGGCTGCATCATCTCGGCTTCCTTGTCAGCTTATCTTTCTCCAATCGCTCTTAAATGTGGTTGTTACACAGCTGAATCTTGTCTCTTTTTACTTACCACTACACTTTTCTGGAATAATTTGTCTCTCATTGTTTCAGTAACAGTGACAACTCCTAAATTTCTTTCACCCAGACTCCTCATCTGAGGTCCAGTTCTGTATCTAGTTACCAAATTGGTATTTCAGACTCAACAGGTTTAAGACTTATAACCGCTCTTCCTGCATATTCTCTTTATCTTCAGGATTTTTTTTTTTGGACTTACTGTAGTATATTTTTGAAGGACTCAGTCTACCCCTTACATTGTAACCATAGACAATTAATCATTCTAAGATTAAGTTTCATCATCTGTAAGATGGAAAAACTGTAATACCTTTCTTAACTTAAGGAAACATCAGACAGAATGTGAATATAAGGTCTAATATCAGGGACTAGATTTACCCTCTAGCTGTAAACAAATAGAAAACCCTCCTACGGCTGTTTTCAGGATTAAAATAGTACTTAACAAAGCACTTGAAATAAATAGGACCTCATGTAAAGAGTTTTTAAAAGTGTCTGCTTTTATTATTGAATATGGATATGAAGTTATGGGATACAGCTTAAAATGGTGCTTAAATGCTTATATTATAAAAAGACGTTCTCAAATCAATACTCTTAAGATTCTATTTTAAGAAACTAGAAGGAAGAATAGCTCCAAAACCAGCAATGAGAAGGAAATAAAATAGGAAGCATTGAAATATAAAAGTGTAAAACATTAGAGAAAAATAAATTAGTATCTTTTTTGAAAAGATCAATATAATGCTAAAATTCTAGCCAGACTGATTAGAAGAAAGAGAAGACAAATGAGATTAGTAGTAATGAAAGAGGAGACATGAGTATAGATTCTGTAGACATTAAATTGGACAACTTAGATTATTAAATGAGCAATTTCCTTGAAAAACACAAACTACTGAAGCCTATTTAAGAAGAAATAGTTGCCTCCTATGTTTATAAAAGAATGTAGATTTATAATTAAAACAGTCCCTCAAAAAGAAACCAATTCATCATAGAAGACTTCACTGAGATAGTCTATGAAACATTTAAAGATGAATTAATATCAGTTCCATGCAGCCTTTCCAAAAATAAAAGGGAAGGGAACACTTTTCAACTCATTTTATGTCAGCATTACTCTAACATGAAAGAAAACTACAGACCAGTATTCATTACAAAAATAGAAAAATCTTCAGAGGAATTTTAGCTAGCTGATTCAACATATAAAAAAGATAGATGATAATTAATAACCAAGTGGGATTCATTTGAAAATCGGTGTAATTTGCCGGTGTAAACCAACTATGAAAGAAAAACTATATGATTATCTTAGTATATTCAGAAAAGTCATTTAACAGAATTCAGTTCCCATTAATGATAAAAACTCTCAATAAACTAGGATTTAAAGGGAATTTTCTCAGCCTGTCTGTTAAAGGACAACTAGTAAAATCTTATATATATTATGCTTAGTGATGAAAGACTGAATGCTTTCTTTCTTAAGATCATGAACAGGGAATGATGTTTGCTCTCATCACTTCTTTTCAGCATTGTGTGGAAATTATAGTTAGATTTCCAATTACTAGCATTGGATAATTGGAAATTTAAATAAAAATAAAATAAAAATATTGGCATTCAGAATATTAATGCTTATGGAGAAGTTAAACAAAATTATGTAAGGCCTGTATATTAGAAGTTATACAGGCCTGCTGGGCGCAGTAGCTCACGCCTGTAATCCCAGCACTTTGGGAAGCCAAGTCGGGTGGATCACGAGGTCAAGAGATTGAGACCATCCTGGTCAACATGGTAAAACCCCGTCTCTACTAAAAATACAAAAATCAGCTGGGCATGGTGGCACAGCCTATAGTCCCAGCTACTCGGGAGGCTGAGACAGGAGAATTGCTTGAACCCAGGAGGCGGAGGTCGCGGTGAGCCAAGATCGCGCCATTGCACTCCAGCCTGGGTAACAAGAGCGAAACTCCATCTCAAAAAAAACAAAAAAAAAAAAAAAAAGAAAAAGTTATATAGGCCTATGGAAACAAGTATCATGTCCATGAATCAAAAAACTAAAAACTGCTATGATGCCGTTTCTCCCCCAATTGATGTATACCATAAATGCAATTCCAGTCAGTATCTTCGCAGGCTCTTATTTTGTAAAAATTGACAAGCTAATTCTAACGTTTATATAAAAGTGCAAAGGACCTAGAATAGCTGACGTTTTTTAAAAAGAACAAAGTTTAATGACTTAAATTGCCTGATATTCACACTTACTAGAAAGCTGCATTACTCAAGACAGTGTGGTATTGGCCTAAGGATAAACATATTATTAATGGTATAGAAAATAATTCAGAAATAGGCCCACACACATGTGTTTTATCTGATTTTTAGCAAAAAAAATGCTAAGGCAATTCAGTGGAAGAAACTGGTAGTCTTTTTAACAAATAGTTTTTGGACAATTGGACATATGTATGCAAAACAATGAATCTTAACCTTTAAGTGGGCAATGCTTTCGTACACATAGAGGACCAAACTGTAAAAGAAAAAATAAACCAGTTGTACTTCATCCAGAAAACGTTTTGATCTTCAGAAGTCACTGTTAATACAATTTTTTATCAAAATCTTAGCTTTATTTTTTGTAGACATGGACAAATTTATTCTAAAATGTATACAGAATTATGAAGTAACTGGAAACAATTTTGAGTAAGAAGAATAGAGCTGAAAAAGTCATGCTACCTGATTCTAAGACTTAAGATACAGCATTATACTCAAGACACCGTGGTATTTATCAAAAGACAGATCAGTGAAACAGAATTAAAAGTCCAGTAGACCCATACAAGTAGAGCCAACTGATGTTTGACAAAGATGCAAAAGCAGTTCAGGGGAGAAATAATGCTTTTACAACCAGTGGTATTAGAATAATTAGATATCCATAACCAAAGAAATAAACTGTGACTTAAAACTCTTATACAACAGTTATCATAGATGTAAAGTGTAACCTATAAAACTTTTATAAGAAAACGAAGTAGAAAGAATTTTTTTTTTTTTTTTTTGAGACAGAGTCTCCCTTGCCTAGGCTGGAGTGCAGTGGTCCTGCCTAAGCCTCCTGAGCAGCTGGGACTACTGACATGCACCACCATGCCCGGCTAATTTTTTGTATTTTTAGTAGAGACAGGATTTCACCATCTTAGCCAGGATAGTCTCAATTTCCTGACCTCGTGATCCATCTGCCTCAGCTTCCGAAAGTGCTGGGATTACAGGCATGAGCCACCGCGCCTGGCCAGGAGAAAATCTTTTTGATCTAGGGCCAGGCAAAGATTTCTTGCACCAAAACCAGAATCCATAAAGGAAAAAAATATAACTTGGGCTTCATGAAAATTAAAAACTTTTACTCTGTGAAAGACACTGTTAAGAGTATAAAAGGGCAAGTCACAGATTGGGAGAAAATATTTGGAAATTGTGTATCTGATAAAGAATGTTTATCCAGAATATATTTTAAAAGTCTCTAAACTCAACAGTAGGAAATAAGACAATCCAGTTAGAAAATGAATAAAACACTAAACAGACACTTCACCAGAGAGCATATACAGATGACAGAGAAACACATGAAAAGATGCTCAACATCATTAGCTACTAGGAAAATGCAGATTTAAAGCCATTATGAGATATGACCCACCTACTAGAATGGCTAAAATAAAAAGTACTGGCAGAACCAAGTGTTGGTAAGAATGTGGAGGAACTAGATCTTTCACACATCGCTGGTAGAAGTGCAAAATGATACAGCACTCTGGAAAGCAGTTTCCTGGTTTCTTGTAAAATTAAACATGGACTTACCATATCTTACTTTTTGATATTTACCCTAAAGAAATGAAAACTTATATTCACACAAAAATGTATACACAAAGCCTTATAACAGCTTTGTCATAGCAAAGAGGTGAGTGGATAACAAATTGTCATAGATTCATATAATGAATAATATTCAGTAAGAAAAAGAGCAAGCTATTGATATACCAACACCTTGGAGAATCTCAAGGGCATTATACTGAGTGAAAAAGTCAGTTTCAAAAGATTTAAAAGATTACATAGGGTGATTTTATTCGTACAACTTTTTTTTGTTTGTTTTGGTTTTTTAGACCATCTCACTCTGTTGCCCAGGATAGTATGCAGTGGTGCTATCATAGCTCACTGCAGCCTCTGCTCCTGTGCTGAAGCAATCCTCCTGCCTCAGTCTCCCAAGTAGTTAGGACTATAGGTGTGCACTACTACCCTGGGTAATTTTTTTATTTTTATTTTTTTTTTATGGAGATGGGGTATTGCTATGTTGCCTAGGCTGGTCTCAAACTCCTGGGCTCAAGCAGTCCTTCTGCCTTGGCCTTCAAAAGTGTTAGGATTACAGATAGGAGCCACTACTACCAACATATAACATTTTTTAAATGAAAAAATTATACTGACAAAGAGGAGATCAGTAGTTGCCACGAGTAGAGTTGGGAGGAGTATGTGATTATAAAGGGATGATGGCATGAAGCTGTTTCTTTGAGGTGATGGAATAGTTCAGGTATTTTGTTTGTTTGTTTTTTGAGATGGAATCTCATACTGTCACCCAGGCTGGAGTGCAGTGTTGCGATCTTGGCTCACTGCATCCTTTGCCTCCAGGGTTCAAGTGATTCTCCTGCCTCAGCCTCCCAAGTAGCTGGGACTACAGGCATGCACTACCACGCCCGGCTAATTTTTGTATTTTTAGTAGAGATGGGGTTTCACCATGTTGGCCAGGCTGGTCTTGAACTCCTTACCTCAAGTGATCTGCCCGCCTCAGCCTCCCAAAGTGCTGGGATTACAGGAGTGAGCCACCACACCAGACTGGAATAGTTCAGTATTCTGACTGTATTGGGAGGTTTGACTAATATGTGTATGTGATAAATTTCTGTAGAACTATACACACATAGTAAGGGCATGTAAAAACTGGTAAAATCTGAGTAAGGTTTCTAGTTTGGTTAATAGTATTATACCAGTGTTAGTTTCCTCATTTTGATAATTGTACTATGGTTTTCAAATGTTATTGCTGGGTGAAAGGTACCCAGAAATTCTGTAATATTTTTGTAACTTCTATGTGAGCCTAAAATTATTTCAAAATAAAAAGGCACTGTTAAGAAAATGGAAATGCAAGCCACAGACTGGGGGAAAAATACTTAAAAAACATCTGATAAAAAATGTATATCTAGAATGTATAAATACATCTTAAAACTCATAAGACAGTCGTGTTTTTATACTAGGGAAAGTAATAGCTGTCTCACCAAAAATAATTACATAAATGGCATTATAAGCCCATGAAAAGATGCTCAACCTCAGTTAGTTATCAGGAAATGCAAATGTAAACCACCATGAAATACCACTGTATACCCACTAGGATAGGTAAAATCAAATGGCAATCAGAAGAATGTGGAGCAAGTGGAATGCTCACATATTGCTGATGCAAATGGAAAATGATATGGCCGCTTTGGAAGACAGTTTGAAAATTTCTTACAAAGTTAAACATAGGCCTCAGCAATTCCACTCCTAGATAATTAACCCAAGATGAATGAAGGAAAAAAATGTGAAATTCATACTAGCATCATTTATAATAACCCCCAAACTATAAACAATTGAAATGTCCAAGTGGTACATCCACACAATGAAATTTATTCCCTAGTAAAAGGACTCCAGCATAGATGAATCTCAAAATCATAGAGCAAATGAAAGAAGCCAAACAAAAATTACATGCTGTATGGTTTCATGTATATGAAGATCTAGAAAAGGGCACGATAACCAATTCAGTGGTTGCTAGGAGTTGGGGGGGTATTTGTAGAGAGTGGAGATTGACCATACAGGGAACATATTGAGGTAATGGAAATGTTCTGTATCATGATTTTCCTGAAGGTGGTTACATAATTGTATACATTTATCACAACTCATCAAATTATACAGTTAAAGTTGGTACAGTTTTTAGATCCTTTGCATGTGCTTTGTTTTCTGCCTAGAAAGCTCTCTCCTCTCCCTGCCTGATTGACTCATATTCAGTGTTCAGATCTTGCTTAAACATCATGTTGTCAGAAGTACCTGCTCCTGAGCCCAGACTGGCATTCACTTCTCTGACATCCTGCACCTTTCCTTCATTGCCCTTACCACTGCTGTAGTTACAATCAGGCAGGTAAGCTATCAGCTTAAGGTCTGTTTTTCTGTCTTACTGCAACTCTGTGAGGAGCCAGATGCTGATTACCATCTTGTTCATACTATATAGAATTGTGCTTAAATCAGATATTCCAGTGAAAATCGCATGACTTGAGTATAAGTGAGTAGTGAGTTCTGTGTCTTCTGTTCTTGGAAGTGGCAGCTGTGGCTTCTGCCAAGGGTACCACTAGCTGGGATTACCTGCTTAACCTTGGAGCCTGTCTGCCTGCCTCTGCCCTGCTCCTGGGGGAGTTGTGACTATCCATGCTCAGCTGCCTGCCATAGCGTTTGTTCAGACTTCTTGTCCCCGTGAATCCCCACTCCTGTGGCTGCCTTAATGCGTGCATGTTCCTGGATCTACTCAGCTTTTTCTTTTTTCCCAGCAAGTAGAGAAACTCTGAAACAGGTTTTTTGTTATCTACTTTGGTAACAGTCAAGTCTTGTGAAGCACCACAGAGTTACCTCTTTCTCTTCTGATTATCTTAATTTTTTAAAGAGAGAAATACTGCTCCTTCAAGTAAGGTTAGGAATCATAATCTGCAGGTAGTTTGAATGCTTGGGTGGAAGACTATTTAACCTTCCAGAAGGTGAAAACACCATCAACTCTTGTGCTCAGCCTCTGCTCATATTTGTAGATTATCAGAGATCATTATTACTGTCTCCATGACCCTGGCAGACCCAGTTTCCAGGATAGATGTGTAGAGTAATTAGCCTGACAACCAACACTTTCCCTTCCCACTCCTCCCACTTCCTCTTCTTCCTTGTTTCACTACTGGAGTAAGTAGGAGGGAATTCAGGTTATGGTAGGAAAATGATTAGGGTGAACGATACCTGTATGTGAGCATTCTGTGAACATAGCTCAGTGTTTAAATCATTACCAAAGCTCCTTTCTTTATTACGGTCTATCCACTTAGGAAGAATTTATGAGGCTTGTCATTTCAGACAGTCTTTTCTGGAGAATTACATAACTAGTCAAGCTAGAGATTTTGGAAATGTTTTTCTGGACCTTTTAAAATATACCCAAGTCTAATTCCTCATTTGTTTCTAGTTTATTTGTCCTTGATTTTACAGCTTACATTGTTTGGAGTTTCCTGTTTAATTTATGTTTATTTTAAACTCCATTAGGCCTAAGACTCTTCATTGTTGCTCTCTTTCATCTGAGTCATTATAGTAGAGTCTCAAATGTTCATATTCCACTCTTGCTCCCCCTTTCTCCTGCAGTACAATCTCCATGTCTGTCACAGCCAAGGATCAGGTCAAGGCATTCTCATGCTCTCCCTACTCCACTGGCTTACCTTCTTACCTAGTTTGTGATCTGGCCCCAGGACATGCAGAGTGCCTAGTAGGCAATTAATATTTGTTGGATTCTTTGTATTGTAAGTCATTATCAGGATTTTTTGGGGGGGGGGGGAGGGGGGAGGTAAGCATTATCTTAAAACCACACACACAAAAATAATTCTTTAGACCCAATTGGTCTCATGATTTATTGAGGAAATGAGGAATAGGTTAAAGCTGCCTTGCATACGTTTTGGAATAGTCTCTTTTGTCTAGTAAGGATGGATAATGAGTTTTTTAATAACCAGTATTCACATGCATAGAAAAGACTCTTGATTTTTAATCCTGTAAATAGTGAAAGAATGATAGGCACAAGTTGGATCCTACTTTGGATGCCTTAAGCAGGTTAGAATAGTATTGTTTTGTTTTGTATCCCTATATGCTAAGTAATTCTCTCTGTCTGCTTTCTATTTTGTTTCTGGTCCTTTTACCCATTACAGTCTCAGTATGTGTGTTACACCATGATGTTGCCTTGGCAGATCAGAGGATCTGTCGTGGTGAAGGCACTATGATACCTTTTGTTTTTTAGGAAGGGTGACACGTGCTAGTCAATTTATTTCCATTTTGTCGTTCCTTTCACTTGGCACTAAATGAGACTGTTAACCATTTTTGAATGAAAGTATATAAAATTCTTGCAGAATTAAGGTTTTAATTCTCTATAATAAGCACATGAGAAAGACTGGTTTTAAGTTTATTTAGAACTGTGGAGTGATGTTAAAAACATGTTTAATTATTTGCTTTCTTTTGTTAATCTTGTAAGTTACTCATGTATTAATACTGGTAAGTTCTAGATTGGAGGAGTGATTTATCCTAATAAATACTTGTTTTTAAAAAAGAAAAAACTATCTGTTATTCATATGGCATATGCTAATCAAGGCTCTGTGGTGGTTTTTTTCTTATGTTTTGTAACGAAGCAGCTCTTTTCATGATCTAGAAGTCTGTGTTTCTATCAGTAAGTAAACAGAGTAAGGACTCGAGTTTTAAGATTAAAACAAGTTCATTTTGTTAACATCACATTTTGTTCCATCTTGCAGCTTCTTGGTGAATTTTTGGATGAAGCCATTAAATTAATTGCTTGCCATCATGAGCAGAAGCAAGCGTGACAACAATTTTTATAGTGTAGAGATTGGAGATTCTACATTCACAGTCCTGAAACGGTATCAGAATTTAAAACCTATAGGCTCAGGAGCTCAAGGAATAGTATGGTAAGTTTTTCCTTCCAAAAATTAGACAAAGAATCATTAAGTGCTACCTTTCTCCTCTCATAATTTAGATACCTTGGCAAATATGTAGTTTGCCTCAAAAAATTAAATTAAAACTAAAAATTAAATGAAAACTAGTCCATGGTAAATTGTTTGCTTCAGGGATCAATGGTCTTTTCTTTATTACTATTAAAGATTGACTATCCCTTATCTGAAATGCTTGGGACCAGACGTGTTTGGATTTCAGATTTTAGAATATTTGCATTGATTGAGCATCTCAAATTCAAATCAGAAATGCTTCAGTGAACATTTCCTTTGAGCATCATGTCAGTGCCCCCAAAATTTGGATTTTCGAGCATTTTAGATTTCATGTTTTCAGATTTGGGATAATCTGTGTTATTCAGAAGATATAACTCTATAAACTAGCATTGCCAATCATAGTTTAAACTGTGATTAAATACTTGGTCATAAGCCATTGGAGACAAATATTTCTATCAGGGAAGAATAAGTGGCAGGCTTCTTAATTGCATGTATACATGTATTCCCATAGGTTATTGTTTCATAAGAAGCTTCACTTAATCACTTCCACAGTATAATGAAGCTCTGGAATTTCTGAACTCTTACTCTACACTGGGGAAGGAAGTCAGCTAATACCTCACTGTATGTGTTTTAAAATTCATCCATTTGTTTAAAATTGGTAGATTAGCTAGTTTCTACAAAGGGCTCAGGCTATATCAGCATAATTCTTTATAAACTGAAATGCAGATCACTCCTTGGGATAGTTCTGATACTGATTCCAGATCGCTAAATTAGCATAATAATAAACTAGTGTTTTGGGGAATTATAAGCCTCACTCAAGAATAATTTCATTACCTCTTCATTGAGATAAATTTGTTGCAGAATCTATTCTAAACAAAATGTAAATCGTTAAGTGTTTATAATCTAGCACTTCTAGGTTCTAGAAAAACTGTTCTACATGTGCACAAAGAGTCATGCAGAGGACTGGTGTTTACAGCACCATCTGTAATAGCAAAAATTAGAAATAGCATCAAATCTATCAACAGAAGAATAACAAATTGTGATACAGTCATGCTATGAAATACTATATAACATTTAAAATGAACTGGAGCTGTATGTGCCAACAAGGATAATCTCAGAAATGTAGTGCTGGGCTTAAAAGCAAGATGCAGATTATATATATATATATATATATATATGTGTGTGTGTGTGTGTGTGTGTGCGCGCGTGGCGCGTGCGCGTGTGTGTGTATCTTCATACATCATTGTGCCATTTACATGTAGCTTAAAATATGCAAAACAATACCGTAGATTTATGGGTATACATATATGTAGAAAAGATTAAAACATGCATAAACACCAAACTTAGGTTATTGTTTATCTCTGAGAAAAGGAAGAAGGCTTGACCTATAATATTATACTTCCTTTTAAAACATTTAGAGCAAGCCAGGCACGGTGGCTCACGCCTGTAATCCCAGCACTTTGGGAGACGAGGTGGGTGGATCACAAGGCCAGGAGTTCAAGACCAGCCTGGCCAACATGATGAAACCCCATCTCCACTCAAAATACAAAAATTAGCCGGGTGAGGTGGCATGTGCCTGTAATCCCAGCTACTCAGGAGGCTGAGGCAGGAGAATGGCTTGCTGAGATCATGCCACTGCACTCCAGTCTGGGTAATAGAGCAAGACTCTGGCTCAAAAAAAAAAAAAAAAAAATCAGAGCAGTTTATGGTAACGTATTAAGATTTAGTAAATTTGCATAGTAGACCGACATTTATTATCTCTTCTGCATTCTTGAAGTAATTTAGAATATCAGAAATTACAGAAGTTGGGGTCATTTTGTAAGCCATTTTGACTGGCTAGTTTTCACTGTAACCACACATTTAACCAACCATAAATTAAATTTAGAGAAAATAATACTATATAGTCAGTGTTAGGATTCTGAAAGCCAGCCCTTTGTTCAGGTTTTAGATTTGTAATATACTAACTTTATGACTTTTGGTAAATTCACACTGTTAAGCCTGTCACCTACTCTACAGAATTGTGAGGATTATATGTTTTTATAAAATAAGTAATAATATTTAAAAATATATTAATGTTTCTGTATATTTACTCATCCTCAGGTAAGTGCATTTTGAAGTTTATGTACCAGAATAAAAAAAAGAAAAAATTGGTTGTTAGGTCCTCTTAACAAGCCGTTAGCCTAAGGAATATTTTCATATTTTTGCTGAAAATAATAATTTCTATAAGAGATTTTTATGAAATAGACAAATATTAAACATAAAAATTTTAAAACTCATTTGTGTATTACTAGTCAACTGAATACAGACCTTTTTAAAGCATTATTTTGTGCCCTAACCATAAATAGTAAGATTAATTGAGGCTAGATTGTGGCCTTTGTATCCTCAGGTGCTTCTAATTTGTGGAATTGAGAAATCAACGATTAGAAGTTTAATTTTTTTGGATACAGGATAGTGGAATCCACTCAGACCCCTTTGAACTTTTAGAATTTGAAATATGCTTTGTATTTGCCAGATAAAAAATAGTCATGAATTTAATTGTTAAAAATAAAACCTGCTTTATTTGAAGATAGTCAAAACATCTAATAATTTGGTATGACCGCATTGAGTTTTTTTGTTTTATTTATTTGAGTAGGTCATATTTGTAAATATGGCATTCTACAAGTAAGGATTATAATATTTATGTATATTTTGTTAGGTATATATATATATATATATGTATGTAGGCAGTAGTTATATAGAGAGAATGTATAGGTGTGTGCACTTACGCAGTACCAATTTCTTAATACGTATAGTGCTACATGACATTGGATACAATGAGATAGCTACAAAACAAATTCAGGTTTTCAGTCAGATAAGCAAACTATTAATCAGCAGTGAGCTGGCTTTACAAATATTACATACACATAAACTGAAATAGTCTTTTATAGTGTGTTACGTGGTCCAGTTTGAGAAGCATGACTTCATGTCTTAGGTCTTGTAGTCTCAGCTTTGCTTTAACTTTCTGACTAACCTTGGGCAAATTAGTTTACCACTGGCCCTCTATTAAGCAATAGTGAATCCAAATAATTTTTAAGTTCTTCCAATCATAAAAGTCTGTAGTTTAGAGATACTTTACCTTATTTGTGCTTCATCGTCTCTGACGTGTCATATGAGAAAGGTGCTGTATGGTCAGTGTCATGGGATGGAGGAAGATATGAAGAGTAATGGGTATGATATTGTGTTTTCCAGTTATAAATTAGCAGCTTCTGATGCCCCTGAGATCTAGCATTCATATTTATAAACAACTTGATTTTTAGTTTCCTCGCCAAAACACATTTTTAAGGGCTTTACTTTTTTAAAAAATTATAAAATTATCTTTTGTCTACATAACTCTGTATATAACTTCCTCTTCTGTATTTATTTTACTGTGTCCAGAAGGATAGAAAGTAATGTGTTTATATAGATTATTCAGCAGATCTTCTGAGTAGAATTCATAGGCTTGTTTTTTTCATTTTTTATTTTTTTGAGACAGAGTCTTGCTCTGTCGCCAGGCTGGAGTGCAGTGGCATGATCTCGGCTCACTAAAACCTCCACCTCCTGGGTTCAAGCAATTCCCTGCCTCAGCCTCCTGAGTAGCTGGGGCTTACAGGTGTGCTCCACCACACCTGGCTAATTTTTTGTATTTTAGTAGAAACAGGGTTTCACCATGTTGGCCAGGATAGTCTCAATCTCCTGACCTCTTGATCCACCTGCCTCGGCCTCTAAAGTGCTGGGATTATAGGCGTGAGCCACCACGCCCAACCGCATTGTGTATCCTACCTTTCCTTGATGGAAGTGCAAGGTGAAGGATTCATTTAGCCTTTAAGCTACCTAGTGGAGCCAAATAATTATTATGCATTTGTGCACTGAGTGCCCACCATGTACTAGGTGGATCTTTGAGGCAACACAGTGAACAAGCAGGGTCTCTGTTGTCATAGTCCATTGTCTCTTTGAATCCATTAGCATCTTCGGAAATAGTTGCAAAAACAAATATACTGTAATAGATGTAGAAGACACACGTTGAGCGTCATAGACTGGGAAGTGATCCAGTTACATTTATCTTTGGGGAAAGTGAGAAATCTATAAGACTGATTCATGAATTCAGTTTACAGATTTTTGCTTTAAGATTTTTTGTTTTTGAATTTCCTATTACAGTGCAGCTTATGATGCCATTCTTGAAAGAAATGTTGCAATCAAGAAGCTAAGCCGACCATTTCAGAATCAAACTCATGCCAAGCGGGCCTACAGAGAGCTAGTTCTTATGAAATGTGTTAATCACAAAAATGTAAGTGAACATTTTTGGTTTCCTAAGTATAGAAGAAATCAAGATTTATTCATGAATAAGTGAATATCAAAGACTTTAAATACTAGGGGCTTTAAATTGTTCTGTATTGAAACATTGTTTAAAAGGGATATATATATATATCTGCAGGGTGAATTTTTTTCTCAACTTTATTAAATTGTATCAAAAGAATGGCTTCTGAAATTTAGATTGTATGGTTTCCTGTCATTTAATTTACAAAAGGAGTTTTAAAAAGATAAGTGTTTCAGAAGAATTTTTATTCAGCTTAATCTCATCTTCTGCTTTTTGTTCTCTGTCAGACTAACATTTCAGAAAATTGTAGCCTTAGCACAGAGATGAAATTGTTCCCATTATACTTTGACACTCTAAACTTTAATCATATTGAATATAAAATTCATATCACTTCTCCCTACCCTACTCCCACCTCTTTAAGTGATGGCAGTATTTACTGGTCACTTTATGATGAGTATAATGGGTTAAGCAGAAAGTTTATGAAAATATCTAGAGGGTATTAAGAAATGTTTCTAATTCCATTTTCTAATGATTGTAAAGATAAGTCTTTATAAAGACATAACATACAACTTGTACTCATTTTGAGGATAAACAGTTACACTTTTTTAAACTTTTGCAATTGTTCTTAATGGAATGATTTCTTCAATTGAGGAAATAAACTAGGAGTGCATCTTCAAGATGGGGTAAAAATTGGGTTGTTGAAGGAAAGAAAGTAGCCTTCAGAGAGGAAGAATGGCATAGACAGAGGTTAAACTTAGTAAATGATAGGGAGGAAATTGTGGTAGCCATTTTGTTCCAAGTGGGAACCTGATGTGTTGCTCATCAGTTTTGCTGGTGGCATCCTGCCCATGGATAGAGCTGCCCATGCCCCTTGTGGCCTGTGGACACAGTTCCATGGCAATGGTGGTGTTGCCTTAGTTTTTCCTTGGGGGAAGAGTTCAGTTACTCTTACCTCTCAAGACTGGGTGACTGGAAAGAAAGGTGGTTCCTTCAACTGCATGGAGTAAGACTAAGCATGCCTCACATGATTAGGCCTCTAGCAGGGGTGGCAGAAGTTCATTCAGGCAGTCCTCTTAGCACCTAGAAGATTGTGGACAGAGTAGGTACTCAGAACATGTTTGTTCAGTGAGTGACTGAAAAGCTAAATATGAGAAAACCAGAAATTGTAACTGAATTATTCCACTCCCTAATGGGTGGATGTTTTTCCAGTGTTTTGCCTTTTAAATAATTTCATCCTCTGTACAGATTGTCTCTTCATTGGTCTAAGCATCTCTGGTTTTTCCCACTCTTTTCATAAATGGTCTTGAATTTCTTGTTAATTTTGGCTTATATATCTGAACACACTTTGAAAAGTGACCTAACACACAGTGCTGCATAAGCCAGCTAGCACACAGTACTGCATGTCTGATTAAATCTTCTGAGAGGAGGTGAGGCTTATAATCTCTTAACTGTAGACATTAAAATCCTGTTTAGAAATTATGTCCCCATCTGACTCCCATTGTCTTTCTTTGTTACAGGCCTGCTTTACAGATCACATCTCACCTAGTCTTTGTATTTTTTCTTTTGATTATGGAGAATTAAGTACAGTGCTTCCTGTTTCTCCCTATTAAATTTCAAAGGTGAAATGTGGTTACTCTTTCTGGTCTACTAATGATTGCTTTTTTCTTCTTTGTTCTGTCTTTTTACTTGTGGGCTTCACCTCCCAGTTTTGCTTAGGATTTCTTTGTAATAGCTGGATTAATTCATTATCAACCTTTGAGCATACTGAAGAAATTATGGTCTAACTGTCACAGTTATCCAGCCCTTTCCAATTCATAATCTTATTCACATGGATGTTATTATTAGAAATATTTTCTAAAATGTCTTTTTGAAATCTTTGTATACCTGAGGAGTGGCCAAAATGGCCAAATAGGATCAGCTCCGGAGTGCAGTTTGCAGCGAGAGTGACACAGAGGGCAAGTGATCTCCATATTCCCAACTGAGGTACCAGGTGCATCTCAGTGGGACTGGTTGGACAGTGGGTGTAGCCCGAGGAGGGCAAGCTGGGGCAGGGTGGGGCACTGCCTCACCCAGGAAGTATAATGAACTGGAGAACCCCCCCCCCCCCCACCCACACCCATTGGAGGCCATCGGGGGCTTTTCCAGCCACTTCGGTACTCTAGTTCAGATACTGCGCATCTCCCGCAGTCTTTATAGCCCACAGACCAGGAGATTCCCGCCCACCGGTCGAAGGTTTCCAGCACAGCTGTTTCAGCCGGTGCCACGGGTTTCTAGCACAAAAACCTGCACAAATCTGGGCAGCCGTTTTAACTGGTACCTGGAACGCCTAGGAGACAGAGCCACCCATTCACCTGAAAAAGAAGGGGCTGAAAGCAGGGAACCAGGTGATCTGGCTCAGCGGGTCCTATCCTTAGAGACACCAGCAATCTGAAATGCACTGGCTTGAGAGTTTCGCAGCCAGTGCAGCAGTTTGAGCTTGATTGAGCTTGATTGAGCTTGACCTGGACGGTCAAGCTCCATGTGGGGAGGAGCGTTCGCCATTACTGAGGCAGTCCGCCATTCCCGAGGCAATCCACCATTACCGAGGTAGTCCATCATTACTGAGGTAGTCTGCCATTACTAAGGCAAGTTCTAACTTTACCTGTGTAAACAGAACTGCAAGGAAGTTTACACAGCAGCTGGGCAGAGCCCGCAGCAGCTCAGCAATGCGTTTGCAGGCAGACTGTGACTAGAATCCCTCTTTGCTGGACAGGGCATCTCTGAAAAAAAGGCAGCAGCATGTCAGGGACTTATAAACAAAGCCCTACCTTCCCAGGTCAGAGCACCTGGGAAAGAGGTGGTTGTGAGTTCTGCTGCAGCAGACTTAAAGATCCCTGCTCAGCAGCTCTAAACAGAACAATGAAGCTTCCAGCTCAGCACTTGAGCTCTGATAAGGGACAGACTGCCTCCTCAAGCGGCTCCTTGACCCCCGTGTATCCAAAGAGGCACTTCACAACGGAGAGCTCTAGCTGACATCTGTCAGGTACCTTCTGGGACAAAGATACCAGAAGAAGAAAAAGCAGCAACCCTTATTGTTCTGCAGCCTCCGTGGATGATTCCCAGGCAAGCAGGGTCTGGAGTGGACCTCCAGCAGTCCTGCAGCAGAGGGGCCTGACTATTAGAAGAAAAACTAAAAAAACAGAAAGGATTAGCTTCAACATCAACAGAAAAGACATCCACTCAGAGACTCCATCCGAAAGTCACCAACTTCAAGGAACAAAGGTAGATAAATTTGTGAAGATGGGAAGAAACCAGCACAAAAAGGATGAAATCACCAAAAACCAGAATGCCTCCCCCTCCTCCAAGGAATCACAACTCCTCACCAGCAAGGGAACAAAACTGGATGGAGAATGAGTTTGACGAATTGACAGAAGCAGGCTTCAAAAGGTGGGTAATAACAAACATCTCTGAGCTAAAGGAACATGTTCTAACCCAATGCAAAGAAACTAAGAACCTTGAAAAAAGGTTAGACAAAATGCTAACTAGAATAACCAGCTTAGAGAAGAACATTAATGACTTGATGGAGCTGAAAAACACAGCACAAGAACTTCACGAAGCATACACAAGTTTCAATAGCCAAATCAATCAGGTAGAAGAAAGGATATCAGAGATTGAAGACCAACTCAATGAAATAAAACAAGAAGGCAAGATCAGAGAAAAAAGAGTGAAAAGAAATGAACAGAGACTCCAAGAAATATGGGATTATGTGAAAAGACCTAATCTGTGTTTGATTGGTTTACCTGAATGTGATGAGGAGAATGAATCCAAGCTGGAAAACACTCTTCAGGATATTATCCGGGAGAACTTTCCCAGCCTAGCAAGGCAGGCCAATATTCAAGTCCAGGAAATACAGAGAACACCACAAAGATATTCTTCAAGAAGAGCAACCCCAAGACACATAATCGTCAGATTCACCAGGGTTGAAATGAAGGAAAAAATGCTAAGGGCAGCCAGAGAGAAAGGTCACATTACCCACAGGTAGCCTATCAGACTCACAGCGGATCTCTCAGCAGAAACTCTACAAGCTAGAAGAGAGTGGGAACCAATAATATTCAACATCCTTAAAGAACAGAACTTTCAACCCAGAATTTCATATCCAGTCAAACTAAGCTTCATAAGTAAAGGAGAAATAAAATTCTTTATGGACAAGCAAATGTTGAGAGATTTCATCACCACCTGACCTATCCTACAAGAGCTCTTGAAGGAAGCACTAAACGTGGAAAGGAACAACCAGTACTTGCCATTGCAAAAACATAGCAAATAGTAAAGACCATTGACACAATGAAGAAACTGTGTCAACTAATGGGCAAAAGAACCAGCTAGTATCAGAATGGCAGGATCACATTCACATATAATAATGTTAACCTTAAATGTAAATGGGCTAAATGCCCCAATCAAAAGACACAGACTGGCAAATTGTATAAAAAGTCAAGACCCATTGGTGTCCCGTATTCAGGAGACACACATTACATGCAGAGACACACACAGAATCAAAATAAAGGGATAGAGGAAGACTTACCGAGCAAATGGAGAGCAAAAAAAAAAAGCAGGGGTTGCAGTCCTAGTCTCTAATAAAACAGACTTTAAACCAACAAAGATCAAAAGAGACAAAGAAGGTCATTACATAATGGTAAAAGGATCAATGCAACAAGAAGAGCTAATGATCCCAAATATATACATAACCCAAAACAGGAGCACCCAGATACATAAAGCAAGTTCTTAATGACCTACAAAGAGACTTAGACTCCCACATAATAATAGTGGGAGACTTTAACCCTCCACTGTCAATATTAGATCAACAAGACAGAAAATTAACAAGGATATCCAGGACTTAAACTCAGATCTGGACCAAGCGGACCTAATAGGCATCTACAGAACTCTCCACCCCAAATCAACAGAACATAACATTCTTCTCAGCACCACGTCACACTTACTCTAAAATTGACCACACAATTGGAAGTAAATCACTCCTCAGCAAATGCAAAAGAACAGAAATCATAAAAACCAGTCTCTCAGACCACAGTGCAATCAAATTACCACTCAGGATTAAGAAACTCATTCAAAACCACACAACTACATGAAAACTGAACAACCTGCTCCTGAATGACTACTGGATAAATAATAAAGGCAAAAATAAAGATATTCTTCAAAACCAGTAAGAACAAACACGCAACGTACCAGAATCTCTGGGACACCTTTAAAGCAGTGTCCAGAGAGAAATTTATAGCACTAAATACCCATATGAGAAGTGAGGATCTAAACTCAGTATCTTATCATCAAAATTTAAAGAACTACAGGAGCAAGGTCAGACAAATTCAAAAGCCAACAGAAAATAAGAAATAACTAAGATCAGAGCAGAACTGAAGGAGATAGAGACACAAAGAACCTTTCAAAAATCAATAAATCCAGAAGCTGGGTTTTTGAAAATATCAACGAAATAGACCAGCCAGACTAATAAGAAAGAAGAATTGAATAGATGCAATAAAAAATGATAAAAGGGATATCACCATGGATTCCACAGAAATACAAACTACTATCAGAGATTACTACAAACAACTCTATGCACATAAACTAGTAAATCTAGAAGAAATGAATAAATTCCTGGACACTTACACCCTCCCAAGACTAAACTGGGAAGAGGCTGAAATGCCTGAAACAAAGTCTGAAGTAGAGGCAGCAATTAATAGCCTACCAACCAAAAAAAGTCCAAGTCCAGACGGGTTCAGAGCCAAATTCTACCAGACGTGCAAAGAGGAGCTGATACCATTCCTTCTGAAACTGTTCCAAACAATACTAAAAGAGGGGGAATCCTCCCTAACTCATTTTATGAGACCAGCATCATCCTGATGCGAAAACCTGGCAGAGATATAACTAAAAAAGAAAATTTCAGGCCAATATCCATGATGCACGTCAATGCAAAAATCTTCAATGAAATACTGGCAAACTGAATGCAACAGCGCATCAAAAAGCTTATCCATCACAACCAAGTCGGCTTCATTCCAGGGATGCAAGGCTGGTTCAACATACACAGATCTATAAATGTAATGTATCACATAAGCAGAACCAAAGACAAAACCACATAATTATCTCAATAGATGCAGAGAAGGCCTTTGACAAAATTCAGCAGCCTTTATGCTAAAAACTCTTAACAAACTAGGTATTGATGGTACGTATCTCAGAAGCTATTTATGACAAACCCACAGCCAATATCATACTGAATGGGCAAAAACTGGAAGCATTCCCTTTGAAAATTGGCACTAGACAAGGGTGCACTCTCTCACCATTCCTATTCAACATAGTATTGGAAGTTCTAACCAGAGCAGTCAGGCAAGAAAAAAAATAAAGTATATTCAGTTGGAAAAAGACAAAGTCAAATTGTCTCTCTTTGCAGATATCATGATTGTATATTTAGAAGACCCCATCATCTCAGCCCAAAATCTCCTTAAGATGATAAGCAACTTCAGCAAAGTCTCAGTATACAAAATCAGTGTGCAAAAATCACAAGCATTGCTATACAGCAGTACCAGACAAACAGAGCCAAATAAAGAGCGAACTCCCATTCACAATTGCTACAAAGCGAATACAATACCTAGGAATACAACTAACAAAGGATGTGAAGGACCTCTTCAAGGAGAACTACAAACCACTGCTGAAAGAAATAAGAGGGAACACTAACAGATGGAAAAACATTCCATGCTCATAGTTTGGAAGAATCAATATCATAAAAATGGCCATACTGTCCAAAGCAATTTATAGATTCAGTGCTATCCCCATCAAACTACCATTGACCTTCTTCACAGAACTGGAAAAAAACACCTTAAACTTGATACAGAACCAAAAAAGAGCCCACATAGCCAAGACAATCCTAAGCAAAAAGAACAAAGCTGGAGGCATCACGCTACCTGACTTCAAACTATACTACAAGGCTGCAGTAATCAAAACAGCATGGTACTTGTACCAAAACAGACATATAGACCAATGGGACAGAAAGAAGTCTCAAGTAATGCCACACATCTACAACCATCTGATCTTTAACAAACCTGACAAAAGCAATGGGGAAAGGATTCCCTGTTTAATAAATGGTGTTGGGAAAACTGGCTAGCCATGTGCAGAAAGCTGAAACTGGACTCCTTCCTTACACTTTATACAAAAATTAACTCAAGATGAATTAAAGATTTAAACATAAGACCTAATACCATAAAAACCCTAGAAGAAAACCTAGGCAAAACCACTCAGGACATAGGCATAGGCAAGGATTTCATGACTAAAACACCAAAAGCAGTGGCAACAAAAGCCAAAATAGACATATGGGATCTAATTAAACTTAAGAGCTTCTGCACAGCAAAAGAAACTGTCATTAGAGTGAATCGGCAACCAACAGAATGGGAAAAACATTTTACAAGCTACCCATCTGACAAAGATCTAATATCCAAAATCTATAAATAACTTAAACAGATTTACACGAAAAAACCCCGTCAAAAAGTGGGTGAAAGATACTAACAGATACTTTTCAAAAGAAGACATTTATGCAGCCAACAATCATGAAAAAATGCTTATAGTCACTGGTCATTAGAGAAATGCAAATCAAAACCACATTGAGATACCATCTCACACCAGTTAGAATGGCTATCATTAAAAAGTCTGGAGACAACAGTTGCTGGAGAGGATATGGAGAAATAGGAACGCTTTTACACTGTTGGTGGGAGTGTAGATTAGTTCAACCATTGTGGAAGACAGTCTGGCAATTCCTCAAGGATCTAGAAATAGAAATACCATTTGACCCAGCAATCCCATTACTGGGTATATACCCCAAGAATTATAAATCGATTTATTATAAAGACACATGCACATGTCTGTTCATTGTGGCACTGTTTACCATAGCAAAGATGTGGAACCAACCCAAATGCCCGTCAGTGATAGACTAGGTAAAGAAAATGTGACACATATACACCATGGAATACTATGCAGCCATAAAAAGGATGAGTTAATGTCCTTTGCAGGGACATGGATGGATCCGGAAACCATCATTCTCAGCAAACTGACACAAGAGAAGAAAACCAAACACCGCATGTTCTCACTGATAAGTGGGTGCTCAACAATGAAAACACATGGACACAGTGAGGGGAAACATCACACACTGGGGTCTGTTGTGGGGTGGGGGCTAGGGGTGGGATAGCAGGGGGTAGGGAGATTGGGGAGGGATAACATTAGGAGAAATACCTAATGTAGGTGACGGCGGGGGCGGTGGTTGCAGCAAACCATGGCATGTGTATACCTGTGTAACAATTCTGCAAGATCTGCACATGTACCCCAGATCTTAACGTAAAATTAAAAAAAAAAATCTTCATATACCGTGTCTGGTTGCATTTTTCTGATTGATTGCTATTGTTCTTTGTTGTTTTTATTCATGTAAGGAAATAGTGTTTCTCAATGAATTTTAATCTGCTCCTGGTAATTGTTACTTCTTTTGAAGTAGTTATATACCACCACTAATCAATCATTGACTTTTGCTGGACTGTCCAGTCTATAACTGATATAATTTCCTTTATTTTCCTTTTTTGAAAAATAGGACAACTATCTTTTTGAATCTTTTTTTTTATAACAGCTTTATTGAAATATAATTTATCTGTCATATAATTCAACCATTTGAAGTATACCACTTAATGGTTTTTAGTATATTCAGTGATATGTAGAACAATCACTACAGTCAGTTCTAGAATGTTTTTATCACCTCAGAAATAAATCTTTTATCCTTTAACTCTCATTCCCCTACCTTCCGTCCCTCTAGCTCTAAACAACCACTAATCTCCTTTCTGTCTCTTTATGCCTTTAATCTTTAATACCTCTCTTCTACTCTAGGGCTTCCAAGATATTAATGAGAATAGTTTTACTATTTGTCCGAGTTTCCTATTGTGTATTGCATTTGAACTTATTTAGAGCGGCTAGATGCTTTCTATCTTAAATTTGTTTGACCTTTTCTGCTATATTATTTTTCTGAATTTATTTATTGAACATATATTTAAATACCTTATGTAAAGCTTAATGCTTAGAAGAAAATCATCAGTTCTACCCTGATAACGTATATGCCATAAAATTCCCATCCCTAAGTATCATTGTCAGCAAACATTTTTACATGTGTGTCATGTAACTTGCCATGTACTAGGCAATAAAAGTGATTAAGACAGTTCTTTCTAATAAGGATCCTCTGTGGTAGGGATGAGGCTGATGTGAAAATGAGACTAGACTACAGTGTGTTGAGTACTATAACAGCATTGGAAGATAACTGGGGGACAAAGTAGAATAGTTAACTCTGTCAGGGACTAGGGGTTGTCAGAATCTACAAAGAGGTTCATCTGGAAGATAAGTTCGGTAGATAAATGATAAGCATAGGGAATAGTTTGTTTAAAAACATCAAAACATTATTTAAATGACATTCTTGAAACTCTTATTGCTAGCTAAAGTATAATATGGGACTTAGCAGGAGATAGAGTGAGTTGAGGCTTATCATGGAGGCGTTTTAATATACTGCAAGTGCAAGGGAGTTTCAGAATATATTTGTCGGCTTTAAATTTTTGAGGAGGTAAGTAACATGGTCAGGTCTTTCTTTTACCCTATTATAGGCAGTAAATGGTAGCTGGATTTGTATAAAACCATCGCTAGTGACCCTACTTGTCTTAGTCAGCTCAGGCTACCATAACAAAATACTGTGCACTGGGTGTCTTAACAGATTTATTTCTCAAAATTCTATAGGCTGGGAAGGTCAAGATCAATTCTTGATGAGGGCCTGCTTCCTGACTTAGATGTGGCCAACTTTTCACTTTGTCCTCACTTGCCTTTCTTCAGTGTGTGCTCAAGGAGAGGGAAAGAAAAATTGCTCTTTCTCTTCCTCTGTTTTAGACCACTAATTCTATTGTGATGGCCCCACCCTCATGACGTAATCTAACCCTTATTACCTTCCAAAGTCCCCATTTCCAAATATCACATTGGGGGCTAGGACTTAAACATATGAATTGTATGAAGTTGGGGGGGTGGGGGGAAGACAATCAATCTGTAACACTAGTGTTAGAAGGAATTACAGCATGAACAGTCTAGATAAGATGTTAGTCTTCAACCTGTTTATAGCACAGGGAATGGACAAAAAGATTGAAGGTCAGACTGACAGTAGAATGGACAGCTTTTGTGAGTACTTATTATGGTGCAGATACTGAAAAAGGAGTCAAAAATCACTCTGAGCCTTCTTTTGTAAAAGAGAGGGTGCACTGAAAAAGTAAGGGGTTTCAGTAGGAATGAAAGTGAATTCAGTGTTAATCTTATTTGTGAAATGTCCATGCAGAAAGTGAAAAGAAATGGATTAAACATAGTAGTGGGAAAGAAGGAATATACTTATGGATGAACCAGTGAAATAGACTGGGAATGAAGAAAACTGGGCAAGTGCAGTATTATGAAAAACCAAGGGAGGAAAGAGCTGAGATTATATAGAGACACTTAATTGGAAAGTAACTAGTAGAAGGCATTTAAAATTTGCTGATAAATTGTGTAGAGGTTTGTATAATGTAAGTGCTTGATAATTGACTGTTCATAAATGGAATCACAGATAAATGGGTTACACATCCTCTGTGCCTCCACCTATTCATTCCCTCCTCCAACTCCTGCCCATAAAGTTGCAATATATAACATAAAAGCAATTACTTGAGCTTAGAATGTAAAGAAAGATTTTAAACTGATGTTAGTTTTTTTAACCCATGTATTTGTAGTTTCTAAATTAAATTATTAGGAAGTAATTTCTAATTTTTCTGTCTCTCGGCTTTTACCATAGATAATTGGCCTTTTGAATGTTTTCACACCACAGAAATCCCTAGAAGAATTTCAAGATGTGTAAGTATAATAATTAAAATTTTGTTACGTTAGTACATTTTTCTTAGATTGCTGCTGGACACTTTAGCTGTTCTCTTTTTTCACCCATGAAGTTACATAGTCATGGAGCTCATGGATGCAAATCTTTGCCAAGTGATTCAGATGGAGCTAGATCATGAAAGAATGTCCTACCTTCTCTATCAGATGCTGTGTGGAATCAAGCACCTTCACTCTGCTGGAATTATTCATCGGGTTAGTAGAAAAAAACTATCATCCTACCCTTCATTTTCTCATTGAGGTGGAATTCACATTAACAAAATTAACCATTCTAAAGTGGCATTTGGTACATTCATGGTGTTGTACAACCACCACCCACATTAAATTCTAAAATATTTTTATTGCCCCACAAGAAGACCTCACATTTCTTTAGCAGTTCTGCATCTTTGCCCTGGCATGATACCAGTCTGCTTTCTGTGTCTGTAGATTTGGCTGTATGTTTCCATTTATATGAAATATAGCATGATGTTTTCAAGATTTCTCCCATGTTGTACCATGTATCAGTAGTTCATTCCTTTTTATGACTGAATACTATTCTATATACCATATTTTGTTTATCCATCCATCCACTGATGGACATTTGTGTTATTTCTACCTTTCAGCTATTATGGATAGTGTAAGGGTTATTGCCGAGTTTAAAATGAGGAAACTGAGAACCAGTATAAGAAAATGGTAAAAGCTATTTATTTAGGTATCAGGCAAGGTTCTATGGTCCAGGAGGGGGGCTAGAGAAGTCGCGCCTAACTTTTTAGGGCAAGGGGTTTTATAGGGATTGAAGGCGTTTGATTGGGAACTAAGGAGATAATGCATAAGGCACTTGATTGGATATTGGAACACAGGACGTGGACGAGGCAGGCTACTACTAGTGGGCAGATGGGATTCTTGGTGAGCGACCGCCTTGGGGAAAAATGACCTTAACGGGGCAAAGTGCTTATCGGGTAAGGGAGTGCTATCAGGCAAGAAAGTGTTATCGGGCAAGAAAGTGCTATTGGGCAAGGTTTGTCGGGGCTTTTCGAAAATTTTTGGGCCGGGGTTTCCAGAGGCAGGCTAGGTGTCGGTTGCGGAGTTTGCTTCAGGGGTGGGTGTTGGGGAGGCTATGTGGAGGAGTTAAATAGGAGTTAAATGTTGATCGCGGACTGGCGAAGTAATTCCCAGACGCTGGGAGGAATGGGCGTGTCCGAGCTCCCCGGCGAGGCAACCGGCCTTACAGATAGTGCTATGAAAATTCACGCACAAATATCTGTTTAAATATCTGTTTTCAGTCCTTCTGTGTATATACCTAGGCCTGGAACTGCTGGGTCATATGGTAATTCTATAGTTAACTTTTTGAGGAACCATCAAACTGTTTGCGCAGTGACTGCACCATTTTATGTTCCCACTAGCAGTGTATGAGGGTTCCAGTTTTCTCACATCCTTGCTAGTATTTATCTGACTTTTTAAATTCTAGCCATCCTAATGGGTATGAAGTGGTATTCCTTGTGCTTTTACTTTGCATTTCCCTAACCCACTGGACAGTAATTCCCTGTTTTCCTCTACCTGCAGTCCCTGACAACCATCATTCTGTTTTCTGTCTGTGTGATTTTGGCTACTGTAAATACCTCATATAAGCAGTATTTGCCTCCTTGCACCTGGCTTACTTTACTTAGCATAATGTGCTCAAGGTTTATCCATGTTGCAGTGTATGTCAGAATTTTCTTCCTTTTTAAGGCTGAATAATATCCATTTATGTATATAACATACTTGCTTACCCATTCATCCATCAGTGGACACTTGAGTTGGTTGGTGCTGCATTTAGCTGTTGTGAAGAATGCTGCTATGAACATGGTTGTCCAAGTATCTGTTTGAGACCCTGCTTTCAATTCATTTGGTCATGTAGCCAGAAGTGGAATTGCTGTATCACATGGTCATTCTTTTTAACATTTTGAGAAGCTGCCACACTGTTTTCCATAGCAGCTCTACCAGTTTACGTTCCCACCGGTGGTGCAGAAGGGTTTCAGTTATTCTTCATTCTTACCAACACTTTATTTTTTTCGTAGTAACCATCCCAGTGGATGTGAGGTGGTTTCCTATTGTTTTTAAGTTGCCTTTTTCTAGGTTCTGAGTTCACTTGATTGCCGTAAATCAAGTGAATATTTTCACTTGAATATTCAGTTATTCCTCAGCCTTACCAACACTTTATTTTTTTCATAGTAATCATCTTAATGGGTTTGAGGTAGTTTCCTATTGTTTTTAAGTTGCCTTTTTCTAGGTTCTGAGTTCACTTGATTGCCATAAATCAAGTGAATATTTTCACTTTGAATATTTTCCAGAATTCTAAAAATGTTTATTCTGACACTTGGATGTTTTATGGTGCTTCTGTGGAACTGTTTTGGCTGACATCACTGCCTCTCATCAAATTCTTAGGATCATTGTATTTCACTGATTTATATGGAACAGTGCAAAAACAATTTGTTTTTGCTCTGAAGTGAAGCAGTATTCAAAATAAGCTGCTGTTACTACCACTCATTTCAAATTGGGAATTGAATATTACCAAATTACCAAAATTGAGTATTTGCCAGAGTTGATTTTTTTTAAATATATATTCAGAAATATTTTATATGTTTGTTTTCTGGGATTTTTAACTGCTTTTTGCAACATAATTTACTTACCATACAATTTATTTGTTTAATGTGTACAACTCAGTGTTTATTATATTCAAAAATTGTGCACTAATTACCACTATCTAATTTTAGAACATTCTGTTGCCCTAAAGGAAATCTAAATCCACTCGTCTTTATTTCCCATTCTTCCCTGTTTCTTTTACCTCTAGCTCTAAGCAAACATTAATCTATTTTCTGTCTTTGTATATTTGTCTGTTCTGGACATTTCATATACATAGAATTATATGTGATATTTTGTGCTTGACTTCTTTTACCTAGCATAACGTTTTCAAGGTTCATTCATGTATTTATTGTGTGTCAGTCCTTCATGTCATTTTATTGACAAATATTTTGCTGTATAGCTACATTGTTTATCCATTTATCAATTGATTATCGTTTAGGTTGTTACCACTATTACGGGTAATGCTGACATGAACATGTAAAATTTTTTGTATGGGGGTATGTTTTGTATTTTAGTTAAATATAGCTTATTCTTTGAAAAGCATTGAGAGGAATTTTTTTTTTAAGATACAGACTCTTACTCTGTCAGAGTAAGAATGCAGTGACATAATTATAGCTCACTGCAGCCTCGAACTCCTCATGGGTTCAGTAGGTTAAAAGGAATTTTTTTTTTTTTTTTTTTTTTTTTTGAGACAGGGTCTTTCTCTGTCACCCAGGCATAAGTGCAGTAGCATGAACACGGCTCACTGCAGCCTTGACCTCCTGGGCTCCATGATCCTCCCCACTTCAGCCTCCCAAGTAGCTAAGACTATAGGCATGTACCACCATGCCTGGCAAATCTTTAATTTTTTTTTTTTTTTTTTTTTTTTTTTTTTTTTTTTTTTTTTTTTTTTTAGAGATGGGGTCTTGCCATCTTGCCCAGGCTGGTCTTGTATTCCTGGCCTAAAGCAATCTACCCACCTCAGCCTCCCAAAGTGCTGGGGATCACAGGCATGAGCCATCATGCCTAGCCTGGGATTTTTAAAAATCATTTAATTCAGTGGGATTACATCTTCCTTCTGAGTCACCTGCATCAAATAACCATACCCATGTAATAAAATAAATATAGAAATAGTTTTCACAGTATAAGACAATTATGTCTCTGAGTTATTGAGGCTTATCCTTTTTTGTTAAGTGAACAGTCCTGCTACAGCCTTGTACTTAATTATCATTCTAAGTGAATTCCTTGTATATTACATATACAGTTGCTCTAATAATATGTCTAATGCAATTTTTAAATAACATAATAAAAATTTCTTTAAATGGGACATATTTTCCTGAGCCCCTACTCATACACTATGTGAAGTAGAGCAGATGAGTTAAACCTCTAGGTTTGGTTTGTTTCCTGAGTCCTTAGACCAGGACAGTAATCCAATGCTGTGGAAGTTCATTTGATCTTAGTAAAGCACACCCCTCCAAATAGAAAGGTTCTAAATTAAGGGGGATCGAAGGTGGTTGGACCAGAAAAGAACAAATGGTAGAAGATAGAAAACAATGTAAACAACAAGAACCATAAAAAAGAAACACAAAATTACAAAAGAGCAATATTTAAGGTAATGTGTTAACGGGATTAGTCCTTTAGTTTAAAAGGTCAGATTTGGGCAGCACACAAAAGCTCAACAACAACTGCTTGTTTCCATAACACAGACATTTGTAGCTAACGTCAAAAGGCCGAAGGCAGAGGGGTTGGCAGACGTATACCAGGAAAATGCAAACATCCAAACAAGGAAAACTCTATTTAATGAGATAAAGTTGAATATGGTGGGGTTTGAGAGGAAGCATTCCTCTCTGGGAATAAAGAGTCTCACATTTTAAGGATGAAGGATACTATCCAACTAGGAGAGAGAACTTGATACATGAAGTAGGGTTGCTATGCAAAAAGCTTAAACTGTAGAACATAGAAGAATGGCACCAACACAGTAGTAATGGGAGATTCTGACTTACTGCCTTTATCAGTACATAAAGTGGTAAAAATGAAGTACATCTGTAGAAAATTTCTTAATGTAATAAAGTGGAGCTAAATGAGACCTACTGGGGTCTGTTACCTATTATGAAGAGTCTGCCTTTATTTTAGCTTGGGCTGTGTGGGAAACTCTAGAGTGGAGATAAGCCTTTAAGTTTTTTGCAGCTGGTCTTGAGGCCATGATTGGTGCTCGTCTCTCTGTTCTACTGCTTATTCTAGATTCACCTCCACTGGCTAGTACCTATGCTGGTCTGAGGTTGCTTACTTGATAAAATAACCTGACTCATTCCTTAGGGGTTCAGGGAAATTCAGGATTAGGAGTGGAGTACCACATAGTTACTCTGAGACTCAAGCTGATGAGGTTCCACCAACTAGATAGTTGCGGGTCACTTTGTGGGAAAGAGCCAAGTGGTGTGCATGGCTCTTTGCTTGAAAGTGACAGAGGTCACTTCTGCTCAGAGTGCATCGACAGAACCGTAGGACTTGCCTAATTTGTAAGGAAACTGGGAAATGTACGGAGAGCAGGCTTCAGAGTGATGATGAGCACCAGTCTCTGCCATGGTCTGCCCTTCTGGCTGGCAGACATTCCTTTGCTCCCTTTATTCCACACTTCCTTAAGGGAAATAATCCAAAGTCCTATTTCATCAAGACATTTATCAAATCTAGACATTGTTCCTCTTGGTCCAGGAACATAGGAACTGGAATAACCAAATTATATGGCCACCCCTATAGCCACCACCCCTGCCGCCAAATACCCTAGATAGAGTGGTCACACAGGGCCAGTGTTACCACAGTGAACAATCTCATTTAGAAAACTGAAAAATGCAGTCATTGGTTAGTTGTAATTAAATTCTTCTGTGCAGACGTTGTGAGTGTCCCTTGCCCTGGGTGTGGGGAATATTCCTAATCAGCCCTGACTCTGATGTCTATGGTTCTCTGTAATACCTGGCTGTACTCTGTGGGAGAGTCATCTTTTTTGCTGTCCTCATGAATGTATCTGAAGTGGATATTGAAGAATGTATTCTCCTTGAGGGCTGCTCACCTCTCTCAGCCTGCTTCTTACTTATAAAAGATTGCGGCCCAAGGGTCATTTTAAGACCGTCTTTCTCACCCTTGCCACTGTTGACATGTTGTTGGCCCAAACAGTTCTTTGACAGTGCGTGGTGGAATGTTTAGCAGCATTCCTGACCTCTACCCACTAGATGCTAGTAGCACTCCCCAGTTGTGACAGTCCAAAATGTTTCCTGACATTGCCAAATGTTATGTGGGGGCAAAATACTGTGAATTGAGAACTTCTATTGGAAATACAGAAGCATCATAGACCTTTGGCATTAGGTCTGACAGTTAGCTGACTCTTTCAGAAATGTAAGAGATTTCTTATCTTTCTGATTGTAGTTCTTTTCAAAGCATCTTTGTTAGCTCATGGGTCCTGTATTCTTGGACTTAATTGAGGCTGTCTTTAGTCTTCCTGTAATCTTTCAAGCCTCTGTTGGTAGACCGAGGCAATTTTATCAGTTGAACGATTTTACAGAACTTTTTTCCTCAAAAGCTTTCAGAATTATTATGTGAAAATGATGCATAGAAATCAACCCAAGATATCAGTGACTTAAAGCAATATTTATTGTTTACTTGAGTCTGCAGGATTGGCTGTGTAACACTGCTCCAAACCATGGGTCAAGTTCAGGCTTGTCCCATATTCAGGTTTCAGCATCTAAACTGAAGCGTCCACCAGAGACGTCCTTTTCTCATGGTGAAAGGTAGAAGAGCAAGAGCTATGCTAAATCAAGCTCATTCCTCCATATTTCATTGGCCAAAATAAGACAAGTAATTCAGCCTATCAGTAGGATGGGGACACATTTTGGGGTGGCCAGGAATATTTGCAGAACAATCTACTACTATACCTTCTTTCGGGCGTCTAGTAGCATTTAGCTTTTCCAAAATGGCAAGACCCTGAAATTCTAGGCTCTGTTCCCTTTTATTTCTGCTTTAAAAGGTGGCTACTTCTTTCAAATGCAACCCCAGTAGCTACCAACACAAACTACTAAAGTCTTGCTTTCCAATCTCTTCCAGAACAGGGTTCAGCAAACTTTTTCTGTAAAAGCCATGTAGCAAATATTTTAGGCTTTGTGGATAATAGTCTGTGTCACAGCTACAAGACTGCCATTGTAACACAAAAGCAGCCATAGGCGATATATACGTGAACGAGCATGACTGTGTTCCAATATCAACACTTTCTTTACAAAGCATACCGGCCTTAATTTGCCAGCTCCTGTGCTGGAGCTTCAGGTTCATTGTACAAGTGGCTGTGCAGGTGACAGCTTCATGAAATGTTTTGCTACTACATAACCTAGATCACCTTTCCAACCTTTGATGTGAGTTTCCCTGCTGCTCAACTGCTAAGCCAGGATCTTACGTTTGTGTAACAGTTAACACCCCACCTCTGACACCAGTTTTAGTGTTAGAGTAGACTCAGCTGTACTGAAGTAACAGATAAACCCTTAATTCTCAGTGGCTTAACACAGCTCAGGCTTATTTCCCTTGCTGAGTGTTTGGTGCACCTCATGGTGGGGGTGTGGACTGTGCATTTACATAGATGATCAGCAACCCAGGCTTCCAGAGAATCCTCTGTCCGGAACGTTCCTGATCACCAAAGCAGGGCAGGAGACCACAGAAGACTGTGCACTGGCCCTTCTCTTCTTTACTTCCACTCACATCCTATGAACTACAACTACCTATGTGCCCTTGCCTTACTGAGGAAGCAAGAAAAATTGGGGGAAGAAGACAGAATGTTGGATTAGTTCCACTGCCTACATAAATTCTAAGTATAGTTAACAGTGTAATTAACAGCTGTAAGGTACATATTGATATATATGGATGAATTTCAATTAATATTCTTTGAGGCTTTTTTGACAATTTTTTGGCTTAACAAAAAATACCTGTCTTTAAAAATTGTTATTTTGCTCTCAATTTTTTCAAAATAAAGTGCTTAAAATTGGAATGTTATTTCTAAATTGGAATCTGCTAGTATAAAGAGCCAGTAATCTTCAGCCATCACACTAGACATTGAAGTAGTATCAGAGCTTGTAATATTTATTTTTGAACATGCAGTATTTCTTTGCTAATATTTTAGAAATATTAGCAACATTATATTTACAGAATAGCAATAATGAAAACTTTTTTCTTCTTGCTCATAAGACCTTTGAATTGTTGGTATATTTAATTTCATAAAGCCACTAGATTGCTTATCTTCTGAACCCATCCATGATTGCCTGTCAAAATATGTTAAAGACAACATACATGCTTTTCTGGATATTAACATCACAAAAGTAATAATTGTCTTTTAAGCCAGCTATTTTTCTTTTTTGTATTAGTCAGTGTTGTTTAATATCTGTACTGCAGAAACAATACTGATTACCTGTGTTACCAGTACAGATAATATAGTGCATTTGTGTTGTGGATATATGCTTGCTTCCTTTTTTGGTCCTTTGGCTTATAATAATGTTTATCAGGGCTAACAGGCAAAGTATCTTGAACATGAAGCCATGAGTGTTTGTTTATGCTGCTGCCCGACGTTTGATGGGCACAGCACAGAATATGTTTAGGTTGGGGCCATGTGAAAAATTCTTCACAAATACATTATTCAGTAATAACTATAGCAAGTAATTTTATAGATTAGTGGCACCAAAACAATGGTGTCCTAATTATACAAGCAGACAAAAATTTTATAGCAAATTTATGTGACTTCAGGCAGGAAATCAGGGATGAAAAATGGGTAATGACTGTTCTGGTCCTTTGGAACTGAGTATCTGCCAGTCTAAAAGATAAATAACATTTGCTAGGATCGACAAGATGGCTCATTGTTAACTTACAACATCTGTATAAAGCTTATTGTGACTTTAAAAATGAGATTTTAAAAATACTGGTAATGTGTTATGCAAATGAATATAAATGCTAACTTATGACTCTTTCTTTTACTATAATAGTTCTTTATGTGAGCTTTGTGATCTTTTCAAATCCCGTTTACTCTATTTGACCAAAAATTTCTAGCTAATCATAATTTCTGTCAATTAAAACATTACTAACTTCTCTAATAACTGGATGTATTCACAAATTTTAAATGCCATAAAGCTGATTTCTCAGGTTTGCTTTTTAATGATGAATCAGTGCAGTAATATTACAGTGAACAATTAAGATGAATGTTTTGCAAGGGATAGTATAACTTTATTGTGAACTGTAAGATCTTCATATATAACATGGCAGTCATTTTTATTTTTATTTTCTGAAGGACTTAAAGCCTAGTAATATAGTAGTAAAATCCGACTGCACTTTGAAGATTCTTGACTTTGGTCTGGCCAGGACTGCAGGAACGAGTTTTATGATGACGCCTTACGTAGTGACTCGCTACTACAGAGCACCTGAGGTCATCCTCGGCATGGGCTACAAGGAAAACGGTCAGCACACACATTTATTTGAAACATTTTTCTGATTTGGCTTTTTTTTGTTTGTTTATTCATTAGATGTTTAATGTAAATACTTAAGCTGAAGTACATTGAGTTAAATATGTGTCATTGTTTGAAATGTGTATCAAAAGTTTGCAGGTAAGTATAACTTTTGTCATAAACGTTTGCAAAAACTTGGGGACCTAATTTATTTAAATACAGATACATACCATCAATCAGTACTACCGTTGGATAAAGAATTTGTTGCCGTGGCCCTGAGACAGGATTTATGCTCTTCTCTTGCCTGTAATTTTAAAATGAACATGTCTAACATGGTCTCAGGGATGTATAGAGTATACTGACAATTTATTATTAGTGTATATTAGTGATATTTGCCCATGTTTCCAACCCCATGAAACTAAAGCTAATAGCATCAGCACTCATCATAAACTTTAAGAGGTACAATAAGGGCTCTGCAAAGCTGATGGATAATTAAGATGACCTCTTAGAGGAAGCAGTAAAGTGTCATCAAAACCTTGTATCCAACCTTAAGGAAATGACTTTGTGTGGGTATATCCAGTTGTATCAACCAACCATAGAATCAGTGTTGAACAAAATTATCTGGCATGTAGATCATGAATTTAAACATTTTGTTTGGCACTACCTACTTATAATTTAGGAAGAAATTTTGTTGAGCCTTATAAATTTAGGAGATGAATAAATCTGCTAATAAGCATGGGATTTTATGGAAAAAAAAAATCATCATTTTTAAAAATGTGGTGACTTCATCCAAAATACTACCAAGAATAAAACCTACACATTTTTTTTCTGGCAAGGAATCTGGAATAGTGGTTCACCTTGAATCAGGAAATTGTAATAAGTCAACTTAAAGATTCTTTTTTACAAAAGGTACGATTAAGCTGAGCTTAATTTCCTTTTCTGAGCTGATTAAAAACAGATACTTTAAACATTTGCTATTAATTTTTTATTCTTAAGTAAATATGCTGTTCTATTTTCTTACTCTCTACCTGAAATTTGAAGGATTTTTTTTTTTTTTTTGAGAATTGGTAACTTCAGGTGACCTACCAGCATGAAGATTGTTTTTGCATTTGCTGTTAAACCATTGATTGTCATAGATATGGTGTTATGTGTCAGGGTCCTATAAATATGATCTTACAATAACTCCCTGCCAGAAATTAGCAGTAAGAGAAACTGTCATGTAAAGAATTAAGGCTGGGCATGGTAGTTTACACCTGTAGTCCCAACATAGGTAGGAGGCTGAGGCTGGTGGATCACTTGTGGCTAGGAGTTTAAGACCAGCGTGGGCAACATGGCAAAACCCTGTCTCTACTGAAAATACAGAAATTAGCCGGGTGTGGTGGCACACACCTGTAATCCCAGCTACTCTGGGAGGCTGAGGCATGAGAATTGCTTGGACTTGGGAGGTGGAGGTTATAGTGAGCTGAGATTGCACCACTGCACTCCAGCCTGGGCAACAGAGTGAGACTGTGTCTCAAAAAATAAAATAAAATAAAAAAAGAACTGACATGTGGTTCCTCTCTTAGTTAAGAATTAGGTAGATCACATTCTTGCCTTCCCATTCCCACTCTAGGAAACGGAGTCAAATGCAGTGCTTAATGATGATACCTGTATTAGCCAGTAAGGTTAAATATAAGTACTTCCTCCTTTTAATGACACCTCCCACTCATTTTATTTGTTTGTTTGTTTGTTTGTTTGTGACAGAGTCTTGCTCTGTCGCTCAGGCTGGAGTGCAGTGGTGCCGTCTTGGCTCACTGCAACCTCCACCTCCAGGCTTCAGGCCATTCTCCTGCCTCAGCCTCCCGAGTAGCTGGAATTGCAGGCACATGTCACCATGCCTGGCTAATTTTTTTTATTTCTGGTAGAGACAGGGTTTCATCATGTCGTACAGGCTGGTCTCGAACTTCTCACCTCAGGCGATCCACCTGCCTAGGCCTCCCAAAGTGCTGGGATTACATGCCTGGCTTCCCACCCACTGTTAGAGCTTTGTTTTATGTACCTTTTATTGCAAGCTACTCAGAGCATTTTGGAAAGCAGTGTAATCAGTATATTTTTAAATGCTTAATAGACTAAGCACTTAGAACCTTTAAAGCTAGAGTTGTGCATGAATCAGACTTATGTTCCCAGTCTTCGCTGACCCCCATAATATCTTCTCTCATGCTTGTAGCTTTCAAAATACTTTTGTTTAAAAATAGGCTTTTCTGAAAGTTACCAATGTAAGTTGTATGCTGGATAAAGTTTAACATTCTCTGTAAAATCTGTAGAGATTTATTCTAATAGATTTTTGTCACAAATGAAAAATTTTCTCTGAGGCACTAATTTATAAATATTAACTCTTTTTCTAAAATCTTATTCTTGAAAGCTGAATAACATAAATGACATAATTTATTCAAAGATGAATAACGTCATTTTGCATTTGCTGTATAAACCATTTTATATAAAATGTCATTTTGCATTTGCTGTTAAACCATTGATTGTCATAGATATGGTGTTATGTTGTCAGTGTCCTATAAATGACATAAATATAAATATGAAAATACTCATTTTAAGATGAAATTTTAGGGAAACTTTAGTTCCACAATATTTACAAAAGTAATTCCCAGTCTTTTAATAAGAATGTGCTGTATTAGAAAGCACAGGCTTTAATTTTCTAATTCCTTTAACATGAGTAAGGCTGAGTCTCCTTCTGACATCTATTTCTGCCCTTTTCCTCTTATCATTTTAAAGAATTTGGACCTTCAGATGTCACAACCAAATGCAAGTTTCTAAGGCTTTTCCTTTTAAATCACTCGTTCTTCCCTCTTTTCCGATTAAACTGCAAGCACCTATTCTCTCCTGTTTATGTGATGTTGAAACCCAAAGGCATAAAATTCCACAGTGTGTTGTCAGTTTCCTTAAGTAGTTGGAGATCCCCAAATTGTCTGTTTCTGTGTCTAGCAGATTCTTGTCAACATTGATTGGGATTCCCATTTACAGTTGGCAAGGGTCATCAGTAAGTCTTCCAGGAGACTCTAGATAATCAGTTCATGGGAACTGTCATACTGTGTCTAGCCAAAACTAACTTCTTAAAGCAAAAGCAATTTGGTTTTATGGATTTAAAAAACTTGAGGTAGAAAACATGAAGTACATTTTTTTTTTTTTACTAAGTTTTCCTTGATTAGTTCATTCTCTGTGCACTTGTTCCTTTTGGGATAGCAGGGTTAAATACAGCATCATGTTGCCAAGAAAACAAAAGGACTTTTAATTTAAAACAAGCATAGCACTTCTCAATGAAATAAATTTGGGGAATCCAGTTTAAAAAGTCTAAAGAACTTTAACTTTTTAATTGTAATTACTCATAAAGACATTATTTCTGTTCAGTGTTTTAATATGCTGAATTATTTTCTCATGCGTTTTTCTTTTATTTAACTTAAAGAGAGAGTATAATGCACAGTTGGACTTCTAAATAATATAGTGTAAAGATTTTATTTTTATAAATTTACTACCTCGTATGTTTTTATTTGCAAAATTTATGTTTGGTTCTATTTCATATTTTATAAACAAGTTCTCAGGTACAAATGCAGGATTTTTTATTTATGCTATTTCTGTGCATAGCTCTCACTTTGAAATTAGATATGTAGTTGAAATGCCACACTTTACATTTTCTTTTGTGAACCAAAGCCTTTCAGAAAATAATTTGTGTTTTAAATTATTCCATTAGCTAAAGTTACGATCACTTTTTCTTTTTGCGATGTTTTGCAGTTTTTGTATAATGCAGTCATATTATGCTTCTTTGATTTTAATGACCTTTTGCTTTGCTTTTCCTTCTTTTGTGCTGCAAACATATAGTGGATTTATGGTCTGTGGGGTGCATTATGGGAGAAATGGTTTGCCACAAAATCCTCTTTCCAGGAAGGGACTGTATCCTTGTGCTGCTGCAGCGGTTAATTAGTTAGGTGATGAACTTCTTTACGTTCTCCAATGAAAATGAATATGCTATATTCATACAGATGGGTTTTTCAACAGGCATGAAGTTTGTGGCTGTTATAGTTCAAAAATTGTTGAGATAAGAAACTGAAATATTTGTAGGCTGCATCTGGCAGTAGGACATACAGTCTCTGCTGGTAGTCAGAGCACATTCACTGTCACTCATTTTTATTTTAATACTGCTTTTTATCATTTTAAAGTATACATGGTGTGTGTGATTTTATTTTATTTTATTTTTTATTTTAACCAAAATCTTTATGTTAATGTCATTGCATTTTGTTTTCAGTTGACATTTGGTCAGTTGGGGTGCATCATGGGAGAAATGATCAAAGGTGGTGTTTTGTTCCCAGGTACAGATCGTATCCTTATCTTTGGCCTAAAATGTAGTTTCTAAAGGTCAAAATGTATGATAGCACTTCAGTTTGGTCAGGTGTAATGTTTTGTCTCTCCCTAATATATTGTTAAATTACTCTTAAAATACCACCTACTATTCAACATAGACTTTTCTTACCCTCGTTTATTGTTTCATATGTTAATTCTTAACCCTGCTCAATTGTAATTATGCACAATTACTTGCTGGCTTTGAGTTGATTTATTTAATCTAAATCAAAAATCATGGCTTGCATTAAAAATTTCTAATAATTATACACTTAAGTCTAGAAATATGTACAGCTTAATATGAATTTTGAAGCTTTCTGTTGCTTCTGGCCATCCTTTTGTTTTGTCCCCCCCCCACCTCCTTTTTGTTAATGTTCTGTGTGGTTTGTGTCTTTTGATTGTTGTCTCATTACTCACATAACATACTGATCCTTTCATCTGAGAATTTCATATAAAACTGGTCAGGATAGATTTGGATTCATGCTTTTTATCTCACTACTTTTAATATTTATATTAATAGTGATTTGTTATGTGTTTATCAGCTAGTAACACTTAGAATTGTTTTCGGAGGAGGAATGGGAAAAGCCATATTCACAAGATTACAGTAAGCAAGTTTTAGTCCTTGGCCTTCAGGGTCTTGGAGTGTAAAGACTAGAACAAAGAAGAGCAGGAAATCCTAACCTCACAACTTACCGAAAAACTGAATCTTTTTTATAAGCATCGGAGCCTTAGAAAAATTTTTTAAGCATAAGCTAAACAAAGAATGGCGAAAGAAGTGCCACTTTTATCGAAGCCTTTATTTTTATTGCAACTGGTTATTTTCTGTTAGTGTAGAAAACTCAGTAAAACAGGATGGGTTATAGAAACATTGTCTGGGAGGTACAATCTGATAAATTGACAGAAAAGGCAAATGTTGTATATAATCATAGCATAGTTTGCAGTTAGAGCCACTGTGGATAGTAATTGTCATTATTATTTTAGTCGCTTATATTTTTATTTAGAATTTGTGAGTTTAAGCTTCCATTTTAAGGTAAAATCAGTTAGTATGCACACACACAATAAATAAGGTTAACAAAGCTTATTTATTGGTCATTTCTGTCCACCTACAATCATTGCCTTTTGCAAGGTGCCTGTGAGATATAAAATTTATAACTGCCACATCCTTTCTTAGGATTTTTTTAAATTTCTGTTTTCTTGTATTGTAATATGGATCTGACTAATGTGTTGAACATTAGTTATGGAGTATTTTTCTTAGCTACTTGATATTAGATATTGATCAGTGGAATAAAGTTATTGAACAGCTTGGAACACCATGTCCTGAATTCATGAAGAAACTGCAACCAACAGTAAGGACTTACGTTGAAAACAGACCTAAATATGCTGGATATAGCTTCGAGAAACTCTTCCCTGATGTACTTTTCCCAGCTGACTCAGAACACAACAAACTTAAAGGTACTTTTTACAAATATATACATTTAATGCCATTTGGGGTATGTGGTGTATGTGTGTATGTGTTTGTGAGTTTATATGTATTTATATTCTTATGGGACGTAACTCAAGGTGTTCTCTGGATGGTGGAAAAAAATTAGGTTTTTGTTACTTTTTAATTTTATATATTTTAATCGTGTATAACATATAGAATTTTTAAAGCATGCTTCTAAAATAAAAAATCTCAAATTGCTGAAATTGATTAATAACTTGAGAACTTTTACAAATATATGTACATTAACATCATTATGTTTGCAGCCAGTCAGGCAAGGGATTTGTTATCCAAAATGCTGGTAATAGATGCGTCTAAAAGGATCTCTGTAGATGAAGCTCTCCAGCACCCGTACATCAATGTCTGGTATGATCCTTCTGAAGCAGAAGCTGTAAGTTCTTTTCTTAATGTTTATAGAACATGTTGCATTCTTAGAGTTAGAATTAAAGTTAGGTTTAGAAGATACCTTTCAATTTTAAATAAAAATGTAGGTATGTGATGATGATGTTTTCCTGTTTCTTCATGAAGACTACATTAAATAAACTATGAGCATATTTGAGTCCCCCCCCTAAACAAAATAAAGTTACTTCCCACTGTTTTTTGCATTCTTGCCTGGATACCTAACCAGAGAACTAGGATGTTGAATGCTCTAGGGGAACATCGTAACTCAGCTATATATAAAACAAATTACTGTATCCAAAGGAAACCAATTCTAGGAACTATGATATAAATAAAATGTAGCAATTTCAAGAGCTGGAAGAAAAGAAAAAAACAGTTAAACATTTTTTGCCTGCAATGAAAAAGTCTTCCCAGACTATTCTGTCTGTATAAAAAAGTTGGTGGTTGATCAGTCTTGGTCTAGTGATATATTTTTGTAAGTCATCTGTCTGGCTGGTATTTCAAATAATTAAAAAGAGTTACAATACTCCCAGCATACTGACACAATTATTATTGCCTTGTGTTTTTCAGCCACCACCAAAGATACCTGACAAGCAATTAGATGAAAGGGAACACACAATAGAAGAGTGGAAAGGTACATTCATCGGATTCTTGGAGGGGGAAACTGTAAAGGAGCTTCTGTTTTTTTTATGGTGATTTATTATGCTAGAGAAATAAGTGACTTTTTAATTCATAACTGAAATTTGGTAGTAATTAATATTTTTACATAAGTGGAAAGTAAGTCCGCCTCCCTCTTTAATCTTAAGTTCCCAAGTTTCTCACCCTAGACACAGACACATTAGTGCTCTCTCACATGTTTATCTATCGTATGTGAATACACAAATGTGTTCAGTGTCTCCCACCTCTCCTCTTCCACCCTTTTAAAATCACATATGGTTGTGTTTGGTGTATGCTATACGTTTTGCTTTGTTGATATAATCAAATATCTGGAAGGTTATTCTCTTTTGGTTCACATATCTGCCTTGCTTGCTTTAATAACTGGTTAGTATTCTGCTGTATGAATATGTCACACTTACCATAGCCAGCTCCCTCTTGATGAGCATTTAAATTATGTCCAGTCTGTTGCTATTAGAAACAACTCTGCAGTATTCATGTTCACATATGAGAACATGCCTGGAAGAAAATCCTAGAAGGAGATGTGCTAAGCCAAAGGATATTTTTTGGTTATGTCCAAATTACTCTCCAAAGAAATTGTAGTAGTGTGCACTGCTGTCATATTATATAGAAGTCTCTCTTTGCCCTCACCTTTGCCAACAGAATGGGTTAATTTTTAATATTTGTAAATCTAATATAGTAGTTTTATTTTGTTTTATGAATGTGACTGAAGTTAACATTGCTTTGGTAGTCATGGAAATGTTCAAATATTTCTTCAAAACATCCCTTGGGACATGTGGGCCAGGTAATTTTTAGGTCCTTTTTAACTTCCATTTATGTTGTTGTCCTTCAGTGTTTTGACCACTTTTGTAACTATGTGACTTTAAGTAAATCACTCCCACTTCACTGCCCTCGCCCCACACTGCCTCCTGCATTTTACCTCATCTGGCAGAAGACCTGTTATTAAGAATTGAGTCTCTAAATACTGGGAAGGCAAAGGGGACTGGGGAGGTATAAATATGAATAAGTGACCCATCTGTACATTTATTTTGCTAAGGATGAATTTGATTCTTTTGTCATAGAAATTGAAGAGATTTCAAGATTGATTTTCTCTGAACTTTGAGAAACCCATGGTTAGCAGAGCCCATGCAAAAGTTAAAAGAATGTTAAAACAATAAAATTGGGTAGAGTCTGGTGGATTTGAATATGTAATTACCTATATATAAAGATGTAGCTCTGTACTGAGTATATATGAAAACATTAACCTGATATTTTTACCTTCGACTATTTTACAATAGACCATAAGGTATTTTATAGAATCTTTTTTTTTTTTTGAGACGGAGTCTCACTGTGTCGCCCAGGCTAGGGTACAGTGGTATGATCATGGCTCACTGCAGCATCAAAACTCCTGAGCTCAAATGATCCTCCTGCCTCATCCTCCCCAGTAGCTGGGATCACAGGTGTCATCCACTACACTTGGCTAATTTGTTTGTTTTTTTGAGGCAGGGTCTCACTATGTTGCCCAGGCTGATCTCAAATTCCTGGGCTTAAGTGATCCTCTTGCTTTAGCCTCCCAGATGGCTGGGATTGTAGGTCTTAAGCCACTGTGCCCAGCCTGGCTAATTTTTTTTAAAAAATTTTGTAGAGATGGGGTCTCACTCTGTTGTCTAGGTTGGTCATAGATTCTTAATAGGCCAGCAATTGTCAGGCACACCATTGTGTACCACAAAGAAAAAGAATACACTGTGAATTGTACTGCACCATTGATTATAAGATGTAGTCGATTTCAGAGATTTTAAACTGAAGAAGTACATCTTAAAATCAGTGAAATACAGTGTTTTCATTTGTATAACAATATATTTGGGGGGTTTGATTGCTTTAAAAACATTTACCTTTATTCTGTATCCTTTACTCCTGGCCCCAGGTGCATGTAAGCAATTACTCAGACTGCCTTTTCAGGATCTTCTTAAGAGTTTTAGCTCATAGCAGAAAGAAAAATTAATTGCCAAAGCCATTAACCACAGATGGCTTTGCCTAGTTAGTACTCCTAATTAGTTTTGGTTCTTCTGCCTTAATCCCTTTGTGCCTTTTCCCTGAAGAGTGCTATTTTCTCTCTTTAAAAATCCTCTTATTTTGAATGTTTATCATTACTTTTTGTTTCTTTGAAGAAAACCATCCCTTATTCTCTCCTTTATCAGTGCTTTCTGTTTTTCTCCTTCTAAGCCCAAGGTTACTATACCAAGCAAACTTATCTCTAGTTGTTGTTCATTCCAACATACTCACTTATTTTACCTTATTGCCTGTATAAATGTTGTCATACTCTGTAATCAGGGATTCTTTATCAGAATTTTAATCTTCAAGAATTACACAGATCCCTTGAAATCTGATGCAACATTTTTTGTTTGTACGCTTTTCTCAGAAGAGGGTTGCCTACTTTCATAAAATTCTCAAAAGATTCCCTGACCCAACGAAGAAGATAAATAATGGCGATGTGGCATCCACCATTAAGATTAAGTGTGGTGTGCCTTGTGAGTCTGAATGTCTACTTAAAAACCTTAAGTAGGCCAGGTGCGATAGCTCACACCTGTAATCCCAGCACTTTGGGAGGCCAGGGCGAGTGGATCACAAGGTCAGGAGTTTGAGGCCAGCCTGACCAACATGGTGAAACCCCATCTCTACTAAAAATACAAAAATTAGCCGGACGTGGTGGTGTGTGCCTGTAATCTCAGCTATTCAGGAAGCTGAGGCAGGAGAATTGCTTGAACCCAGGAGACAGAGGTTGCAGGGAGGCACAGGTTGCAGTGAGCCGAGATTGTACCGTTGCACTCCAGCCTAGGCAATGGAGCAAGACTCATCTCAAAAAAAAAAAAAAAAAAAACCTTAGGTAGGAGGCGCATGTATTAATACCAGCAGAGCAGCTCTCAGTGTCTCTCTTCCGTTGGAACAGTTGTCACAGTGGTCCACTTGCTGTCCAGAAGCCTGGTAAGAGAAAAAGATTCCCATGGAGAAATATTCTTGAAAGTGATAACCATGCTTTTACTCGTAAGGAGTTGAAATGTAGCTTATCTGCTGCTTTTCTCTAATGAAAATGTGTTTATCTTCATTCTGATTAAAGAAGCTTTTGCACGCTCTGATTTAAATCTTTTTAGCATGTATCTAGTTGAGTACCCACAGTGCACCAAGCTTTATGCCAGGGCTCAGGAAATGGAAGTTAGTACGACAAACGTGGTTCAAGCCCTCACTGAGACAGATTGTAGTACAGAATGGTATGTGATATGATGTGTCGTAGTACAAGTTGCTCGTGGGGTGAAAAAGAAAGCTTCTAACCCCAGCACCTTCAAACCAACTTCAGAAACAATAGTTACGGGGAAGATTAGTACTTCCTTTCAATATGATTCATTGTTGAGTGTCAAGGAATTGTTATTAATTAACATCCTTGAATCTTAGGAATCTTAGGCTGACACTTAACTGTCATTGTAAGGACACATTTTGAAGTACTTCACATGTATAAAAATTTCCACTTAAACCATATATACATTGTGAGATTGACTCTTAGACTTTGAAAAGTTCATTTTTATTTACTTCTTTTACAGAATTGATATATAAGGAAGTTATGGACTTGGAGGAGAGAACCAAGAATGGAGTTATACGGGGGCAGCCCTCTCCTTTAGGTTGGTTACAATAGAAGCATGGTTAAGATTACAGTTTACTTTTTGTGTTGTGATCTTCAATGACTTGAAACCTGCAGTTCTTCCCATATTTACAAAACCATTATTATTCCAGGTTTAATAAGTGTAAGGAAAGACAGTTTGGGTGGTGAAATTTGAAAGCACTGATATACTTTTCTATTAATACATTATACTAATACATCAGTAACTTGACTATTCATGAGATGCACATCTTTTTCTATGATGCTGACATTCTGTTGAAGAACAGAAATTTAAAAACTTTTTGTTGGCATTGTTACTGTGTCTTTAAGAAGAAAATTCTCAAAATTCAACATACTTACCTTTCTGTGATCTTGACAGTCTTTACTTTGGATAAATAAAAGCATTACTGCAAAATTTAGTACATGTGATACGAAGTTGCTGTCTTTCTCTTTTTAATATAATTGATTTGTTGAACTGAGGCAGTAATATTAAAACCATCACTAGAAAGTATTATTTTTCTAAGAAGAAAACTGGGTTTGTAGGAGTCAAAACTTTTTTTAAAAATCATAAGCTGATCTTATATTTAATGTTAGTACAAGTAAAAGTATAAAGAATAGAGAAGAGTTAAATGGCAGGTGACATGTACATATTAAGTACATACCACATGACAGACAGTAGTGGTTTATATACTTTATTTCATTCAGCCCCTAGGACCCCAAGGTGTAGGATTATTGCACACATGTTATGGATGAAGAAACTAAAGTTCAGAAGTTTGAAATAACGTAAGATTCCAAATCTATTATGTAGATGAACTAATACAGTAACTTCAGAGTGTGTGGTTTTCCAGCCTCCCATTTTGTGTCTGGCTGGCAGCAGAGACTTCTCTGGCTACAGAGGTTAGGACAGTTGTATGAAGGAGGTGAAATTTAAGCTGAGCCTTAAAGAGTGAGTAGTATTTCAAAAGATAGGTCTTGATTTTGAAGTAAAACTATGCCATTTTAATGAAACTTTTTACTTTCAAAGAAAAAAAATAGAGGTTGTATCTAGCATCTTCTATATGGGTAAGGTTTTTTAAACCATAGTGACATTGTATACTAAACATAATCATTTAAGTCATTTTTTGTGGCTTGCTTTGACATTTTTGGTTATACATTTTAGAGTTGTATATTTTAAATCTTTGATCAGGAATGCAACCTTCCAGGTTATAATATAGATACTGTTGAAAATATAAATTGGTTTTGACAGCTTTTACCTATTTTGGAAATGGCCTTTTCTCTACAGTTTACTTATAACAAATTTAAAGCTCTATTATAAATGCCTTGTGTAATTAATTAGCTTTGTATTGCTATATAGTAGTAGTATAACCGAATTGTTCATAATGGAGGATGGGATTTGAAAAGTTTCTTATGTGGGACAGTTTTATACTTTAGCATACTACTATCCAAGTGAGTGGCATAGCTGGAATGCCAGATGTTTGAGTAAATGTAATAATCTCATTAGTTAGAGTAGTTGTATTTGTTTTTAATTTACAAGTGAATAATTTGAATCCTAGTTCAACACTAGCTTATGGTCGCAAAATAAGTCAATGGAAAGGATGGGAGTTAAGGTTTCTGACTTTTTCTGGATTCTCAGTTATAGCTTGCAAAGAAGAGTGTTAGAAAGTATTATTGAGCTGTTATAAAAATATTCAGCTCTTAATTATGTACTAAAACAGAAGGAATAGTGTTTGGTAAATCAAAATTTCAGATAACCACAGTACCATTTCCACTTGATTTTTAAAATGAATTCTATTATTCTTCCCTATTGAGTGCCTTTCTGTCTTTATTTTGATCTGGCTAATAGTAAAGTAAGTTTGCCTGCCTTGAGTGTGTAGACTCACTTGAGAGAAGAATGACTCAGATACCTGAGAATAAAGACTTTCCATATTATTACCATTCAGATATTTGAGAATTTACTGTATTGCTTTAAAGAGAAAACAAGTGTCTTCTTCCCCCTTAGGTACTTGATTTTTAGATTAAAAAGTTAACAGTGCATTTAAAAGTTAAAGTTAATTTTTATCAGATTAAGACATTTGGATAAAATAATAAGACCCTGAACTAGAGGCATATATAAAAAGTGTATATGTTGGAGCCCTTTTATGGTTTGAATGTTTCAGTATAAGTCTTACAAACTAGCCATTGTGTACTATGCATGGTACACAGTTATACTGTTCAGTCAGAAAAGGCTCATTTCAAGTATTGATTGGCCTAAAAAGAATGTGCTATCTCAGTTTCACCCTGGCTGGGAAGCTGATGGACCTTTCTTGGGTCTAGGAGGTTGCCACCTCTTTTTCCTCTCATCTCTTAGGCCTGAGATACTCCATCCTGCTTTTCTATTCCATTTCAGCTCCCATCACCTTCTTTGTCTCTTGTGGTTCCATTCCTTTCTGTTTCCCGGTACCCTCCCTAAAGATTTTCCTATTCCCACTACATTGCCTCTTTTATTGTTGTATTAGAAGAAAAGCTCACAGAAGACCTTTCATACTGAAGTGTTTTATTGCTCTCTTGGACAGAGTGGAGGGATGATCTCAAACACAGGTGCTGGGTTCAGGAGCAGTGGTTTTCAGCCCATTTGGTTTCAGCATTGTTGGGTGCCTGAACCTCACCCTCAGAAATTCTGCTCAGTGTTCAGTTTGAAGACCATTGATTTTGTTTCATAAATGTATTGTTGAGATCTTTTAAGTAATTTACATTATTAAAATTTGGAATGATCGTTATTTAGTATTTATGTGGTTCAGAAGTACTCAGCCTAGTGCATGAGTGACATTTAACTATTCTCCATCCCCCAGTGTAAGTCATGCCTGTCCCTGTCCTAAACCAACCCTCTTGAGAGGATTTCTGTCTCTAGCTCAGGTATTCCTATTACTTTTTAAAACCTAGGAAATACTTGTTAGGTATTACTTTTGGCAAAGGAAACTGTTTGTTCCTACTTTATCTGTTTAATAAATCCATATTTATGTTTATCAAATATGAGAGTAGAAATAAGAAGACCCACGTTTACTTAACTAGGCCACTTGAGTGATGCTGGCATGTCACATAACCTCGTGTAAACTGGGGTAGTGGACTAAGGTTCCTTCCAATTAAAGTTGTTTTATTCTTTGTCTTGGCATTTGCTTTAAAACAAGATGTGCCAGAAGTACATCTTGAATCATTTGAATTTGTTTCTTTTAGTGAGACACTATAAAGACTTTTTTTGTAGGGAAGTAGTTTTTAACTTTTGTAGTTATACAGTCCTTTAAGATCCTCTGTCCAAAAAAGGCAATACAGACAGCTTTGCATGTATTATCAGCAGTATTCACACATACCCTGAAGCCCATTCATGGATCTTGCTGCACAACCATTTCTAAATGTGGCATAGATGTAAAATTCTTGTCTTAAAGAGAAAAACACATTCGTTGAAAGGATAGGACTCCACGTTTCTAGACATTTTCAGAATTCTCACTTCATAGCTGTCAGTGAAGAGTGTTCTTAAGTTAGTGTGTTGGATATCATTTGTGATTATTTTCAGTGAGCCTTCTAAATCCAAGAGAAAAAATTACCACTGGAGGCAGTCAGTGCAGTGCAAGTAGCTCGATCTGCAACTGTCTGCAACTGATTTGCTGTTTTGTTTCTCATAGCACAGGTGCAGCAGTGATCAATGGCTCTCAGCATCCATCATCATCGTCGTCTGTCAATGATGTGTCTTCAATGTCAACAGATCCGACTTTGGCCTCGGATACAGACAGCAGTCTAGAAGCATCAGCTGGGCCTCTGGGCTGCTGTAGATGACTACTTGGGCCTTGGGGGGTGGGAGGGACGGGGGAGTCGGTTAGTCATTGATAGAACTACTTTGAAAACAATTCAGTGGTCTTATTTTTGAGTGATTTTTCAAAAAATGTAGAATTCATTTTGTAGTAAAGTAGTTTATTTTTTTTAATTTCAAGTGATGTAATTTAAAACCTAAGTTGTGTTTCAAAACAGCAACAAAACTGTATTGTATTTTTTGCTGTAATTAACTGTATAATGTAAACCTAATTATTTTATCATGGTTTAAATTTTTTGCATATTTGCTTTATCTTATGCTGCTGATTTTTTTTAACTGAATTTGTAAGATTTTGTTTATCAAAGCAACTATTATGTGGTGACTTGCCTATATCATGAATTATTTAAGATTTTTATAGTTTTTTTATTAGATTTTATTTCAGATGTTTTGTTCATGATACTATCCTTCAGGGTTATGTGCTTATCAATGAAATAACCCCAGAGGAGTGAGGGAAAATAACCTGTAGCCAGTTACATTCAGGAATAACTACTGTAAATGATGAACGTATTAAGAGACCTCCAATATTTGCTACTTGCCAATCCTAATTTAGTTACAAGAATTGGTAGGCAGTCCTACTTAATTTTGGCAAAAGCCCATCATCTAAATGGCAGAATAACTCGGAGCATGTCTTTGAAGATGCTAGGCGTCTACCACCACCTTATGTCCCCACCCTACCCAACAAAAATCAAGTAAAAAGAATGTGTATTCTGCAAATTTGTGGCATGCTCAAAGTTTATGATCACATAAAGTCAAGAGGATACTTCATGAATAATACATTTCAATGCAAATAAACAAATGGTTCACTTCTACTAGCGATGAGCCTGTTTTTGTATACACTGAGTTAATCTACTCAGGCTGTAGTCCCAGCAATGTTCTAGAGTCTGGTCTTTCCCTTTCCTGCAGCTTTGGGCCTTTGGACCTTTCCGGTTTCCTGTTGGAGTGTGAGTCAGCCGAGCACCAGTTCTTCTGGTGTTTCTGGCCATTTGATTCTACTTGTAGCATAATCTTATTTATACTAGCTATTGGGAGGTTCCAAAGCCTACTTAGATTTGTGTAGGTGATGTATCAAATGAGCAATATACCGTTCATCTGAAAATAGTAGCACACAGCCATATATAGGATATCATTTTCTAAGGACTGTTTCTTCACATTGATCAGAGCAGGCATAAATGGTGGTTATTAAGTCTGAGTCTTTCATTTTTTTATACCTGATTTTCAACATAACACGCGATGTGGACGTCGAGTAGTGTAAGAATGGTGCTGCTCCTGACAAGTGTATGTTAACTGTTTACATTTTATATCTACAGAATTATTTCTCTATAACTGAATTTTTCATAAGTAAAATGTCTTTGAGGTCTCGTTATTTCTGAAATACGTTGTCTATAATAGACCCAGGCACCTTTTATTATCTCTGGAACAAGAGGGATTTCATGTAATGAACTGGGAAATGCATACTCACATAAGCAGCAAGGTTCTAGGCAGAAAGCCCTTTGGAATTCGTGACCAACAGGAGCAAGAACAGGTGTGGCTCAACATGCAGTATCTGAAAGTTTGCTTGGCATTGTAGTCATATATTTAGTGCAAAATTCTTTTTGAGTGAGATACTTTAGATCGTTGTTAATGTGCAATATTTAAGATTAAAATACATTAGTCTTTTTATTTACTTTCAAATGGCAGGTTTGCTTTTGATGGTCTAGGGTCATGATTTCCAGCTTCCCAGGCTTTGTATCAATCTCTTTTTCTAACACAACATGGTGCATTAGATTAGGCAAATTAAAGTTAAGACTATAACACCTCTTGTAGACAGGAAAGATTGGATTCACAATTTGAGCAGAAATTTGAGAATGTATGTGTTTATATTAATTTTTAACAATTAGCTTTATTTTCTGTAGGATAGATTGTCACTGTTGCACTTTCACAGCAGACATGCTTTCAGAAGAGTCTCATATTTTATGTTTGATTGCTGAGAAGCCATCTCTGTTGATACAGATTTTGGTTAAGGAAGGAAAACCGTGTCTGACTGTATCATTTGTTTTAAATGCCAGCTGCTGCTTGCCAACCATCAGTTCAATTCAAAGAAAACAAACTCATATTACTTAGTGTAAACTAAGATACTTACCAATTATATCCTAAATACAAGGTCTCTTTGTTAAATGTTGTGTGCCCTAGGTTTTAAATTCCTACACCTAAATATAATTTTCCTCTTAAATTTGTGAAGCTAAGTATGTATTGGTTCTTTTTATTTTGGGATCCTTAAAGCATCTTAAACATTTTTTTTTCCAAGAGAAATTATAAATAACATTTCTATCGGGTAGTACTTGTGTGAAGCCACCTTTCTTCTGTAATTTTGGTTTTTCAATTTTATATATTTAATATACTCACTGTCTTTCAGACAGTTATTTTGACCAAGATTTTTTTTTATTCATCCTCATAGATTGAGAAAGAGATGCTAATTCTTTACCCATGTCTTCCTGGTTACTGTTCTCTTAGCCTCTAATATATACTGGCCATTTGTAAAACCATGTGTTGTTGGGCTCACTTAGTTATACTTTATGCAAATAGAGCATCTCAACTCTGTCCTACTGTTTGCTGAACAGTTTTCAGTGTGTCCTGCACCTTTGGCTGCTGATTGTTCTTGGTGTGCACTCTTCCAAGTTGGTAAAGGCACAGTGTGTTCATACCAGACTTCCTGAGAGAAACACCAGCCTCTTAAATGAGAAGCCTACACACAACCCCCTTAACAATCCAGAGAAGCTTGACGGTATGCAAAGAAGCACTGTTTTCTGCCAGCCTTGTCATTGTTCTGTTCTATGCTAATCTTGCTGTGTTGTCTAACAGATGGAGGGAAGAGGACATCAGTGTCTAATAGTGAAATCAGCAGCAGGAAAGTGAAGCTCTTTCCTTGGTTACAGATAAGACTTGGTTTACACTCTTGGCCAGTATCTGCTACACATATGAAGACTTAACTATTCAGTGTTGCCTAGACACTAGCCTGCACAACATTTTGAGATTAAAACATAGTATGTTTTCAGAAATACTGTTGTAGTTTCTGAGTGTTGTTCATTAGTCACACATTAGCTGTAGAGTGGATGCATGAAGCCCCATGATGACAGTAAACTTCTCTTACCAGTAGAAAAACCAAACACCACCATTCTGTCATTAGCAGCCCTCTTAAATGTTGCCTCTCCATATCCTGTTGCATTTTTGTGTGCATTGTGTTTCTACTGATCTCTCTTAGGTTTTTCCGGAATCAAAGGAAACTGTTCCTTAATAGCAAGAAAGATGAAGAGGTAAAGGGCATTGAAGCAGAAATGTATAGTTTGGGGTACGATTAGAAAACTTGTAAGGAAAACAAAAGTCCTAATTAATTTCAAACTGACTGCTCTTCATTAAGTGCTCTTAAGGAGAGTCTAGTAAGAGTAACACTTTCTGGCCATTTCTGGTTTAGATTCTCTTTGTTACTGAAACTTTTGAGAAACATTACCTGTGGATTAATTTTGCACAATGTTCTATTCTCACAATGACTTACAAATTAAACTAGGTTTTTATTGAACTACCTCACACTAATTTTCTATGCTTTCCTAAGTAAGCTGTTGCCCTGTTAGATCTTTACCGAGTGTGAATTATAAATGTATGTTAAATACTTTTTAGCCAATGTTGACACAATACCAGTAAGTATGTAAAGTGTATACCTTACATCAGTAAGAGACACGTGTAAAATCTTTCACTGTATATCTTGGAAAATTGTGTTAGATGTGCTTGTTGACATTATTACTGTTTTTGTAAGTAAAAACCTGCTCGTGATATCAGTCCATTCTTTACATTTTACAAAAGGAGTAAATCTTAGTAAATTTTACGAAGAAATAAATTACTTTTGTAGGCCCAATATTTGGTATATTTTTGAGAAGCTGTTAATCTTTTAGCTGAATAATGAAGTTAGACTGAATTAGGTGTCTTCCTGGACTGTGACATCTATTTTCTCATTACAGTTTATCCTGGTCAACAGGGTGTCACAGCTGGAAACCTGAGTATGATAACTGACATTTGATTTTCTCCCTCTGCGATGTCATTCCTCCTCCATTCTTCTCCTTCCCCGTGTTCTGTTCCCTCTCCTCTAGACAAAACAAAATGGGGCACTTTGTAGGGAATGCTGAGATCATTATTGTGGTTTTTCATCATTCATGCCCTAGTCATTAAACATGCACCACTGGAATGTAAACAATGTTACCTAGTATGTCAATTGGTTATAATATTTTAAATAAAAAAGTGGTATGAAAGTTATGAAATTAAGAGTTTTTTCATTGAAAGCAATCTGTTTGTGGTAAAGTTTTTCTTGGCAATTTTAGGATTGCCCGTGGATTGGGATAAAGGGGTATTGCTAGGGCTGGTTCTCAGATTTGGATTTTATACAGATTGTGAAGAGCCTAAACTATCACCCTGGTTATCTGGTTGATCTGGTCTTGCATTTTTGGTGTTTGAAATTGCTAGATCAACTTTATCTAAAAAGAAACTTTGCTTCAATGCCCTTAACCTAGTTCTTGGTAAACGTTTGAGAGAACTGCCATCATGACCACTTGGCAAAAATAAGTACTTAAAATTGGGGTCTGTTTCAAAACGGGAGATTTTAGCTTTGAGTGTTTCCAGCTTTTGCCATGCTTATTTCCTGTTTGCGTATGTTGGGTGTGCTGCTGTGTGGGAATACAGGGCCCCTGCTGCATCCCATCCCAGCCGCTGTGATGACACCACTCCATCTTGCTCAGTTCCTGCTCCAGATGACCCTTGTACGGTGCTGCCTCTGCCCTCACCTGAACTCACATTGCCCTTCTCAGGAGCGGAGACGAAGAGGCTGCCCTCTAGCTGCCTGTGGCTGCTGAGCTGTTTCATCGCTGTCATAGACATGTCTCCCAGGAGAAACTGGGTGGCAAAAGCAAGTATCAGAGTGTTGAGTATAAACTTATTTTTTTCATTTTTACCAGTTGTATAGCAGAGTAATTCATCCTTGTTAATTTAAGTAACTTTTTTTTTAAAGTATTGTTCCTAAAAAGGTATTAACAATGTAAGTAAAGATTGATTTGTAGTGATTTTGTGGTTTAAAAATTTTTTTTTAGCTGTTACAGGTTATAGACCAGTATTTCTTTGGACTTTATTTGAAACCAAAAGATAATTTCAAATACGCTTTGTAAAGTTTAGGTTTCTGTCTAACAATGTACTTAATTTCATCAACTAATGGAAGCATAGGTCTAACACCTGGGCTGGAAGCTGGGAGTAGGAAATAGAAAATGGATGACAGAGTCTTGAAATGGTGTATATGGAGGAACAAGGACCTGGCCACAGGGATTGATTAGAGGAAATGAGAGGGGTTTCACAGAGAAGCTGCATTTTGAGCCTTGGCATAAATAAGGGGAAGGGAAGGCAAGCAGATTTAAGTGAGTGCATGAGCAAACAGTAAGGAATGGCCTGGCTTGGGTGTGGGCACAGGGAGATATGGAGGAAAGACACATTGTGGTTTGGAATTGAAACAAGCTGAGGATAGACCTGAAAACAGGAGGAATTGCCTGATGTTTTTACCCAGAAAAGTTTGATGGTGATAGGAACCCATGGTAGTTTGTGAGGAGGCAAAGGAGTATTATGACCCGACCCTTGTTTTAGGGCCGTCACTGCCAAGAGAAGCGAATCCGGTTAGGCTGGAGGTGTGGAGATTGGTGACTGAAGCCGAAGATACCCAGGTGAGAGCAGCGGAAATGAAGGAGAGGGACTCATTTAGATGTATTGCCGTGACACAGGTGCAGTCGCCAAGATTAGGGTTTGGAGCTGGGGGAAGGCTGTGAGCCCTAGCAATTGGGCCGCACACGAGATGATGCAAGGAAAGAACATGCAATGTGTTTTGCAATTTGTGTATCTTGGTTTGAAGTGTCCATGACAGAATGCATGTCAGGTATGGTATCAACTCCCAACTTACAGGAGTGGGAGGAAGGGAACGATTGGTGTGCTCCCTCACCTGCCTGTAGACCTCTCCAATCTGGTAGTTTCCTTGTGAGGTCTGTGTCATTTGCTTGTATGGCCCTTACACTGTATTTGTTAGTATCATTCTGCGGACAGAGGAAGATAGTGGAAAGATTCCTCTTGTATATACGACGTGTAAGATGTTAGACCTGGGTAGGTGCAAGTGGGGCCTAATTCGAGTGAGTGAGTGGCAAAGCAGGTAGTGAAAAGGACTGGAAAACTTCGTTGGAAATGTAAAGAAATCATGACAGTGTCTTGAGAGAAGTGAGGGGTAGACTGAGGGGGTAGACTGAAGAGTTTAAAGGGAGAAACCAAAGGCACATGTGTCTTTATGGGACAGGGTCCTGGAAAGGTTGGGATCTGCGGGATCATGCAGGTCCAGATGAGCTTAGTCAAGACGGAGAATTTAGGTCACCTCGGACAAGTGTCAGTCTGGCTGAGCCATGCCTCTGCTGTTACTTGATAGCATCCTGTGTTCTCTTCTGATGCCTCACTCTGGGATCCCCTGGATGGAAGAGCCTGCCCTACTGGAGATAATGCCTGGTGAGTAGGTGTTCCATAATGGTGGGCTGAGAAAGCTAATGACTAGAGCCTATCTTTTACACCATTTCTGTCCTCTGAAAACGCGATGTTCATGGCCCTCAAAGTGTGGCATAAGGACACTGCATGCAACGCTGTGATACTACAGTGATGTGGGCATGGACTCTGGTGCCAGATACCCAGATAGCATCCTGCCCTCACTGGCTGCCTCACTCCCTGCAAGTGCCTCAGCTCTGGGGCTGTGCTCTGTCATCTGTCCTGTGGGAAGCCTAATGTCACCTGGCAGTGTTGCTGGGAGTATTCAGTGTGTGCATGCAGGGCCAGGGCTGGTGAGCGCTCGGTGAGTGCTGGCTGCCGCTATCCTGACTGGCACCAGAATCAGTTCAGCACCCCTGGTGTGCAGGTTCCTCAAGCAGCTGTCCCTTGTGTCTGTTTGAATGGAGCTCTCTGTCTCTGGGCAAACATACTCAGAAGAGTGATGTGAACTAAAGGCTGTGTTTCCCTCCATTTGATGTGCTGCAAGGAAAAGATGTTCTAGAACCTGGAGCCACCCCACTCCCTGGCTCCAGTGTGCAGCGGAACCAATGAACCCACGTGCTGACCCCGAGGCTCCCCCATCCCCATGGCCACGGCCACCACCAGGCCTGGGCCCAGGGACGTGCTTTACTACTCAGCCCCCACGTGGCCGAGACGCTGCCCCTTGTCTCCTTTTACCACAGAAGAAAGACATTTATCAAAAGCTCACTGAAAGAAGGGAAGGGAAATATGGAAAAACGTGTCTCTGCCAGGCATTTTTGTCCAGCTGCTGCCAGTTTCCAAACCTGGTGAGCTTTTTTTTTTTTGAGACGGAGTTTCGCTCTTGTTACCCAGGCCGAAGTGCAATGGCGCGATCTCAGCTCACCGCAACCTCCGCCTCCTGGGTTCAAGCAATTCTCCTGCCTCAGCCTCCCAAGTAGCTGGGACTACAGGCGTGTGCCACCATGCCCAGCTAATTTTTGTATTTTTAGTAGAGACGGGGTTTCACCATGTTGACCAGGATGGTCTCGATCTCTTGACCTCGTGATCCACCCCCCCTCGGCCTCCCAAAGTGTTGGGATTACAGGTGTGAGCCACCGCGCCTGGCCCCCTGGTGAGCTTTTTAACCAGCTGTGGGGTGAGTGCAGAGGCTTGGGATTTATGAAACCATTGGGTTGTCTTAAGACCCAATGTCCAGATAGCACAGAGATTTAGCTGTCTTGGAGTGGGGTCATCAAGCCAGCTTGTGGCACGCAGTGGGGCAGGATCCGCATCTTGGCAGGTAGGCCCCAGGGCCTTCGCTTGAAAACTGCTGTGCTCTACTGCTTGAGAAGCTTTATGGGAATAAAATCGTCTCCTGCTCAGAAGCTCCTGGGATGCCATGTAAGGTAAGCATGTTTGCTGTTTTGTCTGCAGCTTTCTCCCTATCCTTTGGGTCGTGCTCAGCAGGGTACAGACATGCTCAAGAGTTTCCATCTTTAAAAAGCTCTCCCTTGCCCCGTTCCACTATCAAAATGGAACTCAATTCATTTGAGTTCATGTAAAGCTTTCAAATACTTTCCTATCTCCCTTAGAATAAAAATAGCCTCTCACCAGGGGCGACAGGCCCTGAGTATCTGGCTCCTGCTGGGTTTTCATGACCCCATCCTGTCGTGCTTCTTCACAGACTGCAACACATTGTGAGGTCCCTGTGCTCAAGTATTGCGGGGCTTACTGTGGGAGGTGGAAGTAGTAGCAATGTGGCTGGTGGAAAAGGACAGCAATCCTGGCATGGGTGGGGGTTCTTAGTAGAGGCAGGAGTACAGAGAGGCGGCGGCAGCGTGTGTCAGTGTCACAGCTACTTAGCTGGGAACTCAGGACACCGTGAGAGAACTACTTAAGATACCAGGAGGGCTCTGCAGGGCCCTGGGGTTTGGCATCAAAAGGAGAGGGAGAGGGTCCATGAAACGTTACTTGACCCTATTTTTACCCACAGACCAGGGAAACATGGATATATGAGTTCCATTCCAAAATTATTTCGGGAATACAATTCATTCCTGGTCCATCACTCAAAAGCCAAGTAAGACAAGGAAACTTCCTCTTCTCTTTTCCTATTTCAGTTTCTCTCTCTCTCTCTCTCACACACACATACCCTTAAAATTGTATTTTAACTTTAAAGAACATGTACATTCATTTGTTATTTTAATAAAAGCCAACTCTTTTTTGGTATGAGACATTCATAATTTCCAGTATTTCTTTAAAGTCGAACACAAGTTTTACGACACTGATGAAGTAATCGGAAGCAGAATCCCAGATTCATCTGATCTCTCACTATTGTGTGTTTCATTCATCCATACTTAATTTGAGAACATTTTTTTAGCAACGTGCTTCTACTGAGTCTGTCTAAAGCATTCCAGGGTTTCAATGAATCAGTTCTCTGCCATTTCATGTTCATAATTCATGGGTCTACTTCATATTAAATGATGTCATTGCAGTAGTACAATGGGAATCTGTCACTTTGGGAACAGATTCAGCAACTGTAACTCAATTGAGAGAAGGGGGTAGGGGTGGGGATACTAGAGCCCCCCACCCCCCACCAGCCCTGAAGGCCTCAGTCACTCAGTGTGCCTGACAGTCAAGTCAGATGTTATACAGACAAGGTGCCTGGTGCTGGTTACTTAGAGATTGGAAAACAGAACTGAGTAATTTCAGTTCATTTTGAGGTAAGAACTGCATTTGCAGATCCTACGTGGCCAGCAGGTGGCAGATGTGGCTCAGACGTTCATGAACTCCTATCCCTACTGTGAACTCGGCAGGAGCCTGAGCCTTTGCCAGGATTAGTGGCTGAGCCAGACAAGCTTCCTTTCATCATGGGAAACCCATTTCAGTCCCTTCTGCTCCTTTGATAGCCTGGTGGCATTTTCTCTCCAGGTCAAAATCAGAACTCCAGGGGTGGGGCGAGAAAACTCAACAGCATCATCAGAACACACTTCTGTACCCACCCAGTTTCTCCAAGCCTCAGTTTCTCCTCTAAATACAGAGAATAGGGCCAATTTCCTACTTTGTTGGGTTGCTGTGAGGACTCAAAGTCACCTCGTATTCTCTTCTCTCTCCTTAAATAGAGGGGAGGGCAGCATCTTAATCCCAGGGGAAAATCCCATCACCTAGACAGCTGGCTCGCCATGGCAGCAGCCGAGCAAAGACAGACGCTGCTCTCCCCAGCCCCTCCCAAGCTCCAGGACCCAGATCTCGATGCTGCTGAGGGCCCCAGGCAGATGCCCACCTCCTGGTAGCTGCCCAGAGACGATGGGTAGCTAGCCACACTGTGGGAGCCACCCTGTCTCACCCTGCGAGCCTGCCTTCCTGGTGGGAAGCCAGCATTTTCTGGGAGCACTGAGCCCCTGGCATTTAAAGCATCAGCCTGTGTGGGGAAAAGTTTATACCTGATTCTAGGCGGGGTTGGTTGGGCCTGAGGAACGTTTCTAGAGGCTGTGGTCAGAAACTGGGTGCTCTGGTGACCACCACTCCCTAAACCAACCCCTACAGGTTACTGCTGAGGGGTAGCATGGGGCTGGCCACACATTGGGACACCATGAAGGGAACAGGTGACTGAGCCCAGAGGCACTGCTGTGCTGCCTCCTGAAGCACAGCCCGGGAGCTCCAGCTGGGCCAGGCCTGGCCTGGGTGCCCTGTGAATGGGAAAGCCTTTCTGGAGGGATTTGCCCTAATGGAGCCTTCAAGTCTGAGGATGAACCAGAGGAGGGAGGTGAACAGCAGGGGAAGGGAGATCTGGAAGGGAGCTGGGCAGGGGCCCAGGGTAAAGCGTGGGCACCCGGAGGACCAGGAACAGGTGCTTCCCATGGCCTTGGCTCAGCCCTCCTGCGGGGCGGCCACACTTGCCCACACCTTGCCCATGCACAGCACCGGCGCTGGGTGCCCACTCAGGCTGTGGCCCTGGAGCAGAGCTGGGGCTGTGGTGGAAGGCCCAGGGGCCTCCTAAGACAGAATCTAGCTGCAGAGGTCCAGATGGCTGGGGGGACAGGGAGAGTGAGGAGAGGTGTCCAACCTTCAGCACCCAGACAAGAGAGCCGAAAGCACAAGGCTGCTGCCCCTCAGGGGCTTCATATCCACTTCACGATGCCCTTGCTATTTCACCCAGGGGCACACCTCAGGGCGCTCCCAGCCCTTGGAGAAACAGGAGCAGTCACCTGAGAAGCCCTGTACTGTGCGGCATGAATAATGAGCCAGGTAGCAAGGCACCATGCTTTGTGAGCACATTTAATAAAGAAAGCTAACTGTTGCCGGCGGCTGCCCGGATCCTAGGTGCCCTCCAGTTCTGTGGCCATGGGGGACATTTCCTGGGTAAGGGCTAAGCACTGCTCTTGGTACCGTCCCCTTCTGACCCTCACCGGGAGCTGTATGGTTGGAGCAGCATCTAGATCCCACCTGGACCGTGTGGGGTCCTGACAGTCCGCACAGGAGTATCAGGATCTCTCTCCAGCTGGCTCTGGAGCACCTGGCCCCTCCGGAGACGCAGAGGCTGCTGACTCCGAGCATGGCTGGAGATCAGCAGATGTGGTACAGAAGTGAGCTCTGCCATTCCTTTCACTTTGGGGCCCTGGCACCTTTTGCCCCAACAGTCAAGTTTCCTAGCGTCGAAAAAAACTCCTCCATCTCCTTCTGCAACAGCTGGTTCCTCCTCTCCGCGTCCTCCCGCGCCCGCTCAGAGTTCCGCAGCTTTATTTCCAGCATGATGTACTTTTTCTTTTCCTGGTCCAGTTCTTCTTCTAACCGGGACATTCGTTTTCGCAGGTCCGCACTCCCTTCTTCCATTCTGAAAAGTCAAGGAGAGAAGCTGTTTGAGACTCTGCGAGCTGGGTTCACTGTCCCATGGGTGTAGCCCTGCTTGTGCTCACTGTGGGGTGAGGGGGGCTCAGCCTAGGCCATGGCAGTGGACGACACTGCAGCTCAGTGGGGGAGGACACTCCAACTCATCTGCTCACAAGAATCCCAGTACTTCACCTGTGAGCAAACTGCCCCCTTCCATAGCTCCCCTAGGCCTGTGATCCTGAAATCACCACGAGGACCTGTGCCATTTGCCCCTCTAGCGCAGTATGGGATGGCCTACCAGCTGGTCAGAACAGCATGCCCTGCACAGGAAGGGCTGGGACTTAGGCTGTCCCCAGCCTTTGCTCCTGTGCTGCGGCCTCCCCCTCCCACAGCTCCCTGCAGCTCCCACACCGTCCCCACGGTCCAGCCACACGTGGCAACCCACATGAGATCCTGCGGGTGGTCACTTCCATTCCTGCTCGCCATCATGCTCAGCTCAAGCGCCCCCTCCACAGTGCTGCTTCCTGTGGTCCTTCCCAGCAGGTCACAGTGGCGCATCTCTGCGCCACCAGAGCCTATACCACACACTTCCATGCAGGTTCACGCTGCAGTGTGCCAAGGTTGGCACGGGTGTCTGACCAGATGACCAGCTTCTGTCTGTCCAAAGGGACACCTGAGCCCAGCCCCTGAGAACACACGCTGGAGTTTAGGGTCCTGCCTGGTGACCTCTGAGCCACATGGCTGTGGGCAGGACACAGGCACACTGAAATGCAGAGGGTGACTGCTCCTCAGAGCACCAGTAACCATGGACTGAAAGACACCAGGGACCCAGCACGGCGGCTGGTACACGGTGCATGAGAAACAAATACAGATCCCTTGCCCCACCAGAATGAGGCCTCCATCCTCATCACTGAGCTGGAAGCATGGCCTGAGCCCTCCCCGCCAGGAGCACAGGCAGCTGTCAGAGAGAAGCCCCCTTCCTCCCCCACTGCTTCCTCTGGTCTCAGGCCTGAAGCCCTCCTCTTCCTTCTCTGCCAGGCTCAAGACTCCAGGCCCCAATTACACATTGATGACTCTGAACCATTTCATCAGCATCTCCAACTTAAAGGGTCAGAACTGAGCTCCTGATCCTCATCTCCAGACCACTCTCCCACAGCCCTGGTGCACTCTCTTGGTGAACGCCTTCCTCCAGCTGCTCAGCTGAACGATGATGTCCTCCCCCTAAGCCCATTATTTTTCTGGGCCCCATATCTGATCAGTTAGCAAAGCCTTTTGGCTCTCTCTATCTTCAAAATATGCTCAGCACCTGGCTGCTTCCTCCACCTCTACCTGCTGCCCCTTAGGGCCACGCCCCCCCACAGGTCAAGCCTGAACCCCCCCACGCCTCCTAATTGGTCTGTTCTGTCCTTGTCCCCTAGCAAGCTCTGCTCGGCATGGCTCCCAGGTTGCACCTGTCAAAGTGCCCAAAGTGCCAAGACCATCAGCTTCTCACTTCATTCTCATCTCACGAGAAACCAGAGCATCGCCCACGCCAAAAGGCCCCACCCATTGCCCGTGCCTCACACATCTCCAGTCCCCAGCCCCTGACTCTCCCCGCTTGCCTGGGTCTTGGGCTCAGTACAGGCTGCAGCTCTGGGGTCTCCTCCCCAGGGCCCTCCAACCCTCTACCCTGAGGCTCCTCTCCGCTCCCCCTCCACATTGCTCTATGTTCTCCTCCTTCACCTCCCTTTGACACACCGTGCATTTTTTGAAATGTATCACGCCTATCAGGTCTTTGTCTGCCTGCAACCCAAATAAGAATGCAGGCAGAAATTCTGATCAGTTTTGGTCACAGCTGTGGCCACCTGCACAGCATCTGGTACTTCACAGACAACAGGCTCTCTTTGGGAATGCATGAAGGAAGGTGACTCCCCAGCAGGGCCCTGGGGAGGGGATCCGACTGGGGTCCTGGGAGTCAGGATAAAGGCCAGCCTCACCCCATCTCCCGATGGCTCCATACATGCAGAGAACAGGATGCACATTCCCAGTCCCCTGCTGGACGGGACAGGTACTAATGCCCTCACCTACCTTTCTGTGCTCAGAGACCCGCCTCACTCTAGACCCTCCCTCTAACCAAGACAATAGCCCAGACCACTTTGCTAGCAAGGACAGTCACTCCACAAGGGCTACCACCACTGTCCCTCTGCCTCTGGGAACCTCATCTTACCTCCAGCCCAGCGAGCAGGAGTTAATGCAAGCAGCAAAGGTTCCTGTGTGCTCCCATCCACTGTGAGTCACTTAACACTCAGGACAAACAGGTGCGGTCACACCGGGGCCCAGAGATCCTGCCAGGGACACTCAGCCAATTCCTGGTAGAGCTAGCACTAGAACCCAGGCAGTCTGACCCAGAGTCCAACAGCCCTGCATCTCCCTTGAGAAACCACACCTTGGAGCAGGCCAGAAGAGCTCCAGGCACTCCGCACATGACAGGTGCAGCTGGCCCAGCCTAGCCTTCTGCATGGTAAGAGTTCCCACGTGCCCTGTAGTTTGGCCTGTGAGCTCATCTGAAGCAGTTAGCATCTTCCACTATATTTCTGGCGGCCCGTGGGTTTTACTAATGCTATTTTCTTTCTTGGCTTCATCCTATGGGTCCTTCCAGCCCTGACTCAGGCACTGCCTGCTGTGACCTCCCCCATGGCAGAGGCCACTGCGTTCAAAGTCCCTCTCCCATCTCTTCCTGTTGCAGACACAGTGCCTGCACATGCCTGGCACTCTCCAGCACCCAGGGACAGCTGTCAGCACAGCAAAAGGGCAAGGGCTGTCATTCCAGCTCCTAGTGGAAGTCACAGGCTCAGTGGGCAGCAGGACTGCCTCCCACCTCCATCCACTGCCTCTGATGGAAAAGGAAGCCCCTGCTAGTGTGTGGGACCCAGGTGTACAGGTCAGCCAGCTAACAGGGACCTGCAGCCCGAGGGGCCAAGAAATCTGAGATGCTGAGGGAAGCCCCCAGCGCTGGAGAACCAGCCTCCAAGAGCTGAGGTTACTCATTGCAGAGGGGAACCCCGGTCATCGTGGGAGGTGGGAACTCCGCCTCTTATGAATGAGCTTGCAAGCCTCAGGGTGCAGCATAGCAATCCTGTGACCAGGGCGGGCACGAGGGTTTGTTTTAACAGGGAAATTGGATTCTGATCCATCCAGGAAGGGGTCCTCACTTCCCCTGTGGCTGGCCTGGGGCCTGGGCACTTCCCAGCGCCGAGCATCCAGGCAATGGGCCCCTGTACTGGGACACAACTGGGACCTGCCTCCAGGGGCCGCCCCTCCCCTGGCTGAGGACTCTGCTCCCACCTCTGCAGCAAAGTTCCCCTGGGCTGGACGGGCATTCCCACTCGCGTGGAGTCAGCAGGTCTCCGCAGCGCTGACTGCGTGCCAGGCTGACTGCGTGCCAATCCTGCCAGCCCCAGGGCTTTCCCAGAGCTAGGATTCCCCCTCTCTGAGGCTGGCTTCCAGGGCCAGCGGCTGGGAGGTCAGGGGCCGACGCCACGTGCCAAGAGCACAGCTCTCCTGCAGGCTCCGCCCGGTCACAAGAGGCTCCACGTGGCAGCACGTTACCTTTTCACACTCCTCTCGTACTCAGTCCGCTGGCGGCACAGCTCGGCCCTGAGCTCCACCACCAGCCCCTGCAGGGCCTCTGAGCGGCGCGCATGCTCCCGGGCGGGGCTGCCCGGCTCGCTGTTGCTGGCACCCGTCCCCGCCTCGTCCAGGCTGTGGCCCAGGTCCAGGGACTTGGGGTCCTCGCTGCTGCTGGGGAGCGGGGAGGGCTCCAGGGCCCATTCGGTGTGCAAGGAGCTGCGGGAGGAGTCGCTGGCGCGGCAGGCCGTGCAGCTGCTGAGCGAGCCCCCCGCCGACGACTCGCTGGACGAGGCCCCCGACCACGCCATGCTGGCCACGCTGGGCGTGCCGGGAACCAGGCCCGCAGGGGGCACATTGTCGTAGGTGGAGAGTCTCTGCATAGAGCCCGAGTCCTTGAGCCGGTCTCCCGACGAGGCTCGGCGGTGGCCGCGCAGGGAGGACAGCCCGTTCATGAGCCAGTTCCCGCCAGAGGAGATGATGGGCACCTCCAGGGACGAGCCGCCCCCTTCGGGCTTCCGGATCGAGATCCCGGCTGCCGGAATGAGGACTTCCAACTGGGCAGGGTCTGCACCTTCTTCCCAGGGCTGCACCGGCTCCCCCGGCCCCGTGGGGGCGGTTCTGGAGAGCACCGCCACGGCCGCCCCATCCAGGGAAGAGGTCCTGTGCGTGGTTAGGCCGGGGCCACCGGGCTCTCCCTGGCTGTCCCTGGTGACCTCCTCGGAGCCCCACCCCACTGCGCACTGCTGGCCTCCGCGCGGGGAGGTGGGCCCTTCCGGGGTGGGCGCGGTGAAGAGCTGGCTGTGTTTGCGGATGAGGACGGTCATCAGGTGCTGGATAAGGGAAGTGCCTGCGGGAAGAGAGGCGGAGAGAGGCCTTGCTGCCAGCGGCCCCGCCCAGGTTCGCTCTGCCAGTCATGGGGAAGCTGCAGCTTTGTGGGAGCTGGTCCTGTCCCCCAGAGCCAGGCTGCCCCTCCAAGGAGCCTGCATCCGCCCAGAGGAAAGGACCACACACCCTCCAACTCCAGGCAGGACAGCAGGATGGGCCGGCAGAACCGCCTTCCTCAGGCACAGAGCTGCAAGCAGGAAGGAAGCACTGTGCCGCGCCCACGCCTTCCAGCTGGGGTAGGGTGAGGAGCCAGGCACCAGGGCTGCAGGGTGAGCAGGTGGCAGGTTGGAACTGGAAACTGGGAGCTGAGATGCCAGAACTCTCCTGGCTGCCCCATGTCACCACCCTCCGCCCCCCACCCCTGTGCTGCTGACAGCCGCCATGCCTGAATGTCCACACTCTGGGAACACAGGGCTCTGGGGCAGGGAATAAAGCCTTTCCTGTGTGGGGGCACACACATACTATTGCACACACAGTGCACCCACCCACCCCCAAAAATCCCTCCCCCGACAATCACACATACAATGCATCCCACCCACTCCCAAAGTCACACACACACATACAATTGTGCAAACAATGCACCCACCCAGCCTCCCCAAATCCCCCAACACACAACCGCACATAAAACACCCACTCCCCAAAATCCCACACACATAAATTGCAGGTAGAATGCACTCTGCCCAGCTTCCCGAAAGCCCATACACATACACAAGTGCACACACAATGCACCCTGCCCAGCCTCCCCCAAATCCCCTCAACACACAATCACACATACAATACCCACTCCCCAAAATCCCACATACACATACACAATGTACCCTCCCCAGCCTCCCCAAAGTGCCCCACAAACAATCGCACACACAGTGCACCCTGCCCACCCCCTAGAATCACACACACCCAGAATCTTACACACACACAATCCCCCATCTCTAGGCCAAGGCCCCTGCAATGCAGCCCCCAGTCCTGGGGACTCAGTTCTTGTGGTGGTGGGGTAAGGGCCTGCAGTGGAGGTGGGCAGTGCAGGAAGGACCATAGCATCTACTCAGCTGCCTCATTCCCCTCCCGACACCCTCACCACAAAGACCAGATGCTAGGAGGTCCCCTCAGTGGGGAGGGGAGGGCTGAGTGCCAGGGTGGACTCTCCCATTGAAGTTGACTAGGAATCCTGGAAGAAGTCAAGGAAAGAATTCTGAGGCCAAGAACTTGGGTGATGCAGGAATTCCATGAAGCAGGCAGGGCAGGCCTCCCCTTGAGCATCTATACCACCAGGCAGATGGGAGCTTGTGTTTTCCTGGCCTGGTGGGGTCCTGGGGTGGGAGACCCAGCCAGGGCAGGACAAAGAGGGGACTTAGCAAAAGCACCCCATCATGTCCCTGGACATGGGATAAGGGCCAGAACAGCCTCAGCTGTGGGCTTCCTGTCTGAACAGCACGTCTCTTGTGTATCCTCCACAGGGGACAATGTTCCATGGGCCCTATGAGGTGTGCTCTCTTTTCCATGGCAGCCTACACCTGTGCCCTCTGCTAAGTCTAGCTGACTGGGCTCTGGTGAGTTCCCTCGCCTCTCCTGGCCTCAGTTTCCTCATCTGTAAAGTTGGGGCCATTACCACATCCCAGGCTGGTTGTAAAGCCTGAAATGAGGAGATACCAACCAAGCACTTAGTAGAAGCTTACTGAAAGCAGCTGCTGTTGCTGCTATTTTTAATCACTTACTGTTATTTATCATAGAGAAATTCTCCAGGGTTTGCAAAGCTGACATCTAGGAACCTATGACAATTGCGTGATTGTAAAGGAAAGCAAACATGTCTGTATGTGTTCAAGGGCAAGAGTGCTGGCCTCTCCCATCCCTCCAGCCTCTTCTATCCACAGAAACCCCTGGCCATTCTAATTATACCCGGTGACCTGCTGCTGCAAAGTTCCTTTTTATCTTACAGCTGGACCTCATGGGGGTGGCAGGGTGAGGTCTGCAGAGGCTCCTGCCAAGTCCACAGAGATGGAGATGTGCTGCCTGAGCCACCGCTCCTGCTGGCCTGGCCCTGGGCTGACCTGTTCCAAGGACTTGCCCCAAGACCAAGATGAGCCCAGATCCAGCAGCACCCAGGGACACCAGGTACCCCTCCCTCTTACCTTCCATGATGGTTACTGGGTCCTCAACCTGTGGCCGCAGAATGTTAGGTCCAAAGACGGTTGCCAGGTTCTGGACACTCATCTTGTTGACATTTGAGTACGCCTGAACTTCATCCAGAAACCTGCAAAGTAAGGAAGCAGTAGTCACCAAAGAAGCAAGTTCTGACGCCCAGTCTCCTGGGAGCAGCCTGGATGCCCCGCCCCACCCCTGCTGAGCCTTGCTGCCTGCAGGCTTTTGCCCACTGGGTGCAGCCTGCCTCTGCCAGGCTTGATGAGGGCAGGTTCCCCTGGGGCCCGAGAGGGCCATCAGAAGCAAAGGTCACTGGGACAACGGCCCACCGCTATTTGTGTGGAAGGAGGACACATGACTCTCCACACTGCAGTGGGTGCGGATTCTGGGAAGTCCCAGACCCCAGTCAGCACCAGCCATACATGCCCCTTCTCGGCGTCTAGGATAGGGATACATGAAGGGTTGGGGGTCAAGAGGCGGATGCCTGGGGGACAGGACGGTGAGAGGCACCCAGGAGGGACAGAGGGTATGTCCCTTCTGGAATTATCTACCCAGGACTGTTTAAAACCACCTGCTCAGGGTCTGCTTTTCCACTCCCTGCTGTGTCCACGTCCACGCTGGGTGAGGCTCTGCGGGGAGCGGGGGAGGGGGGATGACTCAGCACCCTCCCAACAAGGAAGAGTTGTGTGTCTCACGTTGGGGTTGGGGGATGAGAGCAGAGCCAGTGCAGGAAAGCGTGGTTCCCTCCTGCCACACCACTTACTTGCAGATGTATCTGAGTAGGTTGTAATTGGCCTGAGGAAGGTTGCTCACTTGTTTAGCCAACTCCAGAGTGCCCTTAGGAATGAAGAACAGAATTTCAAACAAACAGCAGGAATGAGGCCCCTGGGCCTTCTCTGACTGCCAGGAGGGGGTGAGCAAGAAGAAGGGAGGTGGGGGCTACAGTGGCCCAGCCCCAATGGACCAGAGGGCTCCACCACCTTCCCCTCCCCTCGAGGAGTGGCCAGGGATGAGCTGTGACCTCCTGGGAAGCTAACTTGCTTCCAGGGAGCTGGTGTGAGGGGTGAGCCTATGCTGGCGGCTGTGGAGGAATGTCAGGGCCAGCACTCAGCTCACTTATCAAGACACAAATATTTGCCAGATAATGAGCCCTCATCTTCCACATGGCCTCAGGGGAGGCGAACAGTCCTTAGCTGGCCCTGAGCCACCTGGGGCTGCAGATGGGGGACAGGAGGGCTGGCCCTGTCTTGGGAGCCCGCTCAAATTCTTTTGGGAAGGAAACGAGACATAAATAAAAGATCTCCCTGTTTCTGAGCCCATGACAGGCCTGAGTGGCCTGAGTTGGGTGTGGGGAGTGTGAGCGGCCAGAGCTGGGCACCCCCTGGACCTGCCCCTCCCAGGGACCAAGGCCGCATACAGGTATGGCTCCAGACAGACAGCAGGATGCCCTGGCCCCTCCCCCACCCAAGCAGGATGCTCCAGGCCCCCACCACAACCCCCACACAAAGTAGGCCTCCACAGGATCCATGTGCCATGAAAATTCATGACAAATCAAAGTCTGTGTCCTGACTCTACAGGCTGCCACCCAGCCAGCCCATCTCCCAGGAGCTATCCCCAGGAGCCACTGACCTCCCCCTCGTCCTTGGTGAGCAGCTGGGCGCAGCTGAGGAAGTCCTCATACCTGGCGAAGGGGACCACGGGCTCGGGGGAGCTCCCGCAGGTAGAGCTTCAGCAGGGAGGCCACAGTGTGCACGTCTGTTGTGCTGGGGGAGTTGAGGGGAAGAAGAGGACAGGTATGTGAGATGCCAGGAAATCTCAGGAGTGACTGGCAACCCCCCGTTGCCAAGAGGCAGCCTCTGGTCTCGGGCATGCTTGGACACTCTGGGGCTGCATCTGCGGTCAGCTGCCCTGGTGAAGGAAAGGCCCACGCTGATTCTGGGAGCAGTCGATAGAGCTGGGGAAGGGACAACTGAGGATCCATGGCCAGGAGCTCCAGCTCAAGGACAACCCACCATGCCCAGGCACCCGTTCAGAACCCCTGAGTTTCATGTCTATGTCAGTCTGTCCAGGACCTGCTCCTGTCCTGCATAGACTGCACGGGACTCCAGGGGCTGCATAGCCACAGGGCCCTGCAAAGCGCAGCTGCACACCCTAGCAGCTGCCCTGGACCAGACGAATCAAGTGTGATGTAGGTCAGGTTTCATAGGGGAGGGCCCTGGGACACAGGCTGGAGGCCCCTTCCACAGGCCTGGTAGTCATCCCAAGGTCCCCTGCAGGACAATGTGGGAGCCTGGGAGCCGCCAGCTCTTCAGGGGGAATAGCTGTTCTTGCAGGCCCTCTGTAGGTGCTGCCAGCCCCAGCCCGAGTTTGCCCTCCCTGCTGCACTTGACCTTGGCTGGAGTGAGAGGAGCTGCATCAAAGCTCCCACCAAGCAGGGCTGCTGGGTCCTTGCTGGGGGAGCAGGTATCCGGGGACCAACAGCAGGAGCAGGTCAGAGGTCAGGCCCTTTCCTCTCTTCCTGTCCACAATGGGGACACCTAGCCTTCTAAACTCATCACCCCCTCTCCAGTGCCCCAGGAGTCCACTCCAGGCCTCAGTCTCCTGCTCTGGCTCGGAGCTACCAAGGCTGAAGTAGACCAGCTGTGGGTGGTGGTGGCACTAGGCCTGGCACAGTCCTTCCCTGGGTCCCATGTGGGGTCGGCAGTTGAGGTCCTATGCGAGAGCCTTGGCATCTCTTCAGAGCTTGCATTCCAAGCAGTATACAGGCCCCAGGTAGTTCATTTACTTGCCTAGGGCCCTCGTCTTAAACCCTGGACTGCATTTCCAGCAGGAAAAATGAGCCCAGGGCCAGGAGACTGTGGCTGTGCCTTTATGCTATCACCTTGCCCTGGCTGAATCCCGGGCTGGGCTCACTGAGGTAAGTGCCTTCTGGCCCTCACATTTGGAATTCTGGGGTTCCATGTGTCCATATGCATCCCAAATATACCTGGGGCCCCTCGTTGCCTGAGGCTCAGTGGCTCTTGGTCTGGCTGGGTCCAGGCAGCCCCCACTCCACTCGCACTTCCCTCTCCAGCCAGGCTTGCTGCTGCCACACCCTCGGCAGCCTTCTCCCGGGCTACGTTCCTGGCCAACTGCCCCGGGTACCCAGGCTTGAGCCCAGCAGACCCTTCCCCCACTGGGGCCCCATGGTTTCAATGGCAGCCTGAGTAGAGCAAGAGAGATTGGGAGAGTCAGGACACAGGGAAGAGTGTGGTTGGGAGCCAGCCCACGTCCTTTCCTGCAACTGGGGGGTACGGGAGAGCTTCTGCCCTGGGCAAGTGGACAGCTGCCCCTCCTCTGCAGACCTCCTGAGCTGCATCCCTGCCCCACAAGGTCTTGCTGCTCAGCCCTGCCCAGCCTGCCATCCGCTCATCACCAAACTCTTACTTCCTTTCCTTGCCCCCCTCCCTCCTTCCCCACTGCAGTGCTTTTAACAGCTCTTTCCAAGCCTTTTCTTGAGACTTTTCCCTAAACTGCTGTCCCCTTCCCCCCCTCCAGCAAGCACCCAAGGAGAACTGTGCACAGCCTGTGGCCCTGTGGGTGTCCCCCACAGCCTGTGGCCCTCCCAGCATGCAGTGACACTACTGCAGGTAGAGGTGGGGGTTGCTGGGCAGAGAGGGCAGCAGCTGGTCAGCAGATGAGGTGCCTGCCCTGGGGACAAACCAGCCCTGGTGGTGAGGGCAGCCCGCATTGAGGCAACCCTCCATCTGCAGGTTCCTCATCACCTCTCCCTTCTCAGGGACCCCCTCCTGCCCACACCAACACCAGCATCCATCCAGAAAGGATAGCAGCTGAAAGAGTAAGAAGGGCCTGGCAGCTAGGAGTCCATGCAGCCCCAGGGTCCGGCACAGAGGAGGCTGTCCTCAGCACTCAGCAGCAGGGTGGCTGCCTGCGAGTCAGACAGCCCAGTGCGCAGGGGACAGTGTGCTGGGAAGGGACAGGTATGGGGCAGCTCCAGGCACTGAGGCTTCCAGGCCTGGTGAGGCTTTAACGGGAGAGAAGCCCAGGACCTGGGGCTAAAGGGTACCTTCTTATAGAGATGAGCAGGAAAGTGAGGAGGGGGCTTTGCAGGGAAGGTGCAGGATAGAAGCCAACACCCCAGCAAGCGGGCAGGCTATGGCCTAGGGGAGAGAGCTCCATCCCAAGATCCCCTGTCGGAAGTGGGTGAGGAGGGGCTCCTCTATTGGGGGGTGGGTGGGAAGGGGGCCCTCCATTGGGGGGTGGGTAGGAAAGGGGCCCTCCGTCCTGGGTGGGTAGGGACGGGGGCCCTCCGCCAGGGAGGTGGGGGCAGGGAGGGGGTCCTCCGTCTGGGGGGATGTGGTGGGGAGGGGCCCTCTGTGGGTACAGATGCAGAGCCAGAGAAGCTGCCATGGTAATGGCAGAAAGCGAGAAGGATGGCCTCAGATACCCAAGGAGGAGTTTCTAAAGGGAGAGGGGACCAAAGCCCAGGGCCACCGTGGCAGTATGGGGTCACGCAGAGATAGGGGTGGAGGAACAAGGCTAACATGCCCACTGTGGAGATGGCCCTCCAGAGACAATTCCAGAAACAGCATAGAAGCGGCCAGAGAGGGAGAAGGCAGACAGGAGAGAGCCTCCAAGACACAGGGGAGGCTGCCCCAGGCTGCTGGGAGGCTGAGTTAGGTCTGCATGGAACACACCCTGCGGGCGCCAGCTGCCTTTCCAGGGGAATTCAGCCCGCAGGCCAAGTGGGGGAAAGGAGGCTGAGCACGCCAGGAACCACACCTTGGGAGAGCAGGTGTGCCCAGGTGGAAACCCGGCAGGGTGGGTGAGGCTCGGATGCCTGCGCCACTCCAGGGAGCCCCAGCAGAGTTTGCGTAGGGGAGTGGCGAGGTCTGCAGAAGCCCCTCAGGTAGCATCAAGCACTAGGGCGGCAGAGCATCTGATCCTAGAGAGCTTCCGAAAGCCCCCGGTTCCCAGGCTCTACCCAGGTGACATTATTTGAAGCAATCTCCAACCCTAACACTGGGCCACATAAGACATAGGATGGAAGAGGCCTGGCTGGCAGAGGTTCAGAATGGACCACAAGCTCACTGAACTCAGCACTGGGATGGAGCTTCATAAAGCTCTGGATGAAGGGTCACCCGTACCTCCCTGGGCAGAGCATCTCTGGGGAACAGTGGTCAGTCCTCTCCATCTAAGGAGAAGAGCTGACACCTCCCCTGGCCGCAGTGACGGGCCTGGGAAGAAGCTGAGGGGCTGAGTGTTCTGTCCCCAGAGGAGAAGCCCTGGGAGGCCAGGGCTACCTGTGGGTCCTGGGGCAGATCCAAGAAGACACGGTGGAAGCCCGTGGAGGGTAGGTTTTCTTGATGCAGGAAGAACTCTATGAAAAACTGCCCCATGATGGGTGGGGGCACTGTCAGGGGAAACAGAGTCCCCAAACAGCCCTGCGCTGGGGTATAGTTGGCTCCACCCAGGGTGATCCAGGGTCTGGGTAAGCCCCCATGTTGGGTAGGATGGACATGGTCCCAGGGCAGGTGCAGAAGACTTGCTCCCCTGTGCCCGGAACCCAAGAGGAAGGAAGCCGAGCTGCTATGCCATCTTGCCACCAATAGAGCCTGGTGGTAGGTCACCGGAGGAAGCATGGCCAAGAGACAGATCCTGAGAGGGGACCCCAGACTGGCAGGGTGAGGGTGTGCCCTACACTCTGCCACCAGGAGGGCGGGTCCACCATCCAGTCACCAGCCCAACCCTGCCACTGGAGCTGGTGTCCTGGGCAGGAGCCCCTGCAGGAGGACTGAACAAGTGGCTCTACATCACCCCTGATCACGGGCTCACCTGTCAAACAGTGGCTTCTCCCCCACAGTCGAAGGAATCCTGCAGGTCCCTCACCAGGTTGGCCTGGCCCGGCATGCGGAACAGCCCCTCCTCTGTGAGCCCGCGCTCCCGGATGAAGTCCACACACTGCTCCACCAGCAGGGGTGCCAGGCGGGGGCCATACTTCTGCTCGTGGTGGACTGTGTCCTCCAGGCGCTGCCCAAAGATCCCTGAGCACAGAGAGGAGCTAGTCACACCCTCCACCACCCAGCTCAGTGGCGGGGGCTTGGGACGATGGAGGGCAGGTGCACTGTTAGGGCTAAAAGTGGCTCCTCCCCAGGAAACAAATTAGACACTGGGTGGACGCACACCGGAAGGCTGGGCCCTGGGCTGCCTGTGGACAGACAGCAGGAGGGGAGCAGTGGGCTGGTGGCATGACCTGGCCCCTGGAGTTACCCAACCCAGGAGCAAATCGCCCTCAGGGAGCATGCATTATGCATGGCATTGATTGGTTTTGCAGCCATTCCAAATGAGAAGCCGTCCAATGCCCATCAACAGCAGAACCAGTATATCTCCTGTATTCTGTTCTTACCATGGAACACTGTGCAGCAATGAGAATAAATGAGGCACAGCTCACCAGACAAGACAGACACAGTAATATGAAACCCACAGTCATGACTCAGCATCAATCATCATCAGGAAAATGCAAATCCAAACCACTATCTGATCCCACCTCACCCACTAGGACAGCTACTGTCAAAAGAACAGAGAGTCACAAGTGCTGGCGAGGAGGTGGAGAAACGCTTCCTTGTGCACTGCTGGAAGGATGATAAGATAGCAGTTGCTGTGGAAAACAGTATGGCAGTTCCTCAAAAAATTAAAACTAGAATCACCAGTAATCCCTCCCCTGGGTATGTACCTAAAATAATTAAAAGTAAGGTCTCAAAGAGATACTTGCACAGTCGGGTTCACGGCGGCATTATTCACAGTAGCTGAAACACAGAAGCAAGCCATGTGTCTATCAGTGAATAAATGGAGAAGCAAGACGTGGTATTTGCATACAGTGGAAACTGATTCAGCCTTAAAAAGGAGGGAAATTCAGACACATGCTACAGCATGGGTGAACCTGGAGAACATCATGTGTAAATCATTCACAAAAGGACAAATACTGCGTGATTCCTCTTATATGTCGAGCCTTGAGTAGTCAGATTCACAGAGACAGAAAGTAGAATGGCGGCTGAAGGGGCTGGGGGCAGGGGGAGGTGGAAGTTAGAATTGAATGGGCAGAGTCTCAGCTTTGCAAGATGGAAAGTGTTCTGGAGATGGAGAGTGCTGGTGGCTGCACAATAATTTGAATGAATGTAATGCTGCTGAACTGTGTGCTTTAAAAATGATGAAGATAGGATGTTTTATGTTAGGTGTATTTTATGAACATTTTTAAAAATTAGAAAACAAAAAACATCATCAGAAACAAAAGAAGCCAAACCCCAGAGTGCACACTGCATGACTCCATTTATGTAAAGTTAAAGATAGGCCAAACTCATCTGTGCTATTAGGCCAGGACACGGTTACCTTGGTGGGTCAGTGACTGGAAGGGGCTCAAAGGCTTCTGGGGTTCTGGTAATGCCGTGTCTCCCCTGGCACAGCTTACCCAGTTATGTCCCACTTGAGAAAATTCACTGAACTGTACACTTACGACTTGTATACTTTTCTGCATGCTACTCTTAGGTAACATTAGCAAAAGAAAGAAATCAGAGAGAGAATGATCTAAAACAATACATGACAAGACACCAGATGAGGAATAGAGGGAGAGGGGGAAGGAGGCAGAGGAACTTTGGAGAAAATCTATGAAAACTGAATTTATCACTAGTCTAAGAGGTTCCTGGCAGCCCAGGCAAAGAAAGGAAGGAGTTGAGAGCCATAAAGCTGTCTATACCACGGTACAGTAACAGGAGAAACAGACTTCTGCCAGCCTCTACGCTTTCAAGCTGAGTTCCTGACTCTTTGGAGTGGCTGACATTGTTCACACTCACTATGCAGAGACCTTCCCTACAGGGTGGCTTGTGGGCTGTTCCAGGGGCGAGATGCCATAGCTCCATGTCCAGGCATGGGACTTCCCAGAGACCTGGGCACTGAGCCAGCTAAAAGTGGGGCTCCATTTGTCCTACTTAGCTCCCCCAACACAGGGGCTATTTTGGAATAAGATACATCAGTCCCTCATACAGTGCCTGGCACAGAGCAGGACACAGTAAATGCTCCTCCTCACCTTGCTTGACCCAAAAACCAAGTGTATAAAACCTGAAAGGTGAAGACTCTTCCTTTGAGAACACATACCCATGTGGGCTGCACCTGTTGGATGCCAGCAATGCTTTAGGGAGAAGTGTGTGTGCACATGTGTGCATGTAGTGTGGGCTTGTATGTGCACATGTGTGCACATGCGCTGGGTGTGGGCTTGCAAATGTATGTGCATATGTGTGCATGTGGGCTTGTGTGTGCATGAGCATGCACAGGTGGGGGGCATGTGTGTATAAGGAGAGTGCCGATGTATCTACACACGGTGCTGTGGTGCCAGGTGCCGTTCTGAGCATTTTACACCCATCAGCACATTTAATCCCTCTCATCTTGATAACTCGGGGACTGTCACCGTAACCATCGTCATCATAATCTTGACTTTTGCCTATTCAGCTTGTGGGTGTTTGAACTGAGAGGCATGGGGGCTTAAGAATGTGCACAGGTTCACTCAGCATGCATGACAGGGACAAGGTTCCAACCCAGGCAGTCTGGCTCCAGGTATAGAGAATGCACTCGGTCACATGACTGCTTGGCACCCATGCTGGTCCAGAGACACCTATGTGAGGCATCCCCCAACTCAGCACCAGCAGTACCTGAGAACGTGGGTCCTGTGGAAGGACAACAGGCAGAGGTCACAATACTAACACGAAGGGAAAGCTGCTGCCGCCTGGGACCTAGTGGGGGAGACCAGTCGCCCCTGCTCATAAGTGGAGCCCAAGGGGCCATTCATGAGCCTCGAGCACAGGTGGTGACCCTGCTGCAAGCTTGGCCTGCTAGCTGCCTGGGGCACCTCTGAGAAGCCAGTCCGAGGGAGGCTCTGGGGCTCAGCAATGACAGCCTCCTGGCCTTTCCACCAGCCCGAGTGGCCTGGGCTGGTCCAGGGACACTGAGCCCCTGCTCTCTCTCACCTCAGTCAGGGCTCAACAACTGATGCCCAACAATGGGTCACATAGGTCCACAGATGTGCCTGTTTAGCTCGTATGATGTCTGAACCATTTTTAAATTATTTACGATCATGAGATTTCATATATAAATCTGGATTCCCAGCTTCTCTTAAAAAATCTAGACGTGGTGACACCAGGCCTGAGTTCCAAAAAGCAACAATTGCAGAGCTCAGTGGCATCTGTGACCTTTTGATAGCACACACGGGCCAGTTCTCCGCAGTCCCCACCATCCCCTATCGCTTCCAGCCTAGCCCATGCGCCACTCATGTGGTCTTGCCAGGTATTTGTTCAGCTCTTCTGCTTTGACCTCTGGGGCACAGACTTGTCCCAAGAACACTGGGGCCAGGATAAGTAGGAAAGGTAGCAATGGGAAGCCACACCTCTCGGGACCAGAGGCCTCTGCTGGGACCTCAAATGGGCAGGCAGAGGGCAGCCAGGAGGGGAGTGCCCACAGGCAGACAGTCCCATGAGGGGGAGGGGCTGGCCTGGCAGTGCACCTGGTGCCTGCTGCCTGCCTCCTGCCTCCATCCGCACACACACGTGTCACCTTTTCTCCAGCTCTGCCCACTGCTTGAGTGGCATGAATCCGTCTGCCTTCGTGGGGCTGGAGTGGGCAAGGCCTTCTCCCTAGTGCCGCTTTCCTCTTCAGTCTGGGCGAGTTTCCTACTAGCCCTCGGAAGAAAACTCAGAAGTCCTCCTATGTGAGCTGCCCCAGACCCTCCCTTCAGCTTTCCCTCTGCTGTCACAGCTCTGACTGCCTCTACTCCAGACAGCGTGAGGACACTCTCCCCTGCCGGGTTGCTGGCCTGCCCAGGGCCACATGCTGGGCTTGCAGCAGAGGCCAAAGACAGCCAGTGAAGGAGGGGACCATGCTCTCCAGGGCCGCCTCCCATCCCAACTCACAGCTTTCAGCTCCACCCTCAGCTCACAGCTGACTGAAGGCCACAGTTAAGGAAGAGACCCGGGGGGAATTTCGAAATTCTCTCTGGAGGCCCAGGGAGCATGGGTAATTCCACCTAGCCATCTCTTGGCTCCAGCCCTGCCTGCTGTCCCATCTCCTGCCCCTAGGACCCCTGCTGTGGGTCTGTTTATCCACCTTTCCATCACCCCTGTACTTTGTGCCTGACCCTGCTCTAGGAATTAGAGAGCTGCCCCGAGGGCCATAAACATATAAATCCCCCTGGGGCCTCCCCTGCTGCCTTTAACACTGTTCTCAGGATAAAGCCTAAACTTGGCAGGCAGGCAAGGCCTTGCCCCACTCCCTCCTCCAGCCCCTAGGGGTGCAGAGCCTGGGCCAGCCTGCTGTTCACACAGTGCCAGCACATCCAAGCAGCTCCCAGCCCCAGCACAACCACTAACCCTCTGCTGCCCCATGGCGCCTTCCTGACCACTTTCCTGAAACAGGGCTGGAAGAGCCAGGAAAGGGACATCCAGAAGGTCCTGGGCACTTCTAGAGAGAACAGGTTCAGGGAGGAGGTGATGTCTGAAATCAACATCTTAAAGACGAGCAGGAGGCAGGCAGGCAGGCAGGCGGGGTTGCAAGGCACATGAAAGAGGACCATGGGTGTTGGAGGGGCAGGGGTGAGTGGGCATGGTTGGCAGCACTCTGCCCAGGCATGGTGGGGCTTGGGTGGGGACACAGGCAAGTAGATGATGTTCAAGGCCAAAGGTCATAGAGACAAAGATTCTGGATCTGCACAGTACTGGTCTGTTCATATCCTGGCTAACCCACTGAGGCGCGGGGTTGCCTCCCTCTCCTGGGGCTCAGTCTCTCCATCTATGAAATCTATAAAATGGGATGATCGCATCTGTCTTTAGGGGGTGCTTTGAAGGTGAGACCTCCCTGAGGCCCAGTCCCCAGGCACCACCAGGCCACAGACTGGCCCCACATTCCCAGCTTGCCACTGGGAACCCATGGAGGGGAGCTGCCAGGAGCTGTGGGAAGGCCTCATTCCAGCTAGGCCTCCCAAGAGGCTTCCTTCCCTGTGGCCCTCCTGCGGAAGGCACCAGGTCCTGGGGCTTCTGGGCCTGGCCTCCACATCAAGGGCCCCACCCACCCCTCTCCCCAACCAGGGTCTCTCAGAGGGAGCCTGGCAGGGCCTGCCCCCTCCTGGGTGAACTCCCTCAGCCCTCCTGGCACACTGGGAGGGGGAGCCTTGCCAAGAACTAGTTCCACTAGGTTTGTCAGCTCCCTGGAAACCCAGCCATCGTGCGGGTTCCTCGAGGTCCCAGCCCATGCTCTTCACAGAGCACTAGCTCTGCCACTGCAGGCAAAACTGGCAGAACCTAATGCCTCTCCTCTTGATGAACCTGCTGCTGGGCATCCTCTGCCAGCATCCCCCTGGCAAAGCCATCCCTCACTCCCCTCCCCCGGAATCCCACACGGGAGAGGAAGCCCAAGCAGAGCAGTCTGCTGGCTGCAATCCTCATCTTCTATGACCCTGGGCACTGTCCTCAGCCTCTCTGAGCTGGGCTTCGCCACCTCCCAGGGTGTGAGTGTCCACAGGAGACCGACCACACCAGGCACCCAGGAGCAGGTGCTTTGGAATGCAGCTTTCTCCGACCTTGCAGGGTCAACTCCTGGACAGGCCCTGCCTGCCCCTGAGTCCCCACCCACAAGGCTGCAGCAGGGAAGGGAGGTCTGGGATTCCCTTTGGAGCTGATCCCAGAGCAGAGCAGAGCTGCATAGCAGGTCTGCTTCAGTCATATGCCTGCTTTTCACTCTTTTGCAGGAGTGGGCAAGGCCACAGTCTGGGAAGAGGCACAATGAAGAAAATAATTCTAAAATTCTCTCTACAGACTCCCAAACTTTGGGTAATTCCACAGCTTCCCTCTTGGCTCCCGACCTTCCTGCTCTCTGGTTCCCTGCACCCCAATACCCGTCATCCTCCATGCAACCACCACACCCTTTGTCCTCAGTGCAGGGACTCACTGGCCGGCCAACTCTGACACTTCCAGGCTCTGTGCTAGGTACTAGCTAGGTACTAGAGCCTCAGAATTGCCCCCCAGGGCTATAAGCAAGAAGACCCACCAGCCAGCCAACACAGCTGAAAACGCCCCTACTCCCTACCCGTTCCGGCCTGGAGGAGCACAGCAGAGGCTAAGCTCACCTGGAGGGGTCCTGTCCTGGGCAGCCCGCCCCAGAACAGAAGTGATTCCCTCCTCCTGGGGAGGCCGGTCCCACACCCCTTCCTGTGGCCCAGAGAGGCGTGGGGTCTGAGCCAGGGGCTCGGATCCCGCTGGGTCCCCCTCCATAGTGGGGGGTGGGAAGGGATCCTTTGCAAGTCCCTGCGCCCCTCCCAGACTCAAAGTCCTCATCTCTACACGCAGGCCGCCCACCGCCAGCAGGAGATTCGGCCTCTACCTCTTCCCTCGGACACGCACGACCCCCGCCCCTGGGAACCGTCCAGGCTGCATCGGATCCGCGGTGACACCCAAACTCCCCCAGGCTCTCTGCCGACTCCCGCGAGACGCATGCGCGGCGCTCTCCTAGCCCGCAGCGCCAGTCCGGGTTCGAGCGCCTCTCTGGCCTGGAGACGCCACTTCTCCAGCGGGCTCGGGGGCGCCCGCATCCTGTCCCGCCCCTACCTGGGGCGGCGGGCGCGCAGCAGGCGGGCAGGCGGCAGGGCGGCCGCGGGCAGGCGCGGCACCCGGAGAAGGCCCGCGCGGCCGGCATCAGGCCCATGGCGCGCCCTGGCGCGGAGGCGCGGCGGCGGCTGGAATGCCCGGCACGCGCGCAGGTAGCGTCTTGCCTGCCGCCCGCCCGCCCCGGCCAGCGCCGCCCCAGGCCCCGACCCTGGGGCGAGGGAGGGCCAGAGATCTGTGAGTGCCTGGGATGCCACGCCCGAAGTCGGCCCCCGTGAGGGATCTCCGGTGTCAAACTTCACACCCTTTCTCCTAATGCCCCATGTTCCCAGAAGGCACCAAGGGAATCCCTTCCCTTTTGCCCAGGACCGGCTTTAGGAGCGCCTGTCATCCTTTCGCCTGGGAAGCAGGTGTTCCAGGTGGGGCAGTGGAGGTCCAGGGAGGTTAGGTAACTGAGTCTGGGTCACCCAGCAAGGAGGAGGGTGCTGGCTCTCACAGTGGGGGGTCCAAGCCCTCCTGGCTTCTGCCTTGCCTGGGCACCCTAGTACCAGGGATAGTGGTTTGGATTTGACATGCAGTATGACCCTGAGCAGTCTGAGGGGTATTGGTTTCTCCATATTACAAAGAATCAGATAGGCTGTGTGATTTGCCTACGGTCATACAGATGGTGACTTTATTAACACCTACATGGTCTTTCTACAAAGCCTATGTTCTTCTGGGGTGGGTTTCTGAGACGAGCCCACAATCCCATACTTCCAAAGGGTAAGGGCTGGAATGGGTACACCAGGAAGACAGGTGGACAGAGAGGCACAGCTAGGGGCAGTGGAACGACAGCAGCAGGGATGGGAGTCCCAAGAGAAGGTGGGCAGAGTCTTAAGGGAGGGGTTTGTGGCCCTGGGCTGGAAGGGGCTGGGACCCTTCTTCAAGCTGGGCATGCAGAGCTGGGTCATGCCTCTTGCTCATTCTAGAGCAGAGCCTGGCCTAGGGTGAGACAAGCCAGGCACTCGCCACAGGGGGACAATTTAAAGGGCACCCAAAACCTCAATAACTAGGATGAACATTTTATTGCAATATTTTTAAGAATAAATATTAAGGTAAAAAAATCCTTGATGAACAAAATATTAAAGTTTTCAATAAACAGGAGCAGCTATGCACTTGCACAGACCTTGAGCATGAGGGCCTCGCCCACCCCAACCCACCACACTTCCTGCCTTTATTTCACATGTTCGCATTGACCATGGATGTGGCTAGCTGAATAATGCCCCCCCCCAACAGATGTCCTGATCCCTGGAACCTATGACCATGTTACCTTACACAGTACAAGAGACTGTGCAGGTGTGATGAGGGCTGAGGTTATCCTGGGTTATCTGAAGGGCCACGTGCAGTTTTAGGGGTTCTTTTAAGAGGAAGGTAGAGAGGAAGTTTGACCACAGAGGAGGTGGCGAGGGAGGGACAAAGGCAGAGACTGCAGTGCTGAGGCCACAGCCAAGGCCTTGCCGTAGCCCCTGGAAGGTGCAAGAGACAAGGAGCTGCTTCTCCCTGTGTCCTCCAAGAAACCAGCCCTGCTGATACCTGGATTTTAGCCTCAGAAGACTGGTTATGACTTCCAACCCCCAGAACTGGAAGAAAATCACATTGTGTTAAGCTGTCAAAATTCTGGCAGTTTATTAGAGCTGCAATGGGAACCTAATAAAAGGATATTTTTTGTATTAATGCTCATTTTTTAGATTACAATAAATATCTTGATTATTGAGTTTCTTTGGTGCCCCTTTACATTTTGTGCCCCAGGGCTGTGAGGCTCCCCAGTTCTGGCCCTGACACTAAGTATGGGGGTAAAGTCCTCAAAGCCATGGGAGTGGGGGCACGGAGCTGTTCCTCCCTCCCCAGAGCTCAGGTGAACATGAGGGTGCCAGGGCAGGTCATGGTGCAGGGGGCCACAAGCCAAGGAATGTCTGCCCTCCACCTACCAGCAGAGCCTGGCATTCCCATGACCGAGGGACCCACCAGCTCTGAGCAGCCCTGTCCATGTTAAAGAGCAGGGGCCAAGGGCTCAGCAGAAGCTCCCACCAACCGGGGGCCAGCCAGGGCCTCTCTCAGCTGGGCACATGGGCTCTGGTGCTGACATGCTTTCTCTGCTCTGAGCCACAGTTTTCCTGCCTGTGTGTTTAGAGGCAGACCGGCCAGTCTCTGCAGAGTGCCCTCCACCCCCACCCAGGAGCCCCACAAGGCTGGAGGCCTCAGCTGCCACCCATTAGAAAGCTCTGACAGGCATTGCCACAGTGAGCTCCAGGTGAAGCCCCGGCCCTGCCAATGTCCACCCTACCTCAGGGGATGGATTTTAACCATGGGGCCTGATGGGTGTGCAGAGATAGTGATGAGACTGCCTTCTCGGGGCAGGGCTGGGGAGCTAACAATCTGAGTGTCTGTCCTCTCACATAAAACCCAATGACAGTTGGCCTCTTCACCCCAGATGGTCTTTGTCTCCCAAGCTGTGTGTACAACAGCCCTCAGATAGGGCTGGGGTCCAGGACCTCAGGGACCGCCTCTTCCTCAGTCATAATGTCCCCCTCCCCGATCCAGACAACTGACATCTAGAGGGTAGAATGTGCCGAGGCCTACCTGGCAACAGCATCCAGCAATGGGCTTGCCCTGGAGATGGGCGGCCGCTGCTGGCCCCAGCCCCACTGTGTGTTGTTAGGTAAGTTGCTGAACCTGAGTCTCTGCCGCCTCCAGATTGTACCAGACTTCTGGCAAGGGCCCCCCATGGCCAGTGTGAGCTCCCTCCCTCTTCTCTCAGAGTGGTGTGGGCTGAGAGTTTTCCAAGGCCACTTGGAACAAGCTGAGAGCCAAAGATCCCAACCCTAGGACACCCTGAGGCCTCCTGCTCTCTACAACCAGCACCCAGGCTCTGGGCTCTAGCGGACCTAGGTTGAAATGCCAGCTTCCCACTTCTTTGTGGTCTGGACACACCAAACTGCTGGAGCCTCCCTGATGCTGTCTCCTCACCACAAGTGGGATATAATGGACTGACTTCGCAGAGCTATTGTCAGGCTCAGCAGGGACGCAGAGCCCAGGACAGGAAATGCTGCAGTCCCCAGGGGTTCATCCCCATCTTAGCAATAATTGGGACAAACTCTTTTCTGGCCCTGTGATCTCAGGTCTATTTAGCACAAACTGAAACCAGACTGGCCAAGCTGCTGAGAGGGGAAGGGCTTAACAAGCCAGCAAGGTGGTTAAAAGGCTGTTGAACGTTGGCATCCTGACCTTTGCAGGATGCAGTGGTGACAGCCCCTATAAATCACCCTGACTAGCTTGCCAGGCTCTCCCTAGATAAGGCAGCTGCTCTGGCCTTTGTTCTCCCTGGTAAACAGCTCTGTGGTTGTCCCATCAGCAGGGACTGTGGCTGGAGGCCATTTCCTCTGCCTTGGGGATCCAAGTTCTCAGGCTTCTGGGGCTCTTGCAGGGGGAGAAGCCTTGAGGGCTGCGGGGAAAGGAGGCCCAAGTGTGCCCTGAACACACCCTATACCCAGAAGAGGCCAGATCTGCCCTCTATGAGCCTGAACAGGGTCCAAGGCCCATGGGGACATTCTTCTCCACTTGAGTACATGGACCCTCAGGGCCCACTAGAATGGGTGGAGGGCACCAGAACTAGTATCAAGTACCCCTTCTGCTGGCTTAGTGACCTGAAGCTTAGCCTAGGTCTGCAGAAGTCCTTTCTCTCCCCCTTTTAAAAGGGCTACCTGAAGACCCAGGCCCACTGGCCAGGTAGGTTAACGTTCACAGGAACTAGAAATAAGACTGTCTTCTGAATATCTAGTAGAGACTAGGATATAGAGCAAGCAGTGCTCGGGAGAAGTGGTCCACTAGGACCTTGGGCTCCACCACTGGCAGCCTGGTCTGGGGCTAGTCACCTTTCACTCTGAACCTGATTATGCCTCCAGAGCTTCCTATTAGAGATGTCATCCCAGCAAATGATGACCACTACCAGCTTATAAGGTTGCCTTGTGTCCCATCAGGTTGTCCCAAGGTTGGATTTTTTTTCCATGTCATGTGTCCTGCCCTAAGTCCTCAGGGGAGCTGTATTTCTCCCCTCTTTCTTCCCCACTCTGCTATGATTCCAGAGGAACCTAAGGGCAGGAGAGTTGACTCCTGGGGGTCTGAGGAGAGTCTCCAGAGGCCTGTGAGATTCCCACACAGCCAGGCCAGGGCAGTGCAGTTCTGATGATCACCACAGGCCTACTGCCCGTCCTCCGCCCCATGCCCTGCCCCAGCACCGAGCAGTCACTCTGGGCGGGGACACCTTTTCCCAACTGGGCTCCTTGCCCCAGGACTGCCCTCTGCGCTGCCACTGGTAAGGCTGGGACCAACAGCTTCAGGGCTTTGCTTGGCGATGCCTGCTGGCCGTAGTGGGATAGTTACCACAATGCTAGTTAGTGCCAATCCCAGCCCCCAGACTCCTGAATCCAACTGCCCACTCAGCATCTCCACTTGGTTTAATGACTCACAGACACCTCAAACCCAGACGTGTCCAAACAGAGCTATGGTCTTGCCAAAGTCTCCCAGACCAGCTCTGCTGAGTCTTCCCTTCTCAGTTCACAACAAATGCAGCCTCCAGCTGCCCAGCCAGACACCTTGGAGTCAGCCTCCACTGCGCCCTTCCTCACACCCACATCCAGGAGAGCTACCATCCTCCTTGCAAAGTAGATTTGGAATCTGATCACTTTCACCACCCTGATCACAGGGAGGGAGAACCCCCTTCTCTTGCTTGGATCATTACAAATTCATGTCCAGCTCCCCCTTGCATAACTCTGGTCAGCAAGCAGAGTGGTCCTCTTAAATGACGTATTAGATCAAGACATTCCTCGGCTCAAAGCCCTCCAATGCTCCCTCCTCATTTCACTTAAGAGTAATAGCTAGAGTACTGAAAGGGGCCCAGGAAGACCTCTACCTTCTGGCTACTCCTATCTGGCTCCCTTCCTCACTCCCTCCAGCCCACCTGCCTCTGTGCTGGTTCTAGACCATGTCAGACATTCTGCTTTTGCCAGAGCTGTGACCTCAGTCTAGCACACTTACACCAGATGTCCCCCTGGCTCACTCTCTCACCTCTTTCAACACTGTATGAGCAATGAGATACCACTTCTTACCCATTAAGATGGCCATTATATAAACAAAACAGAAAACAAGTGCTGGTGAGGACGTGGAGGAGCGAGAACCCTGTGTACTGCCAGTGGGAATATACAACGGGCAACCACTGTGGAAAATGGTATGGAGGTTCCCCTAAAAATTAAAAATAGAATTACCGTATGATCTAGCAATCCCACTTCCGGGTATATAACCAAAATCATTGAAAGCAGGGACTCAAAGAGATATTTGCACACTCATATTCACAGCAATATTACTCACAATAGTCAAAACACAGAAGCAACTCAAGTGTCCATCGATGGAGGAATGGACAAGCAAATGTGGTATATCCATACAATGGAGTATTATTTGAGCTTAAAAAGTAGGGAAATTCTAATACATGCTGTGACATGGATGAAACTTAAGAACATTATGCAAAGTGAAATAAGCCAGTCACAAAAAGATAAATACTATATAATTCCACTCATGTGAGGTACTGCTGTAAAGCAGTCAAATTCATAAAGACAGAAAGCAGAATGGTGGTTGCCCAGGGCTGGAGGGGAGGAGCCAGAGTTTCAGTTTGGGAAGATGAAAAAGTTCTGAGAGATGGATAGTGCTGACGGTTGTACCACAGTGTGAATATACTTCATGCCACTGAATTGTACACTGTGCACTGCTTTCTTCCCTGCTGAGTCTTCTGCCTGCCTGTGACAGGTCTCAATAAGCGTTTGATGCATGAATGAGGACTATTTAGTACTGACAGTGCTGAGCACTTTATGTCCATTTTCTCTCTTAATTCTTATGACAATCCTGCAAAAAAGATATTATTCTTCCCATTTTGCAAACAAAGTCACAGAGGTACAGGAGAGGATAGAGGTGTGCCCAGGGTCACACAGCAAGCAAGTGGCGGAGCCAAATAACACCCAGACCCAAGCCTGTTGCGAAAGCCTCACTCTGCCTCCTCTCACCCTTCAATACAATGGGCCTGGCTAAGCCCCTTCCCATGCATATAAATTCCAGGCTTGCAGGCTTGCAGGCTCTCTCCAGATAAGCAGGCAAGGGTACGGGCACACATGTTCAAGCATCCACCAGATGCTGAGGCAGCCCTGGGGGACCTTGTGACTATTGTCCCCCTTCTGTCTCCTCTCAGAGAGAGCTGGCAAGGAGACAGCTGGCAAGGAGGTACTGCCCATGCGTCCTTCTGGGGCTGTGTTCCCTGAACTGGGCATGGAAGTTCAGAGATCAGTTTGAGAAGTATTGGCCTCTTCTGATTCCTGAACATGGTATGTCTTTCTTCTTATTTAGATCTTTTTCAATTTCTTTCAACAATGCTTTGTCATTTTCAGAACGTAAGTTTTATACTTTTTTGCTAAATGTATCCCTAAGTATTTTATTCTTTTGGATGCTCTTATAGATGGAATTTTCCTAATTTAATTTTCAGTTTGCTCATAGCTATTGTATACAAATACAATTGATTTGTATATATTGATCTTGTATCCTTCAACCTTGGTGAATTTTTAATTAATTCTAATAGGATTTTTTTGGCATTTTCTGTATATAAGATCATACCATCTGCAAACACAGATACTTTAACATCTTCCTTTTCAATCAAGCTTCATTTTATTTCATTTTCTTGCATAATTGTCCTGGCTAGAATCTCCAGTAGAATGCTGGATAGAAGTGGTAAAGGCAAGAATCCTTGTCTCGTTCCTGATGTTGGAAGGAAGACACCCACTATTCCTCGATTAAGTATGCTATTAGCCGTGGGCTTTTTGTAGATGTCGTTTATCAGGTTACGTTCCCTTCTATTCCTAGTTCTGGTGTGTTGTAATCATTAAAAGGTGCAGGATTTTATCAAATGTTTTTTCTAGTCTACTAAGATGATCATGTGTTTTGTCCTTTATTCTGTTAATATATTACATTGATTTTAGACGTTAAATCACCCTTCCATTCTTGGGATAAATCTCATTTGGTCATGGGGCACAACTCTTTGGATTCAGCACGTTAGTATTTTGTGGATGATGTTTGTATCTATAGCCATAAGAGATATTGGTGTTGCAGCAATAAATCTCTGTCCCTCCTGCACCAACAATCTTTTGCAATGATGCTTTGTCTTTCAACTTAAAAAAATAAACAAACTTCCTCTTTACCTAACGTCCTCCTCCGGCTGCTGTCCTATTTTTCTCTTTCCCTTTACAGCAAAATTCTTGAAAGAGTTGGCTATGCTGACACTCCAATTCTCCTTTTGTCATCTTTCTCATTCCCACTATTATCAGGCACTTTACCAAAGCTCCTTTGCTCAAGTAACCAATGACTGTCTACCTTTCACCCTCTGATCTCTCAGCAGCATTTGCTGTAGTTGATCACTGCCCTTATTCCTTCACTTGGCTCAAGGATCCTGGCTTCTGGCTCTCCTCCCTCTTGGGGTTTGCTCTCTTTCTCACCCCCCTCTGCTGTCCCTCCACCCGCTCTGTGCTGTCTCATCCTGACTCATGACTTCAAACTCCATCTATGTGCTGATGGCCCCTAAATCTCTCTCTAGCCCAGTCCTCTCCCTGATCTCTAGGCTGAAATATCTACCTGCCTACTTGACATCTGAACTTGAGCATCTAATAGGTATTTCAAACTAGGCCCATATCTTCCTTCCAAATAGCTGCACTTCCCGTAGTCTTTCTGTCTCAGTTAATAGCTAACCCTTTAGCTTCCCATTGCTTAGATCGAAACATCCCAGAATTACCCTTAAATTCTCTCATTCATTCACATACACGTCTCATCCATCTTGGCAGGGGAATACCACTGGCTCTACCTTCAAAATAAATCCAGAATTCAATGACTTTTTATCACCGCTACTATTGGGCCAGGCCACCCTTACCTCTCACCTGCACTGTTGTGTAAGGAGCTCCTAACTGGCTTTGGTCTATTCTCAACATAGCAACCAGAAGGATCCTGGCAGAAGCTGGGCCAGGCTCTGCCACTTCTCTGTTCCATTCCATGAGGTGCTAACGGCCCTACCATGATGACAAGGCCATTCATTCTCTGGTCTCTCTCCTCCCCTTTGCACACTGCTCTGGCCACACTGGCCTCCTTGCTGTTCTTCTGACATAGACCACCCCCCACCTCTACCTGTGCTGTCATTCACCCTTTCTTTCCTTTGACTCAAAAGTCACCAAACTGTAACCCCTATCTCTCATGTTCCCCTCCCTGTCTTCTCTGTTCCCACTGCACCCACCACCATCTAACCTGCCACGTGTCTGCTCAGCGAGTCACCTGCCTCCTCTACTAGCATGTGAGCACCACGAGGCCAGGGCCTGTTCCTCCAGCTCACTGCTGTCTCCCCAGCCCCTAGAACATTTGCAAGTCCATGGCTGAATGACTGAATGAATGCCCGAACGAGAGGCACTCCAGCTGATGCCACATCTTGGTGGGCTGGGCAGGCCACCAGCTGTGAGGCTCCCCCGACCACTGGCCTGCTCCCACTTCTCAAGGGGATGGCTGGGCTGTCCCTTCTCCAGCAGGCACGCTGCCCACTCTTGTCAGAGGTGGCCGGCCTGTGCCAGAATCAGCACACCAGGAAGGGCTCAGGGGCTCTGTTACAAAACAGCCAAAGAAGGACTGATCTGCTAAGCCTCTTTCCCAGGGGACGCAGGCTAATAACAGCTCTGCCAGAAAACCTTGAGGGGCCGACTGAGCCCACCTGCCAGCACCATGCATGCCCAGACGCGCCTGGCATTGCTAAGTCCTGGGATTTCTGCATTTCCTCTGTACTCCCTGGAGAAAGGAGATAAGCGCCTTTGATGGCAGTTCCTGTTTTAATGCTTGTGAGTTCTTCACAGCCTGGGAAGGGAGATAAACACCAGGCCTGGGGAAGGGTTGAGTCTAGGTTCCATTTGGGATTCTGCCAAAGGTCTCCAGTTCTGAGCAAGCAGAGAGGGAAATGGACGTGTGGCTGGGGAGCCAGGCCTGCTGGGCGCAGGTCTCGGTGCAGCTCTAGGATGGGCTATTTGGGCTGGGAGGAAGCACAGCCTTTGAGGTCAGAACATCCACCTCCCTTCTCAGTTCTGCCCCTTAGTTGGCTGTGTCATCTTGGGCAAGTCATCTCACTTCTTTTCTCCCTTTGTTTCATTAATTTTTTATATGCACATATCTAGAAAAGCACTCAAAGCATAAATGTGCAGATAAATATGTTATCGTAAAAGGAACCCTTGTGTAACTACCCAAGTCAAGCTAGAGAACACTTCAGAAATCTATACCCCTCTCCCATCCCATCTTAACCTCTTCCCTCCTCCCTACTATCCTGACTTTTATGGCATTCATGTCTTTGCTTTTCTTTATATTCTGCGGCCTATGTATCCATAAATAACACGGTTTACTTCTGCCCTATATTTCCACTTCATATAGGTAGATAATACCACATGTTATTTTTTCTGGGGTTGTTTGGGTTTAGTTCCACATTGCTTTTTTAAGATTCATGCATGTTTTTAGGTGGTACTGTAATGGCTTCATTCTCATTGTTGCAGAGTTTCCCACTGTAAGACTGAGTCATCCATTGCATTGTCGCTGGGCACTTGGGTTACTGTGAGGCTGGCATCAATAATGCTGCCATGAACATCCCATGTATCCAGTCTGCTGGTGTACCTGTGCATACATTTCTATGTGGGACATGCTTCATATAGAACTGCTGGGACACAGGTGTGCACAGCATCAACTTCAGCAGACACTGATGATTTCCCTAGCAATATGTGCAAGTTTCTATAGCTTTCTATCCTCATCACCACTTGAAACTGTCTTTTTCATGTAGTCATTCTGGTGGGTGCATACAAGCATCCCATTGTGATTTAATTTGCAGTTCCCTGATTACTGGTGAGGTTGTACGCAGGAGCCTCTGTTCACTGGCCATGAGGATTTCTTCTTTTACGAAATGTCTGTCCAAATCTCTTGCCTGCGCTTCTTCTGCCTTGTCTATTTTTGCCTCATTGATTTGTAGGAGTTTGGGGGAGTGAGTCATTTGATGATCATATGTGCTGTAAACACCTTCACCCAATCTATAGCTTATCTTTGCATTCTCTTAAGCTACCTTTTAAAAACAGATGCTTTTCATTTTATAAAATATAATTTATAGACAATTTCATAATAGATGAGTGGTTTTTTGTAATGCATTAAAAAAATCCTTCTCTACCCTAAGATTGTGATAGTGTTCTTTCTCTGGTGCTCAAAAGTACCACCTGTCATACATCAAGGTCCAACTAGTTAGGATTCTGCTTCTGGGTTCTATTCTGTTCCAGTGGTTCTCTTTCAGCAACCTTGCACCAAAAGATGCTCTTGCAAGGCTGCAGAAATCCCTGGGGTGGGTTCAGGCCTTTCCAGGCCATTAAGCTGGGGCCATAGGTCAAATGTGCTGCAACCTTCAGGGATCAAGGGGACCAAGGCTGACAGTGTGATATCATTCATGAAGCCCGGGAGAACAACTTTCACTCTCAACATTATATTGACTCTTACTTGTAAGGGATTTATGATTCAATGAAAGGTGGTCAGGCAGACCATAGCCAGGGGTGTGAGAGGAGCGTGGGTGAAGAGACGAGCAAAGGAAGGGGCTCAGCCTACGGGGCTTGTGAAATCTGGAGATGGGCTCTAAGCCCCAAAAGGTCAGGGTCTGTCCCTGCCCAGACTGTGTGCTGATCAAACACCATAGGGACAGAGGGGACGTCCATGGCTTGTGTGGTCAGAGCCCAGCCAGCTTTCAGACTCCCAGTCTCCACATTCAGCAGGGAGTTGGTGGCCCTGGCCCCCATGCCACGGTGATCCCATTATGGAAGCTCTTTTCATGACCACTTCATGTGAACACCAACCTAGAGACAGCAATTGCATGGCTGGGAGTCACCTTTCATTTCTCTCATACCCCACGTCCAGACCACAGGCAAAACTTGGCAACTCCACCTTCAGGATATACCTGCGACTGGCCACTTGGCAACATCGGCTGCACGCCCACCCCATGGACTATCCTGGCCTGCTGTGTCCACTCCTGTCCCTCTATGGTCTACTCTTCATGTGGTAGCCAGGGGGCCCTTTTCATAAATCTAAGTCAAGTCCTGTCTGTCTCCTGTGCTCTGAGCCCTCCTGGTATCCTACTTTATTTAGAACAAAATAAAAAATCCCTACCAGGACTCCAGGGCCCTGGTGACCACTCTCACCTCAGGCCCTCCCACTCTCCTGGTCTTCACTCTCTCAGAGCCCCAGTCTTCCTGACATGCCTCGTGTTCCCATAGCTCGTCCCTACCTCGGGCCCTTTGCACATGTCTGTGCCTTTGCCGGTATGCTCTTCCCCAGCATGCCCCTGGCTCCCTGACACTGCATTAAGCCTGCTGGGCCACTCCACCTAACCACATTCCCGCGGTCTTCTCCCTGAGCTTCAGTGGCTTTGTGGCAGGTTTCACCCCTGGATGCCATGAGACACATGTCCCTGTCTACCATCCCCTCCCGCAGAGAATGGAAATGAGGAAGGGTGGAGGCATGGCCTATCCTTATGGATTCCTCACCCCTGGAATCAAACCTGGTACATTTAGACGTCTAGTACATGATTTTCAGTAAAGGAGGAAGTAAATACACAGCAGCTGTTGGGGACTCCTGAGGGCTGGCAGCGGAAGGGCCAGGCTGCTGTGAGAAGCACGGGACACAGCCAGCAAGTCCCCAGCAAGTGGGGCCTTTGGGGCTCAGGACATGGGAGGCATGATTACCTGGAGGCAAGGGTTCTAGAGGGTGGGCATGCGATCTACGGGCAGTACCTCTGCCCAGAGGGGCACAGATGACCCGGCGGATGGCCTGCACCCAGTCCTCCATGTCACGCTGGGAGCTGGCCATGAGCAGGAGCGCCTCGGGGTTGGCCGGCACCTTCTCCTGCTCCCCCGGCACCACCTGCAAGACAGGGGAGACACAGGCTTACGCGGGGTCCCTGTGCAATGCCAGGTCCCCGCCCGCAGTGCACTCTCCATCCCAGCACTGGTCAGCTTCACTCCCTGTGGGATGCTCCCCAAGTCCTTCCAGCAACAGCTGAGCTTTGCTTCTCTCTCGCAGTCCATCCCTTTCACACCTCACACCCCTTTTCTTGGAGCCCTTTCCCATTTTCTCTTTTCTCCCTTAGTCACTTTGTTATTTTCCCATGCCAAAACAGAAATAATTTAAAGCACCCAGGACACTATTAGAAAAAATAGCATGCCGATGTTAGGCCAGCTCAGAGAAGTTCAGTGCCCCAGAATGGCCTCACTATGTTTTGTTTCAAATCAATTTTGCCCACTTTAAGAACATAGTTCAACATCACTATATGCTTTTAACTTTGGCATGAACCTGAAGGCCTCCCCTCTCCATCCTGAAGACAAGAGTCTCTGTATGCATTAAGGTCACAGAGGCTGCATGTCAAACAAGGATGGAACACAGTGCCCCAGAATTCTCCACCACACCCATCTCACAGCTAGACAGTGGATGGGTACCTAAAGGCAGAAGGTTCGGAAAACTCAGACGGTTTCTCCACTATGGTTCTCAAGTTTTCACGTGTAAGTGAATTGATCTTTGGGAAATACATAAAACTATTTATACTGGACTTTACACGTAATTTAAGTGTTTTCAAGAATGAGTTTGTCTTTGTACACCCTACTCTGACATCTGAAGACTATCTGCTTATAGGGTGTGAGATCCAGAGACGTGTGTTCCCAGGGGGCAGGTGGCCCAGGCCGTTCCTTGCTGGAGCCTGCAGCCCAGAGATGGAGAGCAGACAGGAACAGTGCTTACTGAGCACAAGGTATGTGCCTGGGACCCTTCTGGTGAGCACAGCTCCACACACCTGCCCTCCTGGGGCTCTCTAACCTCCACAGTAACTCCGTGAGGAAGGTATTATTTCCAACCACATTTTACAGATGAGGAAACTGAAGCACAGAGGAATTAAGTAGCCTGTTGAACGCACACAGTGAATGAGTGGCACAGCCAGAGAGAGATTCAAGTCCTGGCTCTAGGCTCTCAGCATGTCACATTCCCTCCCGCCATCTCTTGCCAAGAACTGGGGGAAACCAAGCAGACTGTTCTGAGGGCTGAGGCACAGGGCAGGACTGTGATCCCACTGAGGGCACCACAGCCAGGCCTGGGGGGGGGGGGAGACGGGGGAGGGGCCGTGGGGCCCAAAGCTCAGGAGGGCGGCGACGAGCAGCCAGGGCTCTGCAATGCCCTCTGGAGCCCTTCACCACACAGGCAAGCTGCTAGGGCTCAGGCAGCCGCTGGGCAGCAGAGCTGTGGAGCTGGGGAGGAAGGGAGCTGGAGGCCGAGACAGCGGGGCCCAACCCCAGAGGCTGCTCGGTTGGCTGCTGTGGTCACCCACAAGGGTATGGGCACTGCCATCTACCGAGGCCGCCACCTGAAGGCAGCTCTGCCATGGTGGCAGCAGTGCTGCACAGCATTTGGGCTATGAAGGCTGGAACGGCTGGGTGTCTGGGATAAGGAATGGAAGTCAGATGCCACCAGGAAGCTATTTTATGTGAGCATTCCTAGAAAAATGTCTGAATTTTCCAAGATGACTTGGAAAAAAAGGAACCTGGAGATCCACAGCTCCAGGAATTTGTGGTTACTTGGTTTGTTCTAAATATTCACTTTTGTACTGAATCTTGAATTTCTCACTTGAAAATTATTTTCCCTGCAGAGGGCCACCCAAGTCATATAAGCTTCAGGCCCCACAAAACTTGGATCTGCCCTGCCCAGAGGCTGGCAGATCCCTCCAGGCCAGCTGTGCCCCTGTCGAGGGTATTTTCCCAAGGTGCTCTCAGCCCGTCTAACTTTTTATGTATTCATGTATGTTTATTTATGTACATTTTTATATAACTTTTAAGGAAATGGCCACACACTGTTTTGCAAAGTGACTGCTCCATTTTACTTTTCCACCAGCCGTATATGACCGTTCCCACATCCTCACCAACACTTGCTATGCTCAGTCTTTTTACTTTTAGCTATCCGAATAGGTGTGCAGGTATTTGAATTTGCATTTCCCAAATGACTGATGATGTTGGACATCTTTTTATGTATTTAGTTGCTATCTGTGTGTCGTCTTTGGTGAAATATCTGTTCAAATATTTTTCCCATTTTTAAAACAGGTTATTGACTTTCCATTATTGGTGTTGAGAGTTCTTGATATATTCTGGATATAAGGTCTTTACCAGATATAGGCTTTGCAAATATTTCTCCCAGTCCATGTCTCTCTGTTTTTCCATTCTATTAACTATATTTCCAAGAGCAGAAGTTTTTAATTTTGCAAAGTCCAATTAATCTTTTTTTTTCTTTTATTGAGTGTGCTTCTGGTATTGTATCTAGACCATACCAGACAGGAGTCTTCGACTACACTGACATCCTGGAGTCCTTTCCTCTATTTTTCCTTCCAGTAGTTCCATACTTTCATGTTTTATGTGTAAGTCTTTAATCCATTTGAGTTGATTTCTGTACATGGTGAGAGACAGGATCTAGTGTCAGTCTTCTGCATATGGATATCCAGTTTTTCCAGCACCACTTATTGAAGAGGGTGTCCTTTCCCCCAGTGTGTGATGTTGGCACCTGTGTTGAAAATCAGCTGGCTGCTGAGCCACGTTTTTATCGGGAATAGATGTTAGATTTTGTCAAATGTCTGTTCTGCATCTATTGTAATGACGATATAACTTTTTAGTGTACTAATTGATGAATTACACTAATAAACTTTCAAATGCTAAACCAATCTTGCATTCCTGGGAGAAATCCCACTTGGTAATGATGTATTATCCCTTTTATAAATTGTTGCTTTGATTTGCTGAAATTTTGTTAGGAATATTTTATGTATTTTCATGAGGGATATTGGCTTGCACTTTCCTTTACTTATAATGTCTCAGTCTGGTTTTGGTATCGAGATAATGCTGGCTTCATAGAATAAGCTATTAAATATTCCCTCATTTTCAAACCTAGACGTTTGTAGAGAAATGCTGTTATTTCTTCCTTAACTATTTGATATAATTCACCAATGCAGCCATCTAGGCCTTGAGTTTACTTTGTGGAAAGGTTTGTAATAACAAATACAATTTCTTTAATATATACATCTGTCTCTGCCTGAGTACAATTTTCTAGTTTATGTCTTTCAAAGAATTTGCCAGTTTCATCTAAGTTATTGAATTAATTGGTATAAAGTTGTCCATAACGTTCCTTTATTATCCTTTTACTATCTGAAGAAGCTGTAGTGATGTTACCCTCCCGCACCCTGACATTGGTAATTTCTGTCTTTTTTCTTTCCTCCTTCAATCAGCCTTGCTAGAGGCTTACCCATTTTATCTTGGTCACAACAAATCAGTCTTTTGCTTCACTGACTTTGTTGTTTTTGTGGTTAGGAAACTTGTTTTTAGAGGACAAGATGGCAAACATTTTAGGTTTTTAGGTCATATAGTCTCTGCCACTACTCCACTCTGCCACTGTAGCACAAATGGGGCCAAAGACAATATGTGAATGAAAGTCATAGTTGTATTTGCGTAAATTTTATTTACAAAAACAAGCAGCCAACCTGCGAGTTGCAGGTTGCCAACTGGGGTCATACTTCATTGATTTACACTCTGATCTTTATTTTTATTCTTCTGCTTACCTTGGGTTTAGTTTGGTCTTTTTCTAGTTTCTTACAGACTTCAATGCTATCATTGTCCCCTGAATTACTACTTTAGAGGCAGCCCCAAAATTTTGATATGCTGTGTTTTCATTTTAATTCAGTTCAAAATACCTTGTAGTTTCCCTTTGGATTTCTTCTTTAATTTGTGGGTTATTTAGAAGTGTGTTAGTTTCCAAATTTGGGGGGACTGTACCAGAATATGATATATCTTGCTAAGTGTTCTGTGTGCACTGAGAAAAATTATTCTGCTGTGGTTGGGTAAATTGTTCTATAAATGTCAATTTGGTCTAGTTGAAAGTTTTGTTCAAATCTTCAATATCCATGGTGATTTTCTGTCTATTCGGTCCATCAATTATTCAGAGAAGGCTATTCAAATTTCCAATTACAATTTTAGGTTTGTCTATTTTCTCCTTGAATTTCTATGAGTTTTTGCTTCAGGTAGTTTGAAGCTGTTATTAGGAACACAGATATTTAGGACTGTTAAATTACGTTCTCTTGATGAAATGACCTCTTCACCATTATGAGATGACCTTCTTTATCCCTATTCATATTTCATTGCTCTGGTCTGAAATCCTTGATATAAACATAGCCATCCAGTTTTCTTTTGATTAGTGTCAGTATGGTGTTATCTTTTTCCATCTTTTTAACTTATTTGTGTCTTTACATTTGAAGTGCATTTTTTGTCGGGCATCTAGTTGGGTCCTGTTTTTTTATCCAATCTGATAAGCTTTATTTATAATATGATTATTGAGAGGCTTAGGTTTAAGTCTGCCTTCTGTTTTCTATCTGTCCCATCTGTCCTTTTTGTCTTTTCTTGTCTTCTTTTGGATGGAGACTTTGTTTTTTGTTTCTAATGATTTCATTCTGTCTCCTTTGTGGCTTATTAGTAAAAATCTCCCTCTCTCTCTCTCTCTTCATACTATAGAAATTGCTTTAGAGTTTATGGTATATATCTTTAACTTATCACAGTCTACGTTAAGTGATATTATACCCCGTCATGTATAGTATAAAGATTTGTAAGATCTATCTTACAAATAATCTTGTAAGGATTATACTTCCATGTCTTCTTTCCTGAACTTTTTGCCATGGTTGTCTTACCTTTTACTGGTATTGCTCTGTCATCAGGCTGGAGAGGAGTGCTGTGATCTTGGCTCACTGCAGCCTCCTCTGCCTCTTGGGTTCAAGCGATTCTCCTGTCTCAGCCTCCTGAGTAGCTGGGATTACAGGCATGCGCCACCACACCAGGCTAGTTTTTGTATTTTTAGTAGAGATGGGGTTGCGCCTTGTTGGCCAGGCTGGTTGCAAACTCCTGACCTCAGGTGATCCACCCACCTTGGCCTCCTATGTTATTTAACAGTTAATATCTTTTGAAAATATTTGAGTTATAAGAGAAAACATGTGTTTACCCATATAGTTGCCTCAGTGCTTTTCATTCTATTGTGCAGATCCAGACTCCCATGTGGTATTATTTACTGCTAACTGGAAGTCTTCCTCTAACATTTCTTGGAGTATGCAGTTATTGGTGATAAGTTCCTTCAGCTTTTGAGTGTGGGAGTCATTAATTCATCTTCATTTTTGAAAGATATTTTCACTGGATAAAGTCTTCAAGGTTGGAACGTTTCTTTCACTGCTTTTACGATGTTGCTCTACTTGCATTCTCATGAGAATTTTGCTGTCACACTCATTTTCTGATGTTTTGTGCCTTTTATACTGTTTCACTGGTTTTGGGTAATTTGATTATGATGTGCTTCAGTGCAACTTTCTTCAGGTTTCCTATACTTGGAACTCGTTGAACTTCTGAACTTCTTAGATTTGTGAGCTTATAGTTTTCATAACATTTGGAATATTTTAGCCATTGGTACTTCAAATATGTGTTTTCATCCCCTGGTCCTGCTTGAGATTCCAGTTACATGTATATTACACAACTTGAGGTTATCCCACAGGTCACCGATGCTCTGTTTTTGTTATTTTTTCTCTCTCTCTCTCTCTCACTCTCTCTTTCTCGTGTGTGTGTGTGTGTGTGTGTGTGTTTTGGATAGTGTGGTAGCAGAGTAATAGACCCCCAAAGACATCCACATCCCATCCCTGGAACCTGTGACTAGGTTACATTACACAGCAAAGAATTAAAGTTGCAGATGGAATTAAAGTTGCAAATCAGCTGGCTCTTAAACTAGGAAGATTATCCTAGATTATCCAAGTGGGCCCAAGGTAATCATAAGGGTGTTTAAAAAAGGAGGGAGGAAGACGGAAGAGGACAGTAAGAGAGAGATGTGACTACAGCAGGAGTGATAAAATGTGAGAAGAACCTCATCTGTCATTTTTGGTCTTGAAGGTGGAGGAAGGGAGCCAGGAGCTGAGGAATGCAGGCAATCTCTAGAAACTGGAAAGCTCAAGAAAAATGGACTTGCCCTGAGAACCTCCAGAAAGGAATTCAGGCCTACTGACACCTTGACTGAAGCTCAGTGAAACCTGTATTAGACTTCTGACATAAAGAACCATAAGATAAATTTGTATTGTTTAAGCCACTAAGTTTGTGGTAATGTGTCACAGGCCAGACACCGGGCACAGTGGCTCACACCTGTAATCCCAGCACTCTGGGAGTCTGAGGTGGGAGGACTGCTTGAGCCCCAGTTCAAGACCAGCCTGAGCAACATGGCAAGACTCCAACTCTATGAAAAATAATTTTAAAAAACGAGTCAGGCGTGGCATAACCAAGCCTGTGGTTCTAGTACTAAGGAGCCTGATCCCAGGAGTTCCAACCTGCAGTGAGCTGTAATCATGCACTGCACTCCAGCCTGGGCCACAGAGCAAGATCCTGTCTAAGTAAATAAATAAGTAGTAACCAACGTGTCACAACAGCAATAGAACACTAATACAGCCAGTTTCTATTGCTACGTCTTCACAAATCTTTTCATGTTAGTGTGTCTAATCTGCCATTAACTCAACCCAGCATTAGTTTTTCCTCTCACACATAATAGGTTTGATCTCTACAAGTTTAATTTAGGTCTTTTTAAAAAATAACTTTCATGTGTCTACTTTTTGATCATATAGAATACAGTTATAAAAACTGTTTTAATGTGTTTACTAATTTTAAAATCTGTGTCATTTCTGGATTTGTCTCGATTGCTTTTTATTTTTCTACTCATGATGGGCTACATTTTCCTGCTTCTTTGCATTCCTGGTATTTCTAATTAGTTGCAATTCTATCGTCCCGTGACATCCCACAGGCACAAAGTGGAATGTCCAAAAATTATGAGTGCCTCCTCTATCAAACTAGCTCCTCCTTCCTCTCCCCTCACCTTACACTGACTCCGGACACTGTGATTTGGAGTCTCACTCTGTTGCCAGGCTGAAGTGCAGTAGCACAATCTAGGCTCACTGTAACCTCCGCCTCTCTCTCAGGCGATTCTCCTGCCTCAGCCTCCCAAGTAGCTGGGACTACAGGCATGCACCACCATGCCCAGTTAATTTTTGTATTTTTAGTAAAGACGAGGTTTCACCATGTTGGCCAGGATGGTCTCAATGTCTTGACCTCGTGACCTGCCCACTTCAACCTCCCAAAGTGCTGGGATTATAGGCGTGAGCCACCGTGCCCGATACTGTGATTTTTAAATGGTTGAGTGATGAACATTTCTGTATTTCTGTAAATATTCTTCAGCCTTTTTCTGGTATAAACTTAGATTCTTGGAAAGAGTTTGAGCCTTACAGATTTTGTCTCTAAGATTTGTTGAGTGGATCTAGAGTGCTCAGTAAAGAGCAAATTATTCCCCATTACTGAGGGGAAACCCTTCTGTGTATTCCGTCCTATGCTCCACAGCCGTTAGGTTATGTTCTTGCAGGCGGGAACAGGTGCCATGCTTTGCCTGGCGTTAAGGTGGGCACTGTTGCCTCTGATCCTTTCTGGTGGTTCTTTGCCCGACCTGGAGTAGTTTTCCTTACGTGCATGTGGTGATGAGCGCACAGCTCAATTCTCAAGACAGTTTTCTCTGCGCAACTCTTTCCTCCTCAGCAGCTACCCTGCAGACTCTAGATGTTTTGGTCTCCCCAGACTCTTAGCTCTGTCTTTTCAACTCATGGGGTCCAACAGGCTCCACCTGGGTCTCTCCTTCCGGCATACAGCCTGCAAACTTTCTCTAGGTAGTCAGCTGGGACACATGTAGGAAATCACCTTGTTTCCCATCTCTTGGGGACACAGTCCTTTACTAACGTCCGATATCTTGAAAGCATTGTTTCAAATATTTTGTCCTTGTCTTTGATGTTGGTTGTTTCAGGTGGGAGGGTAAATAGGTCCCTGTTACTTTATCTTGTCCAGAAGTGAAAGACCTATTACCATGCCTAAGGGCCTACTCTATATGAAATACCCTGCAAGGCACTTAACAAGCACAGTCCCAGGCAGTCCTCATAAACATCCTAGGAAGGAGCATGGATGACCCATTTGACAGGTGGAAAAACTGAGGCTCAGAAAGTTAAGCACTGTTCTCAAGAACAAGCAAGCAGAGATGCTGAGATTCAAACCTCGGTTTGTTCGCCCATAAACTCATTCTGTTTCTCAATATAAAATCTCTCTTACGGCAAGGAAGGGGAGTGCAAGGAAGATGAAATGGGGGTTTACAACAAACTCAGGGACTTTCCACAGCGTTCCATCATTTATGCTGACCTTCCTCTCTGTAACCTACGAAACATTAGTATTAGCTTTACTTAAATGAATAAGAATTACACCAGTAAATATTTCAGGAAGAAATTCATTATGAAAGATGAGGGTCTATTATCACAGTTCCTGGTTTTTCCTCTTTTTTAACTGGCTGTGTGGCCACTGTGTTTCCACTCCATCGCATTACACATGGCAGACTTCTGAGGCTCTCTCTCTTTTTTTTTTTTTTTTGAGATAGAGTCTTACTCTGTCACCAGGCGCCAGGCTGGAGTACAGCGGTGCGACCTCGGCTCACTGCAACCTCTGCCTCCCAGGTTCAAGCAATTCTCCTGCTGAGGCTCTCTTAAGACAGTGCTTAGGGTCCAACCTTTGTGGGTCAAACCTCAGCCTCCCTCATGCCGAGTACAGGACTTAACTTCTCCAACTGTCAGACTCACGTACCCGTAGCAGGATGAAACTGAAGGCACCTACCTCATCAGGAGAATAAAGTGGGACAGCCCCTTAGCTTGGCCCCTGGGAGCTAGCAAGCACTCTCTAAGTGTTCCCTTTTATTATCATAATTAAATATAGGATAGAGGGGGGGCTTCTCAGCCTCAGCACTACTGACATGTTGGATGAGATTATTTGCCATGGGGTGTGGGGGCCTGTCCTGTGCATGGCAGGATGGCAGCAGCATCCCTGGCCTCCGCCCACTCCCTCCCTCCCAGGGTGTGACAGTCACCAATGTCTCCACACATTGCCAAATGTCCCTTGGGGGCCAAATGCCCGGGCTGAGAAACATTGATACATAACAGCCAGATCTCTATTGCCTATGAGTCTAAATGACACAATTCTATCGTCCTGTGACATCCCACAGGCACAAAGTGGCATGTCCAAAAATTATAAGTGCCTCCTCTATCAAACTAGCTCCTCCTTATGTTCCCACTTTGGTGGCCACAACCAGGTACCCAAGGCAGGAAGCTGGGAGGCCCCTGGACTCTTCCTCTCCCTCACCTTTACACTGACCCCAGTCTCCCTGGTGGGCCCATCCGTTCTCAGACTTCAAATGTTGTCCTCATGCTGATGACATCCAGATTCACTGCTCCCCTGCCCTCTAGACCTGCAGGAAGCCCATCTCCCATCTGCCTATACCCTACCCTCTTGGGTGAGGGCAACTCCATCTTCTGGTGACTCAAGCTGAAACTGGACACATCCTTGCTCCACTCTCTCTCACCTCTCCTATCCATTCCTCTCCGCAAAGTCTATTAGCTCCTCCTTCAGAACATATCTGCAATCTGATCACTTCTCACTGCTCACCTGGTCTGGGCCACCACCACTCCTAATCGAGAGTGCTGCACAGTCTCCAGGCTCCTTCCCTTGCCCTGACAGTCTATTCTCAGTCAAGCAGCCACAGAGACCTAGTCGAGGCCTGAACCAGCTCCCCCAAACCCTGCTCAACATCCCCCAGCAGGCCCATCTCAGCAAAGGCCTCGCAGTGAGCCTCAAGGCCCCTCACCCCTACTCCTTCGATGTCATCTCTGGCTCCTCTCCCCTTTGCTTTTGCCAGTCCTAAAGGACACCCGGCACTTCCCTGCTTCATGGTCTTTGCATCTGCTGTTCCCTTGCTCCTGCTGTGGCCTGGAAAGCTGTCCTTCCAGACACTGGCCCCCTTCAGGTCTTTCCTCAGATGTCACCTTCTTGGGGAATCTTTCCTGACCACCCTATTGAAGCCTCACCATGCATCACTCACCACACCCCATGCTCCTTCCTGGCCTGAATTTTTCCATAGCACTGATTGCAATCAATACACTATGTATGTATTTTATGTGTTTACATGATATGGTTATTCATACTGTTTCTGGTTGGCCCACCCTGACTCTGTTTTATAGGCAACTGTGGCACAGCCAGCAGAGCCTGGCATGGAGAGGACACACGCTGAGCCTGAGACGAATGGGAGGTTAGTGAGGGCGGCAGCAGCAGGACCAAGGAGACTGGCACACGTGAAGCCCTCACGCAAGGTGGGCATGACACAGACTGATGAGCATGAGAAGTGTGAACACTTGCGGGATCTTGAGGAAATGGAATCACTATTTCCATTTTAAAGAGAAAAAACTGAGCCCAGAAATGTTGAGAAACAGCCCAAGCTCTAACTATGAGCTATGTGGGTATGTACCAGTGAACTATGACCCCAGGAAGTCTGGCTCCTATCCCAACCCCACTTTTTTCACTGCTTCTGCCTGTGGCTTGTTCAAGGGCACCAGCCCCAGGTGACCAGCCCTTTTTGATGTCAGCCTGGCTTTCTCCCCTCTGATCTCCTGGACTTAAGGATTTCCTTTTGAGACCCTCTTTCCACCCAGGCAACGGGCTTTAGGGGAGAGGGGGGAGGCTCCAAAATGCAGGAGTCCCAGGACAAGAACTGGCTTTCAACTTTTCCATATAAACATTTTTATAAGAAAAGAAAAAAGAGTAACTGAGATGCGTGAAGACATTTTGTAAGCTGCTGTAACCACTAGGACTTACTCCATGATGTTCCAGTGAAAAAGTTGTCATTCTGATGGAATTGATCAAATTATATATCTGACTTAACCCTTCTCTACCAAGGTTTATTGAAAAATAATTTTTTAAATCACCATTTAAAAGTGGCAGCAGCAATGTATGATTTGTCACAGAGCCCACTGTCACTCTCCTGCCTGCCTAGAGCATAGAAGCCCCTCGGAGGGCCCTAGCAGCTGGGTGTCAGGGGTGAAGGCCAAGTGTCCAGATGCAGCCATCTAGAGCAGTGTGATCCAAAGGAGATATAAGGTGAGCTACACGTGCAACTTTAAATGTGTTAGCAGCTACACTGAAAAAGTAAAAAGGAACAGCTGTATTTATGTTTAATATACATAAAAAATAAATTACTTTCTTTTTTTTTTTTTTGAGACCGAGTTTTACTCTTGTTGCCCAGACTGGAGTGCAGTGGCACAATCTCAGCTCACTGCAACCTCTGCCTCCCAGGTTCAAGTGATTCTCCTTCCTCCCAAATCACTGAGATTACAGGTGCCCACCACCACTCCTGGCTAAATTTTGTATTTTTAGTAGAGATGGGGTTTCACCATCGGCCAGGATGGTCTCGAACTCCTGACCTCAGGTGATCTGCCCACCTTGGCCTCCAAAAGTGCTGGGATTATAGGCATGAGCCACTAAGCCAAAAATAAATTACTTTCAATCGCAAAACACCAATTACTTTTGCACCAACCTAATATCTTATTATTCCAATGTAGCTATTACAGTAACATTAATTTCAACATGTCAATTAAAATTATTGAGATATTATATATATATTTGAACGAAGTCTTAAAACTCTGGTGTATATTTAATACTAACAGCACATCTCAATTTGAACTAGCCGCATTTTATGTGCTTAGCAACCACATGTGGCTAGTGGCTACAGTGAGGGATAGTGTGGACTGAGGCTGGCAGTGTATGTTGCCGTTATTTTGCCAACCACACTCTCAGGCATCCTGAGACCTGCCTGTGTGTGTGGTGTCAGGCTGGAGGTTCCTGCATAGGATGCCCAGGGGCAGCCTTACCCTGCTAGATGTACCAGGCAGAACCTCCCAGCTGTTCTCTCAGTCCTCATTCATGTCTTTCATTTGTCTTTACCTGCTTGTGGCCACCAAACACCACTTCCCTTTCAAGGGTTAATCACCCTCCCCAGTCTCCCCGCCTGGTCCTCACAGCCTGCCGGTGATGCCAGCCATCCACTTACCCCTGGGCAGACTCCTGCTCCTCTTCAGATGCCTGATGGGCCAGAAGGGCATGGTGCGGAGCAGCGGGGGCTGTAGTGGGAGGAGCAGTGCCAGGTGCACCTACTGGGGTGCAGAAAACCACCAGGCGCATGAGGCACTCGTCCACTGCAGGGCTGCAACCACTCGGCTGCCTGTGCGCTCTGCCTGTGGGCACCAGGCTGGGGCCTTTTGTCTCTCCTGGGGAACTTCTGCATTTCTCAGTGCCCGAAGGCTGGGACTGTCTGGGGCGGGGCGAGGAGGACCTGCTGGGATCCTCACCAGTGGAAGGTCAGTGTGGTTGTTCTGCATCTGCATCTGTGCCTACTGCCCGCGCCGCCCCCCCCCCACCCCCCCACCCCCCCACCCGGGCACTTGCTCTGCTGTGTTCTTGACTCCCTGGGGGTGGGGGGAGTGTCCATCCTATTTATCCTGTATATGTGGGAACCCCAGCTCAGTGTCACCTGCTTTATGCCTCAGGGTCCTCCTCTACAGGTGGTGCCACCCACCAGGTGGTGGAGATTAATGAATGCATGGGAGAAGTCTGATAGATGTAAGTGCTTAGTTGCCACATGGTCTTGAGCTAGTTACTTAATCTTTCTATTTCCATTTTTTATCAGCAAAGCAAGGCCAACAACTAAACCCACCTTCCAGGACTGTGGTGAAGATGGAATGAGACCAAGAAGCCAGGGGCTGGGCAGGGCACCTGCATGTCGTACTTGGTAAGCGCCCCCGTACCCTCTAAGGTAGGCATGTGGTCTGTGTCATAGAGAAGCTGATGCTTCACGAGCTTCCAGTGGCCTAGGGCCACCACGCTGGGAAATGGCACAGCCAGGATTTGAACTCAGCTGTTGTGGATTCTGTGCACCAAGTCAGCTGCCACCCTTATGGTGTCTCTCTTGCCTCTGGGACAAAGGGAGCAGGAAGCAACTCCCTTACCCAGCCAAGTCTCCTCTCCTCCAGCAGCATTCGCTCCTCCCAGGATGTGGTGTTAGGAGCCCATACCTCAGGCAGCCCTGGAGGGCAGAGGTAGGCAATGGGCACCAAACTCTGCTCAGCAAATACGGAGCAAGGGGCTGCGCCTGTGCCAATGCCACCTGTTCATCTGCCCACCTCCTCATTTCTCCATCCATCTGCCCACCTGTTCATCTGCCCATCTACCCATTCGCTTTTTCATCTACCCATCTATCTATCCATCCATCCATCCATCCATCCATCCACCCACCCACCCATCCATCCATCCACCTCTCCAACAAAGAAAAGCAGCCTCTTAAGGGCAAATCACAACTGCTTGAAACCCTTCAGAGGGCCTACTATTCTTGGCATAAAACCCAACTCCGATGTGACTGTGGGCCTCCAGGTTCTTCCCTCAGACCACCTCTCCTCCCTCTGGCCCATGCCCCACTGTCAGCCACTCCAGTGCCTTCTCTCCCTCAAGCTCACCCTCTTCCCACCAGAACCTTTGCATTCTCTTGGGTGCTCCAAACGCCTTCCCACCTCCTTGCATGGCCGACTCCCTCTCACTTTCCAGCCTCAGCTCAAATGTACATTACAGAATCCTTCCCTGGGTGACAGCCTTTGTCAAGGAGCTTCCCCTTCCCACCCAGTTAGTCTCACACGACTTTCTCTACAGAACTTAATCAGAAAGCGGCTTGTTTGCCTGCACACATGTTTACTGCTCACCTCTGCGAAAGGAATGTATGCCTTGACTGTTCTTCCTGGTGTCCTCAGGGACTAGTCTAGTGCCTGGAAAAGGGTCGGGGTTCAGGGAATTGCAGTGGTCACTGTGGGGGATGTGGAGGGCTCTGGGAGGTGACAGGCAATCTCTCTTAATTAAAACATCTGGCTTTGATTGAGTGCTCACCATAAGCCAGGCACCGTCCTAAGAGCTTTGCGTGTTTTATCTCGATGTCCTCTCAACAGCTTGATATGGTGGTACAATGATGATACCCAATTTACAGATGAGAACACAGAGGCTATAGAAGGTTGAATAATTTGTCCAAGGTCACATGACTAGTCAGGTGTATCTTCCTAACTGCTCCCTTGTGGTCTGCTGCCTACGCAGGCCTGGACAGTGGGGCTCTGGTGGCATGAGGATAGACAATCCTCACAGTAATTCCAGCACAGATAATGATGGGGACGGTAATAACATTAAATAACAACAGCAGCCTACTACGTGCCAGCTGTGTGCCACATACATGCAATCACAGAGCCTACGGCATTTAATCCTCTCCGCAGCTTGTGAGGCAGGTGTCGTGATTCTCACTTTACAGACAAAGAAACTGAGGCTCAGAGAGATGGACTTTGTTGCTCATCTTCACACAGGTAAGAACTGGAAGGGCAAGAATTCCCAGCCCAGAGCTGCCACTTCCAGGGCTGCCTGTTCTGGCTGCTCCCTCCACCTTAGCTACTGGGACCTGACCTCCTTCTCTAGGGTCTTACCTAACCCCCGCCCCCAGTTGCCTGCTGAACAATTGCCTGGTGCCTGCCAGAATCTCTGCAGGAAGACAGTGGTAACACTAGATAAGGGAGTCTGTACTGCTGTGTTCTTGTTGCTACTTTATGGAGTCCCCCCTGCTAGTTCAGTGCAGTAATGGAAGCGGGCTGCATCCTGCCCTAAGGAGTTCACAAAGCTGGTTGTAGAGGTGCTGGGAAGTACACCCCTGGGGATTAGGGGGTAGGAACCAAGGTGCCCCATTGCCACTGGACCTTGAGCTGCTCATACTTGGCTTTCTCAGGTCCTAGCTCAGAGTGAGCTGGCTGCACCGGATTCCTTGAGGTTCTGTGTAGGGGGCAGGAGCTAAGAGGCAGGATCCCCAACTGGCCATGGCTGGTCAGGAGAAACTGCATGCTGCTGTCCTCTTAGGGGGTTGACATCTCCCACCTGCCCCTGGCGGGTGATCATGGGACCTGGACCATACACTGCCTGCACATACAGGGCTGGGGCCTCCCATGGAGAAATTGTCAAAACAGCAAGATGCTCTTGGTCAGCTGCAAGCGAAGCCCACTCCTGAAGGAGAGCAAGATGCTGACCGAGGCAGACCTCAGGCCATGGCTCTCTCTCCTTGGCATGGGTGAAGAGTAGCTGGGGTTCTCCAAGGCAGCTGGGCTTTCTGCTTCCTGCCTCCCCACTTGGAAGCACCCAGCCAGGGATAGGAGGAGGTTGGCGACTCACTTCTACATTTCCAGAAAGTGTTGTTATTGCCATAAGTGAAGAGAGAAAAGGAGATGCAGAAGGGGGAGGGGGGAACAGGATGTGGAAGAGGGGGTGCGGGTGGTCAGTGGACGCTGTGTAAGAGGTCAGCTGTCTAAGGCCTCGCAATATGCTGCATTACAAGCTGAGCAGGCCGGAGAGGAAGCAGCCTCTCCAGGAAACAGGTCTGGAAAGAAGAGGCAGAGCACTGGCAGGGACACAGGAACAAAGCCAAGGAAACCCAGAGTCTCGGCATCCACCCGCCCCGCCTGCCAGGTCCCCCTTGGCAACAATACCTCAGTTCCAAGTGCAGCTCCTGCCACTCACAGCAACTGCAAGGCCCAGGGGCTCAGTAAACGCACCCCCTCCCACTCTGCTCCATCCCCCAGGGCAGCACTGCAGTGGGCCGTGGGCCCTGACTCTGACTGTCTGTCATGGAGTAGGAGAAGGTGGCCATCCCAGGGCCCTCCCAGCAGGGCTGGAGAGATGAAGGGCAGAATATCAGGAGGAGAGGCGACAGGCTGAGAGCAGCAGAAACTTCAGGTTTCCATGGTTCCTCTAGGGCTCTGCCTCTGTCTGTCCCTTAGAGTTGCTGTGTGTACACTCCAGAGAAAGAGGATGCAATGTCTAGGGCTGGTCCCCAACTTTCATAAGGCTCCCTGCAGGTGACATTACCTTGGCCTGTCATCACGAGCCCACATACTCTGTTTTCTGAGAAGGAAGATGGGATCCTGTGATGAAAGGAGAAAGCTGGCCCGAGCAGAACAGAGCCCAGAAGAATCCCCCTGTTACCCAGCCTCCCACCCCTGCAGGGACCACGCCAGCCACACTGCACCCAACATAGCTGCACTGGGGCACCTAGAAACCTGGTGGGCCCCTCTCCTCCTTAGGATGCACTGGCGAACAATGCAGGCCCCTGAACAAAAATGTCCTGGGCACCTGTCAGTCCTCAGGGCCTGCAGGTGCTCCACATGAAGGCCCTTCTGGGGTCTTGCCCAGGCCAGGAGCCAGTGAAGTGAAGTGGCCCACAGGTAGAGGAAGCCACCCCAACACCCCCACCAGACCCAGCACAAGGATTTAATGCCCCCTGCATCCCCAAGCAGTGGCCCCGCTGCAGCCTCCCTTGGCTCGGCCCCCTGCCCTGTCTTTGTGGAGTTCTCATACCCGCTCTGCGAGCACTAGCACCTCTTGATACGCTCGAGCCGAAAGTACAATTCTAGCTGGCCTAAGGAGGGCAGCAGCTGCAGAGTGCATACTCAACATTTCAGAATCCGAAACACCCAAACAAGCAGGCAAAGCAAAAGCCAGTCCAATACCAGAAGCAGCATCATGACCAAAGCAGGGGAATGGGACACCAGGATACGCAAAGGTGATGGAACGACAGGCAGCCCTTGAAAGAGGTGCATACCTATCACTCCTTAAAGAAGATCTGGAAAGAAATCAAAAGCTGTTCTATTTTACAGGCTGCCCTAAGACTAGAGATGCAGCCACTGAGACCCAAGGGGGAGCTTCTTGGAGGGACATCTGAGAAAGGCTCCCTCCTGGCTAAGAAGGACTCCACCAAGAGTCTCTCCATGGAAGGGGCGTGTCCTGCCCGTTGTACGCTTGGTGGTCATCTTGCAGGCACACCAGCCAACAAGCAGAGCCAATAGCCCAAGTTGGGTGAAGGGGCAGGGGGGAGGCCATGTCCTCGTTGACGGTGCTGAGGCCCCAGATCACCAGCCCAGGGGCCACCTCCCTCTGGGTTTCTTGGTCTGTGAGAAGAACATAGCTCCTTTGATTTCAGCAGGTTACACTGGCTTTCCTGTTTCCTGCAGCTGGAAGCAGGCTGGTACAGAGGGCACAAGAGCCACAGGCCACCTGCATAGCTGCACCGCCTTCTCCCCAAGCTGCCAGGCAGGGGCAGGCCTCGCTGGCTTGCTGGTGTACACTGGTGGCCTGCAGCCCACCAGTCTAAGGGGAAATCTGAAAAGCCACTTGACAAAACTGAACATCTATTTTGATAAATATTCTACGTTAAATGAGAATAGAAGGATGCTTCACCTGGATATACTCAAAGCCAATACTACATTCAGTGGAGAAACAATGGCAGCATTCCTATCAAAGCCAGGAACAACACAGGCATGTCCACTGAAGCCCCTGGCATAGAGCATTTCCCTGGAAGTGTTCACCAACCGGACTAGAGAAAGAATGGAAAACTATAAAGGCTGGAGAGGAGGGGGGAGCCGTTGTGATTTCTGCTGTTAAGTTATTTTTCAGGGTACTTGTTTATATGTGCGGAAGTCCTAAGTCAATGAACTGAAAAACCATCATCATCAATAAAAGAATCCAATAAATGAGCTGGGTGCAAAGTTAATATATAAAAATCACAATCTATTTGTAAATTAGGAGAAACATAAATGCATGCTATGTATACAAGCAGGAAAACAGAGATGCCAGCAGCATAATAGAGATGTCAACTGTCTCTACCTTAGTCTATCCATTTAACACAATATGAACAGCATTTCTTTTTAAACCAGATGAAGTTGATTGTCAAGGTTCATAAGCAAAAATAGCAAGTGCGCTTTTGAAAGAAAACATAGTAAAGTCTGACCAGCCCAACCAATTACTAAAAGAGAGTACAGAGGCTGGGTATGGTGGCTCGCACCTGTAATCCTAACACTGGGATGCTGAAGTAGGAAGACTGTTGGAGGCCAGGATTTCGAGACCTGTCTGGGCAACATAGCCAGACCCCATCTCTATAGAAAATAATAATTTAAAAATTAGCCAAGTGTGGTGGTGCCCACCTGTAGTCCCAGCTATGCAGGAGGCTGAGGTAGGAGGGTAACTTGAGCTCAGCAGAGCAAGAAGCTGCAATGAGCTGTAATTTGAACTCCAAACTGAGTGAAAAAGCAAGACGCCATCTCAAAACAAAACAAAAACAACAGCAACAAAAACCTGAGTAATTAAAACAGCATAGCACTGGATGGCATGACCAGAGACAGACTCACACACATATGGGAGTTTGGAATGTTTAAGGAGTTCCTTCAAAGGGGTGAGGACAAGGTGGATTCTCTAATAAATGGGATAGGGACAACGGCAGAGCCACATGAGGAAAAATCAAGCTGGATCCTCACGTCACACCTTACAACCAAATAAAAATACACAGCAGATCAAAGATGCAGGCCGGGCATGGTGGCTCACGCCTGTAATCCCAGCAGTTTGAGAGGCTGAGGCAGGTGGATCACCTGAGGTCAGGAGTTCGAGACCAGCCTGGCTAACATGGCAAAACCCTGTCTCTCCTAAAAATACAAAAATTAGCTCGGTGTGGTGGCATGTGCCTAAAGTCGCAGCTACTCGGGAAGCTGAGGCAGGAGAGTTGCTTGAACTCAGGAGGCAGAAGTTGCAGGGAGCCAGGATCGCGCCACTGCACTCCATCCTGGGCGACAGAGTGAGACTCCGTCTCAAAAAAAAAAAAAAAAAGATTTAAAGATGAAAAATGAAACCATAAAAGTACCAGGCTCAACCATGGGAGAAATTTTGTATAACATTTTGGACAAGGCCTTTCTTTCTAAGTATGACTCAAAAACAAGAGATCACAAAAGAAAATGTAACTACATAAAAGTTAAAAATAGTTTCATGGCGAAGAAAAGAAAGTGAAAAGACAAATGGCAGAAGGAGAGGGGCCAGATACATATCCATAAAATCGGATGCTTTGCAGGTATTAAAAACGAGGGTGCACTTTATGCCCAGATTTGTTTGAATATGTAGAAAGTATCTCTAGACGGAGAAAGAGAACAGTGGCTTTTTCTGGGGACAAAGGTGGGTGGCTGGAAGGCAGGGACAGAGGGAGACTGGCTTGTGCCTTCTAATATTTGTATTATTTGTTACCTATTTTAAAAACCAAATGAAAATGAGATTTAATATAAAGTGACGGGTGAAAGAAGCCTTCTTATACCATGTGCTCCAGGTGGGTAGGTGAGATCAGTGCAGGGCCCCTGTGGCCTCCCCCTGGGAGTTGCTCTTGGCTGATTTACCAGCACCTCAAGGGGTATGGGAGGGGTTACAGCTGGAGGCACCCACCTGATGGGGATGGTAAGGAAAGTGGGTAGACCTTCGAGCTATTGCTAGAAGTCTATTTTGGTTTTGACAATCTCTTTGGAAAAATAATTTGAGATCTATCAAAATTTTAAATGATCCAGCAATCTATTCCTAGAAATTTACTCTTCAGATAAATTGGTACGTGTGCATAAAAAGGTCACACACAGATCCCAGTAAAAATAACTGGGAACAACTTAACCTTCCGTCATATTAAATAATGTATTGATTACATTATATACATCCAAAAAAAAAAAAAAAAGAAGGTGGTGAAACTGTGTGAAGTGATATGGGGTGCTCTGTTACTATGTGGAAAAAGTAAATGAATGATGTATACACAGAGGTGCATGGATCTGCATGCCTATTTCTGGAAGGACGAGCTGGCTCCTGGAAGAGAAGGGGAGGGGCTCAGGAGCAGGGGAGGAGCAGCTTCCTCTCAGGAGAGGCTCTGAAGTGCTGGCATGTGGATTCTCATAGGCACAGATGACTGTCTTGAGTGGAGGTTATTTTCATTGTTGAGAGAGGCAGGAGCTGGTGTTTGGTGCTGGAGAAATTAAGCCAGCCTTGTGTTTTGAGTACTTTTAATTTAGGAAAATGCCCAAATGTCCTTCAAATGGTTTCAGCTCCAAGTTCCCCTTTCGATAGCTTATAAACATAGCAGTTTCATTTCTTAAAACCAGCCTCTCCCTGATAATTCTCCTTTGTGATTCTGGGGATGTTGGGGGTTTTTAGGGGATCTGTGTGTGACCTTGCCCTGGGCAGTACCCTGTGGGGGGAAGAGGACTGTGATTTTTCTCCCAGGGACAATTGCAGAAGTAAAGAATGTGGGAAGAGCTGGGGAATGCCCAGGCACTGCCAAAGGGCGCCTCTGCGGTACAGTCAGAACTTTCCTTTCTCCAGTGAGAATCTTACATCATGGCCTTACCCTGTAGTCTTCAGGACACATCCCAGTTTGCTGCTTCCTACTGGGCTCCTGCATGATGAGCGGAGAGCATCTTTCCAGCCCCGGCCAGCTCTCTCCATCTCACTGGACACTCCAGGTGCCCTGCGCACTTGCTTATTGCCAGGAAGCACCACATTCTTCATGCCTCCAGGTCTTTGCGCATGCTGGTGCCTTTCCTGCCTGACTACCTGGCAAACTCCTACTCATTCCTCAAGACCCAGCTGAAATATCCCCCACTTCTCCCTCACCTTTCCCAACTGTTGCCCCCTCACCCATTCCCAAATTTCTATATCCCATTCTCCCTCCCATAAATATTTACTGATGGTCTACCATGTGTCAGACACTGTGCCAGGTACTGGGGGACATAGCAGTGACAAAAGTAAGAGTCTCTGCCTCTCAGAGAGTGTGGCCTGGTAGCGGAGACTTAACCAACATCATCAACAAACTTGAAGCAGCCAGTGCTAGGAAAGGTCCTGGAGGTCTGCTGGGGGACGGAGATGAGGCCGTCCTCTTGGAACCCCATCCTCTTGGCCACCTCCACCCGGGCTTGCCTGGCTCTGGGGCTGACTGGACGAGGCCTCCTGGTCTCCTGACCCTGGAGAAGCCAGGACTGGCCAGGCCTCAGCAGTAACAAGGCATGGCTGAGACTGGCAAATACCAAGGAACGTGGTGCCAGTGCTGATGTGAAAATATTTGGAGGGAGAAAAAAATAAGTTAAACCAGCAGCGTGTGAAATGGAATAGGTTAGCTGTCACATGAAGACCATGTTCAGAAATGCTCAAGAGAGGGGTTGTGGGGGACGGATGGGTAGCCTGGTGGTTAGACAGAAAAAAAATGTAACTGATGCTGAGTGGCCCAGAGGGAATAGTGGATGGCTCAACTCGTTATTCTAAGGAACAAAAAAGGAACTAACATTTCTGAGGTACCTACTCAGTGCCAGCTTCCAGCATCAACCTGTCCAGTGACTCTGTGGAGGGGGAAGGGTATTTATTTCTACATTGGTACAAGCGATGTCAGTCTCAGAGATGAAGGCGGCCCCCCCACCTGCTGCTGCTGCGGCTACCATCACTGGCACCACCTCCCTGCCAACACCACACACATCCTTTGCGAAGCTCCTCTCCCAGCAACTCTGGGAAGTACAATATGATCACGCTGTCTTTCCCTACCATCCCGTGGTGCTGGGAGAAGCCCAGGCCAGCGGGTGAACCTCCCAAGCCCAGGAGGCTGGTAAGTGACGGAACTGCAATGTGCACCGATGTCCCCTCCTCAGCCCAAGTCCCGCCGACACCCACCTGGAAAGCCCTCCTGGGCCTCTTGGGAGATGAGTGGTGCCTGCACCTCCCCTACCCCCTGCTGGAGCGCTCTGCTGTGTGGGTGGACACATCAACATTTGTTAAATGACTGACTCGGAGCAATGTGGCCTAATAGGAAGCAGATATGAACCCCGGCTGGCCTGTGCCTTTCTCTACTTTGGGTTGCTATTGAGAACGTTTTCCCCCAACTAACAGTGTGTTCCCTAAAATCAAAGCCTGAGGAAAAGGTTAGTGTTCAGGAAGCAATCCCAAGGAGAAGTGCGGGGTGGGGAAGGAGGGATGGGAAGGAGGGAGAGCCCCCACAGGAAAGCTAGATAAGCTGCCTGCTGCCCTGGGGGCCTGGGGACTCCATCTTGCCTTATGAAATGTGTGTCAGAACTGCCACTCCTGGGAGGAAAGCGGAGGAGGGTTGGTTCTAGTCATCCACTGGCCAAGGGTGATCCCGGGAGCCTTAGCTCCTCCCTCTCCAGAGGGCTGGACCCATGCAGGATACCTGAAGGGCAGGAAGACTGATTCTTCCAATGAGGCCACAGGTACTTTTCAAGACTCTGGTGTGTGCAGGACGCTGTGCTTGACATACTGGGTGGGCTGGAGGGGGTGTGTGGGTGAACAAGGCAGACAAGGCCTCCGCCCTCTTGGAGAACTAGCCAAAGAACCTTGGTTGCAAGGTGGGAGGAAGAGCTCAGACAGATGGGATAACAGACATGGGTGGGTCAGGAAAGGCCAGTCTGGGGAGTGTATCTTTCTTGCACGGATCTGGTATGGGCACAAAAGGGTGAGCAGGGGAGGCGGTTGGCAGATGGGCAGGAGAAGTGCAAAGGCCCCAAGGTGGGAAAAGTCCCGAGCTTTCGTGGAGCTCTCTGAGCTGAGGAGGGCAGGAGTGGGTCAGGAGCTTAGACAGGAGGTTCTGGCCCTTATCCAGGGGAGGGACGCAGAGGCTGGGACCTCATGGGCTGGGATGCAGGTGGTGACAGGCACCCGGGCACAGTGCCTGTCTGGATCTGATTCACCAGAACCTGCTTATAAGGTGGGGGTAAGCTGAGAGAGGAGGGGGAAAGAGTCCTGGTAGTGATGAATTGAGAGGAAGTTTGAGAGCATGGGAGTCCAACACCAGGAGGCAGCCATTCACATGGTAGTCTAAGTGCATGCGCCCCACCAAGGCAGCCATTCTCACATTCCCTGGGTGTGAGTGGAGCCTAGGCAGGCATAGGGGCCCAAGCAAGTGGTGGGGAGAAGGGATGCCCCAAGTCTCACCATACCCTGCTTCCTCAGTCTCCTGAAACTGTACATTTTATTATTATTATTATTTTAGACAGAGTCTCGCTCTATTGCCCAGGCTGGAGTGCAGTGGCACAATCTCAGCTCACTGTAACCTCCACCTCCCAGATTCAAGCTATTCTCCTGCCTCAGCCTCCTGAGTAGCTGGGACTACAGGCACCCGCCACCATGCCCAGCTAATTTTTGTATTTTTTAGTAGAGATGAGGTTTCACCATGTCGGCCAGGCTGTCTCGAACTCTTGACCTCAGGTGATCTGCCTGCCTCGGGAAACTGCACATTGTAGACTAAATGTAATAAATAAATAAAAATCAGTCTGTAATTGTAAGCATCAAACAAAATATGCTGGCGGCATTGCCCCACCCCATCCCACTCCCCTAATTCATCCCCACCAAGAGACCACGCTCAGCAGCTCCAAAAGCACAGATACAGGAGTCCTGTGTGCCTGATCCGTGCTCTACTGACTGTCAACCCCTGTGTCCCATCCCCAGTTCTGCATTACAAAACCTCCCGGAGCCAGGCCAGAGGTGGCTCTGGAACTCCTCCTAGTGGTTGGGGCAGGACCTGGCTGGCCATTCCCAGTTCCTTTCTAGAAACCTAGGGTGGGTGGATGGGGAATTCCCTGGGAGGATTTTGCCTCCCCCAGAGGTGTGTTCAGCCTGCTTCTCCTGACTGGGATGGAGGGAGAGGTAGGCCAGGAGAGCTGCCTGGTAGAGGCATGCTGGAGATGTAGCCAAGGCCTGAGAGGAGCCTGTAAGGGCTGGTTGGAGAAGCTGTGGCCCAGTGTGGCTTGCCAAATGGCAGAGGCTGTGTGGATCTCCACACCCGTGTTCTACCCACCCAATACTCTACACCCAGCCTCCTCTCTGGCTGGTCACAGACATTTGTTGAACCACAAAATCTAATACTGGACATGTGGGAAACCTCCTTAATCTGCTTTGGCCACAACATTTCTCTCACTGATGCTCCTTCCCTCTTCATGAGGGGTTCTGTAAGATCAGGCAGCAGCAGGCCCTCCTCGGCAGCCGGGTGGGACCTCAGGGCCTAAGCTACTGTCCTTTCCACACTCTTTCTCACTCAAGTTCTTTAGTTTCTTAAAAAAGCAACCTATAGTCACGCACTGCTTAGTGACAGGGATACATTCTGAGAAATGCATCATTAAGCAATTTTGCCATCATGCAAACCCCATAGAGTGTGCTTACACAAGATGGTACAGGTACTGCACACCTGGCTCTATGGTACAGCCCGTTGCCCCTACACTACAAACCTGCCCAGCATGGGACTGTGCGGAATGCTGCAGGCAATGAGAACACAGTGGGAAGTATTCATATATCTAAACATAGAGAAGAGGTGCTATGAAATATGGTACTGTAATCTAAAGGGATCACTGTCACATATGCAATCTGTTGACTTAAACGTCATCATGTGGCACATGACTGGACTATTTTTATAAACTGCCTCCTTCCTGGAGGCCAGGGTATAAGTAGCCAGACACGTAAGAAATACTCTTGCTAGTGCTAGGATAGAAGTTTCACATGCTCACCGTTACCCAGCACCACTTCCTAGCACAACGCCAGGAGGCAGCCTTTCACATGGTAGTCTTAAGAGCGTGCGCCCCCACCAAGGCAGCCATTCTCACTGTAGTCTAAATCAATGGTGCCCTCTGGAGGCAAGATGGTAGCTTATGTGAATGGTGCCCCCTAGAGTTACATGACACGAGGGCCTAGATGTTCTCACATTGAAGCCTGTAGACAACCTTCAGGAAGGTCTTATCTTTCCATTTTCTGCAGAAGGAAACTGCTCAAGCAAGAAGGCCAGAGCTAGGATTTTATGCTTTGTCTGCTAGACTCTTAGTCCAGCACCGTTCCCCTTCGCAAAGCTCACAGGGCTGGGGAGCAGAATCTGAACTCCAGCCTCTCAAGGCCTCCCACACCCCCCACCAGCTCCCCAGCAAGATAGCGTTCAGCACTAACCTTGGAAAACTTTCTCAAAAATGACCTTGTTCCCAAGGGCCATCATCATCTTAGCCATCCTCACGTGAACAATCATAACTTGCAGAGCCAAAAAAGCTGCCAGACCCAGGGTGACTGCCTGTCCCTCCCATACACAGGGCATCGCAGTAACACCTGGTTTATCTAGAAATCGCCCACCTGTCAACCTCGTCCATCTAGAGTCCAAGGACACGCGAAGCAATGATTGGCAGGCCAAACAGGTGAAGGTCCCCTACATACCAAACGACTGCCCTCCAGGGCCTTACTAGGGGCTTGCTGACTCTTATTTTACACACATTTCTAGCAAGTGCAGTTCACTGCTTCATGATATGCAGTGAATTAGAACAGGCAGCTAAAAAAGGATTGGGAGAGCTGACAGAGGCAGCCACACTGACATCAGGAGGTGACGCCGACAGCAAGAGAAGAAACAGGAAACACCAGGACTCAGAAAGGGTTGCCTTTTGGGGAAAGGGTGAGCAACATCAGCCTGAAAAATCCACCGTGTGGACACGCAGAGTGAAAAGTCAGTCTCCCTCCTGCCCCAGGCCTCTGCGTGCCGGGTCCTCTCCCACAAAGCGGCACCTGTGAGCAGTTGCACATGTCCTTATGGGGCATCAAAACCATGTGTCCATGTGCTGAGGACACCAGGATAACAAGCAGTCAATCAATCCTGAACTCAGGGAGCTCACAACCTCAACTAGGGGTGGCCACAGGCTAAAAAAATCACAAAACCTCCCATTTATTTTGTCATTCACTTAAGGATAGGATACCACCAGCAACAGAACCCAACTCAGCCAGGCACAGTAAATACACCGTGAGCTCCTCCCACACTCACAGCAACCAGGCTCGGAAATGCCTGCTTGTGGACCTGCTTGTCTTAGAGGTGCCTGCTTCCTGGGGCCACCCCCACCTTCCACCGGGATGGTCAGACTCCAAGTGTCAGGGCTCAAAGGCTGGGGTGGCCACTCTCCTCACTGAGGTGGGTTTTGTTCTTTACATGGTGATGCTTTGAGAATCCCAAAAATCACCCATGGGACTCCAGCCTCTGGCCCGGCCCTGACCCTGGGCATATTTGCACTCCCAGGCACAGCTTCCCCATCAAAGGTCACTTTCCTGCTGCACTTGGGTGTAACAGCCTCACCACTGCTCAGGGAGCGGCCCTATGTGTCTCATGACTAGCTGTTACTGGAGACATGTTACTGGGGACTGTCATTGTTGGGGACATGCTGACGATAAGTGGCTATACTTTTAGAAAACTCAAAATCCCACTTCAGTGCGGCTGGCATGGCTGCCCAGCGAGGGCTGCTGGGTCCTGGTTGTCAAGCCTTTCCTACCAGGGAGGGGTTCCCATCAGCCACTCCCAGATCCACTGTGAGGCCCAGTGCAGGCCCTTGTCTTCAGGCGGGGGCCTGGACCAGCAAAGTCACCTCCTTTTGGAGGAATGTCTGCCTGTCTATGCAACTCATGGGGGAGATGCCCATGGGAAAAGACAAAAAATGGGAAGTCATCAAACCCTCTGAGCACATGGGCACACTGCCAGGAGCTCTAGCCACACCCCAGATTCTGCAGGGCCAGGGAAGGCCAGAGCAGGCTGCCCAGCCAGGCAGCTGTGTGAGGAAGGGCCTGAGGGGAAAATTGTATGGGAAGCACTGCACGGGGCAGGGCACACTCACATAGCAAAGGCTCTGACAGGTCCAGAATCTGGGAAAACCCTCAAACTGCTCCACTTAACCCAGGTACCATAAAATGCATTGCTGACAGTGACACCTATCAACATGCCAGGAGCAAGCATTCCCAAGGATGCCCTGTGGCGCCACTGGGGCAGGGGACAGAGATGCTGTTGGCAAGGACACCACTATTATCTAAAGGGAAACTGAGCTCTGCCCACAGGGGAAGGCAGAGTATGGCCACGGCTATGACGCTGAATGCTAAAGGCTTTATTTTCCTGGGTCCCTGGTGACCTGTTACTCTTTGCTCATGTCCGTCCACCCAACTGTAGCTGAGCAAGCCCTGGGTGAGGCCTGATGTCAGAGCTGGGGGTGCGGGGACAGCCACGAGAAGGATAGTGGTCTCACTTGCAGAATGCAGCACGCCATCCTGCACATAGCTGGTGAGCCTGGCACAGGATGTGCTCCTGCCCAGCGTGGGGGACTAGAGTCTCGCTGGACCCCACGGGGACTCACTCAGGAGCACCCAGGACAGGGAGGATACCAACATCCCCAGTCAGTGGAGCGGAGGGGGACACCCCCAGCAGAGGCCAGAACGGGATGCTGGGCACAGTGGGGCTTTGTTCTGACGTCTGCCATCGATGGCTGTGCAGACGCTCCATGAATGGCACTGTTGTGGTATTTTAAGAAGATTCTACAAATAGCAGTAACTTAGAATGGGCCTCAGAGCCAGGCTCATGAATGCTTAAGTCGAGGGTGGGCCAGCCTGGGAGCTTCAGCCAGGACAATGGGGCCTCACAGCGGAGGCAGGGCAGGATGTGGGGTGACCCCAGCCTCTTCCGGGGCTCCGCAGCCTCATTTCCCCAGACTCCCCAGGCTCCCCCCGCACAGGCCATCCTCCTGAAGGTTATTGGAAAGGAGAGGCTCTCTGAATAAAGGGAGGGGGCCATGACATCCCTTCAGCGCCTGCAACTCCGGATTTCCAGGGACTTCCAGACTCTGAAGACGTTGCCGAGTCAGGGAGGAGGGGGCACAAGAAGGAAGGATATTCTCAGATTTTCATCAGAAATCACTTTATTAGGAGAAATCAAAGACCTGTAGTCCTGCAGTCAAGAAGTACTAACTGAACGCTTTCTAGATAGTCCGCTCTGGACACTTGGAAGACAGCCGAGAGAAGAGAAAAGAACGTGAACTCTGGAGTTAGTCAGAGCTGGGTTCAAACATAGCTTCACCAGTCATATCTTGGTGGCCTGGAGTGAGTTATTTACCTCTTGGAGCCTTGATGTTTTCATCTCTTTAAAACCAAGGGCACTGCACCCCCTCGTGGGGACGGCTGAGAACCCAGGGCACAGTGAGCCCTCAGCAAGTGCCGACGTCTCTTCCTCCCTGAGTGAGAGAACACTGATTTAGCACATGAGCATGCTCCATGCATAAAACAGTTCTGCGCTATGGCTGAAAAACATGGCAGGCATAGAAGGAACTCCTCCTGACCAAGTGAATCTAGATATCAGGGGAGGCAGCAGGAGACTGGGTGGGACAACAGAGAGCACTGGGGCCTGCGGCAAAGTAGAGAGGCTTAAGTCTAAGCCATTTGGTCCTGTCTGGTACTTGGAAAATGCCTTGAAACAACAGAGGAACGATCATTTAAGAAAGGGGTGCCTGACCCCACCCCTAGCACATTCTGAACCGGGCTGCAGCCATAGGGTGGCAGTGCCCTCCAGCTGTCTGTCTCAGAGGCAGCATGGAAGGGCTCAGCTTCCTCCCCCACACCCTCATCCTTGCCTTGAGTAGCTCTTGTATGTACTGTCTTCCCCTCCACCATTTCAAAGGAAGGAAGGGTTGGCATTGCTCTGTAAGTGCTATTAGTGATCTCACACAGTTTTATGTGCAGAACTTGTGCTCAAGTCACAGACTAAGCTAGAATGAAGTGAGGCAGCCTTGCTCAGAGCCAAAAACACAGGGATCCCCAGACTCAGGGGCTGTGGGTGGAGTCCTAGCTGGCCTACTGACATCCTGTGTGGCCTTAGGCAAGTCATTTAGTCTCTTTGGATTAAAAAAAATCATCTGGAAAATGAGAAGCCTGAGCCAGGTGATATCCACAGACCTCTCCTCTACCTGCTCCGAGGCTGTATACTACAGCTAAAAGTAAGCGTAATGCCATCATTAGCAAGAGAGGTTCAGGGTTTGAACAGTGGATGCCCTTCTCGCCTCTTCCCTGAGGGCTCCTCACTGGAATAGACCTTGCTTGTTTCTCTGACTGGACTGGAGCAGGATAGAGAGTGGCTGTCTGCGGGCAGGTGACTCCAGGAATGGCATGGCAGTCAGGACCTCACTAAGTTAGAAGGTGCTGGTGTCTACAAAAGACCTCGGTAGCCTGTGCCCTCATGGGGAAGATGGTGTGTGATACTGGTGGACACACATCCTGCACAAGTCTTTCTCTCAGTGCCCTCATGGCACACAGCAGCCCTGAAGTGCCACTTACCCAGCCAGCATGAGACTGAGGCCCAGAGAGCTCAGGTGCATGCCCAGAGGCACAGCAACAGTCAGATTTTGAGCCTAGGGTGGCCAGACCCCAGGGCCATCCATGCTGTCCTCAATTCTGCACCCCTCAACTCCCAAGGAGCTGCTTTTCCCTCCACACAAACCATGTGCCCCGGAGGGTGATGCAGGCCTTTCTCCATCCGACTCTCCTCATTGGAGGAAGCAGAAACAACCTAATCTCAAATATCTCTCGGTGCTCCAAGGTTCAGAGGCTCTCTGCTTCCAGAAGTTGATGCAGAGTGGGTATTGCTGGAAATCCTCAACAATGGCTCTGTAGGGCCCAGGACTCATCAGAACAAAGTGGCTCAAATGCTTAAGTCCCCAGCAGAATGGTAAGTCCCCAGCAGAGGACTGGTGTGTCCATGCTGGGCCAGGCATGGATGCACTAGGTACTTGAAAATGACATTGTTGACTGTGACCAGTGGCCTGTTCAAATCATAACAACTGAATGAAACCCAGGGTGGGGTTGCCCGCTCCTGCACAGCCCTGTCCTGTCAAGGTCAGTACTGAACTGGCCTGTCAAGATGAGCACTGAGTTAAAATCCTCTCTGCTGCTACTCTGGGCTCCCAGGTGGAGCTGACTGTGAAGGGCTGAAGCACAGCAGTCCCTGCCTTCCCAATTAGCCCCCAGTCTCAAGAACAGCCTGAGCAGACTTAAGGGCAGGGAGGAGGCTGCTCCAGGGACAGGCCCTACCTCAAGAGGAACTCCAGTGGAGGGCAGGCGCTATGCGTGACTGATTCTCAGAGAGGAACCAGGCCAGGCTGAAGCCACAAAGAGGAAGCTTGTGTCTGACCTTTAACTCCTTCCAAATTGGACTGACTAGGGGATGTCCCAGGCCTTTTGTTGCCAGTTTCGTTGGCGAATGGCATATGCTGCTTTTCTTATCGTTCTTTGGTGTTCTCCACTGCTATCTGTCAAAGTGCACACCGGCTTCTCACTTGTGTAGTATTAACATGAAACAAACACAAGAGTGCAGGCTCTGGTGCCAGGCAGCCGTGGGAATCCCAGCTCTGGGTGGCCTTGGGCAGGAAACTCTGCACCTCAATTTCCTCAACTCTAAAACAGGATGATTAATAAAGTCCACTTCAGGGTTAGCGTGAGGATTAAATGAACTCTACACATAAAGTGCTTAGAACAGGGCTTGACACATAGTGCTTATGTGTTAAAAATGCTTTTATTTCAACAAAACAATACTGGTCTCATCACTTTTTAGCATTTTAACCTAAGCCTCAAGCCAAATAATAATCATTTCCATTTTGGGGCATTTTCTGTGTGCTAGCAATCTTACACACAGAGGCCAATTTAATTCTTCCCTTAACACAACCTAGTGAGGCATGCCGATTTACAGACAAAGGTATCCCTCTTTGGCTCAGAAAAGCATCCCGTCCAAAGGCTGCACAAACAGTAGGTGGCAGAGCCAGAACTCAGAACCAGGTCTGCCCAGCTCCAAGCTTCAGAGCTTCCAACATTTCACACTGCTTCCTTGAGATCAAGCCCTCAGGTACCGTAACCCACCTCCAAGTCACCACTTAGCATTTAGGTAAAGATTAGATAAGGGGGACAAGGCTCCTTCCAGAGAAGCCTTGAGAACTTGCTCATATACCTTGGTATGAATTCACTTCTCAAAGAGTCTCATTCCTAGAGCACTGTGAAAATTTGATCTGTTCTGCAACTTCTTAAGAGGTTGTACACAGCATTGCTTTTTCTCTTCTCCCCTCTCTTTTTTAATCTCCCTATGCTTCCACAGACACTGAGATAGCACTGTCATATTTGATCTGACTCAGAGTTCACTCTGCAGGAAAAGACCTAATTCCAAGGCATTTGTCAAAAACAACCAGCAGCATTTCCTTAACATTACAGCTGCCTAACGCTGTGATACCAACTGGGGCAAACAAGAGCTGGCCAAAACTTAAAAGAAAGATCAGGGGAAGGAGATATCCACTGGGGCTTTGAAAACCTGTGATATACTCCTGGAGATCCAGAAAGCCATATGCATGTGCAGGACTATGCCGCTGTGCAGGAAAGACCTGAGAGGGCCCCTGTTCTCATCTCTGGCTGATTTTGAGTCCCTGCACAACCAGGAAGGGAGGACTAAGGCAGAGTCATAAACTTCCTAAGCAATGAAAGAGTGCCCCAACACACACACATACATGTGCACACACACGCTCATCAAAGGGTAGAAGACTTACTGATTCAAGACACTTAAGTATATCTCTGACAAATCATTAGCTGACCAATAAACTAACCAAGAGACTTGGGTGACTGCATACTACAGGGAAGACAGATTTAGTTCAGGAAATTCACTAAACAAAATAGCTACAACAACAGCAACCTGAGGAGGAAGGGTAAATCTGATTTGCAGGGTTGCCACCTTATATTATTTACAATATCCAGGTTTCAACAAAAGATTATAAGATACCCATCTCTAAACACTTTTTTAAAATTAAAAATTAGCCAGGTATGGTGGTGTGTGCCTGACTCCCACCTACTTGGGAGGCTGAGGCAGGAGGATTGCTGGAGCCCAGAGGTTCGAGGCTGTAGTGAGCCATGATCGTACCACTGGACTCCAGCCTGAGTGACAGAGCAAGGCCCTGTCTCAAAAATAAATAAATAAATAAACAAAACCCATAACTGTTTGCCAACAAATTAGATGACTTAGATAAAAGAGACAAATTCCTAGAAAGGCACAAACTACCGAAACCAACTCAAAAAGAAATTTAAAATCTGTATTACCAAACATTTAAAGAATTAATAGTAAATGTTCACAAACTCTTCCAAGAAATGGAAGAGAGGGAACAGTTCTCAATTCCTCCTATGCAGCCAGTATTCCTCTGATATCAAAAACCAAGACATCACAAGAAAACTACAGACCAATATCTCTTATAAATACAGATACAAAAATTCTCAAGAAAAGCTAGCAAACTACAATCCAAATCTTCTGATGAATGGATAAACAAAATGTGGTATACTCGTACCTAAAGTATTACTCAGCCCTAAAAACGAATGAAGTCGTCCTACATAGATGAACCTTGAAAACATTATGCTAAGTGAAAGAAGTCAATCACAAAAATACGATGTATTTATCGTATGAAAATAATGTCGTGGATACGGGGATGGTTGTCTCTGGAATGAGACATGATTACTAATGGGCATGGGGTTTCTTTCCAGGGTAATAAAAATGTTCTAAAACTAGCTTTTGGTGATAGTTGCATAACTCTGTGACTACGTTAAAAACTGCTGAATAGTATAAATTCAAATTCAATTGAATTGAATGAATTTCTATAATATATGAAATATACCTCAATACAGCTGTATAAAAGAGTCCAGTGATAGGATATTTAGGAGAAAAGCCAGCAAAAGACAATTGAGGCAGGATGTGCATTAGTTACATAGCTGGCTGGGTGTGGGGGATAGGGAGAGATATTTTAGGGGTTCATTGCATTGGGATGTTCCCAATTTTGGTCCCAGGATTCCTGAAGGAGGGTCCCCTACAGGTACAAAGACCACAGAGTAACAAGATAAGAAAACACACCTCCAAACCTCTTTTTCCCCCTCCCTTTGGGAGTTCAGGCCTCTGAAGCTCTCTGGGAGGCTTGCTGCCCTAAGGGTCGAGGTCAGGGAGTTAGGGCTTCCCCAAATTGGTTCCTCTCTGAAGACATGACAGCCAGTCTCCTAACCCTGAAGGCCAGCAGCGCTGACCCTGGCTATGTGCTGTCAAATCCCTATCCTTCACCTGAAAGGCCACAGGACTTGTCTCCAAGCAGATAGGAGGGGGCGCCGGGTCTTCTTGTGTCCCATTGCTAGGAGCACACAGCCGTTCTGGGTTTCCTCGGAGAATCATCGAGGTTCAAGCCTCCAGGGATATAGAGACCAGAGTCACACATATTTCCCTCTTTTTAGATAAAGAAACTAAAGAAACTGAGGTTCTGAGTGGCGGGGAGCTGAGACTACCACTGGGCTTTCTGACAGCCTGGAGGCCTGTGTGCCTGTCCCATTACAGGTGGGAAGGCAAAAGGCTCAGAGAGGTGAGGGGGGAGGCCTGGCTAGGAAGTGAAACCAAATTTGCTGGATGCTGGTTCCCTTTTTGAAAAAACACTCCAGAGCTGCTGCTCAGGACACCCAAGTGGAGAAGTAGTCACAAAGAGAGGCCCGTCTTAGAAACCAAGTGGGGCCAGGAGCCTTGGGGCTCAGTCTCCTGAGATGACCCGCAGAACGGGAAGGTTCAAACATCCCAGCATGTGGTTCCGGGCCTCACATCTGTTCACGTCAGCCCACCACTGCCTTCAACGTCAAGTCAGACATGAGGGCTACCACCTCGCCCAGCCCCTGCCAGCCTTCCCAGCAGCAAGCATAAGACAGAGCCTGCCCTGGCCTTCAGGGGAGCTTCTGGCTCACTTAGTGAGGGAACAGACTGTGCAAAGTAATGACACATGTATATATACACATTGTGGTAAGTGTTGCGCGCGCGTGTGTGTGTGTGGGGGGGGGTGTTTTAAAGAAAAAATACACAATGGCAAGTGAGAAAGTAACAGTAGTCAGAAAAAGCCTCTCAGGAAATAGTGACACTTAGGCCCAGACAAACGAGGAGTAAGGTGACTTCAGGCAGAGAGAAATGAGGGAAGCAAAAGCAGGCCACGTGTGAGAGGAGGATGGGGATGTGGGGAGCTGGAGACCACATGGCCGGCAGTGAATGGCTCCGAGAATCATTCACTGTAACTACCGTGGGGAGCCACTGAGCATGTGTAAGTAGGGAGCAGTGAGACCCGGCAGGGGACCTACACAGGTCACAATGGCTATTGGAGAAGGGACTGGAGTCGGGGGAGGGTCCACGAGGGAGGCCTTGCCGGGAGGCCACTGCAGCAGACGGGGACACAGGGTGCTGGCATAACATAGAGACAGCAGAAGGATTCCAGCGCACTTTGGAAATAGAACTGGCAGGACCTGGGGATGGCAAATTGGAGAAGAAGGACAAAATCGACAATTCAGTTTAGCCCGATTAGCTTTGGCCAGTCTCTAGCCCAGGAGACATCCAATGGAGGTGTCCAGGGGCCAGAGACCTGAGCCAGGGAAATGACTGGAGATTCTGATGAGTTTGCCAGCCAGAGGGCCGAGCAAGCAAGCAAGGAGCATCAGAACGTACAGGCTCCTGGGGACAGGAGCAGAGACGGAGTGGCAGAGCAGGAGGCAGCCACTGTGCTGGCCTGAGGACTGTGGCTCCCTGAATGCTGCAGCAGAACTGTAGAACCAGTCCTGTTACCCAATCAGTGACCGCCATGCCTCCCGACCTCTCCCTCCAAGACAGAGCAGGGCACTCTGTCCACCTGTCTTGCACCAGCCCAGCAGCAGCCTTCCTGCCCAGGCCCATTGGCCTCACCTCTGTACCCTGGCTGCTGGGCACCCCAGTGAGCCCATGCCTGGCACAGCCTACACTTTGTCCACCAGCAAAGGGGCACAGGGCCTGCAGGAACCCATGCCCAGAGCTCATCTGTTGCAGTGCAGTGATAAGCCCAGTGGACTGCCACTGGGACCTGCTAGGTGTCAGGTGCCCCGACGACAGGCTGGGTCCTGCCAGCAGGTGAGCTCGATGGTCTCCTGTCTCTGCCCACACTCTGCTCTTGCTAGTGTTCACAAGTGTAGATTCTGTGCCAGTGTGGTGCCAGATCACAGAGGTGACAAGGCGATCAACAGTGGCAGACACGGGCTCACCGCACTGAAGAGAATGCGATGAACTGGGCCCGAGGGCTGCGGCTCAGAGATGGGTCCAGGCACAGGCCACCTGCCCAGGCTTGACTACCCTCAGGCCTATTCGAAGGCATCTTGAGAGGAAGTGGTGTGGTGCAGAGACCAGAGAGGTCCAGGCTGCGTGGTTGGGGGGCTGTTGGGAGGGGGACAGGGGAACACAGTGCCAGCAAGGCTGGGAAGCTGAGCCTTTTCTGCAGGCAGTGTGGGGCCAAGGTGGGGTTTGAGGAAAACCAGAGTGTCACTGGAGCTGTGGGTGGATGCTGGCTTGGGCAGTGGACTAGACGGGGCAAGGGTGAACTCAGGATGGCCAGCCAGGGAGCAGTACCATCAACGTGACAAGCTGATGAGGGAATGCATGGGTGTTGTGGTGGCCTGGAGGGCAAGGAGCATGGGAGCTGTCAGCCTTTGGTTGTGAGAAACGAAGAGAAGGGCAGGGTCGAGAGCCAGGAAAGCAGGAGAAGGGGCAGTGGGAGTGCAGAACTGCAGTGGAGCCTGATGAGGGGCTCTGGATCTGTAGGACTCAGATGGGCACTGTGGGAGCGTGGAGGGGGAACTTGGGGGTCGTTTGTTTAGAGGCAATCATGGTCATCAGAGCCTTGAGAGGACAGCTCAGAAGGTGAGCAGATTTACAGCCAAAAGCTGGCAAGGCAGGGCTGAAGAGTAGCAGGGGCAGCCCTCAGCAGCCCAGGAGGGGTCTAAGGTGGGCAGGCTCACAGGTGCTCGCGGGAGCAAGGGAGAGCCTGACAGGGGAGCCAGGATGAGTGGGGAGGAGGACACGGGGCGTCAGGGCTGGGCACACTGTTCCCTGGTGCTGGGAAGGGAGGGGAGGAACAATGGGCACGGCTTATGGAGCATAGAGAGGGACAGGAGATTGGTCTTGTTGGTGTTGTTTTTTAATTTTTTAGATGAGCAACTCAGGCAGGTTTATGGGCTGACAGGAGTTGACGGGAGGGAGGGTGAGGATGTTGGGAAGAGTATGGGATCCGGCCATGGGCAAGACCCCAGAAGGCAAGGGAGAGCTGCTGCTGCTGAGAGCAGCGGGAAGGGTGAGGGGCAAAGAGCTCCAGAGGCAGATGGAGATGAAGTGGTGGCAGAGAATGAGCACGTGCCAGTATCTAAGGGCCTACCCGTCCACTCCTGCCCCTCCCCGGCCTAGAACCAAAGCTGACTCCACGCTGTGCTCCAGTACCACCATCTTCCTCCAAATCTCCACCTTGAGCAATAACGCAAAGCTGAAGAAAATGAAATTTGCCACCGAACAGACCCATCACAGAGCTCTAAATACAGAAGCATCTGGAAACATGGCCCAGAAACAAGGCCCTCAGAGTTCAGACAAGAACATGAGCGCTCTGCTTTTAGAGGAGGCTCAACCTCTACAAATCAGATCCTGCTCACTCACCTTTCAGCTTTTTGGGAGCGCCTGGAACCCAGGATTTCTCTATTTGCAACAATCTGTCTTGCATATGATATTAAGTGGGATTAATATCACAGCATATCACATCCTCTCCCCCCTAAAACGGCACGCAGCAATCCCCTCCCCTGGACCCACTGTGCCCACCTACAGCTTTGCAGCCAGCAGGAGAGCAAGGGGCTCCTGGATAAAGCCCAGGATTTGGTCTTTAAAGGCGTGATAGTGACACCTACTAATGTGGCTTGGGCTCTTGATATATTTTTGCTGCTCTCTTCATGAGATCATAGAACATTTGAGCTTTTCTGCTTTATCAAGTACACTTTTTTTCACAGGGACAAACATGCTAAAATTTTCTGTTGTAAGAGTTTGATTCAGAAACACCCAAGAATGAAATCAGTAAGAACAACTGCTGTCTTAGCTGTTGCTTTAATTGAAATGATATCAATGACTAATGGACTCTCTTTTGACCTTTTCTTAAAAAAAATACACATACGCATCTCTAGGCTAGAGAGTCAGATACCGCCTTAGGTTGGTGGCAAGAGCTAAACACACACATGCACACACACAGAGACATACTGTGTTGCTGCTGTTACAACTGAACAGTTTAATGTCCAAAGCAGCATTTCTCAAAGTGTGTCCACACATATGCGTGTCATGAAAGAAGTTTCCCTAGGCAAAGGTGTGGAGACCATACCTACAATCCACCTGACTTAGCAGACACAATTGTGACAAAGGCTCTGTTTGGTGTGAAAATCTTCCCAACTTTCATAATTCCTGATGTCTAAGATTATTTGACCAAATAACCCCTCCCCCTGTTTCTTGCAGAACTCATCGTGAACCATGGTTTGGACTGTCCACCACTTGGCCAGACAGGCCACATGGGTTCAAATTTGTTAAATGAGCCCGCAGCATTTAAACACTTGGAGATTTTGTACACAAAGAGATCAAACATCTGTCTTCCTTAAACCACAGACTCTGCAATGGTTGCATGGGTCTCTCCTCCCCTGCTGGGCAATGGCTGGTTACCCACTCTGGCACCACAGTACTCCCCCACCCACTTGGCCATCTTGGCTAACTTCCATGGGCTGCAGAACCTTGGAGGCACTTCACACTCTGTGCCTGCTCCCAGGCTGCTGTGGCCAGCTGTCCCCTCAGGTGGGTGGGAGGGTAGAGACAAGCTGGGGGAACACTCCCTGACCAGGCTTGTTCCTTACCTGGATTGGTGAAGCCAGCACCTGGCCCTGAGGGTCCACAGCCCCAGAGGACAGACCTAAGCAAGAGGAGGTGCCCCTGGCTCCCTTCTGGGGCTGCTTACTCAGTCTGTGTCCTCCCTAACCAAGACTGTAAATCCACCCTTGCTTCTGGGACACCCCTTGCCTTGTTTACTGAGGAGGGATCAGGAGAGACTAAAGCTGCTCGCCTGGGCCCTGGCCAGGGTGAAATCCTGGGCTCTGACCCGCCTCAGGGAGCAAGCAGCAAGACCTTGCCGTCTGAATCCTACTGCAGCCGTAGCTATTATCATAGTGAATACGCCACACACAGGGCTTTCAGCCCCTGCTTCCAAGCATGAAGCCTCATGTGCAAAATTCGTTTTCATTCTTTCTACAATCAGAAACCAAGAAAACTGTTGCTCTGGGACAATGAGAACCTTGCAACTACAGTACTCACATTTTCACTTTGTTTTGGTTGCAAAGAGGCTCAACCACAGATCCTACCTCATGGCCAGGTTAACCGGGCTCCTCTTCCCCTTGACCTCTATACTTCCTATGTAAATGTAGAGTCCTGTTTAGGTTTTTACATGGTTAAGTATCATACATGTTATAAGCTACTTCAAACCCTTTGTGAAACTAGCCTGTACACTAATGGCATCATTCTCACCTGGACAAGGTTGAAAGCTGCCGGACACATTCATACCTTTTCTGTATCTGGATGCAGAATACACTTTTCAGAGGAAGGAAGACCTAGTGCTCATTCTGGCAGAGCCTGCCTTACCCTATACGGTTTACACGCAAGGCTTCCCAGACTCACCTGGCCATAGGAGTTGCTTGGGGAACTCTTAAACACACAGTTTCCCAAGGCCTTCCCCAGAGCCTATCCAGCAGGCCAGGGTGGGGCCTGGGAATCTGCACGCTTAATAAGCACAGCAAGTGAGTGTTAGGGTCAGGTGAGTTTAGGGAGTGCTGCAGGAAAGAGATGCACCACTTTGTTCCCAACGAACAACGGGGATCATTTCAGTCAGTCAAGGGTTAAGTCGGCTGGGCCCCAGCCCCCGGAGGCCGGACCTCCGGCGGCCGCCAATGTCCTAAGCGTGTTTCTGGGCTTGGGCCCTCTCCAAGACTGCTGCATTCCTCAAGCAGCTCCGCTTGCAGGTTCCGCCGCGACTTTTGGAAAACTCTGAGTCAGGGCCCCACCGTCCAAGTTTGTGACAGAGGCGGGCGAGAATGAATGGCTCTCTCTCCCGGCGGTTAAGCCGCAGGGGCGGCGCCGGCGCGGGCCGGGCTCGCGGTGCAGAGACCTGCGGGTGGGTCTGGGCGCCGGGGGCTCCACCGCACCAGCCGTGGACTTGGCGGACCTGCAGCCGGCGCCACGGCCAGCTCCGGGCCCCTGGAGGGCGAACCCTCCCCTAGGCTCTACCCCCTCCCGCCCAGGGGCCGGACCCTACCCCCTACCCCCAGTTGGGCCCGAGGAGCCCCAGGACGCTCCCCCCGCGCCCCGAGTCAGGGGGGAGGCTCCCCTTCCAAAGTTAGGAGACTCAGGGGAGCAGCAGCCGCACCTGAGCCCTTTCCAACTCTGAGGCAGGTGCGGGCGGCCCCGGACACCCGGTGGCGAGTCCCGGAGGCGGGGCTGGCAGCCTCCGGCGGCGGCCCCAGGAAGCGGGGCGCAGCGCTCCCGAGCCTGGCGCACGTGCGCGCCCGAGTTACCTTTGGGCGCTCGCAGGTGTCCCTTCCAGTCCTTGCAGCAGCACAGCCCCATGGCATCCGCCCGCGGCCCCGCCGCTCGGCTCCTCTCCCCGCCTGCCGCCTGCGCCCCGGGACGGCGCGGCCGAGGTCCGGCCCGCGGGTAGCGCCCAGCCTGGCGCTGGGTGCGCGGGGCCGCCGGCCCGCGGTTCCCGGGCCCTCACACTCCGCCGCGGCCCCGCGCCGCCGGCATCCCGGCCTCCGGGCAGACCCTGCTAATCAATAGGAGAACGCGCAGATCGCGCCCGCCGCGCCGCTGCCCGCTTTTATCTCCGCGCGCTGGGGCGGCCCCGCGCCGCTCCCTGCCCTCGCCGGCGCCCTCCCCAAAGCCCGTTACTCTCCCGGGTGCCGGGCCGCGCGCTCGCCCAGGTGCCGCCAGGGGGCGCCGCGGAGCCGGGGCTGCCTCCGTCTCCCCGGGAGCCAAGCAGCGGGTGGGGGCCACAGCGATCTGGCCTCCCGGAGCAGAATGCGAAGAAGAGGCGCCCTCGCTGTGCAAGGGAAACGCCCCGCCCCCCACCAGCATCTTCTGGGCAGTCATCTCAAGGGTAACTTGGTCGAGGGTGTCAAGGCCACTGAGTTCTCAGTTTACCAGCTCACCTGTACCATGCATAAGTAGGAAGAGGGAGTGTTTGCCCAGGCTACTCTCAAACCTGGTGGGCTGCTTATGGGCTGTGTGACTTTGGATAAGTCATCTCCCTCTGAGACTGTTTCCTCACCTGAAAAGTGAGGGTTCAGATGCCACTTAGCACAAATTAAGGGTTTGATGGAATTAAGTTATTCAAACTCTCTCTGTGCCCAGTTTCCCCACCTATAAAACAAAGAAGATAACAGAAACTGCTTCACTGGATGGTTGTAGCAATTAAATAAGTTGATATATACAAGGACTTAGAACCCAAGTGACCTGTAGCTAGGCGCTTTGCTAGTGTGAGCTGTCATCATCATCAAGTCTTGGCGAGGATTTGGGCACTTTTCATGAGAGTGTGTTTGGGGTAATCACCTTGGAAGGTAACATGGAAGCTGCTTTATTGAAACTAAAAATGCTGATCCCCCTGGGACAAAGCTATCTCATTTCTCAGTATGCGCCCCGCAGAAATGTGTGCCCACATGCCCAGGAAAGTCTGTAGGCTATTCACGGCAACCTTGCTTGTGATTGCAAAAAGTTGGAACCACCAAAACGTTCATCAGTAAAAGAATTATCAGCCAGCCATGGTGGTTCATGCCTGCAATCCCAGTACTTTAGGAGACTCAGGTATTTGAATTGCTTGAGCCCAGGAGTTTGAGACCAGCGTTGGCAACAGGCGAAACCCTATCTCTACTAAAAATACAAAAATTAGCCACGTGTGGTAGCACACATCTGTAGTTGCAGCTACTCGGGAGGCTGAGGCACGATAATCACTTGAACCCGGGAGGTGGAGGTTGCAGTGAGCCGAGATTGCACTCCACTGCACTCCAGTCTGGGTGTCAGAGTGTGACTCTGTCTTGAAACAAACAAATGAAAGAATTATCAAATACACTGGAATTTTCGTAAGATAGAATATGATATAAAAGGAGAGTGCTGTGGCTGAATGTTTGATATGTATGGATTCATGGCACTTACATAAAACACATGCCCATACTCACAAAACATTACTATAGTGTTCACTCTACGCCATGCTCTGTTCTAGGCCCTTGGGCCTAGAAAAATATATGGGAGGAAAACAAGAAACCAAGAATGGTTCCCTGTGGGGGAGAGGGTGGAACAGGAATGGAGTAAAGTGAGTGTCAAGAGACTCTGGCTTTTTTTATAATGGTCTCATGCTGTGAAACGAAAGCATAATCATGTATTATTGTGTCATGAAAGTAAATAATCAATTTACTTTGATTGAGATGAATTATATTTTTAAGTTTCTGGCATAGAGTAGGGTTCTTTTACGCCCCCCCAGTTCTGAGGCTGTATTCCTGACCCTGAAGCAGGGCGGTGGTCCAGCTCTAGTGGCCTTGACTTGACTGGAATTTTCTCCCTCCCTCCCTACCCCAATTCCTTTTGGGGAGTACAGAGATGGTCTCAGATGAGAATCTCAGTAAGGGCAGGCTGGAAGGCAGAGGCTGCCCAAGACACGGAGCAGAAGAGTTAAATAAATGTGGGGGGCAGGAAAGAATGACTTAGAGCAGGGAAGAGGTTTTCCCAGGAGTTAAGTCTTCATTCAAAGGAGAGATTAACAACAGCAGGGGCAGATTTCTGCCTCCCCTCCCTCTCCTTTAACTCCTCAGAAAGACCAGGGTGAGGCTTTGGGGAGAGCGAAGGGTTGTCCTGCGTTGGATCTGGAAAGAAAGATGTTTTCACTTCGTGACGTGTAGGCGGGGGTTACAAGAGAGAGTAACTGAGAAAAACAGAGAGACCTGACTTCTGGTTGCTGCCAAGTCATTTTAAACAGTTTTAGCACCAGGCAAGATCACTTAGTCACAGCGGGCTTAATGAGGCCCCAGGAATTCCAAGCTAGAGCTCCCTGCATTCAGGGGAGAGCATCTGCGGGGAGTGAGCCCCTCGGGTGATTGTCCAACGGCCAAGTCCTACATTTGGAAAGCAAGATTTAAAAGAAAACATCACAGCGGCCATTGTGGGCTGCTTGTTTATCTTTCTAAGAGGAAGTAGCAAAGCAGGATTGTTTCAAATGAGCCTATTATAAAGGGTCAACGTCCCCATTGAACCGTTTAAATATATTTTGGGATACTCGACTTTTCAAAGTGGCTTTAAATATCAACTCCCAAGGCAGTTCAGCAGACAAATAGGAAGGCAAGGGCTTCTTGTAGTATTGCCTTTGGTTTCACACACTTTAATTCCTAATTACACATTGTCTTTTTATAGTTTTCTAGTTGTGTGTTCTTCCTCAAGGGGGAAGGAAAATAACATTCACTATGTGTTTCCCACCATGTGCCAGGCAACTCACAAAGGTTATTATCTCAGTTAACCACAGAACATGAGGCAGATGCCATGAGATTCAATTAACAAAGGAAGAAACTAATGTTCAGAGAGGTGAAGAGACTTGCCCAAGACTAATGAGGTAGTAAGCAGCCGAGCCAAAATGGATGGGTGGATGGGTGGATGGATGAATGGATGGATGGATGGAGAAATGGATGTTTGGATGGAGGTGTAGATAGGTGAATAGATGGATGGATGGGTGGATGGATGGTTGGTTGGATGGAGGTGTGGATAGGTGAATGGATGGATGGGTGGATGGATGGTCGAACGGAGGTTTGGATAGGTGAATAGATGGATGGATGGGTGGATGGATGGTTGGTTGGATGGAGGTGTGGATAGGTGAATGGATGGATGGGTGGATGGTTAGTTGAACGGAGGTGTGCACAGGTGAATATATGGATGGATGGATGGGTGGATGGATGGTTGGTTGGATGGAGGTGTGGATAGGTGACTGGATGGATGGGTGGATGGATGGTTGAATGGAGGTGTGGATAGGTGAATAGATGGATGAATGGGTGGATGGATGGATGGATGGTTGGATGGAGGTGTAGATAGGTGAATGGATGGATGGGCGGATGGTTAGTTGAACAGAGGTGTGCACAGGTGAATACATGGATGGATGGGTGGATGGATGGTTGGTTGGATGGAGGTGTGGATAGGTGAATGGATGGATGGGTGGATGGATGGTTGAATGGAGGTGTGGATAGGTGAATAGATGGATGAATGGGTGGATGGATGGATGGTTGGATGGAGGTGTGGATAGATGAATGGATGGATGGGCGGATGGTTAGTTGAACGGAGGTGTGCACAGGTGAATATATGGATGGATGGGTGGATGGATGGTTGGTTGGATGGAGGTGTGGATAGGTGAATGGATGGATGGGTGGATGGATGGTTGAATGGAGGTGTGGATAGGTGAATAGATGGATGAATGGGTGGATGGATGGTTGGATGGAGGTGTGGATAGGTGAATGGATGGATGGGCGGATGGTTAGTTGAATGGAGGTGTGCACAGGTGAATACATGAATGGACAGGTGGATGAATGGTTGGTTGGATGGAGGTGTGGATAGGTGAATAGATGTTTGGATGGGTGGATGAATGGTTGGATGGAGGTATGGATAGGTGAATAGATTGATGGATAGGTGGAAGGATGGTTGAATGGGTGTGTTTCATAGGTGATAAAAGAATGGATGATGGATGGTTTAATGGTTAAATAAAGAGAGGAATGGGTAGTATTTCCCCAGTTAGGCCTGAAGTCATGGGCTGCAACTGACAAAGCACCCACTTAGCATAGAATTTGTCTGAAAAATCTAATTCCATGAACATAGCTCTGCCCCCCCCAAATTGATCATTACCCCAAACTAACTAGAACTGAGCCAAAACATCAGGACCACACATGCTGCAAGGCTCTAGCTGAGCTCAAGCCACCTTGCTCCAGAAGAAGGGCCAGGGGTGGGAGCCTCTGAGACATGTTCCCCAGCAGGAAGGTCAACCTCCAGCCCACCACCAGGCACGGGGCAGTGGAGCTAGAACCAGCGGGGTGGATATCCAGTGGGCACAATGGGCTCTGGGAGGAGGCCAGACACCAGCTTTGAGGACAAAGTTTCTACGGGACACAGGCTGCCCCATTCATCCAGAGGTCTGCCTCCTGCCACTTTATTCCATTTCTCTGGGAGACCCACAGTTGAGTAGTGAGAATGTAGAGCTCTTTCTAGGGCACACTGCTGCTGCTGCTGGAATCCTGAAGCCTGTGTATCCTGAGCCCCTGGTCCCAGATATCCCCCAGGCCATTCAAGGATATTCTTAGGAGACTCAGGACATGCCCTTCATAGTCCCAGTGCAGGAGTCTGGATTGCCCCTCCCCAGAATATCCAAGGTCCCCTCACAGCACCGTCTCAGGTGTGAGCTCAGCCCTGGGTAGTTCAGGGGAAGGGTAGAAATGGGGATGCACCATCTTAGTCACAAGCATAGCTTAAGGGGTCTATAATGATCATTCCTTCCTTCCTTCACCCATGTACAAATGATGACTGAACACAGCTGAATGCCTGACACAAAGCCAGTCCAGTGAAGGAAGGGAGATGGGAGGTAGCCCTGGGAGCTGTAGGGGACAGGAAGCCAGTCTGCTGAGGGTGATAAGGAAAACTCTGCAGAGGAGGATGCTTTGAGGTGGGACCTGAGCTTCGAGGAGGGGTCCAGCACCTTAGGGGATGGCACAGGAATGGTCCCTGATATTGTATAGACATGTGTCCCCTCCAAATCTCATATTGAAATGTGTCCTCCAGTGCTGGAGGTGGGCCTGGTGGGGAGGTGTTTGGGTCATGGGGCAGATCGTTTATGAATGGCCTGGTGCCATCCCCACAGTAATGGTGAGTTCTCAGTCTGGTATTTCACATGAATCTGGGACCTCCCCCTTTCTCTCTCTCTCTCTGTCTCTCTTTCTCTCTCTCTCGCCCTCTTTCTCTCTCTCTCTCCCTGTCTTGCCATGGACATGCCTGCTTCCCTTTGCTTTCTGCCATGATTGTAAACTTCCCTGAGGCTTCCCCAGAAGCCGAACAGGTGTTAGTGCTATGCTTGTACAGCCTACAGAACCATGAGCCAAAATAAACCTCTTTTCCTTATAAATGACCCAGTCTCAGGTGTCCCTTTATAGCAATTGACATGGACTAACACAGTCCTCCAATGAGTGCAGTAGTATTCCATTAAGAAATAGCTCTTTACTTGGGTGGAGGGAGCCACAGCATGGCATTTAGGCTAGGAGACATGATGCAGCCTGTGATTCTGACTGGCTAGCCTGGTGGCTAGAGTGAGATAGGGACTCGAAGCGGGAGACTGCAGCAGAGAGAAAGCAAGGATGCAAAAGACATAAGCCAGGTGAGAGATGTGGGCGGAACACAGCAGATTTGGATGGAGACCAGGCAGGGCGATGTGTTAGCTTGGGGGCCCCAGCCAACCACAGCTTCCAGTTCTTGCATCTTATGTAACCCCCTGCCTTGAATCTAGGCTGCCCTATGAGCTACTTTAATTGACAGAAGGTAGTAGAAGTGACTCTGGACCAATTCTGGGTCAAAGTCCTAAGAAAACTTGCCAGCTTCTGCTTTTCCCTGTCCTTGTAAACAGTGGAACCGTTCTGAGACTGTTGTGCTGCAGGAATCCCAATCTAGCAATGTAAAGAGGCCAAATGGAGAACTGAAGTCCAAGACAGCAGCAACCACACTGACTTCCAGCTCTGTGAGTGAGGCTGTCCAGGAAGTGGATTCTCCAGGTGACACCATGTGGAGCAGAGAGAAGCTGTCCCCACCAAGCCATGGCCACACTGCCGAACAGTGAGCAAATAAAGAAAATGCGTTTTGTTTTTAGTATGGTACCGGTATAAAAATAGGCATATAGACCAATGGAACAGAATAGAGAACCGAAAAATAAAGCCAAATACGTACAGTCAACTGATCTTCAACAAAACATAAAGTTGGGAAAGGACACCCTATTCAACAAACGGTGCTGGGATAACTGGCAAAGCCACATGCAGAAGAATAACACTGGATCCTCATCTCTCACCTTATACAAAATCAGCTCAAGATGGATCAAAGACTTAAATCTAGTACCTGAAACCATAAAAATTCTAGAAGATAACATTGGAAAAACCCTTCTAGACATTGGTTTAGGCAAAGACTTCGTGACTAAAAACCCAAAAGCAAATGCAACTAAAACAAAGATAAATAGATGGGACTTAATTAAACTAAAATGCTTCTGTACAGCGAAAGAAACAATCAGCAGAGTAAACAGCCCACAGAGTAGTACAAAATCCTTGTGATCTTTACATCCGACAAAGAACTAATATCCAGAATCTACAAGGAACGCAAACAAATCAACAAAACCCAAACAAACAATCTCATGAAAAAGTGGGCTAAGGACACAAACAGACAATTCTCAAAAGAAGATTTACAAATGGCCAATAAACATATAGAAAAATGCTCAGCATCACTAATGATCAGGGAAATGCAAATGAAAACCACAGTGTGATACCACCTTATTCCTGCAAGAATGTCCATAATCAAAAAATAAAAAAATAATAGATGTTGGTGTGGATGTGGTGAAAAGTGAGCACTTCTACACTGTGGTGGGAATGTAAACTAGCACAACCACTATGGAAAACGGTGTGGGGATTCCTTAAAGAACTAAAAGTAGAACTACCATTTGATCCACCAATCCCACTACTGGGTATCTACCCAGAGGAAAATAAGTCGTTATATAAAAAAGACACTTGCACATGCATGTTTATAGCGGCACAATTCACTATTGCAAAATATGGAACCAGTTCAAATGCCCGTAAGTCAATGAGTGGATAAAGAAAATGTGGTATATAAATACCATGGAATACTTCTTAGCCATTAAAAGAAATGAAATAATGGCATTTGCAGAAACTTAGATGGAACTGGAGACCATGATTCTAAGTGAAGTAACTCAGGAATGAAAAAGCAAACACCGTGTGTTCTCACTCATAAGTGGGAGCTAAGCTATGAGGATGCAAAGGCATAAGAATGATACAGTGGACTTTGGGGAATTGGGGGAAAGTGTGGGAGGTGGGTGAGGGATAAAAGACTACCCACTGGGTACAGTGTACACTGCTCAGGTGATGGGTGCACCAAAATCTCAGAAATCACTAAAGAACTTACTCACGTAATCAAACACTACCTGTTCCCCCAAAACCTACTGAAATGAAATTTTTTAAAAGGGAAAATGTTTGTTGTTTTAAGTCATTAAACTTTGGGGTAGTGTGTTATGCAGTTACAGATAACTGAAACATAGGAAGTCACACATAATCATAGCTAGTGCTGCCTGGCCCTGACCATATGCCAGGCTAAGTTTGACATGTGCACGTTCACTTAGAGTTCAGAGCAATCCTATGCATTCAATGTCATCATTATTTCCACTTTCAAGAGGAGGGCACTGAAGCACAGAGAAGTGAAGTCATTTGCAGAAGGTCACACAGCTAATTAGAGGCTGAGCTCAGATTGGAACCCAGCCCATCTTGCTTTCTAGCCTGCGATCTTAACAATTTTATGATAAATATTTTGGAGGGAAAAGGAAGAGGACTTGGTGGTGAATAAGATGCCCTGTGGGACAAGGCACACATAACTGTAGTTGAGACTTCCAGTTAAAAAAGACAAGCCCTGTGGAGTGCTGGGTTGAGACTGCGGGTCATTGCTCCTAGCTTTTCAGAGTAATGTCTCTTGCCAACCCTGGCCTCTGGTAGAGGGAACTTATTGAAGAAGGGCGTGATGAAGACACTTTGTAGACAGCTTATCATGAAACATACCTTTAATTGGCGCTAGTAACTCACAGGCATTAATCTTATTTAATTTTCACAATTGCCCATAAGGGTGATATGTCATCAAATCCAATCTTTGGTGAGGATATGGACACCAGCCCAGGTTATGCGAGCTCTCAAGATACACAGCTGGTAGGAAGAGGATAGAGCCTGTCCTCCAAACTGGACAGTCTGAACACTGCTGGTCACCTTCTTAACAACCACTCACTGCCTCCTGCCTCTTTGTGGTAAGGGTCTCATCTGGGCCTGTCTCCCCTGCCCCCACCCCCTTCTCCCATCATATTTCTGATCTGCAGTTTGGCTGAAATTCAATGTGCACACACACTGTTCACATAACACAGACTCACGGATATTGGAACTGGAAGATTATCTTTTAACACAACCTCTTCGTTTTTCATGAGCAATTTCTTAAGGGCCTACTTTATGCTAGGCACTGCAAGGTGAGTTAGTGACAAGTTGGGGGTATTCTTAGTTAACTCCAGTTTTTGCTCTGAAACAAATACATCTACAGAAATGATAAGCAGAAATGAGGCCTCTTACACACTGTCTCTCAAAAAGCTTTATGCACTTTTAATACAGTGCATGGAATCCAACTGCTTTGCATTTAGATACCTAGCTCAATCTCTGGTCAAACATGTTAACAAGAATTCCTCTCCCCCGTACCAACTCTCATCAATAGCATTGCAGTTGCTACTCATTTTGCAGATTCATTGTTCTGTTTTTTGTTATTATTATTATTTTTTTAACTAAGTATATGATTCTGGGGAAGGTGGATATTACTCTTTTTCTGTTTGAAGAGCCCCACACAGCGTTGTCCTAGAAAAAGCTCTAGATCCCATAAGGACTGGTATTCTTTTTTCTTTCTTGCAGTGAGAATTATCTCATTTCTCTTTCTCCTTTGGCTTCCAGGAAACTCAAGAAAAATGTAAAGCCTGTCAAATATGTAGGTCCTAGTAGTGTTCATATCTGTGCTGCGGTTCATGATTTTGTGTTGCTACTTTTATCTGCATTTCCTCAGGCTCTCAATTGTTTTTAGCTATTGTGTTAGCACTATTTTATTCTAAGTCATTCAGATCCTTTGCGGAATAACAAAGGAGTAAACCAGAAGTCAGTAAACTTTCTCTAAGGGGTTGATAGTAAACATATTTAAGCTCTGAGGGGCAGACAGTCTCTGTAGCAACTACTCAACTCTGCCATGTGGCGTGAAATCAGCCATCAACAATACATAAATGAATGGGCGTGGCTGTGTTCCAATAAAACTTTATGTACAATAGCAGGTGGCAAGCTAGATTTGGCCTGTGAACTCTACAGTGTTTTAAAATAACTTTAGAGCATCTGGGAAGTAGTTGCCTCTTAAGTCGGGAAGTACTTGGCTTAGAAAAAAAAGTGAATGGATGGGAATTCTCTCCAAGATGTCTAGTCTCCGCTTCCGGGTGACAGATTGTGGAAAAGCAGCTGTAAAAGCTGTCTAAGCAGTTTGGCTCAGGAGAGGAGCCGGCCATGCCCAGGAGGGGTCAGACCCTGACAGAACAGGCTATGAGGTCTGCCAGCGAGAGTGCATTCTCTGGCACACTGGCAGTGCCCACTCCTTGGGGAGGGGGGCGGTAGGGGCAGAGCTCTAGAGGTGCCCCGCCAGCCAGGTTCCTCAGCTCAGACCAATGTGCCTTCAGCTGCCACGGACGCTGTTCATGGAAGGAATGTGTCTGCAGCTCCAAATTCCCACAGAGAAAGACAAGGGGAATCGTTGGGGGAGAAATTCCTGGGCCACATTTTTCTTGCTGTTCATGTGGCCTGAAGCCATTGAACTTGGCCAGCCTGCCCAGGGAGGGATTTACAAAGCTCATTGTCCTTTCCCCCAAGCCTCACCCCTACCCTGCCCCCACCTGCTTTTCTGACTTTCTTTCTTTCCTCCCCCACCCCCCAGGAGAAATGCACCATGGGAAAGAGCAGGAGGCCATGGGGCCAAGAGGGCCCTCTCTCCTTGCCACATGGATGAATGGAGCAGCAGCTCCCAAAGAGGACAGGTACTTCCCAGCAGCTGTGATGACATCAGACCCTACCATGCTCTCAGGGTGGGAGGCAGTCTCGGTTGCCTGAGCAGGAGTCACTTAGTGGCATACATGCCACTTACTGTATGCCAAGCACTGTTCTGAGCATTCTGCATAAATTAACTCACGAATACCTGCAAGAACCCTGTCACAATCTCCATTTTACAGATGGGGAAACTGAGGTTTGGATTCGTTAAGTGACTTATATGGGTTCCACAGCTAGTAAGTGGAAAAGTCAGAATTAGAACTGACGTGTCTGGCTCCAGGGTGATTCTTACTTTCTTACTTCTCACTTTTACTGTGTGTGACCCCTCAGCTTAGCATTCTGTTTACAGATATCACCCTAATGGTCTGCAGTTACAGGAAAAATTCATTTTACAAAGCTTGCAGTTGGTCTTGCACACCTTTTAAGGCTCCCAGAACCCCCTGCTATAGAACATGAGACCCCATATATGAACTAGGCCCATCTGGTGTCTGGTCCACTTAGCTGGGAGTACAGTACTGTGCACACGAGGTTAACTAATGCTCCCTGCACTGTTGCTGCTGCGGCTGCTGCTGACGCTGTAAGGAAGGACCTCAGTTACCTAGAACATGTCAGATCCTGGGTTTGTGCTTTCACTGCATCATATGTCATTGACACAACAACCCTGAGACTGATGTTGATAACCTCCTTTTACAGATAAGGAAACTGGGCACATCAATCAGGTAACTCACACTTGCTGTTCTAACAGCTCCCAAATCTCAGTGGCTTAATCCCCTAAAGACTCTAATTGCTCAGGTCACTGGCTCCTACAGGTCAGCATGAAAAGGGAGGAGGGAGTGGGCTGTTCCATGTGATCACTCAGGGACCCAGGATCCTTCTAGGACCTCAGTGTCCTCCTCTGAATCCTCTGTTGTCAGATGCAGGAAGAAGGAGCAGGAAGTTTCTCAGAGGATTTTAGGAGCTTTTGCTGACAGCATCTACAGAAGCCTCTGAGGTCACTTGTCACTCTGATCCGTGTTTTGTCGACCAGGGTTGAGTCATGTGACCCTGTCTTACTGCAGGGAGGCTGGGAAATGGAGTCAATCTTTGTGGCTGCAAGGAGAAGCAGAGGCTTTGGCTGCCACATGGGTCCAGAGGGTGAGGTGCTGTAAGGGGCAGTCAGGACATTTGGCACATTTGACAAAGCTGTGCTTTGTCACCACACTGCCTTGACTGAAACTGATGCCAAAGCTGTCTGAATTGAATTCCAACTTCCACCATCTTGAAAGACTCTCAGTTCATGTGGACAGTGAATGGGACTAAAGGCCCTGAGGGTTGTCAGCATTGGCTGTGATATGAAAAAAGAGAATGGCACATTGCAAGTGCCCAACACCCTTCCCTTTCTCAGTGGAGCTGTGACCAGGGTGCTTACAGGTGGAGGGGTGGGAATTGGGAGAGTTTCAGTCCTGAGGAAAGAGGAGCATGGGTGCTTGCTGCTGCCACCCAGCTGTGGAAGGAGAAAGGCGCAGGATGGCCAGGCAGAGGCTGGCCTGGGCCCCGTCCAAAGCATAGACAGATGTTGGGGTGGGGAAAGTCCCTTGTTCCCGGGGTTTTTGCTGCAGAAACTGAAACTCCTCAAAGGTGTTCTGCCTTCTGAGAACACCTCCACACTCTGCTCAGTCTGGGGTGGGGGGTCTCTGCCAGATGAAGGCACTGGGCTGTCCCAGGATGGTGGGCACAGGGGCGAGTACCTTCCAAGCTGGCCTTGGTGCTGCCAGCTAGATGACAGCTGTATAGAAATAGGAGGCTAAGCATGTGGAGCTGCTCCCGGGGGAAGGAGAGGGCTCCTTGGGAGCCAAGTCTCTGCAGGGTCTCAGGCAGGGGACCTTTGTACTAGAGAACAAAGTCTGCAAGCTCTTGTGTCCCCACCACTATTTTGCGGGGTGAGTTGTCCTCAGATGGCCAAGTCAGACCCAGCTTTACTGCTGGATAGCTATAGAAGACCACTGTCCCCCCCACAGGCTAGTTACTCAATACCAGGTTGGCTCCCTCAAACTCCAGTGCCTCTGTTTCCCCACTTCCTACAGCCAGGCCTCAATCCACCCAACAGACTTCCTATAAAACAAATCTCAAACATTTTTCAGACTATGGATACCAGTTCATTAGAGGGGTCATGAAATCAATTCTGGGGTTTTGTCTGGAATTTTTAAGGAGGTAGACTCACATAGGACAGAACATGCCACAAGGTACTGCATGTAGGAATAGCAGTGTTTCCTGAAGCCCCAGCTTCAGTTGCCCTGGGCTCCCAGGGGGCAATGCAATATATATTTCTTGTCAAAAGAAGTGTGAAAACACTGTATTGGTGTATTTGTCTCATTCCTTTCAGAAAACCTGGGCAAACTGGTCCACAAATTTCTTTTCCTCCCCCCAACTCTCTCAACCAATCACCCCTCTTCTGCAGGCCAAAAAAGGGCACAATCTTTGCCACTCAATAAAAAATTAAACCCCTCATCAAGGGCTGCAAACATTCTTGTTATACAGGAATCCCAGGAGGCTGGCTGCTTTCTAGCCTTGCATTTGCATATCTAAGAGGGCCACTTAAGAGACCCTTCACAGGACAAAGAAGATCAGCTTCTCTCAATATTTAAAAAATGAAAAGAAAGAAATCCTTCTGGTTTCCACATTCCTTCAGGGGCAGCCCTTGCAGGGTGGTTGGGCGTGCAGCTCTGCTCTGCTGCGTTGGCCAGAGGGTCCTCTGCTTCTCCAGAATTATCCCTGCGACCAGTATTTGTGGAGCCCTGCTCTGCGCCAGACATGGAAGACGGTAGACCAGAGCCCCTGCCTGGAGCCTTCTCCTCATCCTCAGGCTATGTCCATGTGATGAGGACAGGTGGTTTACATCCCTCTCCAGCCTCGCTATGGGTCTGTTAACTCTGTCCCCCACATGCTCCAGCTCTGCCCCCAAGCCCATCAGGGGAGGTCTGGTTCTCCAGGATGCTGGAATTCTCAGTCTTTCCTATGCTGACTTGATGGGAGGTTCTCATGTTTATTGAGCACCTGCTGTGTGCCAGGAACTGCTGTATTCCAAAATCCCAGCCAGCGGCCTACAAAGGTGATTACTGTCACCATCCAGTGAGACTCAGGGAGATGAGGTGACTTTCCAAGGTGGCGCACATGCGTGAGAAGCAGCAGGTCCTCTCCTGGGTCTCTTGAATACTTGCAGCTCTGTTCTTTCCACCTGACCACAGGCCTCTGGGAGCAGCACCGGAAGTCCCAGGGGCTGTCCTTCGGCCAAGCAAATGATACAGCATGGCTGGAGCAGCATGCTGCATGGATGGAGGTGCTAGGTAGAGAGGGGGTGCAGGAAAATGGGGGGGACTTGCCAGGGGTGGACAGCAGGAACAGAAGCTTGGTCTTCTGGCCCCTGAGAGTGTGGACTGGATTCCAAGGTTAGTGAGCGTGGGCCCTGCTGCAGAGGGCCAGTGGCTCTGGCAGTGTCACTCCCAGTGCCACAATGGTATCAGTTTTCCATAGGGATGCCATAACTGACTTACACACACTGGGTGACTTAAAGCAACAGAAGCTTCTTTGGTTAGAGTTCTGGAGGCCAGAAGTCCAGGATCTCGGTGGAGCTCTGAAGGCTTGAGGGAGGAATCCTTCCTTGCCTCTTCCAGCTGCTGGTGACTTCCAGAGTTCCCTAGCAACCCTTGGCTTGTAGACACATCCCCCAACTTCTGCTTCTGTATTCACATGACTTTCTTCCCTCTGTGTCTCTGTGCATCCTGTCTGTCCTCCTCTCTGCTTATAAGGACACCAACCATAGGATTTAGGGCCCACCCTAATCCAGGACGACCTTCTCTTAGCTCATTGCACCTGCAAATATCCTATTTCCAAATAAGATCACATTCTCAGGTTCCCGGTGGGCATGAATTCAACTCAAGACAACAACTTCCCTTCTTTCCCAGCCTTGACCTCCCAAACTCTGTCTCCTCAGTCTTCAGTCAACAGAAAAGCATTGGGGAGAGCTGTGTTTTTAGAACTCACCAAGGCTACTGACTTGCAGAAGATTCTCCAGACCTGGTGTTTTTCAGTAATTGTAACTCCAGTTTTTGCGATTCTGGTATTCCAGAATAATGTGCTTTTGAGAAATGCTAAACTATGAGTATTTTTATGATATGTTTTAAAAAAATTAGAGCCATTTACATCTCGGAATATGCTACAGTAGATGTTTAGATCCAGTAAAGGAAAACTTGTTTAGAAAGCGGTTTTCTATTCTTCTACAACCCAGAAGGAAGGGAATCATGCTGCTTCATCATGATAGAAACCTTTACTCCACTTCAGAGACTTTCCAGCCCAGAATATGCTCCAGGTGACCCACTGGCATATCTACCTACCCACATTAACACTGGAGAAGATGACCACAAACCAGGAACGCTTTCTCTGAAATAAAACTAGAGCTCAAGATCAAATAAGAAAATGTAGTCCCTGCCAACAAAGAAGAGAGGAGTTTAAAATAAAAGATATCTTCTAAAGTATGAAAGAAGAAATGGGATTACTTAAAGATGAAAACCTCAAAGGATAATATTGTTTGAAATTTAGCTTGGAACATCTCACCATTGCCTTGACCAGCCTAGTTTAAAATATAAGTTTCAGCAGCTGGAAAAAATGGGCACAAAATTATGCCCATGATTCATTTTACATCAGATAGGATTTTCATTTTATTTTTGAATAGTATTTTATTCACGTCATCTGCTAACAATTTGCCTGAGTAACATTTTTAACATTTATATTTTATAGATTGTTGTTTTCACTTAATGCTTCTAATATGTATCCCCTTTTTATTGAAATGTCTAACATTTTAGCTGAATTTTAAAATGTTAGGTATTCTGAACATCTTTTTATAGAAAATATTGATTATCAGTGTTGGTATTTTAGCAAAGTAGGGAATAAATACTTGCATTTCTTCATGTTGTTTTGCTCAGTACTGAAATTATAATGCTGTAGTTATTAGATATTGTTAAATAGCTATAAATCAATTTAAATATATTGACTTATAATAAAACTTTTATTTAAACGGATTTATAGCCTTTATCAATAACTAACCGTGTGCCAGTCAACACGTTTGATGTCCTACACGGAGCTGCTTTTGTTATGGCTATTCTTCAGGTGAGGAGTCTGAAGTTTACAGGGTTCTGTGACTCGCTCTGGACCTCAGATCTGGGCAGGGGATGAGCCGGGACTGAAATTCAGACAGTATGACTGGACACCTTGCCTTTAACCCTGACCCCACAGGACGAATAATTAGGGGGTGTCACATAAGTCAGCCAATACATGATAACCATCATTTTCTAGCCATGTTTTTTTGAGTTTATTATGTGCACTAGTACACACAGACTCGAACCCCCTGAGATCAGGCGGGTAAGGTACACTGACAAAGCAGCTTGGAAGTGGGAGTTGGTGGGGATTCTGGGCAACTGGAGAGCACTCAAGCTGTGCCTTTAGGCTTAGGGGGCCATTGTTACTTAGCTCCTGCCAATTCTTTTGTTGTTGTTGTTGTTGTTGTTTTCTTTTTTCTGAGACAGAGTTTTGTTCTTGTTGCCCTGACTGGAGTGCAATGGCATGGTCTTGGCTTATCGCAACCTCCGAATTCCTGGTTCAAGTGATTCTCTTGCCTCAGCCTACCAGGTAGCTGGGATTACAGGCCTACACCACCACGCTCAGCTATTTTGTATTTTTAGTAGAGACGGGGTTTCTTCACATTGGCCAGGCTGGTCTCAAACTCCCGACCTCAGGTGATCCGCCCGCCTTGGCCTCCCAAAGTGCTGGGATTATAGGTGTGAGCCACCGCACCTGGCCAGCTCCTGCCGATTCTTTATATGGAGAAAGCAGGCCCAAATTTACCCTATAGAAATCTATGTATTTTTAATGGGTAAAATCCTGTGCATGAAAAATATTGCATGGGCCAAACAAAATATGTCTGTGAGCCAGAATCAGCCCGTGGGTAGTCAGCCCTGGTTTATAGCTCCGTTTGCAGCCTGAGAACTAGACTCCATTTCTTCTCATTGTTGCCTCTCCCGACCTTGACTTTCAGTACTCTTTCTGCTTTTGGATGCTTGCTCCTTCATTGGTTTATCAGGCACCTTTTAAGATTCAGGCACCTTAAAAACAGCACTTTGGAGCAAAACAATATCTAGGTTTCCCAGCCCTGGACTAGGAGCTCCCGAGGGAGGGGCTCACATCTCAGGAGCTCCTAGTTCAGGGTCGGGTAGGCTTGAGGTTATTTTGCTCCAAAGTGCTGCTTCTCCAATTTTAAGATGCACACAGGGCACCTAAGACATACTGCAAGAACACAGATTCTGTTTGAGGTGGCGTGGGTGGGGACCTAGAGTCTGTATTTCCAACAAGCTCCCAGATGATGCTGATGCAGCTGGTCCATGGACCACATGCTGCCTAGGAAGAACCTGCTCTGAGGAGGAGCCTGTGTTTTAGAGGATTCCTGAGCTTATGGTTCCAATTGGAGGAGGCTCTGTACTTAGGCTTGGTTTCTCAGAGGTGACCTCGGTCATTCAACCCCCACCTACTAATCCCCTGCTACATTCCTCCCCCACATCCTAATTTATCTAGGGATTTAGTCTAGCTGAGATCACTCGTAAAGAATTTTATCTACATCTTTGTTCTGCGCTGTACCAAGCATGCCTCCTCCTGCACATCACCCCTTCCAGTCTGATGTGCTATCCCCACCCGAGGGATTTCTGTGCACACCCCTTCGTGTCTCAGTGCCTCAGAGCCATGGTGCCCAGCACGAGCCCGATCTTCTGTGGGCCGCCTGCTAAGAGTGAGACCCTGCTGAGAGTCAGCCTGGAGTGTAGATCCATGCAGCTAGCCCACTGCAGGGCAGGATGCGTCCTGGAGCTCCCGAAGGTCATTGAAGTGTCCCCCTGTGTAGAGCAAGCTGTGGGATCAGGCAGGCAGGCAGAGTGTCACACTGAAGAAGAGAGGTTGGGCCAGTGCACTGGAGTATAGACCATGTTATGCACCCAGGAAGCCAGGCTGGTCCGGGCGGGCAGCCCTTTCGCTGGGACACTAAAGGCGCTTTCTGGTTGGCATCATTCAAGCGATGTGGCTGCAGTTTAATCACCTAATTGAGACCCTGGCCTCAATCTGCAAGGATGAAGGTACAGGCCACCCTCCAAGGATGGCATTCCCTATTGGGCTCCACGGGGGAAGTTTGGTTAAAGGTGCCTTTGCCCTGTTGGATTAGGAAGGGCCACCTGTGCAGTGTGTACTGGAGCCTTGCTGACAGCAGGATGGTGGGGAGAAGGCTGTAAGGCAGAGGCCGGGTGCTGGAGGGAAGAGCACGGCACTGGGAATGAGGTGGGAGCCATGTATGCCCGGCCCTTGGAGAAGTCACTTCCCCTCTCTTAATGTCAAGTTTATGAATGAGATGAGGACCATGATAAGATATGCACCGAATTCATTCACGACTTCAGCTCAGGGCCAGTGCGTTTGCAGGAAGACACCAGCAAGGAATGCTCGAGGGCTGTACCCACAGGAAGTACCCACAGGACAGAACAGATGGTCACAACCTGAATTTAAATTCAGAAGCCCATGGTCAAGGCCAGTGTCATGGTCTTCAATTAGAGCATGTGCTCAGTGACACTCCTGCCTCTTGAAGGGTCCTCATTTAGAACTGAATGCTCTGTGGTTGCTGTGTTGAAATTCTCAATCATTCTATCTTTAAACTTGTGTTTTTTAAGTGAAGTTGAATGGGCCAGTGGAGCGTATGCTGAGGGCTGGGGCCCTTCTGCTGTCCTGTCTTCTGCTGCCGCTGCCTCCTGTGAGCGAGGTTTCCTGCCTCCCTCCTACCTCCTGGTTTCCAGTCGCTGCCCTGCCTCTCCTGGCCCTGCACAATGATTTGCTGTCTTCCCCCTCATAGCCGGTGGAGGCCTGAACACAGGCACGAGGAGGGCTGGGGTTGGGGCAGGCACCGCAGAGTGTTTTGGGGTGGAGTATACTCAGGGTTGACAGTGCCAGTGCCATGGGGGGGGGAGGTGCCTTGGTGGGAATGGGTCTGTTGCCCACCCCCCAATCCAGGTGCCAAGCACACAGCAGAGTGGAGGCTGAACACCCTTGGGGGTGGCCCGACCACTGTAGGTGGGGTAGCAGGCTGTGGGAAAAGGAGCTGCCTGGCTGGACTTCCACCCAGGATGGTGTCTGCATGTGGAAAGGAAGATTCTGGAGGTGGGAGGCTGAGCGCAGGAACCATCTCCCTACTGGTGCCCATTTTCAGTACACTCTCAGCAGAGTCATGGTCCTGGTGACTGGTGGGGAGAGGGACCTGGCTGCTGGTGTGTGCGTGGAGTAACTTGGAGGCTCCTGGGTGTCTGTGAGGGTCTGTTCTCACCCCTTGAGTATACATTAATGAGCCCAAGGGAACACACCAGTTAAATATCAACTAACAAACATGGTGCAGGGGCTGCCCCTAGGCCCACACAAGGGACGTGCAGCCCTTCACATCCATTTGTGTGGCCATTCAGCCCCACAGTGTCCTCCTTCCTCCAGAGTGGAGCAGCTCAGAGCTGCAGGGAAGTGGGGTGGCCTCCAGCTCTTCACTGCCTTGAGGACAGCCCTCCTGAGCACAGTGCCTAGAATCAAACACCAAAGTCCAGGGACATCACCTCTGGCCAGAATCAAACACAGTCCAGGGACATCACCTCTGCATCCCAGATTCATACCACCCTGAAGGCAGCCTCAGGTACTTCTGGGGTGTCTCACCCACTCTGCTCAGGACCAGCTAAAGACTTTTGGAGATTCAAGGCAAAAATAAAAATGCCCTGTATTTAAAAAAAAAAAAAAAAAAAAGGAAAAAGGTACCATAAAAGGGATAAAATATAAAGTTTTTTTCTTTTTTCTGCTGTCTTTTGACCTGTCAGAGAGTGGGTCCCAGGCCAGCAGCACCAGTTTTGCCAGGAGCTCCTAGAAATGCAGATTCTTGGACCTACCTCAGGCCTCTGGAACTAGGGAATGGCCAGCAGCCTGGGGGATTCTGATGCACCAGGAGAAGCACAGCTGTAAAGTGATGATTATTAAATTTTGTTTGTTTGTTTTAAAGCAACACTACAAAAAGAAATTAAAATCTCATTGGAAGCTTGTTTGTCTATGACAGATAAAAGAAAAACTGGAAAAAAAAAAAAAAAAAGAGAAAGGACTGGGTGGGCCAGGGCAGAAACTGCCCTGCCATCTGTACTTCTGCGTCTCGTACTTCACATGATGGTCACAGCCATCTTGCCAAGTAGGCAGTTTCCCTTCTATGATCAGATGATGAAAATGAAGCTCCTGGGATTTAAGTTATTGGTCCAGGTTCTTTTAATGAGTGAGTAGTAGAGCTCAAATGTAAATCTGGCTCTGTCTGACTACACGACCGAGGCTCCCACCCCCTCCCCATCCCTGCTGTTCTTTCTTTGTCCATCCTTCTTTTTTTCTCTTTCTCACCTCTCTTCTTTCATTTTTGAGGTACCTGTAGCTCTACCTGCTCTGTGCTGGTATTCTCATCTAGGCCTGTTCCGTCCAATATGCTGCCACCGCATATGTGGGTGCTGAGCACTTGAATGAGGCAGGTGTGACTGAGCAACGGAATCGTTAATTTAATTTAGTTTACGTTAGTTTAAAAACTGACATTCAATTCCATTACTGAAAAACCTTTATGTTTGGAGTAACTTGGGTATGTGACTCTACTTTTTCAACCATACATTTTATGAAATCTAAATACAGACCAAAGATGGCTATAGTTAATTAATATATTACATCATTTCAGATAGCTAGAAGGAAGACAGTGAATGCTCCTAACACAAAGAAATGGCAAATGCTTGAGATGGTGGACATGCTAATCACCCTGATCTGATCACTATACATTATATGTATCAAAACATCACTATGTACCCCATGAATATGTACAATTATTATGTGCCAATTAAAAAAATTAAATTATTAACATTATAAATAAATAAATTCAGATCAAGTACTTCCAGTGAAGATTTAGTGTCTGCATGGAAATGTGCTTTAAGTGTAAAATACCAATTTAGACTTGGAAAGCAAAAGGAATGTGGAATATTTCACGGATATTTATTTTGATTACATATTGAAATGATAGTATTTTGGAGCTAGCAGTTTAAATAAAATACATTATTAAGAATAATTTCACTGGTTTTCTTTCCTTTTAGTTTTAAAAAAAATTTGAAATTTTTAGTCTTTGTGAGTATGTAGTAGGTATATATATTTATGTAGATGTTTTTATATGTGGCTACTCACTAGAAAATTTACTACCATAAATATGGCTTGTGTCACAGTTCTATAGACAAGCGCTGCTCTAGGACATGATTTTGGTCAAAGGAATGATCCTGCAAGGGGCCTCTTTCCAGGGAGCCTGCGGGAGTTTCCCACACCTGGTCTTGTGCTGAGTTGAGAGAAGTGAGGCTAAGACAGGAGAACCCAACTGCAAGGCCAGGAAGTGTGAGAGCCACTCCCATCTCAGGGGGTGGGAATTGCTCACAGACTTGTCTTCTAATTTCATTTCTGTCATTACCCATCATCTGGCGCTCTGCAGGCAACCTCAGCAGGGGCTGCGCGAGGTCAGGCCAAGACTCAGGCTGGTTGGTACCAGGTGCCGAGATAGGCTGGTATCAGCATTCTCCCCCACTCACGCTAATGTGATCAGGGATGCTCTGGGCATGTCAGACACACAGTATCAGTCTCCTCTGTGGAGTAATCTGTGCATGCTGGCTCCCCTTCAAGGTCAGGCCTTCCTTCGAGACAGCAGGCAGCAGTCTCCTATCTGCTCCAAGGGCAGCTGGATAAGGCCAGGCAGCTGCAAGCCCCATGCCTGAGGGTGGCTTCAATGACCTGGTGTGGCCATAAGACAGGCAGGAAGCGGCTCCCTCTGGGCAAGTTTGGCTATAGAATGCCAGCTGGTGCCATTCTACTAGGGCAAGCAGACACCTCGGAGGTCACTGGGCCAGTCCTCTCATCTTACATAGGGGAAAACTGAGACTCAGAGAAGAGAAGAAACCTAATCTGGTTGCCCTTGAGGGCTAGGGTCTGAGCTGAGTCTGGAAGCCACTTAAACAGGCCCCAGGGCAGCGATGTTGTGAGTGATCAGGACTCCCTGGCTTGATCCTGGAGAACTTGGCGCATGAACTTGTGAATGCACAAAACGACTCAGAGCTCTGCTCTAAGCAGCCTGGCTTCTGCACTGCCTCCCACAGGGGGCCCTGTTACTCCTGTGGCAGCACAGTCTTTTCTGTCTACACTGCCAGTAGACAGTGGGTGTGGGGCATAGGATAGACATCGGTGGAGATGAGCGTCAGACATTACAGTCCTTATAAACCCCTCGGTCACTCTACCCTGAGTGATCTTTCTAACACATAGTTTTGGTTTTCCTTTTAAGGTTTCAAATGTACTTTACTTCTTCCATAATGCCGTATTTTAATGCGCACACGGAGCTTTTACTTGACATCAATTATGATTTGGCTTTTAAAACACTCAGTATGACACTAGCTGGGATGATTACTGATCTCTCCACTCTGTTAGGGGTGACTCTCGCAACAGGGCACAGACTCCATCCTATTCCAATTTATGTTGCAACATAGGTCCATACAGGCAATAGAGAAAGAGGCTCCACCAGCTAATACAGCATTACCATATTTGTCATGAAATCATGTGTACATTCCTGGCAGCTCTGCCTTTCCATTGTTTGCTAAATGCTTTGAACTCAGAGATTACTTACTGTGCTGTTGGCCAAGGGGAATGTCATGAAGCCGAAGATAAAAGCGTAGCAATGCCTCAGCACTTTGGGAGGCTGAGGCCGGTGGATCATGGGGTCAGGAGTTCGAGACCAGCCTGGCCAACATGGTGAAACCCTGACTCTACCAAAGATACAAAAAATTAGCTGAGCATGGTGGCGCATGCCTGTGATCCCAGCTACTTGGGAGGCAGAGGCAGGATAATCAATTGAGCCCGGGAGGCAGAGGATGCAGTGAGCCCAGATTGTGCCAATGCACTCCAGCCTGGGTGACAGAGTAAGACTCCGTCTCAAAAAAAGAAAGAAAAAAAGTGTAGCAATGCAGCTGCTGTTTTGGTGCAAATTCACTTCAGGTACCTCGCAAATATCCCTGGAAAAGCCCAGTTTGGGTTTTAGCCATCCCCTCCCGTCAGCTGAAAATGGTCAGTGACTAACGTCCAAGCCTTTTTATCCAGCATCCAAAGCTCTTCATGACCTCGTCCTGCTCACCTTCCTACCCACATCCTCTGCTCCCTGAGCCCCCCCGTTCTGAAGATCTCTCCAGCCTCTGTGCCTTGCATACTCAAGCCCTGACTCTGGGAAGTCCCTTCTCCTCTCTGCCCCTCTGTATAATGTTTGCTTTTGTGTCAAGGCTCAACCTGAGTGAAACGATCCCTAACCACTCTCTGGGAAAGCAAGTCCTACCTGCTGCTCTGGGCTCTCGGTCGGGGACATCTCTATCAGAGCACTCATCACACGGCATTGTGATGGGATTGGGTTGCTGTTATTAATCATAGCAATCGATGATTAGAGAACATGCAGGGAGAAGGGGAGCTTATCCAGACCAGGTACCTACTATGAGCCAGGATCTGGATTCTCACTGAATCTTCACTACAACCCAAGGTGCTTGGCAATATTCTTACCCCTAGTATATGGGACACAGAGGCATGGAGCCTTCTATGACTTGTCAAAACCCACACAGTCCCTGAGTGGCACGGCTATGCTTCTGTACAGCTCTCCCTGACTCTGGCTTGGAGAGACGGGTGGTCTGGAACAGTGCTGACTAGACACTGCGAGGCCCTTGGTGTCTACTGAGAGTGCGTGGAAAATGGGTACAAACAGGGAGATGGCTCCTGGGCTCGCCTCCCCAGCTCTTCCTCGGAAGCTTCCTTTCTGCATGTAGATAACCAGCCTGCCCAGGCAACATCTGCATCCGTGTGTGGTGCGTCTGGGGACAAGCAACCCCATGGCCCTGATTCCCATGGGACACAATGCTAGCCTTGCTACTACCCGGGTCTCTGAAGCCTGGTTGGAGCTGAAAAGCCAAGACCTCAAAGCCATCTCTGTCTCAGCCTCCTATTGCCTGGAGGATACGCATGTGGTGTTTGGGGAGTCAGGGGGAGGCCCCAAGGAACCCAGTGGGGAGGGAAGGAGCATGAAGCTCTGTGGGAGAGCAGAGAGCTTGCCAGGCCTCTGAATAGTACAGCTGGCCCCTGAGTCTCCTGACCCTGATCTTGAGAAATATGGGCCTCCCAGCCCAAAGCAGACAGGTGCTCTGGGGTGGGAACTGGACCCAGGCCTCAGAGCAGCTGTGATACCCTTCGCCTCCTTCTGTACCAGAAGACAAAGCACTCTCCTCTTTCTCCCTTTCCTCAGATCCAGGGTGGACATTCACGTCTTCTTTGGGCTAATCCCCAGCACCGCACACTCGGGTCCGTCCCTATAAGCAGGAATTGTTCCTGAGCACTGGCGGCCATCAGCTCAGTGCAGTGTTGTTGAAAAGGTAACCTGTCCTGGCCCCTCGTGTGGTTCTTGGAAAGGGCCAAGGCCCATGAGGTGACGCTCAGCCCTGCAGAAATATAGTCTTGGAACATCTGGAGCAGTGGACATTTGACAGAGTCTGGCTGTTTGTCATCTACTCTCCCCCTCTGGAAGGCACCCAAGTTCCTTTGGAGTCTTCTTGCCCCCACTAGGCAAAGCGTCGGGAGAGCTGGTCCAGATGCCAGAGTGGACAGGCCCTTCCTCACCACCCCAGTGTTGTCAGGGGTGGGCATGTGGCCTAAATACAGATACTGAGACTTTGGGCTTTGAGCAAGTGAGCCATGCCTGGATTGCAGAGTCAGGTGAGATTCAGCCTTCCCATCACAGACCACTACCCCGGCTCCTGGACCCTTGATAGCCCAGCCGTCTGCCCCATCCACAGGGGCCACTCCCATCCCACCCCACTCCCTGGCTTCTGGTGAATTTCCCCTTTCCTAGAGTTAGCCAGAGCTGGGTTCTGCAACTCGCTCCCACCAGGACTCTTAATCTCCACTCCCTTGGCTGCAGCCCATTTACAGTTACTCGCTAGAAAGGCTTGTGGCTCTGGTCTCAAGCCTGCAGCCAACCCACTCGGTTCCCTTTGATAGCATTGTGCTAATACCAGAAGATGGATATCAGCAATGACTTACAAAGCTTTACAGATGACCTAATTTATCTCACCAAACACAGGCATCTTTTGGGGGACAGGCTTGCTCTGGGATCTTAGCAACTCTTTTTGCCCAGAGTGCCAAAGCAGGCCTCTCCACTCCCCACCCCCTCCTTGTGGATTTAAAGGGAGGCCTAAACTTGGCCTGGGGCTGGATGGCCACATCAGCAAAATGCCCAGATCTGAGAGGCCCCTAGGATCAAGTCGGCAAGGGGCAGACAGCTTTCAAAGGGCTAGGAGGGGTGGGGTTTGCCAGGCAGCTGCTCTGGCAAGAGAGGAGCACCAGGTGGGCAGGACATGGGGGTCCTTGAGTCTTAGTCCCTTTGTGGGGCCTGGTTCCTTCATGCCTGCCCTGGGGGAGACGACCTTAGCGCACTGAGGAAGTGCAGGGCTCTGGGGTTAGTGGGGGGCTCAAGCGGCAGCTCCACCGCTCACTGGCCCTCAGATACCAGCAAGTTACTTCACTTGTCAGCATCCCAGGGGCCTTGCCTATTAGATGGGTTAGTAGAGGTTAGTCTCAGGAGTGCGGGGAGGATAAACATGGTGTGCTCAGCCTCATTCCTTAGAAGGAACTCAGTGAATGTTTAGCCAACTAGCACGCATATACACCTTTGCCTACAACCTAAGGAACTCAACAAATACAATTTTTATTAGAAAGAATCATGTTAATTCTATCTCCAAGCCCTATTCTCCCAGACTGGCAGGGAGTTTAGTCCCAGCTACTATTGAGATGGAGGGAAGGGGTCCCCCTTTAGTGTGGTCAGGCTCACATGGGGCCTGGAAAAAGTATGGGCTGTGCTTGGTCCCTCATGGTCCCCTGATGTCTTCACCTGCAGTCACTTGGGGCTGGAAGCTGGGTAGCTCCCCCTGCCTTTCTTGACCATGGCATGTCTGCCTGAGGCTGGAGTCTGGTGCCTGGAGCTAGCTTTCCTGGTAGCACCAGGCCTGTCACCTTCCTGGGGCATTGCTCGGGGCAGGGTGACCAGTCTAGGGGAATGCTTCCCCCACCCCCTCCCTGTCCACACCAATTATCTGGGGTGAGACAGCAGGGCATTTCTGCTTTCTGCTCCAGGAGCCTCACCTTCCCCCTGAGGCAAGTGGCCTAGGGAGAAAAAGGGCCAGGAGATCAAAGCACAAACTAGCAGCTCATGTATTATACAGCCCTCTTCCTCCTGGAGTAGTAGCTATTGTAATTAAAATGTGGGTTATACCTTTGCCTGCCCCACGTTAACTCAGACCTCCTCTCACTCACCCTCCTGTGAGGCCCATCTCATTCACCCTTCGAGGATTCTAAGTCTCCCACTGTCTACACCAGGGCAGCCTCTCTACCTTGGACAGTGAGCCCACTCAACAATGTTTTAGCAAGTGCTCCAGATGAGCGGAGGCTCGCTAAAGCTTGAGACCCACTGCCTGACGCTCTTCTCCCGCCATAGAGGAGCACTTTACATTCTGGCAGAAAGCTAAACCTCCTGTTGCTTCCAATCCTTACGTTGAATTCAGTTACCTATGTGGTGAGTGCCTTGGAAGTAAGGTGTAAAGGAAACACTCAGCCCCCGTGCCCACTGTGCTTGCCCATTGCTGCTTCTGCCCAGCTGCTCTCCCCGATTCTTCACCTAGCTCACTCTCACTTAATTCTCAAAGAGCAGGGTTGTTGTCATTTTATCCTGGAAGTCCCATGTACTCCCTGCATGCATTAGGGTCCCTTACTCTGGGCTCACACAATTGCCTGTCTTTACCGTCCTCCTGGCCCTTCTCATGCTGTGACTCAATGTCTGCCTTCCTGCTGTCTCCCTGACCCTGTTAATTCTGTGAGGGTAGGAAGGTGTCTTTCTTACTCCACGTAACAGCTCATTATACAGAATGGCAGAACTACTGACTGTTGATCAAACCAGCCTTGCCTTCCTCCTGGGAAGAGCTGGACTCCATTTCCCAGACTCTCTTGCTCCTAGGTATAGCGAGGCACCTGCATTCCGGCCAATGGGCTGTGAGGGGATGATAGGGCCACTTCCAGACCTAGACCAACACACCTCCCAGGCATGATGGCTTCCTAGCATGGAAACAACCAGGATGCTTTTGCAAGCCACAGGTTTCAGATGGTGAAACCACAAAACAGGAAGATGTCGGGAGACCAACTGCCTGCCAATCAAAAGTGTTCATTTTTAACTTTATGTGAAAAACAAATACATTCTATTGTGTCAAGATCCTGAGATTTGGGGGTTGTTCCAGCAGTTCACCTACACTAATACAAAGAAGCTAAGCTCACTGGAGAATAAACATGAAATGGTTTTATTTTCTCAATAACTATGCCTATCAATTCTCACCTTCCCTTTGAGTAGCTGCTCACTTGGTGATTTTCCTAGGGTCCAGAGTGTGTGCCAGTCTTACTTATTCTAACAGTCTCATTAAGGATCTCTCCAATCCTTAATTCTGTTCCTTTACATCTGGTTCAAACTCTTTTTGTGCCGCTCCTACAGCACCGTGGCCCTCGGGGGATTGGGGTGTGCTGGCGTAGATGGGGGTTACTTCTCCTAGACTCTCCCCTGAACTGCACCCTGGGCACTGGGGTGGGGAAGGAGGCAGAGGGGGAAATGCAGACATCTCTTTGCTTGCCAGGCAAGGTTGCAGTTCCCTCCCTGGTGGGTGGTGTTGTGAACGGGGGTGAGGGCACCCTCCCAACCAGTTCTTCTGGGCACTGGGGGTCTGTTGTGAGTTCTGACCCCAAATCTCAGCTGACTTCCTGCAGGTGGCATCTTGCCTGTCTATCTTGCACTATGAGAATTCTGGAAAGTCTGAGGGCTCATGTCACTCTCCTTCTTCCATCAGGGGCCAAGCCTGTGGTTCCACAGAGCTTCACCTTCTGCTCCTCTTGGGAACAGGGCAGGAGGTGTGCCTGGCCATACTCTCTGCTTGGCAGAACCCCATTTGCCATCAGTCCCCAGTTAGAATTTCCTTGCCTGGTAACCATAAAAAGCAAATCTTGTGTGTAAGCAACTGTCGAAGAAAGACACGAATGCCAGTCACCCTGTCTCTCAGCCTCCCTTAAACTTCATAAGTGGTTCTCCTGTGTGTTCCCACAGCTTCAGGGAACAGACCCTCGCTTCTGCCCAAAGCGATTGCTCCCACCTGTCAGTACGCTTTATATACTGACCATGGGGAGGAAGCAGTGGCGGGCCACAGTCACAACACAACAGAAGTCCCACTGGCACCAAAGCCCCCTCCTAACAGTGCTCTCTCTGTGCCTTGCTCAGTGGCTGGACATGCAGGTTCTCAGATGCTTTTGGAACCAGAGGTATATCCTCTATCAAGTTCCAAGAACTCCAGCCCAGGTGGGAAAAACACTAGAGTCTGTAAAAGTCCCCAGATGGCCAGCTGCCTGTGTTGGAGGGCAGTCTTAGTGTGTGGCTTTGGAAGCCAGAAGGTCTGGCCTCAGCTCCACTCTTGTCTAGCTGTGCTGGCTGAAGGGCTGGGGGTAGGCAGTTGGGCCTGCACCTCCTGACCCAGAACTCGCAGATCTCTCCACTAGATGGCACTCACAGTATAATGTTTCCTCATTTTTAATTCTACTTTGAAAAAAATTGTCACTTTTTATATCATTGAAGAGCACAAATGTAACTATGACTTAAAATGTACGTAGTTGATTCCAGGCACCACCGTCTTTGGAATTCTGTCACATTTCCAAGCATTGTCAAGTTTTCCCCCCTCTTTGGGGGTACAGGCTGGAGAGTGAGGGACCCGCTGTGGCATGGCTGATCTGTGCCCCAGGCCAGCACGTATATCGCCTGGAAATGATCCCGGGTTGGTCCTCCTTCCTCATAACCTGCCCTGAGTTCCCGACCTAGGCCCAGACCCCAGACGTGGCTGTTGGGCTCCTTCCTGCGCTGTTAGTTCAATGCTCTCAGAGTCTGCCACCCGGCACCCTTGCTCGGAACTGTGGGAGAAGCCCCTTGTCTGCTCAGCTGCACTAGCCACCCCTCTCCCCCTAAGCCTGAATTTCCTCTTGGCCTTTGCACATTTCCCTGGGGGGGGGGGGGGGGGCCTTGCTTGGTGCACACTGGCATGGCCCACTTAGTGATACTTCCTGTTCCTGCCTCCAGGTAACTGTCCTCAGCCTAGCGAGGATAAGTCCTTATGGTGCCTTGAACTCAGGAAGAAAATGTCCCCAGACTCCGTAAGGGTAGAGACTGGCCCCTGCTCATCTCAGGGTCACTCAAAGCCAGCTCAAAGCTGCGGCCACAGTAGCGGTTTGCTGAGTTGGGCATGAATGGGTTTCTTGGCCTTCCTGTGATGGCGTGTTGCTGTGGTTTAAGGTAGGTTCATCCAATTTCTTCTTATTCATTCTTAGCCCCAACATGGCCTATAGCTGAAGGCTTATTCAGAAACTGCTGTAACAGGAAGCCCACCCTTCTGGGGTCAAGCTGACCTGGGAGGGTCCAGGCTCCCCTACCTTCCAGCTGTTTGGCCTCAGGAGATTCACCTTACCCCTCTGACCTGACACCTTCATGGGCTATGAAGGGTGGGGAGCTTTGCCAGCTGCAGCCAGAACCAAGCATGAGCCTCGAGTGCAGCCTCCCAGGTCCCATCTGAGCAGGCTGATAGGAAACACCCCAAATCCGGAGCCCCTAGCAGAGGGGGGAGCAGTGGGGGACCACTCTCGGGCCCCGGGCAGCACTGGCATTGTGCTCTGCTCTGCAGATAGCCGCACCACGCTCTGCAAAGGCTGACTGGACTGCTCATGGCCCACCACCCATCTTGTTCTCCCTCAGCTGCTCAGCAGCCACACAAAGGCCAGAGGACAGAGATGGGCAGCTCTGGGGGAGCAGCTGTGGGGATCTGCAGGAACCTGGGGCAGAGGCAGGCTTGAGACAAAGGAGTTCAGGAACTTTCCTTTCCATAACCAAGTCCTTAGACAACCCCAGCCCAGGTGGGGGAAATGCTGGAATCTGTAGGGGGCCTCAGATGGCCAGGTGCCTGTGTTGGAGGGCAAGCTAAGTGTATAGCTAAAAGCCAGAATGCCTGGGCTCAAGCCCCAACCCCCGCTGCTAGCTGTGTGTCTAGCTGGGAATTCTTTCTAATCCCCACTGTCTGCTTTTGTACAATAGGTATAACGATATTCCCTATCTTAGAGGGATGTTGGGAGTACTGTGAGAGGCAGAATAATGATCCTCAAAGATGTCCATCTTCTAATTTCTGGAACCTTGTGACTATGTTACCTTATATGGCAAAGGGTCTTCTCCTACCTCCCCCCATACCCCTGACACTGCTGGCAAGAGACAAATATATTCTTGTAAATAACTCTGGCCCAGATAATGAACATGCACACAGGTGGTGTCCCTTATCAGGTCTATGGGTCACACACTCTGTGCCTTTCTGAATTGATGGCTGGAGTGTGTTGATCTCTACCTTCTAGTTCTAGCCTTGACTCACCACCCCTCTCCCCCAGGCCCAGGGGCCGCACCCCTCCTCTAGATGGCGGGACCCTGCCTACCTCACTACTTGCATTTCTTCTCTATCGTAATAGCTGAGACCCTTTCTCCTGGTTTCACATCAACCTCTGTTTTCTACTCCACACCCCAGGATCCCTTCATTACCACCTTCTGATGTGCAGTTTTACTACAAAGATTCTTGCATTAGATGAAAAGGAATACCCAAGTGAAATCACAGGTACTTGAATTTTGCACAGGGGCATGCAGCTGGAAAGGGTGTTATTGCACTCGACTTCAGCCTGTGCCCCTGGGAACTCTAGTATGGACGGGGCAAAGGTAGGCATGCCCCTGTCCCAGGCAGGATCTGCTCATACCTGCTTCTAAAGAGGCCTGAGCCTGGGGTGCTCCCCTCAGTGCACAGCCAATAGACAAACCAATTCTCAGAGTGGATGGGGTGGCTTTACTGCTTTGCGACCAGTCATAGACTTACTGGCTCACGGGGCCCCAGTGAGGCCCTAGCCCAGTTAGTTCACAGCCACCACTTCCCCGGATGTCTAAACTCAGCTGACATTCTTGGTGCCCCGCCCAGACCCCTCAGCACAGACTGTTCCCATCACGCTGCCAGTAGCCTCCTTCCTCAAGCATCTGCAACTGTCCCTGAAGGCTGTCTCTGTCTGCAGAGTTTGGTCCATGTGAGGGTAGGACAGAAATGCCAGTTACTCCCCAGAAAGCAGCCCTCAATGACTGGGGGGGTGGGGGGGTGGGTGGGTAGAGCCCCAGCCTCACTTCTTGGGTGAGACCCCTCTGAGGCCTGTTTTGCACTGTGTCCAGAAGCCCTGGCGGGAACTGAACCTGGGTGCCAGCAGCAGCGACCCACTCACTAGCACACCCTGGCTGGCTTTCCTCCCTTCCCCGACTCCCTTCCTCATGCCAGATCCTGGTCTCAGGCTCTGCTTCTTGGGGCGGCCAAGCTAAAGAAAGGACTCCCTGGCAGCAGCGCCAGCCCTGCCACTCACACCGGCTTATCTGGAAGGCACTTTTGCTTAGTTCATTAACAACGACATTGTAAAACTCAGCGAGTTTAAAATGTTGTTTTGTAACTGCTAATGCGACACCAGACCAGTTCTTTAGGCGACATTATTCCCCTCCCTCCTGCCACATCTCAATTCTCTGCCTTGGAATTTATAATCGTCCTTACTTAAATATTCTCAGGTTGTGCTACTGTTTTTCCCTGGCTTTATTTCCAGGTATTGTGTTTAGACTTTCACCCTAAGATGTTCCCATTGACTAGTTTCTTTTCCTTGCATTTACTGTGAATTTAAAAATCCTCATTTTCCAATTATCCAAAAGCTCATTATCCAGATAATTGATAGGACTTTCTAATTTCTTCCCCATGTGAGTATCCTGTAGATTTGGCCCACATTTCCAAGTTGTGCCTGGAGACAGTGCTGCAGCTCCCGCGGGAGGAGCGTGGTGAAAGTTTGCCCTTCCAAGGCCAGGGGCATGGGGACACCCCCACCAGGGTAGCAAAGCTGGAAGGTGCTCAGGCCTACCTGGGCTGATCTCAAAGAGGTGCTTCCCTGGGTCCTCAGGGCCAGGAAGAAGTTCGGTCACCTGGGTCCCTTGTAGAGAAATAAATCCCTAAAAAGGAGGCAAACAAACACAAGGAGCATGAGATAATGGGGAGGGGACTGCTGTCATCAGTGGCCCTAGAGAGCAGAGGGTTGGACCTGGGGCCCTCCAGGCCCTGGCTGGGAAGGCTGGGCCTCAGGGAGGGGCACAGGCCTCCTGTCCTAGACAGAGATGAGGCCTACTCAGGGTCCCAGGTGGACTGAGGTGGACACTGTTGTCTGCACACATGGTTGGAGGAGCTCTGCTCACAGGCAGAGGCAACTCTGGAGCAGGGAGGGAGGCTCCCACCTCTGAGAGTGCCTGATCCAGTGTGCTGCCTCTGGCCTTTCTGGGCCAGCAGGGTTTTAGGCTAGTAAGTGTCAGGGAGAAGCCTGGCACCCTGGCTCCTGAGGCGACATGGGGGAAAGGACCAACAGATCTGTGTGTGTCCAGTCCTGCCACCTCTTGGCTAGGTGAGATTTCATTTCTTTACCTATGAGATAGGTGTCAGCTACCATGCACGTGGTATCTCACACTGAGAGTGCCAGGTGCCCGGGGTGCCTGTGAATGCATGACAGAGGGCTGCTTCACCTCTGTCTCTAATGCTGAAGTCTGGCAGCTGGGCTGAAAAATGCAGGAAAAAAGCACGGGGTATAGGGATGGGGAGGCTGGCTTTGAGTCTCAGCCTTGCACTTCCAGGCTGTATGACCTCAGGTAAGCCGCTCAATGTCTCTGAACCTCAGTTTCCACATCTGCACAATGGGACACTAACTCACACGTCTCAGGAGGGTTGAGATGCCGGATTCCTGTGTGGTAAGTCCTACTCGAGAAGATGAGGTGTTGTCATACTGCTGTGATTGACCCTTCCCCAACCCCCAGGTTAGGCAGAGCCTCCTTTATCCTTCTTCTGTATGTCAGTGACTGTGAGCTCTGCTGAGGCCTTTCTTTATTTCATGCATGCTTGGTTTTGCTCAACTCAGACTTGGTATGGCTTGACTACACATTTCTGGTCCTCTCAATGGAAAACCCATTTTAAACTCCAGCCCTGCAACCAACTACCTGGGTTCAAATCCTGGCTCAGCTACAGGAACATTGCTCAACCGGTCTGTGCCATTTCCTCATCTGTGAAACAGGAATAATAAAGTACTTTGTGGGGATGTTTGTAGCATCAAATGAATTAGCACTGGGAAGTTCTTAGAGCAGTGCCTGGTACACAGTGGGAACTATGTGTTTGCTAAATAACTGCCTGGTATTACTGTTTGTCAGGGCTCCACACCTAGTGGGGCACAGCATTTCTGTGCCTGCATTTGCCCAGGTAAGGGGCAAAGTCACCTGTTATATCCAGGTTGCCTCCTGCTCCCACCTCTATGTGTGCTCACAGAGCACCACCCCCCCATATTTTCCAGGCAAATCCTGCCTTTCACAGGGTGATGGGAGCCTCCCACGTGCTGCTGGAATCTTGCACTGCAAGGACACATGGAAATGCCTCTTCTCATTTAAGCAACGTTAATGCAGAAAGGCAGAACATCGTCTTTACCCACAGATGCTTGCTTTAGAGGAATTACAGCAATAAACCAGAGAACCAGCTGGTAGTCTTTGTAACTGAATTAACGGTTACTTTCTTGTTAGAGAACTTGGAGCTACTGGAAATAAATTAGGATTGCAGCCCCAGGATGGAGAAATGTGCTCATTAGAGGGCGTGGGTGAGATCCATCACTGGCTAATGGGATGCATCTCGGGCATTTGCTATTTCAGTAACCGAGTTTCTGTGTAATTCTGGGTACTCTGCTGTTTTTCTGTGTCCCAATATCTGTCATCCATACAAAGAAAGTAACAATATTGACATTGACATTGCTTCCTACTACAGCTAAATGGAAAAGCAGTAATAGCTTCCGTTTATGAAGATCGTACTATATTTCTGGCTCTTTGCCTAAATTATTGGATTTAATGTAGAGGACCCAGGAGGTAGGTACTACTATTCCTGTCTTCCCAGACAAGCAGACAGGGGTCAGAGAGGTGAGATGCAACCAGCCCTGTGCCCACCGCCCACAAGGGTGTGCTGGGGGACGTTGGCTGATGTGTGCCTGATGCTGAAGCCCCCGGCTTTACTCTTTGCTTCCTTACCTTTATCATGGCAGCCACCAGCTGACTTTGTCAAGAAGCCGCAGTGGAGAGCCAGGCTGTGACTGTGGGATCCACTGCTAACTTCCCAGGGAAATCCCAGTGTGGCCCCCACCACTGCAGGGGGTCCTATTACTGGCCCTTGGCTGCCCGGATGCCTCCCACAGGTCAAGAATGTGGCTTTGGTCCCAGGGCCTCCAGGACTGGGTCGGGGGTGGTGGCTTGGGTAGCAGAGGGAGTCTGCTCTCCAGTCCCTGGTATGACATTTGCTAAAACTGTGATGAAAAGACGTGAATGGAGTCAGAATATAGGATTCAGCTGAGACGCTAGGGTGGGGATCAACCTCGGGCATGCCTTGGAGTCACCTCAGGGCTTGTTAAAACATGGAGAGCCTGGTGTTTTGGTGGTGTTTAACAACGAGCTCTCTGAGAAAAAAAAAGTACCTTGATTTGGAGTGTTTGCTAACCTCAGTGATACAAATCCCCTCCCCCTCCATGGCCTATTTTATGACATCATTGCACGTGGAGCTGAGAAGATACGCACCATCGTGTTTGCACCGCACGGATGCAGTAGAGGTCAGTAACTGCCAGAGCTCAAGGCATAGTATGAGAAGTCGTAGTACGTGAGGTTAGGAAATGACAGATTTTGCGTACTTTTCAGCCTTTGTTTTTACTGTAATTTATTTATTGGTAGGTTTTTGTGATTTCATTTTTTTTTTTTTTTTTTTTTGAGACAGGGTCCTGCCCTGTGGCCCAGGCTGGAGTGCAGTAGTGAGATCATGGTTCATTGCAGCCTCAACTTCCTGGGCTCCAGTGATCCTCCCACCTCAGCCTCTAATTGGGACCACAGGTACGTGCCACACGCCCAGCTAATTTTTGCTATTTTAAAATTTTCAGTAGAAATGGGGTCTTCTTATGTTGCCCATGCTGGTCTCGAATTCCTGGGCTCAAGCAGTCTTCTTGCTTTGGCCTCCCAAAGTGTTGGGATTACAGGAATGAGTCACCCCACCCAGCCTGATTTAACTTCTAATAGTGGAAGTGTTGAATCAGAATAATGCTGGACCCCACCCTCGAGTTTCTGACTCTATAGATCTGGGGAAAATGGGACCATTTGTTATTTCTAACCATTTTTTTGATGCTGCGAGCCCTGGGGAACACACTTTGAGAACCACTGGTCTAGGGGCACTAAGGGAAGGTGGCCAGAGGATGAGGCCTTTTTCATGAGCTCACTCAGCACCTCTGTTTCCTCACCTAGAAAATGAGGACAATAATAGTATCTGCTTCGTGAGACTGTCTTGAGGATTAAATGATTTGATATCTGGCCCCAGTGGCCTTAGAAAGCCTGGTTTTTGCCAGGATTCTGTGCTTTGGGCACATGCAGGTGACAAGGACCAGTACCTGCTTCTAACACGTCAAACAATGCCCTCAACTATGAGGGTCTGGGAATTCTTCGAGGAGCCCAAAGTGAGTATCAGCACTTTGCCAGCTGGCCTTTCTACTACAATACCAGGTCAGGACTTGACTGTTCGTATCTGGGAGGGGAATCAGGCACACAGTTTGCACCTAGAACTGCACAGTTTGCAGATGGGCACCTGGGTGCAGAGAGTGTGCAAACTCCAGGCACTTGATAGATTTCCACAAATGTTGGGCGATTTCCACAAATGTTGGGCCATTTCCCCCTTCCCCATTTGTCCGAGCTCACATTCATTTGCTCTGTTAGGGAATTGCTCAGCCTGTGTATCTAAGTTCCTCCTGAGAGGCGGCAGCTGACTTAATGCATCTCTTGCTCCACACAAATGCAGTCCATTGGTGTAAGTAGCTAATGGATAAAGAATGTGCCATTCTGTCTTCATCTAGGACGGCTCAGTATTTGCAAGTTTTAGACATTGCATAATTGCTTTCAAAAAGTCTTTATCAAATTATGTTCCATTAAAAGTGTATGAGAATGCCCATTTCTGTATGCTGTTCCCATTGCATGATTGTTAAGTACTGACTGTCCTTTTAAATGAAAAATCTTATGACATATTTATGACCATTTGTATTTCTTCTATTAATTCCTTGTTAACACCCTTTACCCATTTTTTGATTGGGTTGTCTTTTATTTTAACAACATATTTTATTTATTTATATTGGATAACCCTATATATCAAAAAATCAGCATTTCAACAAGTAATCTAAAATTATTAATGAAATAGTTTACATCTTTTATAGTAAATCTTTGGAATCCACTTATAGCATATCAGATTTACATACTAAGTTTTTATCAAATACCTGTGATCTGTATTTAGAGCTTATCAAATTTGAAGTAGATTCATGTGCCCAAATTGGTTCAGATATACTGTAGTAGGTAGAATAATGGCTCCCCAAAGATGTATCTGTCCTATCCCTGGAACATGGGAATATGTTATGTTACATGACAAGCATTTAACTAAAGTTGCAGATTGAATTCAAGTTGCTAACCATCTGACCTTAAATCTAGTAGTATTAGAATTCCAACTTGATTATTCTATTTCAAATTTATCTGGCTATTCTAGGCCCTTTAAAATTCTATATGAATTTTAGAATCAGCTGATCAATTTCTATTAATAGAAAAATGCCTACTGGGATTGTGACAGGGATTGCATAGATCGATTTGGGGAGAATTGACATCCTAACAATAATAAGTCTTCTGATCAATGAACACAGTATAACTCCTCATTTATTTAGAGCTTTCTAAATTTGTAGTTCTTAGTGAACAAGGGATGATATGCATCCCTAAGTTTATCAGGAATCAATATCGGATTTTGTCAGATGCTTTTTCTGAATCTCTTAGATGATTATTTTTTCTCGTTCTTCATTCATTAGTATGATAAATTACATTAATTTTCAAACATTAAATCAACCTTGCACTTTTGAGATAAACCCCACTTGGTCATAATGTATTTTCTTTTTTATGTATTGTTAGATCCAAGTTGATAAAATTTGGTTGAGAATTCTTTCAACTGTGTTGACAAAGAATATTGATAAATAGTGTCCTTGTCTTGTAATGTCTTTGGCTAGATTAACATAGGGGTAAGGCTAGCCTCATAAAATACATTGGCAAATATGCTCATTTTGAAATGGAATAATAAGGCTGGAGTTCTAATACTACTTGATTTCAAGATATTGTAAAGCTACAGTAATCAAAACAATGAGATATTAGCATTAAAATCGATTAATTAAACAGAATAGAAAGGTCAGAATAGACCCATATATACCTCCATATCTGTCTGTCTATCATCTATCTATCATCTATCTATCCATCTATCTATCTCCACATATGGATAATTGATTTTGACAAAGGTGTAAAGGCAAGTCACTGGAGGAAAGATAGTGTTTCAACAAATGACGGTGGAACAACTGCATATTTGTGTGCAAAAAAAAATAAATCTCAGTTCATACCTCACACCACATATAAAAATATACTCAAAATGAATGATATACCTAAATGCAAAATCTGAGACTATAAAACTTCTAGTAGAAAACTTTATGATTTTGGATTAAAGTGTTCTTGCATACGACATCAGAAGCTTGACTCAAAAAAGAACCAATTTATAAACATGACTCATGTTTAAATTAAAAAACTGCTTTTCAAACACATTAAGAGAGTGAAAAGACAAATTACATACTGGGAAAAATATTTGAATATCACATATCTGATAAAGGACTTGTACCCAAAATACATAAAAAACACCATCAAAATTCTATAATAAGGGAACAATCCAATTTAAATAAATAGGCAAAAGATTTAAACAGGTAATTACCATAGAAGATATAGGGTTGGAAGATAAGCTCACAAGATGATCTTCAACATTATTAGCAGTTAGGAAAATGTAAATTAAACCCATAATTGAATACCACTACATATCTATTAGATAAAATAAAAAGACTGACCAGGATAAGTGTTGGTGTGGGTGCAGAGGACCTAGAATTCTTGTACACTGTTGGTGGTAATGTTAAATGACAATCACTTTGGAAAATAGTTTAGCAGTCTCTTAAAGAGTTAAACATAGGCTGGGCTCGGTGGCTCAAGCCTGTAATCCCAGCACTTTGGGAGGCAGAGGAGGGCAGATCACGAGGTCGGGAGTTCCAGACAGCCTGGCCAATATGGTGAAACCCTGTTTCTACTAAAAAATACACACACGACCACACACACACACACACACACACACACACACAAATTAGCCAGGCGTGGTGGCACGCACCTGTAGCCCCAGCTACTCGGGAGGTGGAGGCAGGAGAATTGCTGGAACCCGGGAGGCAGAGAGTGCAGTGAGCTGAGATGGCACCACTGCACTCCAGCCTGGGCGAAAAAAGAGTTAAACATACACCTGGGATATAATCCAGCCATTCTCCTCCTACGTATTTATGCAAGAGAAATGGAAGCATATTTCCATACAGAGATTTGTATACAAATCATCGCAGTTTTATTTCTAATATCCAAAAATTGTCTGTAACCCAAATGGCCATCACAGGTGAATGATAAGCAAACTGTGGTACCTCCATACAGGGCATTACTACTCAGCAATACCAGTGAATGAACTCTTAATGCACGCTGCAGCAGGGATGCCTCTCTAAATAATTATGCCGAGGAAAAGAAGACAGACAACAAGCCAGAGTACATACTGTGTGATTCCATTTCTATAAAATTGTAGAAAATGAGAAATAGGCAGACCAGCCTGGAGCCAGGGGTCAGGAGGGGGCAAAGGGAATGGGAGGAGGGATTACAGCAGAATACAAGGAAGCTTTTAGCAGTGCTGGATATGTTTGTTGCCTTGATTGTGGTGATAGTGTCACAGATGTACATCTATATTAAAACTTACCAAACTGTGTTCATGAGATATGTGCAGTATGTCAATTATACCTCAATAAAGCTGTTAAGAAAAACCTGATATTTGATTCAGTTATCAAAAAAGTTTTAGGTATATGTATTTATTTCCTGACAGATCACTATAAAAGCAGTGGCTCAAAACACAAAAATTCATTTTCTTACAGTTCTGAAGGTCAGAAGTCTGTAATGGCCTTACTGGGTGACAGTCAGTAGCTGGCAGGGCTGTTCCTTCTGGAGGTCTAGGGGAGGATCTGTTTCTCACTTTTCCAGCTTTTAAAAGCTTCCTACACTCTTCCACCATCTTCAAAGCCTCACATCTTCAAATCGCTCTCTGACCTTCTTGCCTGCCTCCCTTTCCACTCTAAAGAACCCTTGTGATTATATTAGATCCACCTGGATAATCCAGGCTAATTTCTTTAAGGTCAGAGGGTTAGCAACCTTAATTCAATCTGCAACCTTAATTAAATGCTTATCATGTAACATAACATATTCCCATGTTCCAGGGATAAGGACAGGCACATATTTTGGGGGAGCCATTATTCTACCTACTACAGTATATCTGAACCAATCTGGGCATGTGAATCTACTTCAAATTTGATAAGATCTAAATACAGATCACATGTATTTGATAAAAACTTAGTATGTAAATCTGATATGCTATAAGTGGATTCCAAAGATTTACTATAAAAGATGTAAACTATTTCATTAATGATTTATATTGATTACTTGTTGAAATGCTGATTTTTGGACATATTAGGTTATCCAATATAAGTAAATAAAATATGTTGTTAAAATAAAAGACAACCCAATCGAAAAATGGGTAAAGGGTGCTAACAAGGAATTAATAGAAGAAATACAAATGGTCAATAAATACGTCATAAGATTCTCAATTTAAAAGGCGGTCAGTACTTAATGACCATGTAATGGGAACAGCATGCAGAAATGGGCATTCTCATACATTTTTGATGGAACATAATTTGATAAAGACTTTTTGAAAGCAATTTTGCAATATCCAAAACAATTTTAAAATAAAATGTCCTGTAACCTTGTGTTGAATTTTAAGAATTTGTTCTAAGGAAAAACTAATGCACAAAAACGTATGCATAACAATCCTCAGTGTAACCTTTTTACTGCACAAAATGCGAAACAACTTGTTCCTCGGTCACAGGGGAGTGATGAAATCATTTCTGGTAAGACCATACCAGAATGAGGTACATACCAAAGATTTCTAAGATGAATTGCTGAGAAATAAGAACACCAGAAAAATAATTTTAATACAATTCCATCCCAATGTCTGTTACTGTCCTCTCCCCAGAGCCTACAAGTTACATGTTAACGTACAGAAATGGCATGGAAAACTTAGCCTCTGGGAGGGAGTGGTGGGAATGGTGAAGGAGCTTTCATGTTTTGCTCTGTAATGTTTACATAACATAAAATTTAAATAACATTAAAGTTGAAAAGAAAAGCAATCAGCTAGTGCATGCAGCAGCCCGTGACTACTGCCATCTGATTACCATCATACTCTCCGACCTCATGTGTCGGGACCAGGTCAGCCTGTACAGTGTTTCTGCAGCCTGGAAAGCCCATCCATCATTTCCAGAAAACAAAGAGTGATTTTTCCCTCTCTCTTCTGCAAGCATTTAGGGTGACCGTCCCCTCAAGCTTCCTCAGACTGAAGTCAGTGAGTACTTTCCAGGTCCTCTGATCAGGGTCTGCACACATCCCTGCCTGCAGGGAGCCCCTGCCCGCATCGGGATGCTGCCACTGCTCATTTTGCAAAGAATGATCCGTCTTGGGAACAGTTCCCAGAACACTGGATGATCTGGAAGCCTCAGCTCGGTCCAGAGGAAAAGATGAGATTAACAATAGCAATATCGACAAAGATTTCTACTCACGTGTCTCTAGTCAGATGCCTCACACCCAGAACTCACTCAAATTGTAAAAAGATAAGCACTCATTACATTATAAATCTGAGACGGTGTGAGACCATCATGGAAGCTTCACAGATTTTAGCCTCAGACAGATCTGGTTTCAATCCTGACACCACTGCATAGTGATAATAAACGTCAGGACAAGTTCAGACTCAGTTTTTCTCTCTGTTAAATGGGGTAGTGGCATCTCTCTCACAGATCTATGAGAATTGAGTGGGATGAAGTGAGCAGAGAATGTGGAATGAAGCTGGGCTGTAGCAGATATCCAGGACAACAGCATCTTAAGAAAGGGCCATGCTGCAGAGGTTTAGAGTGAGCTCATGACGGGGGGTCAGGGTCAGGCAGGTCCTCCACCACCAACACCTGTGCAACCCGGATGAATCTCCGTTTCCTCCTCTGCAATGTGGAGGTGTTTTGAGGATTTCCCCAGGCTTAGTGCCCGGTGAAAGTAAGTGCTGTTGCTGTGATTGTGCATTATCATAGGGTCAAGAAGTAGAGTCTGTGCATGAACATTTTATAGGAGTGGGAATAGACAGAAACACTGAGAATTATTATAGGAGTTTGTAATTACTATGACATTGTCGCTTACGTAGAACACAGGCAGGTGTGTTCCACCTTTAACAGGCTGAGGCCTGGTTTCTTTATCTGTAAAAATGAAGATATTTGTCTCAGATTCATCACTGGATCATCTGAGACAGTGCTGTATAAGCACCAAGGGCCTATACAAATATGAATTCTTACCATAATTACGGCTTCAAAACCCATTTTGGTCACTGTATCACTTGTTTGGTCTGTTCGTAGGAACAATCTCCCCTCCTCTAGTAATATCATTGCTTGTGCCATGAAATGAGTGTGCAACAGACTTCGGGGGTCCCAGCATGGGGAAGGTAGTGCCCTGCTTCCTGGTGTGTGATGACAGTCCCTGGGGACCTCCTGCAGGGCTCAGGATGTCTGCAGTCCTCCCATTGGCCTGCCTTTGGAGTTTGTGATAGTTTGAGGTCTTTGCTGTCTGAATTCAGCTCTTTTCAACCTGATCAAAGACTGGCTCTCTGGGAAGTCTTCATTTTTCACCTTGGGTAGAAGGAGACTGCCTGAAGAAACAACTTCTAAAATACTTTTTACCAAGTCTTTTGATAAGATCCTCCACAGCAGCATCTTGGAAAACTGCAGGCATGTTTTAGAAAGCAATCACCCAGGGTTCCTTATCTCTGGTAATTCAGACTGGGGCCTCAGATCAATCTTAAAAAGCTTTATCCATCTGACACCCGACCAGGAACTGAACCTCTGAGTTTTACATAAATAATACAGATCAGAATGAAGTTCAGTGCCAAGACGGGAAGCATCCTCCCTGCTGCCTTATCACACAAGCCCGTAGCCATGCCCATGACTGTCCAGAATGCAGATTTTAAAAGGCAGTGTAAAAATTGGAGACAAATGGGTTTTTGGTTGTGGAATGTTCGCTCCTTAAGGAATTGAGACAAATCATTTGTCTAGCCTCTTTCCTTGCTGATGACTTTCTCCTGAAGTTTCTTCCAACAGATTCCACAGTGACACTGTCACCTATGAACTCCAAATGCACTTGCTATGATCCACAAGTCTGCAGTCAGCAGATCAGCCCTGGGAGAGCCCTACTTCTGTGTCGTGAGGCTACACGTGGTCCTCTTAGAAAATCTTCAGCAAACGTGGTGTGCCACAGGGACAGTGTGTTGAGGGCAGCACCATGTTCTGCAGAGAGCAGGGGCTTTGAAATTAGAGCACCGGCTCCCTGCACTTTCCTGATCCTTCCCAACTGGCCACCGCTCCTAAAGCCCTTACTCCCAGGACTGCACAGCCCAGGCCTTGAGCCTGTGGAAGTCCAGCTGGGAGCCATGAGTGAGCCCAGGGCCTGGGGCCTGAGACTTGGGACAGACTTTCAGGCTAAGCTGGCAGCCCTGGTGGTGCCCTCAAGAACCTTCAGGTCTCAGAGCTAACAGCCTCTTCCAAACCCCAGGGAGTGCCCTTTCCAGGGTGAGTGGGTCCTCTGCAAAGTCCTGGTTGCTCTGTGGTTAGTTCCATGGTAAGCCAGGACCTTGCACTAGACTCCGTGCCAAACAGCGTGCCCCTGACTTGCCCTGAGTCACTCCTGGGGTTTACCCCTTCAGGCAGCCTCATCTCACTGGATTTCTGAACCCTGCAGAAGACCCTGCGGTTGAGGCTACACTGGTAGTCCTCACCCAGTGGCCTTGGGCTCAGCCTCTCTGCCTTTCAGTCCTGTCATTCATGTGAGCATTCTAATGCTTGCGACCATGCTCATGAGAATGAGATGCCATGCCACATTCGGAAGAGTCACTAGTACTAGTGTCCCGGTCTTGGTGGCAGCCCGGGGCTGGGTGCTGAGTAGTGCCGCAGGGACAAAGCAGGATTTATGTGGGAATGACCAGTGAATAGAATGCTTACCCAAGGGACCTCCTGAATCCTCTAGTGTTTAGCTTGCCCTGGGAGAAGGGAGGAGAGACCAAGGTGCACATGATTTTACAACACATTTGGGACAGACCATTAGTGTCACCAAATCTCCATGGGTTGCTCTCCGAGTGTCCTTTGTGCTTAGGTTGGGGCCATGTGACAGGGTTCTGGCCAGTGTGATTAGGCAGGAGTGACAGCATCCACTTCCAGGCCTGGTGCTTTAAAAACTGCTAGTGACCTCCAGTCTTCTCTCCTGCTGAGTCAACCTTGGGGACCACAGAGACAGATGAGGCCAACATCTGGCCCACCGTGGACATTACTGCAGCAAGAGGTAAACTTTTATTGTCTGTAGCTGCTGGGATCTTGCGGACATTTAACAGTGTTCATTGTGCTAATTAGATGTTATTCGGAGAAAATAAGTGTTAGAGAATTTTGTCCTGAGCTGATCACCTGGCCACATGCACAAAGAAGTTCTAAAATCATAGCACTAATTGAACATTGTATTTCCATGCTGCTAATCCATTTAGCTAATCATAATGATTTCCTTACTCTTTGGATTGGATGTTGGGAAAAAGAAAGGAGAGGTCAGGCTCATCTACTTTGATGCTGTAGGCCTTGGGCCGATGGGAGGTGTCTTACTCTGATAGTTAGAAGAACTGAGCGTGGCAGGTCTAGGTTCTGGATCAAGCTGGGGTGGTTGGGTAGTACCCGCTTCCTGCCTGACCTTTTGGACTGAAGCATTGGAAGGAGCCCAGAAAAGATTGATCTAGATCACTGTCCAAGAGGGGTTGTGGCCTCATGCCCATTACTGGCTGAATGACATCCCCTGGGCAGCGTGAGATCCTGGGAGTGTGCAAATGACCCTGCTTCCTCCTTGGCTCACTGAACCATACGGTAGGCCTCTTTGTCCCCTGAAATATCCAGTGTTTCATGTGAAGAGGATAAGGGGGAAACTCAGATAAGCCAAAGTCCCTCTGGCTGCCCATGGTGTTTGGTGGCTGCATCAGACACCACAGTTGAGGCAGGAGTGTTCACAGGGAACCAGCCCCCAGAGGGCATGTGCTCTGAGCCTCTCCAGAAGGGAGTGGTCACCCACTTCTTTCTAGTATTCTCTCTTATCTGGGACTCAGGTGAATATGGGTGTTGACTGCTGTACCACTGTGATGCTCACCCTTCAGAGCCTGCTGGTTGGATGTGAAACAGCCTCTCCTGTTCTTCCAGAACTGGGAGTTCTTGGTCGGTGCTGCCTGGCCCGCACCCCCACCAGGAGGAGCCCATGGGGACACAGGCCTCTCCACTGCCTCGGTTGGCACACTGAACACAAGCCTGCTTTTTCATGCCATGGTCCTTGCCATGTTTTCCAGGGTTGCACAGTGTTTCCAGCCTTCTCTGTCCACGATGAACAGACCCAGCTGCTCAGACTGGGAGCACTGGTGCTGTCTGGAGTCCTGTCCTGAGCCTAAGAGCACACTCTCTTGGAAGATTTTTTTCTGCTCAAAATACAGCTTTGGGACATGCTGATGCTAGGTCCAGGGCCCCTCCTTGGAGTGGGTGGGGCCCTCCTTTGGCCGGAAATGGTTTGATTCTGTCTTATTTCTGGAAGGCCCTGAAACTAGTGCCATGCTCTGGGGTACATGGTGTGTCCGTGAGAGAGGCTGCCATGCTGCTTAGTTGGGCACAGGTTAGCCTGAGTAGCATGGTCTAGACACTTTTGCATTGACCTGCCCTGGCTGTGCAGGCTGATCTGCTGGGCTGACTGCTGCCAAGGGTTTGGCATTTTGCTGAGGAAGGCACACCTCATCCCCGTCTTTTGCAAAGGCTGTAGTCCATTTGGGAAATGTACCCACTGTCCTCGGCAGCCCTTCCAAACCACCTCCATTATGCTGATCAACTGTAACTCGGTATTCCACCAATGCATTAAGGAGCTAGAATGCTCCAAACACAATGAAAAGTAAGTCATGCTCTCCTGAACAATGAATAAAATATGCTTCCCATGCTGCGTTAATTCATTTTTCTGCCTCGTAATTGATAAAACACGTAATTTAACAATCAGTCTTCTACCTATTACTGTAAATTAACTGGGTTGAGATGAAAGCCAAAGGATTGCTCTGTTATAAGTGGGAGACATTTAAGTGCTGTAAACTAATATCTGTGCTGACTTAAATTAGCAGACCCCAGGAGAAGCTCATTACTACCAGTAACACGGGAGGAAACACAAAAGTCATTTTTAGAAGGTGAAGATCCATCTTGTAGGCAGTGTAGCTCTGGGTGCAGAACAATTAGGGGGCAACCAAGACACTGTCACTTGTGATTTATTTACTCTTGAGGTGTCATCAGGCCTCTTCTAACTTGATTTCCTTTTCCTAAGACAGTGGCAGAATTTTGCTATCCATACATTAGTCCCCAGATGTTGCTGATGCTGTCATTTCAGGGGCCCACTCTCAGAACCCTGCAGGATGGTATAAGATAAATCTGAAAATGTGTTTTTGTATGATTACTTAAATCTTGCATTTCCTTTGACATGCAGAAAAAATGGTTTTAACTAAATATTGTTTGAAATTTGTTTAAAAACACGGCTGCTACTGCCAATTTCAATTTAGTAAATAAGTTTATATTTGATTTAAAATAACTTGCTTGAATAGAATTTTCATTTTGATATGTTTAATAGTGGGAAGTTATGGTTCTAAAATACCTGAAAAAAATACAGCATCCCTTTAAAAAAGCCAGGAAGTCTCATAGTTGAACCTAAATAAATGATACCCCTCTCTTTTTTATGACTCCAGTGCATAATTCTTCTCAAGAGAAGCATTTCAAGTTGTCCCTGAGGACATTTTAAACAAGAAAATATTTATTGTTTAATTTTTCTTCTGCAGCACTGATGGGAATGTGCAGCTTGGTTCCTAATTAACTCAAGGTGCTCCTAATGTGCTGCAGAAGACACTTTTCAATCATCCCTGGCTCATCCTGGGGTAGAGAGGGACTGTGGGATGCATCAGTGCCTTTCTTTTATGCTCAGGTTTGTTTTTCCTGAGTGTAGATGGATCGACTGAAATTTGCTGTGGCAAGATCTACGGGAGCAGCTTGGCAGGTAATTAGTTGCTTGTTCTTTTGTGGACAGAGACTTGCAGGTGGGAAGTAGGAAGGAGGGAGTGAAGTCAGACTCTTCAGGGGTTCTCAGGAGATCAGGGGTAAATTCACCAAGAAAAATGAGATCCATGGGTGATCCCATCTTCAAGGGCCCCATGACATCAAGGTCTGCATCCATCAGCTCTCTTGCCACCAACTGTGTCTACCCAGACACCTTCACCCGGCCCAACAGGGGGAGCCAGAGTTCCAAACACTCTGCACAAAATGACCACCGAGGACCGCCAGGGGGCGCCCACAGCGGGACTTCTGGGAAGCTACCCTGCTCTGGCCAGACCCCCAGAGCATGCCTGCTTCTTTGGCCTCATTTTTCACTCATCTAGGGTGGAACTTCTGAAAACTACTATGGTTTAGCTGAATGTAGTTCTTATTCCTCCATTCCTCTTTGCCTTATAAGGTCTCAGCTGAACTTTTGGCATTCAGAGTTGAGAGGGCTCTTGGAGATAGTCTCTCACCAGCTTCTCACCCAATGGCCAGCTCTTCTCTAAGCCACTTAGCCAAGCGATAGTCTGACCTCTACTTGTCCAGCACCAGAGACTGAATCTCATTACCACCCAGTAGACCACTCCATCAGAATGAAGTATGGAATGGAATGCAGAGGGCAAGTCGGGGAGTCCGTCCATTTGTCTTCTGGTCTTGTTCATATGAGGATTCAGTGCTTTATATACTGCCCTTGGCAATATTTCTTTTCTCCAGATAACTTATTCTGTTATTCCTCCTATGAACAGGAATTCAGACCCCTCTCCAGCCTTGCTGCCCTGTTCCTGAAAATACAGTGGCTTGAGGGGACCCTCACTCTCCAGAGTGACCTGGTCTGACCATGGAAAAACTTGGCAGGGCTTCCCCTCCCTTCTTCTAATTTTTATGCATTAAGAAAATCACCTAACCTCTTTGTGCCTCAGTTTCCTTATTGGGACAGTGGTGATAATACTCATTCCTAAATTGTTTCAATCATCTACTGCTGTGTAAGAAAACTCCAAAACTTATTGCCTACAAAACAGTGATTCGTTATTTGTCATGATTCCATGGCAGGAATCAGTGGGTGGTTCTTCTGTTCCATACAGCATGGTCCAGAGTCACTGACACAGCTGTATTAGGCAGGCAGCTGAGCTGGGATAGAGGTCCAGGAAGGAAGGCCTCACCCGTTCATCTAGGCCATGTGGTCTTTCTCACCTCCATGCTTCCTCATCATTCTGTGGTCTGTTCAAGCATTCTGATAGCACGGTGGCAGCTTTGCAGAGCAAAGCAGAAACTTGTTTGGCTTCTTAGGAATGAGAACTAAAAATAAAATCCTAAGGCCCCCCACCTGACTGAATAAATACACTCTTGGCCAAGGGGAACCGAGAGAAACCTTAAAAACTGAGTTCCTGGCCATGATAGGAGGCCAGGCCTTGTTATATCGCCTCCCTTCTTCAGTTTAGACACAACATCTGACCAGCATTAATGTTACAGTAGTGATCATTCGACTAACTTTATGGCAATAAGATACCAAAGTATAAATAAGACCCAAGGCCATTCAGCCAACAGTTAAGTCACACACCCCTACACTTAAAGAATAAATGATGTTCTAACTGCCACGGGTTTTTCTTTTTCCCTAGCAGTTAAACAGGCACTGGCCCCGAGAAACAAGTGCTAAAACAATTGTAGCTCACCATTAGACCTTGACTAACTGATCCCCAATCCCTGGTCCACAAGTTGCAACTACAGCTTTGATTGGACAAGAGACATACGTCAGTAACTCTCCTGATAAAAGATGACCAGTCACTGGTTCTGACCGGTTAACAAGAGGCTGCACACAGAGTGCCTTATGTCCCTGCTTCACCTACTGCTGTATAGGGCCTACCTGTAATGCATTTAAATGTCAAGCCTCTACTCTATAGTGAATATGGGTCACATGGATCCATATGATATTCAGTAGGCATGCGTCAGGACCCTCTTTGTGAATATTCATAGCTCTTCCTGTAACCCTACTTAGCTAATCTGTTCAGTGTAAATTCTTGCCTTCCCTCAAAGTGCCTGCCTTTCGGAGTCTACCAGAGGCTATGCTTCCCAGCCTGCAGATGGCCAGCCTGCAAGTTGCATCCCTTTATGAAAAATAAAGTCTCCTTCCTAAATTTATAAATTATGTGATTTTTAAGTTAACAGAGACCACACCTGGAAATTGCACAGGATCACTTCTGTCTTATTCTGTTTGTCAAATAGTCACAAAGACAGCTCAGATTCAAGGGGAAGGGAAATAGACTCTGCTTGTTGGAAGAAGGGGCGGGAATGAGCGGCAGCCATCTTTGGGATTACCTACCATGTATCTTGCAGGGTTGCTGTGGGAATTAAAGCAAGTTAATACATGAAAAACAGTTAGAACAGAGCCTGGTTCATCAGACACATAAACGTTAGCTTTTACTTAGATTCAAACTGTGGATCAAACTAATGAAGTAAGGCAGAGGCAAGGTTGGAGCCATGCTGCCTGCCCTTAGACGCCACTGTTTGATTGTGTTGGATGATTTGCTAAACCTTCACTGGGTAGAGTTCCACCCAGGGGAGAAGGCTATCACTAGGGTATTTCGTGCTTGGTTAAGCTTACTCACATCATAGTCCTATAAGGTAGGTGTGGTTATTCTCAACTTACAAGGAGGAAGCTGAGGCTAAGGGAGTGAAATATCTTCTCTAGTTACCAGCTAGAACCATCCTGGTTATTCACCAGAAATCTGCCATTTTTCTTTATCATGCAACATCCTGTAACATGATGTGCTAACATTTAGACACTAGGTATTTGTGGCAGACCTACCACCCACTAGTCTGGACTCCTAATCAAGAAAGGGAGTGAGGACCATCTGAAGGGCTGGTCTCAGGGAGCCCTGAGTGTTCAGGCAATCATTGTGTTCTTGATCTGCAACTTCCTTTTTATATTTCATATTAGATGCCTTTGCATGCTTCTTGAAGGTCTTTCATTTCAGAACCCGTTCTAAGGGTTATAAGAATTTTATCTCTGAGTGTTTAGGGAGCATTGACAACACTCTCAACCACAGCAACTTCCATTTGTCCAATGCTTAGTGAAGCCACAGCCTCAAAGCACCATTCCAAAAGTAGGAACAAGAGGGCTTCAATGATCTTCCCAAATCTATAACTAGTAAGTGGTATAAACTGGATTTGAAACCAGGTATTCTAATTCCAAATATTATGTTTTATTCCATTATAGTTTGCAAGCTTTCATTCTATCTTTTTGAGCTCCACATTCTCCACCAGTACAATGGAAATTGATTGTGCCTGGCTTTGTGGAAATGCTATCTGAATGTTTATTGAACAAGTGTTCATTGAGCTTCTACTATGTGTCAGGCATTGTTCTGGATACTGAGACACAGAAATAAACAAGACAGACAAAAACCTGACCTTGATGAGCTTATAATCTAATAGGGAAGGCAGTCAATAAGCTCGTTGCCAACCCTCAGACACTTTACAAAAACAATAAAGTATTTTTCCATTGTGGCTCTAATACAAAGCTGGGTCACACTGTGCACTCATTTTTTTTCATTCATTCATTCATTCATTCAGTTATTCATGTAGGCATCCAATATTACTGGGTATCAATTATGTGTCAAGTACTGCTAGATGATGGGAAAAGAGAAGTAATAAGACAGATTGAAGCCCCATCTGAATGAAATTTATGGTTTAGAATGGAGAAGAACAAACATTAAATTGAGGAAGTGATATAAATAACAACAGCAGTATCAAAACTGTAATAATAATAATACAGTAATGACGTCCTCTTGGCAGTTTGAGTAACAATTTACAATTTATGAAGGATGCACAGTTAGGGTTTGCTAAATCAATTTGAGCTGAGTGGAAGTTATGCGGTCTAGAAGTGAAGGGCATCAGATACAGGGGCTATCCTGTGAGCTGAGAGCACAAGATAAGCTCTGACACCTGACGGCATCTTCATCACGCCCCCAGGTAGTGCTGAGATGAGGGCCATGGAAGGTAGAGCCTGCTATAGCCAACGCGTGAGGTTTTGTGGGCAGACATTAATGGCACAGCAGGGGGCTGTTTGGCAGTCTCCCTAAACTTCGGTCAGCCTTCAGGCGCTATCTGAGTGTGAGTACCTATTAGTCTTCACCTGATGTTAGCCCTTTAGTTCCCTCATTTGAGAAATGGGAGACAACCCAGGCATCTCCTCCAGGTCAAGGACTCAGGGAAGGAGCTTGATACGATTTGGCCATGTCTCTACCCAAATCTCATGTCAAACCGTAGTCCCCAGAGTTGGAGGCGGGGCCTGGTGGGAGGCGATTGGATCATGGGGGTGGTGGTTTCTCTTGAATGCTTTAGCACCATCCTCTTGCTGCTGTCCTCAAAATAGTGAGTTCTCAGGAGATCTGGTGGTTTAAAAGTGTGTGGCACCTCCCCATGCTCTCTTTTGCTCCTGCTGTGGCCGTGTGACATGCCTGCTTCCCCTTCGCTGTCCACCACAATTGTAAATTTCCTGAGGCCTCCCAAAAGCTGAGTAGAGAGGTCAGCTTCATGCTTTCTGTACAGCCTGTGGACCTATGAGACGATTAAACCTCTTTTTTTTTTTTAAAATAAATTATCTAGTCTCAGGTATTTCTTTAGAGCAATGAGAGAATGCACTAACACAGAGTTCATGAAAGCAACATTTTTTTTTGTTTAAGTTTTTGATGTGCAAGTTTGGTGAACAGTGGGCTGGGGAATGAGAAGATTTCCTGTAGGTTAAAATATTCCTGTAAACTTCAAGCTATGGGATAGGATGGCCTCTCTTTCTTCCCCTGAGGTTTCCTCTTTCTTAAAGACTGCTGGCTTCTGACTGTCCAAGATTAATGTTCACTCCTAGAAGTGCATGTGCTTTCCCATCCATCTTGTCTTCCTTCTCCCCATCCCAAGCTTTTACTCCATTACATCAAACTTTAAATCAATCTTCTATGGCTCCTTACTGCTAAGCCTCCCTCACTTACTCTCCTGGAAAAGAAAAACATACAACAAAAAGCTAGCCTGCTCTCAAAGTGATTTTTAAATTGCCTCTTCTAAAACATAATGTTGCATCAGCCATGGTAGGTGGATGGGAGGGGAGAAGTGTGAATTCCAAACTCCACCTGCCATGCCACCTCCCCTGCTTCTTCCAAGGCCTCTAGCCCTTGTTTCAGCATGGTAAGAATTTTCTTGGGCTCAGCTGATATTAGGACACCAGCCCTATCTGGCCTTTCTGCTTCCAGCCTGGCCCCGCCAGCCCCTATCTGTGCCGCTGCAGGATGACTCTCCCCTTAGGGCTCTGATGGCCAAGTCTTAGCCCCTCACAACCTTCATCGACCCCTAATGCAGCCCAAAGAGTGAGGACCCAGATCCTGGGGTGTGGCAGCGAAGCCCCTCCACAGGTGGTTTCTGGTCACAAATCTGAGTTCTGTGTTCCTGCCTATAGGATGAGTATCCTATGCCCTACTCTTCAGAGACTACAAGCTCCCCAGGGTGGGTGTGGGCTGCTGGACACATGGCATCCGTGGATCTCCCACCCCATCCCCCAGGTTCATTCTAAACACATCTTCCAAGAACCTCCAATATGCCAGGACGTCTTCAGAGGCCAGTGTGGGGCTCAGTGGCCCTGTCTAGAAGAGGGGAGCCCTGGGCCTGGCCTCCTCATGCTCCTCCTGGTCATCTGAGGAACTCTCTGGGGCTGTGGTCCTGTTGCATTCCCTTTTTTTTTGGGGGGGGGGGGGGTTAGTTTTTCTTTTTTTGTTTAAATTTTTAAAATACTTTAAAATATGGAATTACATGAAGATAGTCTCACTGTGAGAAATTACAATAACACGGAAAAAATGCAAGCTAGCTGACCCTGTCACCAGCTCACTCCCCTGCCCCACATCCCCTCCCCGTGGCTCTGATTTGTCTTATTTGTACCCTCAAAATCTCAAAAATAGATTATTTCCATTTTATTTCACTTATTTTTACAATGAAAGTTATACTTGCACATAGTTTGAAGAATCAGGAGTTCTTCTACATGGCTTAGCATGAGGCAGCAAATTCTTCCTCCTCTGTCATTGCCTGATTCTGTCACCACCTTCTACGCTCTCAGATGAGGTTTCTTTTTCTATCTTTTTCCTTTTTTTTAGATATTTATGTCTAATCTGTATGCTTATGTTACTCCTTTTTGAGGAACAATTCCTTTTGAGGAGTTACAACGTTTTAGGCATTGTCTATGGAATTCCCAGCATGGGTGGTGAGATTTCGCTTTCTGCCTGTCCTCCACCCCAACCCCCACCATACGCCTTCCCGAACCTCTGTGGTAATCTTGGTTATCTCAGTTAGTATTAAGTGTTTATACTCCCATCCTGTGGAATTTATTTCGAGCACTTCTTTAAGGACTCCTGTCCCTTCATTTCTCTCTGCTTTCTTTCTAAAACTCCTTCTGTTCAGACATTCGGTTGCCTGTCTTACTGTCCTCTTCTTCCTGGGAGTGTCAAGTTTTCATCCAACCTTTCTTTGGAGTTTTTTATACATGATATCTTATTTCTGACTTCTGGGGGTGGGCTCCTCCTCTGACTCTTCCATATTTACAGATTCTCTCTGAGGATGTCACGGTAGTTTTGTGGAACAGTTTTCTTCCCCCTGCACAGTTTCTGCTGCCTACAACTTGCTTCTCGTTTTCTTCCTGTTTTTGTCTCTGTTCTTCAAATGAGAATCTTTCCTCGAATGTCTGCTGAGACCAGGCCTGTCATTCCTACTTGGGAATGGTTCTCTATGGAGCTGGCTGGGTGGTGTCTGAGGATGGGGAGGGCCACATGGGGGGGGTCCACCTCAGTTGTTTTACTGGAGAAAATTCATCAGTATCCTTCCTGGGGGCTACTCCTGACTGCTGGAGTTTAGGAACCAAATGTGGATGGAGACTGGGGGCTAAGCAACTGCTCTGCACATCAATGTTCACCCAACCTTCCTATTCTCCAAGATGACTCTACCAAGAACAGGGCCAGAGTCCCCAGTCTGAAGGGCTCCTTCTTATTCTTCCCAGAGAATACTACTCCAGTCTTACAGCTGAGTGGGGGTGGGTGGTCACCCCTTGGTACTGGATTGTTCAGAAAATCTAACTCTTTTTTCTTTTTTTTTTTGGAGACAGAGTCTTGCTCTGTTGCCCAGGCTGGAGCACAGTGGTGCAATCTTGTCTCAGTCTCTATCCACCTCCCAGTTTCAAGTGATTTTTCTGCCTCAGCCTCCCGAGTAGCTGGGATTATAGGCATGTGCCAGTAATTATAGGCATGTGCCACATTCCCAGGGGGGAAGAAAACATGCCTGGCCAATTTTTGTATTTTTAGTAGAGATGAGGTTTCACCATGTTGGGCAGGCTGGTCTTGAACTCCTGACCTCAAGTGATCCGCTTGCCTCAGTCTCCCAAAGTGCTAGGATTATAGGAGTGAGCCACTGTACCCGGCCCTAACTGCTTTTTAAAGCTAACCTTTACCCAGTGCTCCTGTGCTAAACTCCTCTTTGCCCTCATTTCCAGAGATATCTAGTCTTGCCAAGCCCCAAGTCTTTGAGGAATTTTGTTTTGCAAACCAGACAGCTTCCGTGCTCTCCTTTGTGCTGGCTTGAATTTAGCTGTCTTGGGTCAGCTAAATAAATCAGCAGCCTCTACCTCATCTGCTTTTCTATATCCAGAATGCTGTCTCCCCTCGTGTTCTTTCCATTTAGTGTGCTCGTGCCTTTAAAAACATCCCTTTGGTGCTGTATCAGGAAGTTTTGGGATGTGGAGGGGCCAAATGTGACTTTTAAAGGTCACCCTTAACTGGAAGTTTGAATTTGAGTTTTGGTTTTCTCATTAACTACAGAAGTATTATGCAATGTGTGTGTGTGTGTGTGTGTGTGTGTGTGTGTGTGTGTTTATGTGTGTGTGTGAGACGTGTGTCTGTGCGTATGTGTGTGTGTGTTTGATTCTTGTTCTCTCATGCCTGCATACTCTTCAATGTCATTTTGTTATTAACTTGTCTTTTTTGCTTTTGCATTATTGTCAGTGAATGGGTCTCTGATTTCATTTTTTGAAAAAGTTTTGTTTTTCTTAAGGAAAAACAATGAATGTTCTTTGTTTATGCCTTTTTCAAAGCTATGTCATTAGGAGCATAAAAGTTCACAGCTGCTCTCTTTCTCAGTAGCTTATCTATACTATGAGCTGTATCTCTCTGTCCCCCCTTTTTTCTTAGCATCTTGAATCCTATTTTATTTGATGTTATAAATTTGCTTTCTTTTTTGTTCACACTTTTCTTACCTTTGTTCGTTCTTTTGATTTTTAATCTTTTGTTTATTTCTCCCTCTTTTTAAAATTATACTTTAAGTTTTGGGGTACATGTGCAGAATATCCATTTCTTCTAGATTTTTCTAGTTTATTTGCATGGAGGTGTTTATAGTATTTTCTGATGGTAGTTTGTGTTTCTGTGGGATCAGTGGTGATATCCCCTTTATCATTTTTTACTGTGTTTATTTGCTTCTTCTCTCTCTCTTCTTTATTAGTCTGGCTAGCGGTTTATCTATTTTGTTGATCTTTTCAAAAAACCAGTTTCTGGATTCACTGATTTTTTTGAAGGGTTTTTCACGTCCCTATCTCCTTCAGTTCTACTCTGATCTTAGTTATTTCTTGTCTTCTGCTAGCATCTGAATTCGTTTGATCTTGTTTCTCTAGTTCTTATAATTGTGATGTTAGGGTGTCTACTTTAGATCTTTCCCGCTTTCCGTTGTGGGCATTTAGTTCTGTAAATTTCCCTCTAAACACTGCTTTAGCTGTGTCCCAGAGATTCTGGTCCGTTGTGTCTTTGTTCTCATTGGTTTCAAAGAACATCTTTATTTCTGCCTTCATTTAATTATTTATGCAGTTGTCATTCAGGAGCAAGTTGTTCAGTTTCTGTGTTGCTGTGCAGCTTTGAGTGAGTTTCTTAATCCTGAGTTCTAATTTGATTTCACTGTGGTCTGAGAGACTGTTTGTTATGATTTCTATTCTTTTGCATTGCTGAGGAGTGTTTTACTTCCAATTTTGTGGTCAGTTTTAGGATACCTGTAATGTAGTGCTGAGAAGAATGTACATTCTGTTGATTTGGGGTGGAGAGTTCTGTAGATGTCTATTGGGTCCGCTTGGTCCAGAGTTGTGTTGAAGTCCTAAATATCTTTGTTAATTTTCTGTCTCATTGATCTGTCTAATATTGACAGTGGGGTGTTAAAGTCTCCCACTATGATTGTGTTCTGGGAGTCTAAGTCTCCTTGTAGGTCTCTAAGAATTCTCTTTTTTAGACCCAATCTCACACTTTCTATTTTAAGGGATAGATGAATCTAATCTATTCATGTTTATTATGAGAAACAAAATATTTGCACCTTCTTTTGCCATCTTATTTGTTTTTTACTTGTCTTTCTTGTTTTTTTTTTTTTTCCTTTCCCCTATTTTGCCTCATTTGCTCAACTGATCACATTTAATTTTTTACTTTTTTTTTGGTCTTAGGTTTCGGAAGTTATACTTTCCATGTCTATTTTGTTCCGTTTCTATTCAAAGCCAAGAAACACACAACAAATGAACGTCTGAGAAAACTAGACTTAAAGTGAGTTCCCAACAGTGGAAACAGACCAGGCTGATCAACAAAGAACGTGGCAGGAGTTTTCATGACTCAACATTCCAAGAAGAAGCTAAAACTACTAAGGTTTAAAAAACCTGGAAGCCTTTACTTGTGAAACTGTGGTATCTGTCTGCTGCAAACCCTCAGGGACAGGTGCTGGGAAAAGCTGGAGGGATAAGGGTGCACTTTCAGGTTCTCCCGTGACGTGCCTTTGCCTGTTCTTTCCATCTGAGCTTGTGCAAGCTGCTTCCTCTTTCTCCATCTTGAACTGTCTTGCCTCTATGCTCTCTGTCCTCTGCTGACCCTCCTGCCAGCAAGATGGGGGAGAGGGGGAAGAGATAGAGCTTTGGAGAGAGAACATGGAATGTGGGCTGGGAGTGATTCTTCTCCTGTGTTGTGAGCTCTGTGTAGCATCAAGCGTGGCTGGATATCCCTCTTCCTGACAGTTACATCTGCTGGTGCAGACTGTCCGACAGTGCTGACCGCCTGGACCCCCCTGTCACTGCGAACAGTGAGCAGGGCATATTTTTCCAGGAACCAGATATTGAGAATTAGTCTATTACATGCAGTTCATGCAATTACATAGAAATTTTGTGAGGCTATTTTGCCAGCAGCTGTGCAAGTTTGAGATCAGACTGAATGATCTCAAATATAAGCTGAGTGAATCAAATTGACCAACAGTTGCCTTGAGATTGGGAACCTGGGCAGTGGGGCTGCCGTAGAAGCCAGGCTTTGTTGGGGAAAATGGGGAGAAGATTTAATGTCCCAAGAGGCTGTGGGAGTGAGTGCCAACCAGGCTCAGAGAGGCCACAAGAGCTCTGGGCAGATGCTGGCATCTGCTGAGAGACACTGGCCCCTCTCATGATCCAACGGCCTGAGGGCTGCTCTTGTGTCCAGGCTGGTGACTGCGGATGTCCATGCCTCCATTTTATTGCTTCCACCAGAGGTTGCGGAGGTCTGGAAAACATGGCAGGGAAGGAAGAGGAGTGTCTGGCTCAGGAATTTCAGGAGATGGAGGTTTCTTATGGAGCCAGCTGATGGACGAGAGCTCCCAGGACCACTTCAAGGCTCACTATAAAGAATACGTGGGGAAGCCTGTGGCAGAGGAGGCTCTGTCCATGTGTGGCCTGGGTGGCCTCAGGGTCATGAGCACTTAGGCTCTTCTGCACCATAAAGCCCTGCTCCCATGAGGCAGCGCTGTGGGCTGGGCCAGGAGGAGTGTAACAGTAGGGGTCTACACAGGGCTCTGAAAGGCTGGGGGCAACTCTGCAACTCTGTTCACAGTAATCAGAGTGACAGGCCACCAATAGGTCATTCAGGAAAGCCAAGACACTGCTGAAGGGCCAAGGCTGGTCTACAAAACTGGGAGGCCAGAAGGAAATGACGGTGGGGGAACCAGAGGTGTGGCGCACACGTAGGGGTGAGCCTAGGGGGCCGTTGGGGGCCAGGAGTCAGAGCTGGGTGGGCTTGTGGGCTCAGATTTAAGTATCCAGTGTGCTACGATTTGTACCCAGTTATGTGTATGTTATACAATTTAACCCCTAGCTCATCCTTGTGATGGAGGTAATATTGTCTCCATTTTACAAATGATAAAATCTAAGGTTAAAAAAAATGGACTCCCCCAAGCCATTGTAAACAAATGTGAACCTGAAACAGCCAATGATGAGTCCCCCAGGGGCTAACTGGGCCTAAATTTAAAATAGGGCCAAATGGCCACTGGCTGACCCTATAGGGATCACACACGTACTCTGCCTTCCCTCAAAGACCACACTTCTGTTTAACTTGGGGACTTTCAGAGCTCACCTGAACCAACCAATCAGAGTTCACCTGAACCAACCAACCTGAACTCACCTTCCAGAGCTCAGCTGTATCAACCCTCAGAACTAAATGAGTCTGAATCCTTCATTTGCATAAACAGAACTGACTGGGAACCTGGGCTTGCAGTTTGCTGTAAAACCCTCCCTTTGTTCTCTGGAACACACCTTCACCTTTTGCAGGGAAGCTGTGTCTCCCCCAGTTTGCAAACTCTTCACTGGAATAAAGTCTCTTTCCTCAATATTCCATTTCAGAAAACATGTGTTCATACTGCACAGCTAGTGTGCCAGGTCTCGTTAGATCTAGCTGACTCCAGAGTTCCTATCTGGCTCACTTAACTACTCAGAGTTCTTCTCCTTCCTCATACAATCAAGGAGGCTAGACAACATCAGGATTTTCTGAATCTACCTTCAAGACTTTTGTCTTCATGTTTCCTCTGTGCTACTGTTTGTGTAAAAGTTTTCCGGAAGCAGTCTTACTTCTAATTAATGTATTTTTATTGTGGTTATGTATGTGTAATGAGAAGTCTACTATTTGAACCAATTTCAAGTATATAGGTCAGTGACATAAAGTACATTCACGTTGTTGTGAAACACTTATTGGTTTTAATGTCAATATACAGTATTTTAGACAGGAAAACTTGATATCTGTATTCCAAGTGGGAACCAGAATTACTTTCCGCAGAGGTAGCCATTGGAATGAACAGAACGAAGGCAGAAAGTTTAACGAGCAGCCAGTTCCTGTTGCACTGAAGGCTCTAAGTAAGATGAGGCCTGTTTCCTCCTGCCCCTGGGCCCCCATATTTTGTTTAAAAGGAGGATCCAAGTGTTTGAGAAGTGTCAAAGGCAGGCTCACAGGGTTGACACTCCTTCCTTGACATGCTCAGAAGAGGAGAGAAAGGGACATTTTCTCATGCCCAGATCCCTTTCAGCCCTTGCCCGTCCCAGAGTCCCCTCTCTGCCCCCCACACTGTGTGGATGGCTGAGATGTGAACCAGGCCCTTTCCCAGCAAGATTCCGTGACCTCTGACCCCAAACAAGGAGATCTGCCTACTCTGACTGGGATCCATGACTAGGAGCAGCTTTTGGGACAAGTTCTTTAAGGTCCCTTCCCATTTTTTTTTTCCCCAAGAGATACCCCTTCTCTCTCTGAAAGCCGTCACGGGGACTGGATTGCCCAAGCGCTACTGGCCCAAGTGTCTTGAGTGGCAGCATTAGGACATTTGCATGGGCCGCTGTGACGAGGCTACCCTGTGGTGGGCAAGGCTACTAGCTGCTCTGAGGGAGTAAACTTAGTGCAATTTCGGTAGAAAGGCAGACATTTAAAGCACCTGCTTAAAACGTGGGTCTCACAGTGCTAGACACAAAACCCTATGTGGGATAGACGCAAGGGCTTCAGAGTGAGCCAGGTTTCAGTCTGAGGCTAGATGTGTCTAGTGACCCATTTTCCTGCAAGATAGAAGTAACAAAATGTGTGCATGTATGTCCTTCTTGGAAGCATGAAGGGGCCAAAAAGAACATGGAAGAGTTGTTTCTTAAGTTGGACAGAGATGTTCTCTATCAACATTCTAAGGAAACATTTTCATTGCAGAAGTTGTAGACATGTTTCATTACAACAGGCTGTGATACCAGGAACATGGGGGGAGAAGAACGAAAATTAGTTTGGAAATCCTGGCGAAACGCCCCTGTGATGGAGTCAGTGGCTCTGTGGCTTCCTCCCTTCTCCTGGGCATGGTCTTCCCTCCCGTGGAGCCCTGCTGTGATGCCCACGGCGCACCAGACATGCACTTCTCACCTGGGGCTTGATCTCGTCTTTGTCCTTGTAGTAGAAAAGCTGATCCCCCGCGCAGCACAAACCAGCGCTGCTGCCAGTTCTTCATGATGCTCCTTTGCTTCTTCAGCCAGCCTGCCTTCAGCACGGGGCCTGGCCTGTGGGGGCACAGTGGCCTCCCAGGGCTCCGGCTCTGCTCCCCCATCACCAGGCTTTTGGAGCGTGCTGAAAGCCAAGGACACACACAGTGAGCATGAAGACAGCGTGCCTGCTGTCCATCCTGCCCCCATCCCCCGCATCCCAGCTGCCTCATGACTGAGGCATGGGAGCCCAGGCCAGCAGGTTGTGAGGGTTGCTTTGGAAAGGCGGGGGGCAGCTGGGCCTACTTCCCCTTGGCATCAAAAGAGCATCTGTGCAGCAGCCCGCAGTGATCCTCCTAGGGTAGGGTTACAGCCTGCCCACCTGGTTACTTTCTGCTTCGTCTCTGGGATCCTGGGTTCTTCATTCCTCTAGGTTTGCTCATCCATGCATCCATCCATACATCCATCTGTTCATCCATGGATTCATCCATCCACCCATTCATTTGTTCAATGATTCATTCATTTATTAATTCAGTCATTGTTTATTTATTTCTTACCATGTACATAGAACTGTTCCAGTTTTCCAGGAGGCAAAGAAGTGAAATAAAAAACAGATAAACATCTGGGTCCTCCCGGAGCTCACAGTCTAGCAGGGTTCCTGTTGCTCAGGTCCAGAGGGAGCTGGCCCCACCCAGATCTGGTTTCTGCTTCACCCCTTTCCTCTGGAGGCATCAGACCCCCGAAAGCCTTCGTATTGCTGCCTTGGGAGCATCCCACAGTGGGGCCTCTGCTTCAGCTGTTCGCTGTGGCTTGTTGGTGGCTGCCTGGCATGGCAGAGGGGCCAGTACTCCTACCCCAGAGCCTTTAAGTGCCCGTGAGCCCTGCAGGTTGGTGGTGCTGAGCCACACCCTGGCAGGGTTGGTGCTGCCCTTCACAGGGATGACTGAATTCTTGTCCCCTCTGCTCCAACGCTTCTCCTTCTGCCACCCTCCTTCACTCTCCTCTGTCCCTAGGAAGGCTCCTCTCCTCTCTCTGGCCAGTGTCAAGACCATCGCCACAGTGATCACTAAGAGGTGCCATCTTGAACTCTGGAGAAATAATTCTGAGTTCAGATATAATCACACCTGTAATTCTTAGACAATGGATCCTAACTTGTGATTGGGAAGCACAGTGCCTGTGACCCAGAGTTCTTGCACTATAGCTGTGATTCTGTGCATGTATGGGTGTGTGTGTATGCTCTTCCCGCTACACTAGTGACTGCAGTTCCCTAAGCCTGGCCTACCCTCTGCCCATGAGGTTCCACTAGCCTGGATCTTTCTTCCATCCCTCTCCCATCCATACTCTGGCATTAGCTGCACAGTGAGCTCCTACTCATCCTTCAAGAGCCAACTTAAATGACACCTCCTCCATGGAGGCTTCCTTCTGAATCTCCTCCAAACAGTCACTCCCTCCCCTTCCAGAACAGGGACACACACAGTGGCTGGTGATCATCTGTGTGGTTGCCTTTCTGCCACTCTGGACTGAAGGGGGAGGACTAAAGGAGATGATGTCTTACCTAGTTCTGCATGTATGTCCTCATCACTGTGGAGGGCAGGGAAGAAATGTAAGTCATGGTGGTCAAATATCACCTAATACTTACGGTCTTCCTTATTGTCAGGTATTTTTGTATTTTAACATGACATTAAATACCACATAGCACTCAGGCAGTGTCTGAGGACACATTATAGCCCAGTATTTCCACCTTCACCTCCAGTGTCATATGGCCTGGGGTGTAATCCTGAATCTATCACTTTTATACGGGCCCCTGCTCTGGAAAGCCCCTGCTCACGGACAGCAGCAGCATTCACGGGAGGCCTCATCTCTTCTCCCTGGCACCCAGGTAGCTGTGAAGTTCTATGGGTACCACTAGCCACCCTGGTGTCAGACTGTCTAGGTCCTCACCTGCTCTGCCTTGATTCCCTGTTGCCATCCCTCTGCTGCTGGAGAGGTTGGGGTTGAATGCTCCATCCTTGCCTTGGCTGTGTTTTGGCCCAGAGAAGTGGTTGTTTGCATGCTTGCCCCTGTACACTGAAGCTGGATTGGTGATTCCTCAGGACAGTGGGTTTTGTTCCAGAGACTAAAGGGAAGGCAAATCAGGGAGCTGAGTGTGGATCACATGGCCCAGGCCTTGCAACGAAAACAGCCCCCTCTGAAGCCTAGCAGTGCCCTGGACCTGGGCTTGAGCTCCACCCGATCTCTGTTTCAGAATGATCAGCACTTTTGTCCCCTCCTCTCTGTGGGGGCTGTTCCCCATGCTTGTTCATGTGGATTTAGAGTGTGCTTTCCTCCTTTATTGCTATGGCTGGTTACTGTCCCTGCAAATGGACACACCATGCATTACCTTTAGATTCTCACATTGATGAGCATTATCATTCTCCTCAATGTGAGTTATTTAATTAAAAAGATGGTGGGACCCAACTGAAGAAATACAGGCTTTGAACTAAGGCTTGAGTTTGTGTCACTGCCAGCTCCGTGAACTCTCTGTGCCTCAGCTTGCGAGTCAGAAAACTGAGCCCACATGAGATGACAGCATCTCACCCTGCAAGGCAAGTTGGCGGAGGGGGAGACACTATAACTGCAGAGTGCTCAGATGTGTGGGTGCTTAGTAATGGGTTACTATGGTGATGAGGATTAGGATAATGGTGCAGTGAATGTCTCGATGCAGAATTTGTTTCTTAAAGCTGGGCTCCCAGCAGCGAGGTCACGGGGCAGAGATGGACTTTCCTCTGGCCTCTGGCCCTTTAGGTGATGCTACACACTGCCTTCTAGAGATGGCGTGTGGCTATATGCCACCACATAATTATACTAGTGACCCACTTTCCCCGTCACCACCAACATGAAATATTATAATTTGAGCATTCCTGCTCCATAATTTAGTATGTATAAAATTGCACGTAGTTATTGTCTTAGCTGTTCTGATTTTGGGTGATTAATCAGCTGGAACATCTTTGCATGAGCTTCTACTCATTGTATAAGATGTCTGCTCGCTCCCTTTGCCCATTCAGCTGATTGCCCACAGCAGGAGGAGCACAGACTCAAACTCGGTGACATAAAAACCCAAAGTCCTAGAGGCCCAGAGCTACCGGGCCCCCTTCCCCTCTCCACAGGAGCCCCAGCCCTTCCCTGCAAGTATCCCTACAGCCTGGAATTTCCAGACACCTGTAGTGTCCTGTACTGCATCTGTGCTGCACAGCCCTGGCTGCTCTGTAACCTCAGCAACACTGCATGGAGGACACAGACTTGGAAGAAACCACCTGCCCAGGTAAGGGCGAGCTGAGCCTCTGATGAGACAGGTGAGGTTGTGCCAGAAGAGACCCAACAGCATTAGAAGGGGCCTTTGTGCTCCAGGGCTGTCCCCTCCCCTTCTCCTCTGTCCCTCCTCTCATCTCAAGCCAGTGAGGGGCTGAGCAGGGGCTGGATTCAGCAGCACTCACCAATCCCTTTCCACGGTGGGGGCTGCATCAGGCCTTGGGAGGTGGAGCTGATGCACATGATGTGATAAGGGTTATCAGGACCCCAGGGCTCAGATGGAGCCTGGCAGAGGACTGAGGAGGACAGGGACAGGTGTGCCCTTTTGGTTACCAAGTTTTCTTGTCTGTCTCTCAATTTGCTCATCTCTAAAATTCCTTTAATGGGTTAAGAATCACTGGTCAAATTAGGTCACCAGTGCCTGGGCTTTTGTAGTTTAATCACGTGAGATTACTACCGTGAAATTGGACAGATGTTGTTTCCCCTGGGGGTGAGGGGTCTCTGGAGCTGGGGGGGTTGGCTCAGGCCTCCACTGTCTATTCTTGATTTCTCCTTTAGCTTTTATCAGAAAATCTTCAAGGGCTATGGAGAACCTCTTGTCCTTCCACAGACGTTTGCAGAGCACCCTCTGGGGTCTTCAGTGGGGACTGAAGTCATGGAAAGCTCTAGGGCTACCTCCCTGATTCTGTCTCTTGTCTTCTATTACAACAGGGCCTGAAGCTGGCTCAAGAAGTGCTTCCAGGACCAGGAATGCACCTGCTCTTCCTTCCGCATCCCCTATAGCATCGTGTGCAGGGCTGGCGCACAGTAGGAGCTCAACAAAAACTCCCCCGACTCATCAGCGCAGCCCGACGACTCTGAGTGCCGCTGCACTGTCTGTCCCGGCAGTGAGCAGTGTTGTGAGGTGCTCTCTGTCCAGGCATGCCTGCCCCAGGAAGGGCGAGCTCCCTGCGCACAGCACCGTGGATGCTGAGCCTGGCTGAGAGCAGGATCTTGCGCAATCAATGTGTGACTGACTGCTGGACTAGCCTGTAGGTACCTCGATGTTGCAAGACAAAGAAGGTCAGCACATTCTGTGCCCTGATGTCCAAGGCCCAGGCGTCAGCCCTCCTGAGAGCTTCATTCAGGTAAGGAGGGAGCAGGTATGAGGAGCCATGTTCACCCAGGGCGAAGGAGCTGGCAGGCAGGAACCTCTGGCCGGTCTCTATTTCAGCAGATGCAGGCATCCCTGAGGGTTCCACCTGCCCCACCCTGGAGGAGAGGAAAGGCTGGCTCCAGCCCCTCTGACGGGGAGGCACTTCCTGCAGATGCTACTGAAGCTGCCAAACCAGCCTAGGATTTTCCCCAGCTGATCAATGACACACATATTAGGCTGATGGAGCTTCTTGAAAGGAAAACAATCATTGCTATGATTTATTAATAACCACTGCTCCTGTCATCAGCACTTCCTTTAATCAATTTATTTGGTCCTATTAATATTTAAACCGGGCCTCAAGTCAAACAGCTCTGGCATTCTAAGGCTCCAGAATGGATCCGAGTTTCTGGAGGGGCCCAGGAGCAGGCCCCAGGCAAACTCAGGACCCAGGGAGGACGAGGGTGCCCTGCCCCCTCCACCCTCCCCAAAGGTGGTTCTTCCACGCACATGCAGGATCATCTGTTCACTCATCCATTTGTTCCAAATCTATGGAGCTCCTCCCCGTACAGAGCCCAATTGACTTGATGATATTCCCTTGGTGGGGGGGGGGGGTTCCCCTAGTTTGGCAGGGGAAATAAATCACAACCATCATGTGAGGATGAAAGAGCACAGGCCTCGTGGGGCAGGCAAAGGCTGTGTGTGGATGCTGATTCTGAGATGCGGACCCTTCTGCTATAGACCTCTGCTGAGTTCCCTCCATCCAGCAGACGGAGCCCCCAGGCTGGGCCTGGAAGGATACCAGACTGTGGGATGACCTCAGGGGAGGCGGGGCTCAGGTTTGGAGGGAAGGAGCTAGCCTGGCACTTGCAATCTCTTGGCTCACATGAGTGCATGTGCCAAGGGACCGCTGTCACCTCCTCTTGCTGACAGGCACATCTTGAGAGGGTGGCCCACACACCCGCCTCTTCTTCCTCACCCCCCAGTCCCCACCAACTCCTTGCAATTGGAGAGTTTGGCCTCTCCTGATACTGCTCTGACCAAACCCATCCAGAGTCGGAGCTCAGGGTCTTAGCCTCTGATACCCTGTGGCGGCTCAGACGCTGTTGATCATCCTCTGCTTCTGGAAGCTCTTTCTTCCTCCCCCTCTGCAGAGCCCAGACACCCATGTCTTTGCCTAAGTTTCTTCCACCTCCCCAGCCTGCTTCTGGCCTCAACTTCATCCTCCCAAATCCTGCTGTTGTCCAGGGATGTCCCAGCTTTCTCCATTCTGTTATGAATCCCAGGGCTTTATTTCTGCCCAGATCTTACTCAGGAACTTCAGACTCGTGTGTCAAGTCATCTGCAGGACACTCCAGAGAAATGTCTCATGGTTATCTGGGCCTATGTCCAAATTCAGCATGCCTCTCTCCAACGCACTCCTCCTCCCCCATTCTCATCCAGGGCTCCACGACCAACCAGACTTAACAGCTTGGACTTGTTCAGACAAATCCCTCCCCCGTCAAGCCCTGGAGCCCCTTAGTTTCCAAATCTGAAGATTCTCTGTCTGCATTCTGCCTTCTTTTCATCTCCCCTTTACTGAATTGATTTGTATATGACCATCCCTTGCCTGGGCTACTTCCTGACTCTTAGCTCCTGCCTTCCACAAGATTCTCCAGAATAGATATGCAGCTACTAAGGGAGCTACACACAGATCTTCCTACACACAGTTCTAAAAAGTCTTACTCTTTTCACAGAAGTAGTTACGGTATTTACTACGCACAGAGGAAAACCCAGCCCCAGCCTGGCAGTCGTCATCCTGTCACAGCACAGGATCATCCCGTAGGGCCACACACCACATCACCTGCCCAGGCTCATGGCTGCCAGTGGAGTCTATTTATTACACTCATCTTAAATGGGTACCTGTTTGCATTGGTTGAATCAGAACCTCTAGGGGGAAGGATTCAGAATCTGGGTTTTGAAGCAGCCCAGGTGACTCTGATATAATTACTTTCTGGGCTCTGGTCACACCAGACCACTGCCCATCCTAATGGCCTTTCCCTCATCCTCACTGTTAGAGCCCCACCTCCTTTCAAGGTGTGAATCATGCTGTGTGGCCCTCCCACAGCCACTCCACTGAAATCCATCTCCTTCTTTTCACTTTAATTTATTCTTTAAAATAGTGTGAATAGCAGCCTAGCATATAATGTGGTTGTTTGTGCATGTATCTTCCTCTTCCCAAGACTGAGAACCAGGGGTTGGGGAAGAAGAGGAGAATATCTCATTCATCTTTGTACACCTGGGGCTGGCCAAAGGATGCCTTTGAATTGACAGAATGGTGGTGTCTGAAGAGTGTCTGCCTGGAACGGGGGAGGGAGGGTGGGCTGGAGGGGGAGCAGCCCGGGGACCCAGCTCCCTCCTGGGGAGCTCCGTGTGTGTATATGTGTGTGAGAGAGAGAAATAGACAGTGTGTGTGCATGTTTTCAAGTGAGAGTGTGTGCATGAATGAATCTGCATGTATGAGTGTTCGTGGGTGTGCGTGAGAGAGAGAGTACATGGGTGTGTATGTGCGTGTGCGTGTATGCCTGTGCACATGCACCAGTTTGGAGTGATCTTAAGTTAGGAATCTGAGATCTTGTTCCAGGTTCAGTTCACAAAGGAGCGAGACCCCGAGGAGAGAGCCTACAGACTCACCCAGGAGGCCTGGAGGCCTGACTCCACTGCTGGGAAACTGGGGAAGCTGATGGGACCAACCAGGGTAGGAAAGGAGAGGAAGACACATCTCCAGTATGTGGAGAGCAGGCAGCCACTCTGAGAGACATTCAGGAAGAAAGGTTCCTGACTGATGGTGTGCAGAGGGGGAGGGGGGAGGGAGGGAGGGAGAAAGCTACTAAAAGGCAAGATAAACTGGGACATGTTGGACTTTCTTTTTATTTATTAATATTTTTAAACTTTTATTTTAGGCTCAGTGGACATGTGCAGGTTTGTTACATAGGTAAATTGCATGTCACGGGAGTTTGACGTATGGATTATTTTGTCACCCAGGTACTAAGCATAGGACCCAATAGGTGTCTTTTTGATCCTCACCCTCCTCCCACCCTCTGCCCTCAAGCAGGCCCCAGTGTGTGTTGCTCGCCTCTGTGTCCATGTGTACTGGACATTTAGCTCCCACTTGTAAGTGAGAAGAGGGAGCATTGGCTTTCTGTTCCTGCAGTGGTGTGCTTAGGATAATGGCCTACAGCGATGTTGGACTTTCTTAGTCTCTCCGACACCCGAGAGAATAGGTCCAGGAGGAAGTCGGATGTGTCCCAGAGGGGCGGCTAGAGAGTCAGCTCAGGGAGGCGCTACTCGTCAGGACCCACACACAGGAGGAGTTCAGTGAGTGATTTCAATGGTAATAGCAGTTACTAGTCACTGAGTGCTCAGACCCTATATGCATGGACTCAGTGCTCTGTATGAATTGTTACATTTGCTTCTGATGGCAAGTGTTATAAATTATGTTTTTCAGATGTGCAAGCTGAGGTTTGGAGGGCTGAGACAGGTCGCTGGCAGATGGCACAGCCTGTTTACGAATGTGAGTTTGTGTAACTTCAGGGTCTGTGCACCTCACCCCTTCATGGGACTGCCACGGGTGACCATGGACTCTCCCAGGAAGCTCTGGAGTGAGAAAGGAGGCCGAGGTGAGAACCCTAAGGAACCTGGCACGGAGGCCAGGAAGAGGCAGTTCACTTGTGTAAAACACTGGGAGGAGCAGCCAGAGAGAAGAGAGAACTGCCAGGAAGACAGTAGTGTAGGAGGCCCTGAGAGGGTTGTGGGGAAGGGGCGCACACAGACCCACTTATCCCCCACCTCCCCCACCTTCCCCTCCCCTCCATCAGTGGGTGCAAGTTACAGTCAGACAGGAAGAATAAGCCCTGTGGTCTATTACACAGCAGGCAGACTGTAGCTAATAACAAGGTATTGTGCATTTCAAGACAGCTAGGGTAGATCTTGAAAGTTATGACCACAAAGAAATGGTAAAGGTGTGAGGTGACTGACAAGCTTACTGCCCTGATTTGATCATTACAATGTACACATGTGCTGAAACATCACACGGCACCTCACATGCATGTACAATTATTATGTGTCAATTACTAACAAAATTTTCAAAAGCAGGCAAAGCAGACGCCAAGGGAAGAGAGTTAAGGTGGCAGAGTCATGGGTGGAGGGCTGCAGGTGCACGAGGGCCACCTTACAGAGAGAGGATAAGGGGGGATGGGAGGGGAGAGTACAGCAAAGGAGCCTGGAGAACTCTTTCCAGAATGTTCCCTGCAAGCAGGAGAGGAGGGGGGAGTGTGCTGGAGAGGAGGGGGGAGTGTGCTGGAGGGCAGGGTGGCATGGAGGGCAGGGTGCCCCTTGCTAGGATGGGAGGGGCCCGAGCCGGTTTAAGTGCATTTGGACTGGCAGATGTGGAGGCTGTAGGAGAGGGTCAGGTGGGGTGATGAGTCAAGAGCAAACTTCCCGGGAGGCGACAGGATGCGGAGCCTGAGCTCGGGTGGTTGGAGGTGAGCATGAGGTGGCAAGCCACTCCTCGGCTGCGGCAGGGGGCAAGAGGTGCCTGCAGCGGGAACGAGGCCTTCGTCTGCTCCAGAGTGCCCCACCAGCTGGGCCCTACCTGGTGGGGTTAGAGAGCCTACCTGTTCCCCATGGCCCTCCTTGTGCTCGTCATGACAATGCCCCCACCCCATGCCTCTGCTTCCCTGAGCTGCGTCCGTGCCAGGGTGCCCAGAAACCCTTGAGTGGCCTGGTCCAGACTGTGTAGGTCGCACTGAGCCCTGCCATTTGGCCTTTGAGGGAGGATGCAGGCTGTATGCCTTCCCAGTCATTGAGGACAGTAGACTTGGCTCTCACTGCATGACTCTGGCCTGGCTGTCCTGGGGACTCTGGAGGTGGACATGGGGGTATGGCATCTTCTCAGGGTGAGATGGGAGAAAGAAGAAACTCAGTGCATGGGCAGGGTAGGGCTAGGGTGGGTGGGCAGTGGAAGGGATGGACATGCACAATAGCCTGTGACAGCCAGAGCTAGGGCCGGACGGGTGACCTGAATAATTTCACTTATTCCTCAGAGCAACGCTGATTTCTCAGATGTCTGAATTGAGACTCAGAGGAAAAGAGAGTTTCCTCAAGGTCATACAGCATTACTCTTGTGTGGCAGAGCTGGGATTCAAACCCTGGCTGGTCCTGCTCACTATGGACACTACAGTTCTGAGCCTGCACCTGGAGCCTGAGCAGCCCCTAAGTGCTTCAGCTCAGAGCCTCCAGAGAAGAGGAGCGCCAGGGTAAGAAGGAGGATGCCTATGAGCCCACAGACTCGAAAAGAAATGAAGCCTGGGATAAAAACACGTTAATTCAAACTCAAGAAGCCAAAACCCTGGTGTAGGCAAATGGAATTCAAGCACCCAAAGGTTCGTTCATTATTAGAGGAGGGCAAGGGGCTGTGCAACGCCAAGGCACCCCAAGGCGCAGGGCCAGGAGAGGAGGCACTGTTTCACACATCCTCCCATCCACGAGGATCCTTCATTTCTCGGAATTGAAGCAATTGAAGAAGTGAATACGCAGTGGAAGGGAAAGGAAATACAAATAACCACCAGCAGGAGTGGGGATGCTGAACTTCAGCAGTGAGAGGGGAATGCAGACGACAGCCGTAATGAGAGCCCGCACTGTGTACCATTTAGATAGATACCTTTTTTTAAAGTTTGGTGACATCACATGTTGGTGAGGTTGTGAGTAATCCTGTCACATACAGAGAATAATTGGACTGTATTCATTAAAATTAAAAACATGCATCCTGGCAACACGGTAAAACCCCATATCTACAAAAAATACAAACATTTGCTGGCATAGTGGGTGCCCTTGTGGTCCCAGCTGTTCAGGAGGCTGAGGTAGGAGGATTTGTTGAGACTGGGAGGCAGAGGTTGCAGTGATTCGAGATTGTATCACTGCACTCCAGCTTGGGCAACAGAGCAAGACTCTATCTAAAAAACCCTGACAACAACAGCAACAATAACAACAAAACATGCATACTCTGCAACCTAGCGATCGTGCTGCTCACCTCTATCCTGCAGAGAGAGCTGCAATGCATGGGTAGTCAAAACCAAGGATGCTCACTGATACCTAAAAATGCAAAAACCTGAATGCCTATTAGTAAGAAAATGACCAAATAAACTGTGCTATATTCACGTTAGAAAAGACTTGAAAAGAATGACATCAAAATATCCTAACATGATTAGCTTCTCTTCTTATCCAGCACCTCAACTCTCTTCACTCCTTGTCTCCAATTCCTGCCCTGTTCTCCTCTCTCTCTCTCTCTCTCTTTTTAGACACAGTCTCGCCACTATGTTGCCTAGGCTAGACTGGAACTCCTGAGCTCAAGCAATCCTCAGCCTCCCAAGCAGCCACCGCACCTGGCTTCTGTCCTTTGTTGACCACACTCCAGTCAGGCTTCGCCAACATCTGTTCCACCAGAACTGCTCTTACCACGTTGGCAATGACCCTCACATTGTTCAACCCAAGGGTCTAGTCAGTCCTCCTACTCTTTGACCCTTTGGCTGCACTTGACTGTGAGGCTGATTCCTCCATTTCCCGGGACCACTTTGTACCCCTGGGTTCCAAGATCATATTCTCCACTTCTCCCCCTCCCTCACCGGCTGCCGCTCCCATCTCCTCATCTTCCTGACCTCTCAGTGCTGATGGCCCCCATGTCTGTCTATACCTCTGCCTCATGGGTTTGGACACCATCAGTGCACAGAAGGCCCTCATGTGACTCCTGGACTCGACCCTGCCAGCGCTGCATGTCCAAAGCAGAACTGCTGGTCTTTCCCTGCCCTGGACCCCACACCTCCCATGGTACCCCCCATCTCAGCCGGTGGATATCTCCATGCTCAGACCTGCCCTGCTCCCAGCTTCTTTGTTTCTTACCCGAGTTACTCATGCAGTCTCTTCAAAACAGGGCAGCCAGCAAGAGTTCTTAAGCGTGGGACTTAGCTCTTAAGCGTTGCTCCCTATGAAAACCCTGTGGGCTCCTGAGCTCTCTCAGAGCAAGAGTCCGATCCCACACTGTAACACTATGGCCTACAAGCGTCCTGGGGACTGGCCACGTGGCCTCTCGTCCTCCTCTTTCCTCTCCTGTCCTGGCCACAATGGCCTCTGCTGTTCCTGCAGACATGTGCCCAGCACCCGGCTCTGTACCTGCCATATGCTCTCTGCTCACTGGTTCCTCCTGGATCCCCTAGGGTTCCTCTCTCAGCCCCTTCACTCTTTACTCAAATGTCACCTTTTCAACGATGCCTCTCTTACCACTCTTTGGAAACTGTATCCCCATCCCTCCATCTCCCCTTTCTGCTTTACTTCAACATTTACTTCAATTATATTATAGAAGTGGAAGAAAGGAAGTTGCAGAACAATACACAAAACATAAAACTACAGCAGTCCTCCCCTATCCAAGGGGGAATATGTTCTTAGACCCCCAGTGAATGTTCCCAGACCCTCGGGGATGCCTGGAACCACAGATCGCACTGAACCCTGTATATCGTTTTTCCTATACATACAGATCTATGATGAAGTTTAATTAATAAGTTAGCACCAGACTCTTGTGCTTTGGAGCCATTATTAAGTAAAGCAAGGGTTACTGTAAGACAAGCACTGTGATATGGTGACAGTACGTTTGATAACTGAGATGGTTGCTGAGTGACAATAGGCAGGTTCCTTAGACAGTGTGGAGATGCTGGACAAAGGGAGGATTCATGTGCTGGGCAAGACACAGCGGGACGGCAGGAGATTCCACCACGCTGCTCAAAACAGCGTACAATTTAAAACTTATGAATTGTTTATTTCTGGACTGTGGGTGTCCATGGGTAAATGAAACCCCAAACATGATGCTGTGGATATGGGGGAACCACTTTATATAAAAAAGAAAGAAAAACAAAAATCCTAAAAAAGACATCATAATGTATCCTCAGCGGGTGCTGGTGTTCGTACACAGTTAGGTCTGGGAGGAACATATCCTGCCTAGAATGGTGATAAAGTTCTCCTGAAGGGAAGCCCGGAACTGTTATATCACACATGACATGAAGAGAATGAATTTGTTGATTATGTAAATTACAATGAAAAGTTTTAAATGAAAGAGCTCTTTTGGAGTGGAGCTGGATCCCTTACAGGAGACTGAAAATAGCAATTAAGGGATCATTATTTGATACATGCTTATGAGTATCTGAGACAAGTACCACCCTAGGCTCTGGACCACAACAAACAAGAACACAGCCTCTGCCTGCACGGAGCTCCCAAGCTAGTGGGAGAGGCTAAACCAACCCGCTTGCAAGGAACAGGCCAGGATGCTGGTGGAAATCTGAACTGTGCCCACCTGTGGGCCTTCCATGAAACCACTGTCAGGCGACTGTGAGTGAGCTCGCTGGTCCCTCTCTGCAGGTGAGCTGCTTGGGTGAGCAGGGGACTCCAGCCTGCCTCCCCCATCCTGTCTCTCTCTTGCCAACCATGGTTTCAGTGAGGGCGTGTGGATCAACTCATGCACCCAGCTGTGCACTGACAAGAGCACCTGGCAGCTGTCAAAGTTCATATGATCCGTATGATGTGGCTCTCAGATCACGTGGATCATGTTGAAGCTCTGCCCAAATTCTCTTGGATCCCTTTTCCTGTGTCTATGCCCCCTCCCCACCCCCAACTGTGCTTTCCTTCCAACAGTCTTCCCGGGGGTGGGGTGGTGGTTTCTCAGGACTGCTGGCAGGTTTTGGAAGACTGGCCTTGGGCTACTGGAGCCTGTTTTGCCCATGTACTGGAAGGACTGGGAGTGCCTAGGAGTTTATGTCATTCGCCCACAGCCCCTGCCCCCCCACACCAGGAGCTTGAAAGCCCCTGACCAACCTTATTTCTAGCAAGGTACAGGGGTATACTTCACCTTTAAGAATTCCTTGGGGGCTCTGGCTGAGACTTCCCTTTCCTGGGCTTTGCACCTGGCTCATGTCCTGTTTTCTGATCCCTGTACCCCCACCCCCTAACTGTGTCCTCTGAAGGTTTCATTAATAGATTACTGCATGTGAATCCTTATTTCAGGGTCTGCTTTGGTTTGGAGACCCCCCACTGAACATATTCGATGGCTTTCAGGACCTTTTGAGTAGACTTGTGGCAGCCTTGGCCTTTGGGCAGCCGCGGGGCTCTCAGCTCTGGAGATGCTCCCTGGGGGTAGGCACCCTGCAGCGGGCCAGGGATGTTTCCTATCTGCAGCTCTGTGAGTGCAGTCCCTAGAGCACGGAGAAGTGGCTGTAGGACAGGAGAGCTGAACACAATTGATTTATAAATGTCAGTGAGATTTTAAAGCCGGGCTGGGAAAAGAGCAAGATGGATCTCAGAGCTGAATTGATTTAAAGGGAAAGCATTGAGGCCAAGATTGATTGAGAAGAGGGAGATGAGGTATTGGAAGAGGCACTCTAAAGGGGCCGGGAAGAGATGGTTTCATAAAGGTAACACAATTTGCAGCCAAGGGCAAAGGGGGCCTCCTTCAGGGTCCCACACTGTCCTGGGAATTCTGCACGAACATCAGATGATTTATTATCTGATGGTTCTTGAGTGCCCCTACTTCTAAAAACTTGTGTGTGTGTGTGTGTGTGTGTGTGTGTGTGTGTGTGTGTGTGTATATATATATATATATATTTTTTTTTTTTTTTTTTTTTTTTGACAGGGTCTTGCTGTGTTACCAGCCTGGAATGCAGTGGCATGATCATAGCTCACTGCAGGCTCAACCTCCTGGGTTGAAATGATTCTCCCACCTCAGCCTTCTGACTAGCTGGGATTACAGGTGTGCATGACCATGACTACCTAATTTTTTTTTTTTTGAGAGATGGAGTCTTGCTATGTTACCCAGGCTGGTCTCAAACTCCTGGCCTCAAGCAATCCTCCTGCCTCAGCCTCCCAAAGTGCTGGAATTACAGGCATGAGCCCATACACCCACCTTAATGTGTGACTTGAGTTCTTCCTGGCTCTAATTGGCCACCTGTTTGTCCCTAAGTCCCCATCTAAGGGGTCTAGAGAACAAGCCCTCCTAATGAGCCTCAGCTCAGCGTGAAGAGCTAGAGCCAATAGGGTGCACAACCTCTCCTTTCCTGCTCCCGGGAGTGAAAAAAATGTTAATTTTAAAATAGTGATTAGGTAGACTAGAGAGTTTGGATTTTTTTTCATACTGAGTACTTCAGTGATTTAAAAATCAATAGAAAAGATTGCATTCTTGAAAGTTATTTTAATTGATGCTTCCTGGGTTGGCCTCCCAGCTCAGCTGAGGCTGGTCTTCAGCAAGGGCGCTGGGAAGCTGGGGAGACATCTGAAATGTTTGTTCTTTACTTCCACGCAGGAGGCAGCCCTAGCTTCAAGTGGATCTGGTGTTCATTTGTCCATTCCTGAGATTATGGGGCCTCTTGTGTGTCCACCTGTGAGAGCCACTGCATACAGAGATGCAAGACACACACCTACTCTGGCAGAGCTAGCGGGGACGGATGCCCCAACACCAGGTCTTGCTGTCACCTATAACAGGAGAAGGGAGCATGAAGGCAGAAGCGAGACAGTAGTACTTGGTGGGGCGGGGACTGGCTGGAGAGGGCAGAGAGGCCAGGGTAAAGTAAGGAGGGATGAATGAATTCAGTGAGCCTCGCTGCGGGGGGTGAAGAGTGTGCCCAGCAGGGGAATAGGAAGATGCAGAGTGAGAGAGTGCAGGGTCCAGCCCAGGAAGTCTCGCTCCACTCCCAGGCTTTTCACCCTGACTCTTCTAGGACCCATGTTCCTGCCTTAGGAGAGACCATACCCTAAGCCCCTGCCAGACTAATAAAACTCACCCTCTGAGAAAAAGCAGGCTGTTGGATCTCTTCCAACTTCTGCCTTCAGCCCATTGCTGTGGCTCCTTGGAAGAGGCCGTGTATCCCTTTTTCAGAGTGGAGACAGTTTTCTCTACATCCTTAGCAATCAGAGACATGGGTCCAGTGTGGCTGTGATGTGGAGGGCCTCTGTGAGCCGGTGCTCAGCTTCTCCCTCTCACACCACACACCTCAGTCTCTCCAAGCTGACAGGTCCCACGTGGGCCATTGGGCCACATTTCTGACCCTATGTGTCAGCCACTCCCTTTCCCTGGACTCATGACTCGGCTGGTGAGTCCTGATTCACTTTTGAAGTGTCAGTGTCAGTGCAGTGACTTCCTAAGGTACGTAGACCCCTCTGGTAGGCTATCAATGCAGAATGATTGACTTCCATCCCTTTTGCTGCCCCCTGGGACCTTGCTGATGCCTCTGGCTGGACATGCGCCTCTCCTTCATAAACCTGTGTCTCATGTCTGTGAACGTGAGATAGGAATCCTCAAGTTTGAGAGGCTGCGGGAGGTCACGCAGATGCACAGGATTCCAAGTCCCGACGCCCTTTAGCCTCTTGGAGTCTCAGGTTTCTATCTGTAAATGCTGGCCAGATATGGATCCTGCTGCTTTCTAGACTGTGGTGAGGTTGAAATGAATGGGCAGCTTGCTTTGAGAGCAGTGAAGTGCTGAGTGGACAGTGTTGACCCTGCTTCTTGCTCCCACAGGCTGAGCCCCTCGGAAGCCTCTCTCCTCTCTCTGGACTTTGTTCAGGGGCTGCTGCCCAGGACCCCAGCTGCTGTTTCTTGCTGTTTCTGCTCTGTTCAGATGAGCAGGCCATTCACCAAGAGCCTGGGATCAGTAGAATCAATATAATTCCATGTCAATTATAAATTTCATTTTCTGCCTGCCTATGAGCCATTAGCTTAGATCAATACATTCTCTACCCTTGGTTAAGTAATCACTGGGGCTGGTGAGGATTTCAGCAGAGTCAGGGCAGAGTCCTGACTGTCTGCCTGTATGGCTGCCTTGGACAGTGGAGTCCAAGGTGGCCTCCTGGCCCACGCCTAACTCAGTTCAGGCCTGTCTTGCAAATAAATCATTTATCCCTACCTTCAAACAGTAAGGTCATGGCCTGTTCTCCAGCTGTCTTGGGGCTTCAAGGCCAGTTTGGAGCTGCTGCAGCCCAGCACCTAGCAGCACTGTGTGTTCTGGGTGTCTAAGAGCACTGGTCAGGTGGGCACACTGATGGATGTCTGGCATCTTCGATGGGAGGAGAAACTCTGTTTCCCCATCAGCTGGTCAGAGGTATCTGGGAAGAAGGAGAACGTGAGGGTTGGTGGGGGAGGAGGCTTGAGTTCGCAGCGCTCCTTTTCTGGGCACAGACAGCCACCTTCATCTCCTGGCATGAACCTCAGGCAGCAGCAGATGGACTGGTGGCCTAAGGGCTGGGTGTAGGGTGGTGGCTGGGAGTGTTTGTTCTTAGCCTATGGTGTTGAAACACTCCGGTACTAACAAACTCTGCAGAGTGGGGAGGTGCCAGCCACTGCCCAGCCCACAGCTGGCACTGGGGTAAGAGTGTCTGGAAGCACAGGAACCCAGCTCTCCATAGATCTGCTCTGACAAAGGCCCCTATGTCTCCCTCTCCTTCTCTGCAGATGGCAGATGGGAAACACCATTGCACCCACAAGCATTTACCCTCTCTCCTTGCCCTCAGGGCCACTCCCTGCTCACCTGCTGCCCCCCACTGCAGCCTGCCTCATTGCCTAAGGCTCCAGTCAGGCACGCCACTCCATTGTCTAAAACCCTACCTGGATGTGGGACAGGCCCATTCCCTCACATCACCTTGTCCTCCCACTGCCTTCTTGCATTGCAGCCACCACAGGGGTACACTGCTTGCCCCAGGTTGGCATCACTGGACTTTGGCACAGAAGCTTTCACCACCTGGGACAGTTCTCTCTTGCTGCCGGTATCTGAGCCTGGCGTGTAAATCTGAAGGTGCGCACTACATATTCAGAAGCCTTTGGGTTCTGGATCCCAGCGGCCTCCCTTCCTGATTGGGTACCCTTCCTGGCTGGCAAGTTCTTTATCCTTTCTTGGACTCAATTTCCTTATCTGAAAAATGGGGCAATAGTGGTCTCTTCCTCGATGGGAAACCTTGAGGACGAAGGGAGATAATGCATGTGCCTGCATGTGATAGGTGCAACAGGACTTCAAACAGGAAGTTCCAGCAGGCCTCCAAGCCACACGGGGTGTGACATTTTAAAGTGAGGGCCAAACCAAGAAGCATGCTTTCAGAGAGGGAGGTCAAAGCCAGTTATGATGGACTGGAAATGTTGACCTGGTCTTATATGCTGCAAACAAAAGTGATCCTAGGGCATCTCTGTCCAGGTGTGCCCACAGTTAACCCAGGGCCTGCCAGGTGGGGACACTGGAGGGCACAAATAAAGTTATTTCATGTGCTGTGCTCGCTCCACAGCATGTCCCATGAGCTCAACAGGCATTAGCATGGTTGTTGTGATTATTAAACACTTGGTAAGGGCATGAAGAGTTAAATCGGTGTCTGACTCCTCCTGCGAGCAGGGAGGGGAAGCTATCGGAGCCTGCAGCATTTGGAATGGCTAATCTTTTTTTTTTTCCCCCCCCAGGAATACGGGAGTTGAAGTAAAATAGCAGCCAAATCTGGTATTCCTCAACATCACCAGGTGGCAGGGGCCAGGCTCATCTGAACCCACCACACACCTTTGCACCCATGGCCAACACCTGGCACCCTTGGTGAGGGCCAACTCCTCAGGACGCCCATGCTCTGTGTTCCATCAAATACCAATTCCCCCTCTCCTTTCCCACTAGCCTGCTGCTTGGCCAGGCTGCCTTTCAGGGGAACAAATCTGGGACAGGCCAGGACAGAGTGGGTGGCTGTCTCCACCTTTCATTTTGGCCCCTGCACGTGGGGGATAGCATTGTGCGTACCTGCCATGGAGGGCTGGACAGGATTCGACAGCTTTGTATTGCTGGCATCGCTGGGGGCATGAGCTGCTCAGTGACAAGTCAGCCTCCATCTGCCTCCACACAGTGCTGGATTTGGGAGGGAGGCTTCTCAGAGTCTTGTGTTTAAGCTGCTTCTGCTCTTATTAGTGGTGCAGTTTTGAGCATTTTACTTAAATTACTCTGCCTCTATTTTCTCCCTTGTCTCACAGAGTTGGTGTAAAGATTAAAATGGGACATTTGTATGTAATGGAAGGTCCAGCTCGCATCCGGCACATTCTAAACAGTTAATAGAGATTGTCTTACTTTCCTTCCTTCCTTAAAGAGGAAAGTAGAAGGACTGTTTGTGGCCTTTAACATATTAACAATGGAAAGTCATATCCTTGATTCCATTTATATAAAATTGAGGAATAGGTAAAATCACTCTAGGGTACTAGAAATCAGAAAAGTGTCAGCCTGGCTGGAGAAGGGTGGGGGTGACTGGGAAGGCACAGGAGAAAACTTTCTGGGCTTAAGGAAAATGCTTTCTATCTTCATCTTCAGGCTGGTCACTGAGAGAACACTTAAGATTTGTGCATTTTACTCAGTAAGTTATTCCTCAATGGGAAAAGAAAAAATTTAGAGATAAACAATGAAAATCCTAGAAGACTACTAAAAAAAAAATCAGGCTGCAATGTGATTTGAGGCCACTGTTGTTCAAAGATTCCCAAATTGGGAATTTTTATTTTCTCTAATCAGGTTCCCCAGGATTTGTCCCGGACTGTTTGCTAATCTGAGGGCCTCTGTAATTTCATTTCAGTTCTGAGCAAATTTTTAGGAAGGACAGACAAGAGAGAGCTTGGCCCCTGCTATGTGGTAGAGGACTTGTTAGTGGCAGAGGATGTTCAGGCTTGGGCACCTCTGCCATCGCGGAAGGTATCAGCTACAAGCAGCGCTGCCAGGGCCTGGCCTGGACGTAAAGAGACTGCTAGGGGAGTCCCCTTTGCCCCTCCTTCCCCCAGAGCAGACTCCTCTGAGGCTGAGCTCCAGCCCACAGCCTGGATGCAACCCTCCATGAGTGGTTCTAACACTGCCCCTCTTCAGCATGCCTCACTGACCCCTCTGCTAGATCTTTGTCCTCTCTCTGAATCAGGCAAAGTCAGATGCTGTGTCCCCTAATTAGGTGATTGTTCCTTAGCTGCTTCACTCTCAGTGCAATGAAGGTGGTGAGGGCTCTCATAGGGACCCCTCACGGTACCTGACAAGCCTGGGCAGGGGTATCATGGTGTCACCAAGGGTACATCCTGGGAGCCACAACATTCATAACTAAGCAACCGAGGAGGCCTGCTAACCCAATGAGTGTCCCCGAAGGTCAGAATCTTCCAGGGCTCTGAAAGATCCCCAGTCTGAGCAGGTATGAGGTCAGCTGGCCTCTGGGCTGTCATTCCCTAACCACTTTTCAAGTAGTCCTACAGCCTTGGGGCAAAACCCAGCAGTGTCCTATCCCTTTACTTCCATTCCCCACCCCACAGAGGCAGTCACGTTCAACCTTTGTCATTGGTTCTTTCGGTATTTACTTCTACATTTCCAGATAGTATTTATTTATTACCACTTCTCATTTTTTTCCTTTTAAGTGTTCTCTATTAACTTCTTACTATAAAAGATGAAGATTTTTTTTCTTCTACTCCCCTGTCTCCACCATCCGTAAGTACCCACTCCACCCTCCCAATATAGTTTTGTTATAATTTTGGTTAGATCAACAACAGAATTTTCATTATTAGCATCATTTAATTGCTAGTCCCACTTGAGGTATGTTGTATATGTTAATAATTTTTCTTTTGTGAATCACTTTTGTTTTCCCTGGAGTTCATAATTGCCTTGCTTTTTTTTATTTGCTTAGTTTTCTGCTGGGTATCAATAATCCAACCTTAAACATTCTATCAGTTGTCTAAATCTAATCTCCATGTGTTTAGATGCATCCTCTTAAAAATATCATTGCATTTTATCACTGAAAGAATCTACAGCTCTCATGGAGACATACAGGGCCACATGCGGTGGTCTTCAGATAGTGTTGGGTTAGGGAGAAGGCAGAGGCCTTAGCATTGGACAGACCTTGAATTTAAATCCCACATTTATTGGCTGGGCAACCGTGATTCTCCTTCTACATTTGTCAAAATGGTAGCAATAATATCACATTATAGTGTAGTCATGAGAATTAAATGAGGTAGATTCAACAAAAATACCTGGAGCATGGGTACACAATAAATGTTGGTTTACTTTCTTGTGGGACAATCACAAGAATAAGGCCATTGAAGGTATTTCATCACACTAACAGAGCTTTCTCTCCCCACCCCCAAAGTATTGACCAGGCTCTGAACATTCATCAAGGCTCCCGAGACATTGACACTCCTGCTAAGGGAGATGGTTAAAGCTGCTATAACTTTGCCCATCAGTCTGATGATTTCCTCTAAAAGAAGGAGCATCCTTAATAGCAACCTCAATTTTATCTTGAAGTATTGCAAACAAAGACAGAAATTCTAAAGAGAAACTGTATACAAATTAAAAACATCTAAATCTAGAAAACACATATTCACCAAACAGTCACATTCAGGAGTATACAACTGCAACCTATGGTAAATGCCATAAAGAAAAGGAGAGATGGAGCAGAGGACTCAGCCTAGACTGGGGTGTGTGGGAAGACTTCCCTGGCTGGCAACACTTGAACTGAGAGCTGGAGGGTATATAGGAGTTAAGGGGGGTGTGTGTGTGTGTGTGTGTGTGTGTGTGTGTGTGTGTGTTTGCATGCATGCACACATGTGCACACACATATATGCATGCATGTGGGCACATGTGAATGTGGGAGGCATTCCAGGGGAGAGAAGGATGTGCAAAAGCCTCATTATGGAAGGCTTATGGAACACTGGGGACTGGGAAGGCTGTATGGCTGGCATATACCCACTAGACGCTGTTAGCACCCCTCAGCTGGAATAACCAAAAATATCTCCAAACAGTACCAAATGTTCAAATGTTCCCGGGGGGGGGCAAATTGCTCCTGGTTGAGAACCATTGACTTAAAACAAATGTATATGAGAAATTTGGAATTTCAAAGACAGGCTGCCTGTAAGTCCCTTTGCTGAAGCACTGATCTCTTACTAGCACTAGCCAATAGAAATATAAAAAACATGAGTCACATATGTACTTGTAAATGTTTTAGTAGTTCTATTAACAGAATGTAAAATAGGTAAAATTAATTTTGATAATAGATTTTATTTAACCCAATATATCCAAAATACTGTCATTTCAGTAAAAGAATTATTAATGAGATATTGTACATTCTTTTTTTGAACTAAATCATCAAAATTTGGTGTGTCTTTTTCTCAGTCCGGACTAGTCACATGCCAAGTGCTTGGTGGCCACATGTGGCCAGTGACCAGCTCATTACACAGGAGTGGGAGGGTGGAACTAAGCTTGTGCAGAGGCATCTGGTCTGTCCTATCCCTTGGGTCATCATCAGACTTGCCCCCTCCTCAGCAGAGCGTACAACATCCTCCTTTGCTCACTGGGCTCCGCAGGTTCCAGTCCGTCTGAAAGCACCCCACAGAGGGGGTGCCACAGGTTCCAGTCTGTCTGAAAGCACCCCCGCAGAGGGGGTGCCACAGGTTCCAGTCCGTCTGCAAAGCACCCCACAGAGGGGGTGCCACAGGTTCCAGTCTGTCTGAAAGCACCCCACAGAGGGGGTGCCACAGGTTCCAGTCCGTCTGAAAGCACCCGGCACAGAGGGGGTGCCACAGGTTCCAGTCCGTCTGAAAGCACCCCCGCAGAGGGGGTGCCACAGGTTCCAGTCTGTCTGAAAGCACCCCGCAGAGGGGGTGCCACAGGTTCCAGTCTGTCTGAAAGCACCCCGCAGAGGGGGTGCCACAGGTTCCAGTCCGTCTGAAAGCACCCCCGCAGAGGGGGTGCCACAGGTTCCAGTCTGTCTGAAAGCACCCACAGAGGGGTGCCGACAGCTGTGGAACACACTGGAAGGCCGGTCCCATCCAGGAAAATCATCCAAGTGCTTGCAGTGTGCTAATAAGATGGGTGCTTTCCCTGTGAATTCACAGGAGGCTGCAGACCCCCTGCCACAAACGCCTGGTGAGACACAAACTGTTTCCAAGCTCCCAGGCAGATGCTCCATCCATCTCCAAAGACCTATCCTCCATTGCTTACAAAAGAAACTCAGCCCTCTCAAATACTGGCCACCTGAAAAGATACATTCTATTTTCTTAAAAGACAGATGTTCTCATTTAAAATGACACTTTCCCTGGCCAAGAAGTTGTCCATGGAGATGCTGTCTCTAGCCCTATACAGTGGCTGAGTCTTCAGGTCACTGTGCTGGGATGCTGGCTGGACACAGGCTGGCGAGCCCAGTCCTGGACTCTCCTGATCCTCATCTCTTACTGGTCTGACTCTGCTCCCCTCATCCACCGTCCTGGCCCCAGGCCCTGCAGCTTTCTGGGTGTTCTCCTGGCAGGAAAGCCTGCCTGCCCCGGGCCTGCTTGAGGAAATGCTGCCTGCAGAGCAGCGGGAATGAAGACCCTCGCTTGCACCCAGCTGTTTCTAGAAGCCAGGTCATTGCCTTCCCTGGTAAGGGCTGCTTCTGTGTTGGCCACAGAGCAAACATTGGGCATTTACTTTAAAGTAAAGAAGCAAAGTTTCCTTAAAGTTGCCACCAGGTCATGTGGCGCGACCGAGGGACTTTGTAAAATGTGGAATGTGGGACGAAGTCTGCACACGCACTAGGGAACTAAGCCGGCCACCGCCCTTTTGCAATCTCAGGTCGGGTCCGCACGCAGCCCGGGAGTTTCACGAGGAAGGGCACTTCCTCAGGAGGATGCTCACCATTCAGCGGCAATGGTCCCAGAACGCCAGCCCCAAGTGACACACGGCGTGACAGCTGGCCAAGTGTCCGCGCACGCTTGCCAAGAGGTACATGCGGTGCCCAGAGAAACCCCAGAAAGTTGGACTTACCCCTCCTGGCCTGCCTGATCTTTGGGCTCAGCATGTTCCTGCAGCCTCCCGGCCAGCCCCGCGGGGCCGATCATGCTGTCATCCACTTGCCTTTGCTCGTCCTCGCGCCCAGTCGCCCCTCATGCCCTGCTCACTTGGGCTCCCTTGGCTGCTGGCGTCACTTGCCAGGCTCCCTCGGCTCCCTCTCCTGGCTCCGGACGGACGGCTCGCCTTGGACTACATAAACCTTGATGCATTATTTATCCATCCCAGAATTAATTCCCATCCAAGCTGACCATTAAAGCCTCAGTAATCACTGCTGATCAATCACTGGACCAGGGCGGGGCAGTCCCTCCGCCTGGCCTGAGCGCACGCGTGGCTGCCCAAGCCCGGCGCGAGGGGGGGGCGAGGGGGCGGGGCCGAGAGGGGCGGGGCCGAGAGGGGGCAGGGCCAGCCGGAGACGCGGGGCGCGGTCCTGGCTCGGGAGCGCGTACTGGGGTTCCGGCCATACTCTGCTGAGGATAGAGGAAAAGTGCCCGGCTGCCGCCGCCGCCGCCTGGGGGCCACACTCCTTGCCAAGGCCCGGGTGGGAGAGCGCTTTGGTGAGAGGGTGGCCAAGACCCCTCCAGGGCCCAGCCCAAGGGGACCCGCTTATGAGCTGTTTCAAGTGTTGAAAGTCAGGTGTGTCTGCGAGGGAGCTAGCAGCCCGGCAGTGTTAGCTCCTCAGGAGACTCCCAGCAGGAAGATGCCTGCTAGGGATACTATTTATGCCTCCTTAGTAAGGTGACAGGAATAAGGGGGCAGGAAGCACTTAGTTCAGGGCTCTGCACACAGGAGGATCTGAACAGAATAGTGAATCTCTGCTCAATGCCATGTTTCTGTTTGATGCTGGCATAATTTTAAAGGGTGCATACTGGGACTTTGTGAGGAGGGGGAATCCGGCCTGAAGATGCTACTAATTACCCAAGGAATGCAATCATAACAATATCTATCATTTCTTAGGCACCTACCATGTGTCAGGCACTGAGCCTGGTGCTTTACATTCAATATCTCATGTAACCCTCAAACTCCTGAGGCAGGTGCTATTATCATAGCTTTTCAAATCTGGAAAACAAGGCCCAGCAAGGTTGAATCACTTGCCCAAAGTCACATGGTACCAGGCAGCAGGGTGGGCACCAGAACCCAGGGCTGTGTCCACAGCTTCTGCTGCTCTGTGATGCCAGCCTCTCCACCCTGTTCCCATCACTGCATAGTAACTGCTCCTGGCTTTAGCCCCGGATGAACTTACTGAATGGTGAGCTGCCTCTGTGCCCCTGATAAACACCCCTTTTATCCTCTTAGGCATCTGAGCTTGGGGCTATTTGGGCCTGAAGACTGTGTGACCCTTTCAGTAGCTGGTAGGGAGGGATTTAAACAATGCCCTCCCCTGCTTGGATGGCCATGCCCTCCCCCTGACCCTCCACACCCCTGGAGTGCCCCATGCTGTGTAATCAACTTTAGCAGCTGGAGAGGGAGAGGGCCCACTGGGAGATCACTGTGGCAGTCCTCCCTAGGGAAGAGAATGTGTGCCCTGTGGAGAGGGGGAGGGCTGCAGAGCAAGGAGGAAGACTCACCAGGATGTGGTGAGCCACATGGCCGAGCTGGTGGGAGAAGGCAGAGTCAAAGCTCTCTTACTCAGCATCAGGTCACTGGTTCTGGTCTTCAGCTGCTCCTCAGCGGGATGAATGGGTACCTTGGCATAACATTCCAGGTCTTTCATGGTAGTATCCTTGGCCTCCTCTCTGACCTATCTCTTGCCGATGCTCTATACGGCCATACGCACATACAGCACCTGCTCCTGTGTGCCCCAGTGACTTTGCACATGTCCCTGCTCCTGTGTATTCCTGTTTTTGCATGTGCAGCCCCCGCTCTCGTGTGACTCTGTGTCTTTGCACACGTAGCTGCGACTTTGCAAGTGTAGCTCCCCTCTCTCTGGAGTGCCCTTCCTCACATTGCCTTGTCCTTCTTTGGGCACTTCCCCAGTGAAATTTTCCTGATTCCACCAGCAGAAGGAGCCACTAAGCACTTCCCCTAGGCCTTTATCTGTGTCCCTAGACTGCCCCTCTTTACGCCCTTACTGGGCCCCAGGCCAACTCAGGCCAGAAACCTCACAGGAAATACTGGCTAGATGCACAGATCCAAGAAACACCACTGAATGACAGAATCAACCTTTTTCTTTAAGGCCAGGAACAAGCCCTGGTTGGGACAGAGGCCACCCAGGAGGAGTGGGGAAAATATCAAGCTAGAAAATCTCATGTCGACACCAGGGTCACAGGGCAAGTCCTGTGGCCTGTGACAATGTATTGAGCAATCAGGAAGCCATTTGTGAGTAATGCAGCCCGGACCAGTTTCTCCAAATGAGGCAAGGAAATGCCCTGAGACTTAGTCTGGGTCCACTCACACTTGTTTTGGTTAAGAAATCACCCCCAGGAGCTTTTCCTGTGCAGCTGTTTTCCCTGATGACATTAAGTCACTGCGTTCTCTCGCCTGCTTTTCTGGGGATCAGAATTGGAAGTGGACAAAGTCACAGGCTCTGGGCTCACACCCAGAAGTCAGGCTGAGAAAAGGGCAGGAGCTGATCTGGATTCTGCGTGTGAGAAGGCTGGGGGAGTGGGGCGGGTGGGCAAAGTAGCTCTTTTCTTCTCTCCGCCCTTAGACTGTGTGCCCAGTACTTTCTGAGATGAAGCGTCCACAGAGGCAGGAATTGTAGCCCCTCCATCCTGAAGTTTACCAACCCTGATCTGCAGGAAGCTGGGAGCCTCCCCCTTCCTCTGGGGTGACTTGTGGGAGGAAGGAGTGGGGATGAGGGCAGGGCAAGGGGATCTGTTGAACATGTGACCTCCTATAAGCTTTTATTTGAAGAACCAGCCCCACTCTTCTCACTTTTAAGTGGGACACCAAAACCAAGGAGTAAGAATACAGGTCTAGCTTAGCAATGGAGACAGTGAGATGCCTCCTTGCCCACTGCCTGGTGCCTGCCTGCATGGTGCTGCCCCTTTCCGGCAGTGGTACTGGGTCTGCCTTCACCTGGTTTCCTGCCTTGAATCATTCAGCATTTTCTAAGGGCTGTTCAGGGACAGGAGCCAATAGGTATGTGGAGAGCACTGAATGGACAGAACTCTCCAGAAGGCATCTACTGAAATGCACACCTGTTGGTGTGATGGCTGCCAATCAGCATCAACTGACCCAGAGCCAGGATGCCCTCAAAACAGTAGTTCTTAACCTTGGCTGCACATTAGGGAGCTCTGATAGTGAATTCCCATATCCCATCCCCAGTGGCTCTGATTTAACTAGTCTGGAGTGTTTATTGTCATTGGGAGTTGTAAAAGCTCCTCTAGGGATTCAGCCAGGGTTGAGAACCACAGCCTTAGAAGACAACTGCACATGGGGCTGCCAGAGGTGGTGGTTGCTGGCTGCTATCCTAAGGGAGATGCTTCTCAGGGAGAGGCACATCTGCCAATAACTGTCCTGGTCAGAAAGTGGAAAGGACATCTGTCCCAAGTCCCAACTTGAGACAACTCCACGCAGAGCCACAGGTGTTGTTGGGTAGTCTGTGCACTCCACAAGGGTGTCCAGTAAGGGAGGCTGGATTTGGGCTCCATTGGCAAAGCCTTGTGTTCCAGCACAGGGAGGTGGGGAGGTATGCAGCTAGAAGGGGGAGCTTTCCTCTAATTTGCACAAAGATAACATATAGATAGCAGAGCCTTGCTTCCCCTGTTCCAGAAGCTGCAGGGAGGACCAGAGTAAGCCCTTCTGGAGGCAGAGGGGGAGAAACACTGCTACTCTGGGTTTGTGATGCCTGCCCAGGGGTCACCAGCACCTGGGTCCCCAGCCTGCCTGCTTAGAGCTCTCTGTTCCTGCTGCCAGGAGGCCGATGCCCCAGCTCCCTTGCATGTCACTCAAGGTCTTCATGGGCAGCTCCCACCTCATACTTCAGTTTCTCCTTCTGTCTATCCCAGTGGTGGGCTGGACCAACTGGAGTGTACCAATGACATGAGGACTGATTGTTAAATTTTCAGGAGTTTTGTAAGCCAGTTGTTTAACAAGAACATTATTAGAAATTAATGTATATAAACTCAAAATTAAATAAACTATTTAAAACAAAGGTACTTGTTCGTACTAAAAACTCATCATTTCCAAATCGTTTTACTACATTCTATTATTCTTAAGGAAATTGACATCTATTGTTTCTACACGGTGGATAATATATATTGTTGGGTTGCTGCCATGCATGCCTTCTCAACTCTCATGTTCAGTGACATCATGTTAGTAGTTTGAAATTGAATGTTGTGGGAGTATTTACACCAAGAAAACCAGCAAATGCAATACATCAGTGCTTAAATGATTTGTTTTGTTTTCCTTCTACAGAGCTGGCTGTTAAGCATTTGCCAGCACACCCCTGGCCCATTTCTACCACAATCACTTTGTCTGCCCCAGTCACTGTAGACTCCCTGTTCTAGTCAGAAGATGCCAGCTCTCCACCCGAATCTGTTCTCCCCTTTCTTCCTGAGAACACACAGATGTTCTACATGTCCAGCCTCCTTGCAGTTAGGTGTGACTGCATCCTGGCCGTTACACATGAGCAGAAGTGATGTGGTTGCTTCTAGGCCTGGCTTCTAGGACCCTTTCTTTTGTCATCCTTCTAAGCTCAGTTCTCTTTTCTGGGTGACTGGGATAGTATCACTTTGGAATTCCCATGTAGAAGATGGTAGAGTCCCCTCCAATCTGGGTCCCTGAATGACTGCGTGGAGCCAAGCCCTCACTGTCAACCCGGAAGCATCTTGAGAGAAACAGAAATTAACTTCTACTATATTGAGCCATTGCATCGTTGGTTCCCTTCGTTACTATAGCCAACATTCTCACTGGTTACACACTCCACTCTGCCTGCCCTTCTTTGCCTCTTGAACTTTGATGCATTCCTCTAGACCCTATTCCAGCAGCACCTCCCCGCTCAGTGCTCTATGGTCCCAGTTCAGCACCTTTAACATCTCCCATATCACCCATGCCCAAGGCCACAAAGACCTTCTACAAGGCCTGTTGTGAGATCTTTAGAGGAGTATGAGCTTTTCCTGCCCCCTCGCCCACAATTTAAATATCATCTATATACAGATCCTATCGTATGCTGAATTAAAAAATATTCTTCCTAGATTTTTAAATTGGGAAACTGTATGGGATTCATTAAAGATGAACTTTTGTGCCACTTTGGTGGCCTTGCCCTGCTTGTACTGTAAGCCTGTCCTTGGTCATCTCGCCATTGGGCACTTGGGCGCTGTGGGCTGCTCTGTCATAGTGGGCATGGCCTTTCTCCCCACCCACTGTTCTTGGCTTCAGCTCCGCTGCCTTGGGCCTAAAGTCTGTCTCTGCCCTTTGGCTCCACATCTCTGTCCCTTTCCCTTGACTTTTAATTTCAGTTTGCTCACACCCTGCGGTCCATGGCAAACCCAGGAACCCAGAAGAAGTCTAAAGCCTGGACTTCTACCTTGCTGGTGTCTTTGTTGTCTTGGGGTTGTGGAGAGAAGGACAAAGACACAGAATTAGGCACTGGGAAACCACCCAGACATACCAGGCCAGAGCAAGAGAGTTCAGACCGGAGCACAGAGGCTTTGCTTGGAAAGCCCTTGGATTGTGACTGTATCCTTGGTGTGATTTCTAGAGTCCTTCAGCCCTGGTATAGGAGAAAGGTGGCTTAGGGGCACTGAGTTTGCTCAGGCACCATAACCATAGCCTTTTATTTCAACCTTGGTAGTAGCCCTTGTCATACATCACCTTTAATATTGCAGCAGCTAAGTCAGAAGATGCCTAGTGTGTGCTGAACGGATGAATGAGTGGTGCCTCAGCTGGGTTCCAGTGACAGAAGCTGAGATAAGAGTTTTTTTTTAGGGATTAACATTTTGCTCAGAAAAGGAGGGAAGCAGGGGCAGGGAGTATAAGACCACACTACAAATCTGACAGTATTTCTGCCAGCCCAACTAGAGCTCTGAGCGGATGACCCATTGGAGGGGTCTGGCTTTGGCCAGAGGTGGCCAGGACTGCACTCTGTGGCCTTGTGAAGTCATTGTCGGGGAGCCACGCAAGAAGAGAGTGAAGTTGGCTGGAAAGCTGCGGCTCACCCTAAAAGAGCTAACATCTAGCAGCTGTCAGCTGACTCTACTCCTGCCGTTGGGCAGTGAGTCTTTTTCGGGAGCAGGCTCATAGCGGCTCAGTTCCATGCCCACTGCACTTGGGATTTAGAGCCTGCAGACTCAATTTTAAGCCTCTGTAAATGTTGGATTCAGGAAAACACTACTCACCTAAGACTCTTTGATCCACTTGGACAACTGTCTGGGCTCCCCATTGAACTGAGCGGCTTTCAGATAAAGAATTTATTCAGCTGTAAAGTCTGTGGGTTTCTCACAAGGGGAAGCTTCTATTAGAGTGGGTGTGGGACTGACAGTAGTACGGGCCCTGTCCGTGAGTGCTGGGTGCTCACAGGGTACCTCAGGAATTGGCTTCACAAGGACCACAGCCCACCAGGCCTGATACCCTGGGCTAGGCAGGGTACCTGCTTCCAGGAGGCAGAGTCCCTGCTTCCAGGAGGCAGAGGCTGAGATGAAAGAGTGCAACGTGTCCTCACTATATGGCAGGCCTGTTTCTGGGTCCTGGGAACATGATGCCCTGAGATTCCCAAAAGCTGTCACTCTTTCTAGAAAAGAAGGGAAGGGTCACTGCCAGCATCAGCAGCCAAGGCTCCAAAGGCAACCCCTGCCCTTCCACAACAAGGGACCAACAAGGAAGTGAGTCTGAAATGATTCCCTTCCCCCGAAACTTAGGTAGAGTCAGATTTTAGAAAATGATGAATCACCGTTTTGATCAGCTTTGCATTATGGAAAATCAAGCCTTCTCCCTTGTGAAAACACCTGCTTGCTGTGTTAAGGCAGGGATTGGAACAGATGGAAAGAGTGGAAATTTCCCAGGCACCTTCTCTCATTGCTCACACCTCTCACCACAGTCAAATTCCTCCCTGCCCCTCTCTTCTGGGCAGATGCCGCAACCCTGACCCTTTCTGTAAATTCCTCCTGCTTTTCTTATCCATTTTCCCTCCTTTTGCATCTTGAACCCCTCCCTCACTAGTGCTTTTTTCCAAGTTGACAAACTCCCTCAAATCTTTCCTGCTCTCAAG